>JANKKI010000027.1:4962500-5632500 GCA_025175665.1 Cinchona pubescens | reverse complement strand
CGTCAACGTCCTCATCGTCGGCTTCATGTTCATTGGCAGCATCTTGATTATTTGTGTCCTCTTCGTCATCCTCACGAACATCCCCTTCTTCGGCATTGTCATCACTTTCGTTAGATGAGTCGAGTGGATATTGTGATTGAATATTAGAAAATTGAACCTGAGCTGAAGCAGACATGTCCAAGCTAAGTGCCTCTTGGAGAATCAACTGATGAGTTTTAAGTCGCTTTAACTTACGATTAGTGCGACGTTGAAAGGAACTTACTTGAGTGGTCAAAGAAGTGAGAAGGCCACAGATTTGAGAAAGTGAAGGTTCAGAGGAAGATGGACGAGGATCAGGGACTCAGTGGAGGTGTTTGAGGAGGAGGAGAATGGGAAAGTGCCAAACCATAGGTAGAGGCCTGGGATTTTGAAAGTTCAATATCAAAAGCTGCCTTAGTTAACCATTGATCGTTAAAAAAATGGAGACTTTTTCGTTCAATATAAGATTTGTTGAAATAGGGGAAAAATTGTTTGTTTCCACTGAAAGCTACATCAAGGAAATCAAATACTTTGGTGAGAAATTTTCCAAATGTGAATGTTTCAGGTCGGGTATCAGTAAGAAAGAGTTCCCACAGGGAGCAGAAGAGATATCCAAAGTCAAGAGGAATTCCCTTGAAAAAACAAAAAAATAAGTAAAGCTGCATTTTTCCGGGCTCAGTGCGATGCCCATCTGTTGGTAACAGCATATTCGTGACAAAAGTGTACATAATCTTCAGTTCAGGAGTGAGGAATGTGGTTTTGGCTTCCGAGGTCTGTTTGAAATTGATGTTAAAAATAGCTCTAACCTCATCAATGTCAAATCGAGTATCAATAGCGATGGCTATTTATCTAAAGAAAAGAAATAAGAAAAATCATTCAGATTTGATACTTGACATTCAAAAATAGTGTTGATGATGTTGGAGGAAATTTCAAGATTTGTGCTCTTTACACGAGAAACTAATGTGCGAACAGTGGGGCCTTTCCTAAGATTGGCTGTGAATTGAAGCACCATGTCATGATAAACGGGTAAGTCAGTATGAACTAAGTCACCACAATTTTGTTTTTCAAAACACGATTTGACAAGGGGAAGATTAAATTCATCGAAAAGACTCTGAGAAGCAGGGCGTTGAACGATTATAAAATTGGTAAGAAGAGATGTATACAGTTCGGATGCCTTGGCATCAATGAATTTTGGTAAGGCTGGATTTGATGAGGCTTGAGGATTAGCAGACGATTCCCCACACACCGGAGATTGCCATTTTGATTTTTGTCCACGAGTTTCCGTTGAAGAACCTCCACAGGATTTGACCATTGTAAATTAAAGGAAAGAAAGAAGAAAAAGAAACATTTTTTTTTAATTTTTTTGTAAGGTTGGTGGGAATTTGATGAAATGAGATGGTAGATGGATGGAATTCGGTGCAATAATGGTGATGAATACTTTGGGAATGACAATTTTCCAAACAATTTATGGAGAGAAGGAAGAAGTTTGAGGAATTTTTGAGAGGAAAAATTTCACCAGAGAAGGTTTCGGTTGGTAGGGTGAGTCCGAAAAGAGGGAAAGTGGATGGTTTTAATCGAGCAGGGAGACCGTTTGGACGTCCAAACTATAGGTGTGCGTCCGATGAAGCGTCCGAAAGTTGATGAACGGATGGCCGATCGAAGAGCTAGTGCGTCTGATATTCTTTCGGACGATGGGAAGCGTCCGGTAGAATTCCAGTGAGTAAGTGAAGAACTTGAGTAATGTTCGAACGATCATAAGTGTCCGAGGCAGAGAGGAGGTTTTCGGATGAGTGAGAGCATCCGAGAAAGAGTGTTGTTCGGATGATTGGGTGCGTCCAAACGAGGAGATTATGCCAAATTGAACTGTAAAATTCCCAAACGTTTTCTGAGAGATTCAAAACGATCTAGAGCCAAGGGTTTTGTAAAAATGTCAGCCAGTTGATCTAAAGTAGGCACGAAATCAACACGTATTTCCTTTTTACAAACAAGATCTCTAATAAAATGGTGCTTAACATCAATGTGTTTGGTCCTAGAGTGCATAACAGGATTTTTTGTGAGATTAATTGCACTAGTGTTGTCACACCTTATAGGCACACAATCGAAAATAATACCAAAATCTTTTAGAGTATGTTTCATCCACAGAAGTTGAGTGCAACAATTTCCAGCAATAATGTATTCGGCTTCAGCTGAAGAAAAAGAAATAGAATTTTGTTTTTTGCTAAACCAAGACACAAGACAATTACCCAGGAAATGACACATACCACTGGTACTTTTTCTATCAATTTTACACCCAACAAAGTCAGCGTCAGAATAACTAATTAAATCAAATGTAGAGTACTTTGGATACCACAAACCAAAATTCATATTGTACCCTTCAAATATCTAAAAATCCTTTTTACAGCTATCAAGTGCGATTCTTTGGGGCAAGATTGACATCTAGCACATAAACAAACAGCAAACATAATATCTGGTCTACTAGCTGTTAAGTAAATTAGGCTTCCGATCATACCTCTATAGTGTTTTTCATCAACACCATTACCTCCTTCGTATTTATCAAGTTTGGTTGAAGTGCACATAGGCGTACCAACTTGTTTGCAATCTTCCATTCCGAATCGTTTGAGTAGCTCCTTTATATATTTGATTTGTGTAATAAACGTTCCTTCCTTTGTTTGGTGATCTTGTAGTCCAAGGAAAAATTGTAACTTGCCTATTCTCATCTCAAACTTTTTTTGCATTAAATGTGAAAAATCCTTGCACAAGCTTTCATTAGTTGCTCCAAAAATAATATCATCAACATAAATTTGAACAATTAACAAACCATTGGAATCTATTTTTATAAAAAGAGTGATGTCAACTACACCTATTTTAAATTCCATTTTCAATCAAGAAACCACTTAATCTTTCATACCAAGCTCTTGGAGCTTGTTTCAAACCAATAAAGCTTTAGAGAGTTTGAAAACATGATTTGAAAAATTTTTATTTTCAAAGCCCGAAGGTTGTTCAACGAAAACTTCTTGATCAATAAAACCATTTAAAAATGCGCTTTTGACATCCATTTCAAATGATTTGAAATCATTGAAACATGCAAATGCGAGAAACATGCGAATGGATTCTAATCTAGCCATGGGTGCAAAGGTTTCATCAAAGTCAATACCTTGTTCTTGAGCATACCCTTTTCCAACAAGTCTACCTCTGTTCCTTATGATTTCACCTTTATCATTTAATTTGTTTCTAAAAACCCATTTTGTTCCAATTACGAGATGAGAAGATGGTCTTTCAACTAAGGTCCATACATTATTTTTCTCAAATTGACTAAGTTCATCTTGCATGGCAAAGACCCAAGATTCATCATTCAAAGCAACATCTACATGTTGTTAGGTTCAATGAGAGAAAATAATGCACAATTACTATTCACAGGTTTATGAGAACGAGTAGTTACCCCATCGGATAGATCACCTATGATTAAATCTTGAGAGTGACTATAGACGAATCTCCAAGCTTTTGGAAGCTCTTTTGGAGTATCCTCGTTCTTTTGTTCTTCATCATCTACTTGATGGTTGTTGACATCATTGCTTGATGTGATCTCTTGTTGATCTTCATCGATAGTGAGCTTCTCGAGCTCCTTTTGAATACCTATATCTTCATCTTCACATAAATTCTTTGAGATAACATCATTAGCTTCATCAAAGGTAACATGTACAACTTCTTCAATCAAGAGCGTTCTTCTATCGTATACTCGGTATGTTTTCTTGTCACTAGAATATCCTAGAAAGATCCCTTTATCCAATTTTTTGTCAAATTTACCAAGATTTTCTTTGATTTTTAAAACAAAACATTTGCAACCAAAAACTTGAATATAGCTCACAACGGGTTTTTTTAGAGACGATCAAAAAGGAGTTCATAAGGAGTTTTGTTTAAAAAGGATCTCAAGAAAACTCGATTCATGACATAACAAGCTGTGTTAACGGGTTCGGCCCAAAAATATTGTGGTAAGTCGCATTCATTAATCATAGTTGAAGCGGTTTATTGAAGAGTCCTATTTTTCCTTTCAACAACACCATTTTGTTGAGGGACTTTAACAACCGAAAATTCATGAAAAATACCGTTGTAATCACAAAATTTGGGAAAACCTCCAAATTTAAATTCGGCACCATTGTCACTTCTTAAATGAATGATCTTTAAATTCAACAAATTTTGAATTTTGGAAAACAATTTTACAAATTTTTCAAAAGTTTCATTTTTGTGAACAAGAAATAATACCCAAGTGTACCTAGAATAGTCATCTACAATAACAAAGGCATATTTGCAACCACCAAGACTAGCATGTTGAGTAGGTCCAAACAAGTCTAAATGCAACAATTCTAAAGGTTTATGAGTGGACACAAAATTAGACTTTGGTTTAAAAGAAACTTTGACTTGTTTACCAAATTGGTATGCATCACAAATTTTATTTTTCAAAAACTTTAGTTTTGGCAAACCTCTTACCAAATCATTCTTAGCAAAATTTTCAATTAAATCCTTATTAAAATGACAAAGTCTTCTATGCCAAAGCCAACGATCATCTATGGAAGCGGTAAGACATTTTACATTGCTATTGCTAATTTTATCAAGATGAATCACACAAACATCATTATGCCTAGTGCCCTTAAATAAAACAACATGATTTTTATCAAGGATAAGACATTCATGCTTGGTAAAATAACACATATAAATTTTTATCACAAAGTTGACTTACACTTAATAAATTATAGTTCAAATTATCAACAAGAAGCACATTCTTTATCAAGGTTTCACCATTTTTACCTACATCACCAATGCCGATTGATTTTGCTTTATTGTTATCTCCAAAAGTTACTTTTCCACTATTTTTGGATTTGAGATTTGTGAAGAGAGAAGCATCGCCCGTCATGTGCCTTGAACATCCAGTATCTATGAACCACTTAGCATTGTTGGTGATGTTAAATACCTACACAATAGATCAATTGATAACTTTTGGTACCCACATTTTCTTGGGTCCATTTGAGTTAGTGAAATTGCTATCAATCCATGCGACTTTCCTTCCAAGTTTCTCATTTTTCTTGACATAACACATATTTTTGACATGTCCATGTTGTTGGCAATATCTACAAATAATATTTTTATTTTCATATAAAGAGGATTTTGATTTTACAAAACATAAGTCACATGATAAATTTTTTGTTGATTAATACATTTCTATTTCTTTTCAAATCATCAACATTTTCTTTCTTCTAGTCAAGAGAGCATTCAAATCATCCAATCTTTTCTTCAAGGAGGCTTGTTCTTCCTTGACCTTTGATCTCACATGCATTCTTTTCTTCAAGTCACAATTTTCTTGTGATAGCCTATTAGTTTCTTTCACAAGTTTAGAGTTAGCATTACAATAGAGCATTTGATTTCTTCACTAACTCCTTATTTCTATCATATGATTCCTTTAAGCTATCATGCAATTTCAAAATGAAAGCTTCAAGATCATTTTCATCATTGGAGTCATAGTTAGAATTTACCTCATCATCTCCAATGGCCATAAAGGCCATTTGTGCCGACTCCATTTCTTCTTCGACTTCTCCTTCAGAGTTGCAATCATCCCATGTGATTTGAAAGTTATTTTTCTAGACTTTCTTCCTTCCTTCTTTTTCTTGGAAGGACACTCATTTGGAAAGTGTCCGAGTTGAACGTATTCAAAGTACTTTTCATTTTGCTTCTTCATTTCTAGCTTAGTCTTTCCTTTGAAATTATTTGAATTTGTAGCTCCACATCTTCTCATTCTCCGTTTGTAGATGTAATATTTAAGAAATCCTTTGGTGATGAGTGCAAGATCTCCTTCATCAAGATCTTCATCTTCTAGATTGATGGAGCCATTTTCATCCTCTTCTTGAGAGGTTTTTAGAGCAATGCTCCTTCTTGGTCTTGCTTCTTCATCATCCACCACTTTGGCCTTCAACTTCAATTCATAAGATGTAAGAGAGTTGATTAGCGATTCAATAGGTATTGAATTTAAATTATTGGCTTCCTCTATAGCAATTGTTTAGGCATCCCATTCTTTGGATAGAGCATTTAGGATTTTTCTATTCTTTTCACCCAAAGAATACTCCTTACCCAAGGCTTCAAGATCCTTAATGATGTCATTGAACCTACAATACAGTTTGTCAATATTTTCATGTGGTTCCATCTTGAAGGACTCATATACTTGGCAACAAGTAAGGATTTCTTTTGCTCACGAACATCGTTGCTCCCTTCATGGATTTCCTTCAATTTATCCCAAATTTCTTTAGCGGAAATGCATCCCTTTACGCGAGTTGATTCATTAGCATCCAAGGCATTAAATAGCACATTTATGGCTTTTACATTTAACGTCAAGTTTGCCTTGTCTTGTGGAGTGGAGACAAGCTAGCTCATCCCTTGTCTTTTCTCTTCTTCTATTTGTGTGATCATCAATGATAGTAGCTTCAAAGGGACCTTCATTAACAACATACCACAAGTCAATATGAATAGATTGCAAAAATATATCATTCTATCTCTCCAACTAATAAAATTTGCCCCGTTGAACATAGGGGGCCTAGTAACGGATTGACCCTAAAAAAATAGAGCATTGTTGGTTGCCATAATAGTTCTTTTCTCAAAAGCAATTTTAAGCAATAAAATGAGACCAAGCTCTGATACCAATTGTTGGTCCCAAAGCAACCTAAGAGGGGGGTGAATTAGGTTTCTAAAAAATACTTTTAGAAATATTAAACTTATTAAGATTTTTCAACTAATAATTAATATAATAGATTCAATGAAACCGTGAAGTAAGAAAGAGACGAAATTAAACAACCAATACTTTCAAGCTAACAAGCTTGAAGTATTAATTCACTAGAATGCTTCACACACCTGTGAGCCAATAATCTTTACAAAGTATACGGGGAAATTCTTGCTCACACTAAAAATACTTTTAGTTGAGCCAAGAATTTTACTCACAAGGTCACTTTCGTACAAGATTATCACTTGTTATCAAAATTGAATTACATTCTAAGCTGCACACTAATACAATATAGCACTATATAAGAATTTGTACTAAAATTGCTCTTTTCTAAGGCTTGTATTCAATGTATTAGATGATCTTTATAGAATAGTAGAGCAATTATTTATAGGAGCAATAAATGGTGGTTGCAACTACTTCCTAACGGCTAAATAATCAATGCACAAAAAGTAGCCGTTGAGGTTTCGGACGCCCGAGATAAGTAGGATGCGTCTGACATAGCATCCGATCTCCATGCAGTTGGTGAAGAACATTGTTCGGATGGCCGTGCATGCGTCCGTTCCATCGTCCGAACGGCGCTTCGGACGGTCATGTTGGTCCGAAAGAGACTGTGTTCGGACAGTTGTGTGCGTCCATAGAGAAGCATTAGGAACCTTGCTTTCTGCCTGTTCTATGGTTCGGAATGTGAAATACATCCAAGAAGCTTGACATAGTTCGGATGGTGTACTGCATCCGAACACCCTGTCTCCAGCAGAACAAGTAACAGACCTGCAAAGCTTGTTTACAGAGTTTAGTGTTTATGTCATCATTAAAATAAGGTTTGAAAAACATCAATTGAAGACTTTTCTTTTAAGAGATTCTCTAATGTTAAAGGACTTTAACCGCCTAATGTTTAGAGTCACTCTCATTTAGTCCCTTGCGTTATTTTTTACCTACTTTAGTCATTTTTTTAAAATCCAACTCAGTATTGTTGTTTCTTTTAACAAAATACCCTTATAATTTTATCCCAATAAAAGTCTACCTTTTTACAAATCTCATTCTCTTTCTTTTTCTTATTTTTACCTATTCATTTTTTTCCTTTTTCTCTCATTTTGTTGAAATGATTCAACAATTTTTCATCTTTCATAAGTACGTCTAAAAATTCATCCAGCTGTTTGTATGGAAGAAAATAAGATATTTGGGAGTCATGAAAAAATTGTCCGTACATAAATAATTTGAGGGTAGAAATATAATTTTATCTAAAAAATAATCATTGTTAGATTTGATCATTAGTAAAGGGAATTTAATATCTAAAATATATGGTTAGTAATTAAAGTGATAATGACCTAAAACATTAATCAGGTCAAGTGAAATTAATCCTCAATAGTTTACAATCATTATTTGCTTATGAATTTGATATATTCATGTTTCGTGTATAGCATGGATGTTTTTTCATTTCTTCCTACAATTTTCTATCTCACACATCCTCTTCTTTCTCATAATCACTTACTCAAATTTACAATATTTATCACTTATTCCCCATACTTCCTCTCTATCCTCATCTTCCCATACTTATTCTCCTTTTATTTTTTTAAAATTTTTAAAACTTATATAGACTAATTGTATAACTTCCCATTCTCAAATTTTTATTTACATTTTTACCTCATTCATTTTTTTTTCCTTTCTCTCATTTTGTTGACATGATTCAACCTTTGCACCTAATTTTTAATTTTTGATCACCATGTCTCAAAATTCATTAGTCTCTATTTATGGGAAGAAAAATAAATTATTTTAGGTGCCATTAGGACATTTGTCAATCAATTAATAATTTGATAGTAAAAATGTCATTTTAATCAAAAATTAATTACCATTAGATTTGGCTATTAGTCTAGGACTTTATTGTCTAAAAAATAACATAGGGATTAAGATGATAATGACCCTAAATATTGTGGGGATAAAGTGAAATTGACCATAACATTTATCCTAGTAAACAATTAATTCAATTTTGTACACAAAGTTATGTCTCCTAGGTTAACTGTTACTCCATTAAGCCTATAGATCTTCATTTCTATCTGGATTGCATCATTCAAATTTTTTTTAAGAAAAATATTTCTTACTCTATGCTTCATTCAACTAAATGACTCATAATCCTTCATGCTAAATCTTTGCTACTATATCTTTTTTTTTTTTTCTTAATTCTTGATTTCATATTACTCCCCCATGAGTGAGTTTTCTTTAATGGGATTTTCAATTGTTGATATCTTGCTTGTTGGTGATCCTTGATTTTTTGTACATCTAATATCAGTTTAGTATTTATTCACTCAATGGTGGAGTATGTATGCGTTTTTTTCGTTCATGGTTCAAAATCTTTATACCCTAATTAATTAGTTCTTGATACTTTTTTAAAGAAATGCTGACAAATGGAGAATTCATCAACATTTTCAGAGTTTTTATTTTACAAATGATCAATGGTAATGATATGTGAATAACAAGAGTATGTTATTTTTTGAATAGGTTGACGGATTATTGAATTTGTTAATTAAAATAAGCTACTTTAAATATTTTGATATATAAATGAAACTTTGTTGAAATTAAATACTTATTGAGATTGTAATCTTATAGTTTCACCTAAAATTTTGTTTTCTTGAAATTTATTATGTAATTTTTCAAAATTAATTTTATTAAAACAAACATGAATTTGGAAAAAATTATCATATAGATGAAATCAATATTTGTGATTAAGTACTTTAATTTAGTGGACAGTAATTAATGTTCGACAATCAATTTTATAAGACAACACAAGTTTAATTGCAAAGAAACAATCTTGTTCCACATTTGATTTTCTTTATTTTAGTTTATGGTATTTTAGAACTTATTAATATAATTTCTTAGTTTTGTTTGTCTTTATTTCATGAATTGATAAAAGTTTCATTTAATTATCATTCTACTAATATTATTTTATTCTATAGATTGAATATAATCACCCTCCGTCAATAGAAGTAAAGAAAGACACGTGCCATATTGTACTTTTTTGTCTTTCTTTCATTACTTCTTTGTAAAATAATACAAGTAGATAATGTGTTACCATTCAAAAAATATGAGTTTTGACCAGTTAAAAAATGACTTTTTCATCATTTCTATTAAAATTCAAATTCAAAAGTGTAAAATTTTTCCTAACCCTCATAATACAGCAGTCAGGTCATTTTATCTCTTAATTGAAGACTTTTCTTTTTAGGGGGGATCCTCTAAAGATAAAGGACTTTACCCCCATAATGATTAGAGTCACTCTCACTTTAATCTCTAAAGTTATTTTTTGGCCACTTAAATCCTTCTATTAAATCAAACTTAGCATTGTTGTTTCTTTTAATAAAATACCCTTATAACTTTATCTAAATAAAAGTCTATTTTTCTACAAATTCATTCTCTCTTTTTTCATCTTATTTTTATCTAATTTATTTTTTTCGTTTTTATCTCATTTTGTTAAAATGATTCAACAATTTTTCATCTTTCATAAGGATGCCTCAAAAATTCATCAAACTCTGTTTATGGAAGAAAAATAAGATATTTAGGAATCAAGAAAAAATTGTCTATACATCAATAATTTGAGGGTAAAAATGTAATTTTATAAAAAAATTAAACATTATTAGATTTGACCGTCAGTCAAGGGAGTTTAGTAACTAAAAATAACGTTAGTAATTAAAATGATAGTGACCTAAAAACATTAAGGGGGTAAAGTAAAATTAATCCTCTTGTGATATTTTAATATCATTATTTGATCATATAAATTTAATATATTCATGTTTTGTGTATAGCATAGGTTTTTTTCAGTTCCTCCTTCTACAATTCTTTATCTCACGCCTTCTCTTCTTTTTTCTAATCACGTAACTCAAATTTACTATGTTAAACACTTATCCCCCATACTTTCTCTCTATCCTCATCTTCCCATACTTATTCGTCTTTTTATATTTTCAATTTTTTAAAACTTAAATAGAACTAATTATATCACTTCCCTTCTCAAAATTTTCTTTTCATTTACCTAATTCATTTTTTCCCCTTTCTCTTATTTTGTTGATATGATTCAACAATTTTTAATCTTTGATCACCATTTCTCAAACATCATTAGTCTCTATTTATAGGAAGAAATTAATTATTTTAGGTGCCATAAGAAACTTTGACCGTTCATATTAACTTGAGGGCAAAAAGGTCATTTTAATCAAAAATTAAATACTATTAGATATGAAAATTAGTCCATAACTTTATTGATGCCTAAAATAACATAGGGACTAAAGTGATAACAGCCCTAAATGTTTTGGAGGTAAAGTGAAATTGACCATAAAATTTATCCTGGTCAACAATTAATTCAATTTTGTACACAAAAGTTATGTCTCCTACGTTAACTATTACTTCTCGAAGCCTATAGTATATTCGGGTTGCTTCATTCAACTTTTTTTTTAAGAAAAATATTTCTTACTCTTTGCTTCATTCAACCAAATAACTAATAATCCTTCACTCTGAATCTTTGCCTATATATACATATATATATATAAATATATATATTACTATTCTTGATTTCATGATTTCATATTGCTTTCCTAGATGATTTTTCTTTATTGGCCTTTTCGATTGCTGATATCCTGATTGTTGTTGATCGTCGAATTTTTGCGCTTCTAATATTAGTTTTGTATTTATTATTAAACGTGACGTATGTATGGGCTTTTTTCATTCATGGTTCAAAATGTTTTCACCCCAAATCTTAATTGGTTTTTCGATACTGCTTAAAAAAAAAAGCTGATAGATGTTAATCATATGTGTGATTTTTATGTTTATGGTATTTATTTTAGATTTATTAATGTTCAAAAAGAAATATAGATTGAGACTTGGTCAACATTTTCAGAGTTTCTATTTTACAAATTATCAATAGTAATGGTATGTGAATAACAAGAGTATGTTATTTTTTGAATGCGGTTAATGGATTATTGAATTTATTAATTACAATAAGCTACTTTAAATATTTTGATATATAAATGAAACTTTGTTGGAAGTAAATACTTATTGAGATTGTGATCTTATAGTTTCACCTAAAATTTTGTTTCTTGAAATTTACTGTATAATCTTTCAAAAATCATGTTGTTAAACCAACATGAATTTGGAAAAAGTTGTCATAAAGATGAAATCAACATTTGTTATTAGGTACTATTATTCAGTGGATAGTAATTAATGTTCAACATCAATTTTTATAAGATAACAACATAAAAAGTTATAATAATACCACATCAACAATCATGTTCCATATTTGATTTTTTTATTTTAATTTATGGTATTTTAGAACTTACTAATTTAGTTACGTAGTTTTTTGTTTTATTTATTAAAACCACCAAAATGGTGGAGGTGGTGTGAACCCCCTTTTATTAAAAACAATTTAAAGAAGCCAAAGAATGCTTGTACAGATAGTTTGAAGGTTAACAAACAGAAGCATCTAAATTCGTCTAATTCTAGGAAAATTAAAATAATATTTGAAGGAAAATACAAAAGAATCTAATAATCAAACCCCTAACAAAACATGAAGAAATCATATTGTGCAATTATTCATCTTGGCTGGATTGAAGTAATTCAGCGATCTACCGAAACTTCATCTAGTGAGGATTGTTTTTATTAACGTATAATATGTTTCTTCCCACGTCCCTTATGCTTCTTTGTTGAGATTGTGCTGGAAACTAAATAGCCCAATTGTTTATCCATTTGCAAACTAAAGTCTTGAAAAGAAGCAGTAGTTGTTGCTGAACATTAATGAAGACCTGTTCATCCCTTTTTGAATCTAATGACGAATCAATGGGAAAATATGGACTTTAGCTTGCTTTTTGGTACGTGTCTTTGGTTTATGAAAGAATTGATCATCCATGATCTAAAAATTTAACTTAGTGTGAAATGGATCAGAAAATATCTCATTTATGGAAAGGTTCATGGAGCATTCTCCTCCATAACCGAAATTAAAGCTTTCGAAAAACCAATTTCTTATATAGAAATTGACGACAACTTATTTCCACGAATAGATTGATTACTTTGTTCATCAATCGAAGGATTATTTACCCTTTGAATAGGCTTGAACTGAATCAAAGCCTATTGAGCAGTTGGAGTATCAAGTTTCTCGGCTGCTTGAGTACTATCAGCAGCCAAATTGATATTGTTTTCCATTGCATCCAAATTGCTGTTGATTTCTTATGCTAATGCAATTTCCTTTGGCATTGTGTGCTGGTCTCAATTGGAACTTCAAGCTAGAGCAAATTAATTATATCCAAAACCTTGGGAACCTCTTGTTCTTGAGCTACAGAGATATTGTTATGTGGCTATGTGATATTTTCAATTGAAACTACCGCCTAGATTGAGCCACATTGAGGAATATCTACCTTTTCTGCCTCTAGAATTTTTGAGAACCCTCATCGTGTTGCTGCACAATCAGTTTAACCTTCCAAACCTGTTGTCGTGGAGCCGTAGTCTTAAAAAAATTAGGGTTTTGATGCTACTTTTGTAATTGTTCTTTCTAATTAGTCAATTCTTGTTGCTTCGATATCGCATCAGTAGGTTTCCCATCTGTTTCAGGCAAAAGCAAGTGACAAGACTCTTTTATGTGAGCGACTTTCTTCCATTCTGTGCATTATAATGGGAGGTCGTGGTGGGCAATATACTGCCAGAATTCTTCTTCTCCTCCATTACCTATCTAAACTCGATGAGAAAGAGATCTTGTTACATCAATTTCAACACAAGCGCAAGCAAATGATGGACTCGACCTTGTGATTGAAGCGGTGGACAAATCAACCTTCAACGGGTGTCCAACTAATCTAGCAATAGCATAAAGGGCTGTTTTGTTGAACAAATGCACTGATAAATTTTTCAATGATATCCAAATAGGGAGTATTAGTGTTTCAACATCAGCATGGAAGAAAGGTGTCCATTTTAGGATTCTCAAAGAAAATCCTTGAAGGTTCTAGAATCCACGACACCACATCCTCAGGTAATCCTCTTTAAGATTCTTAATTATTAGCACACGACATTGATTCTTTAATCCCAATGTAAAAGAATCCTCGAAACCAATTGTAAGAAAATCCTTGTGCAGTAAATTCGTTGAGAATAGACTAGAATTTCTTTATTAAATAAATTCATTGCAGGCCTCCCTTTTGAGAATTTCCCTCTTAAAGCATACTTGAATGGAATCGAAAGTTTTTGAATTTCTTACTGGATGAAGAAAACAACGGGCTCCTCTTTGTATGTCGATGGCCCTCTTTTGATTGGAATTATATCTTTTGTGTTGATGTTGGTGTTGGAAACTGCAAAAAGAAAAAGATTTTGATGTGGCGGGTTTGGAAATGATGGCAGCGACCACAGTTGAAGAGGGTTGTCCTTCAATCAATAGACTAAAAGGTAGCCACGGCTAGGGTTCAAAGAGAAACCCTAGGGAGAAAATAAGAGAGAAAGTGAGGAACCGTATTATAGATAGTATCTTAATATTTTAATTTGTTACTTAGTTTTGTTGTCTTTATTTAGTGAATTGATAAAAGTTTCATCTAATTATCATTCTACTTATATTAATTTATTCTATAGGTTGAATTATATATATATATATATATATATATATATTAATTTATTCTATAGGTTGAAATTATATATATATATATATATATAGGTGCTAACTTGAAGCTATAGAAGATGACACGTGCTATATTATACTAGTTTGTCTTTCTTTCAATACTTCTTTGTTAAAAAAATATATATAACTAGATAATGCATAACCATTCAAAAAATATGACTTTTCTTCAATTTAATAAATGACTTTGTCTTCAATTCTATTAAAATTAACAATCAAAATTGTACGTTTATTTATATTCCTAATCTCAATAATATAGCAGTTAGGTCATTTTATCTCATAATTGAATAATTCTTTTTTCGAGATCCTTTAAAAATAAAGAACTTATAGTTATTATTAATTCTATGAATTTTATATTCAAAACATAATGCATCTTATTGGATAAGTATAATTATTTTTGGCACCTAATTTTTACATATTCATAAGAATAATCAAAATAAAAAAATTCAAATAGTAAAATGGTTGAAAAAGAAATATACTTTATCTCTTATTTAAATAGATTAAGACATGCTAAGTTAAAAATAGATAAGAGCAGCAAACGTATACCAACAGATGTTCCTTAAAGTCTTAGTAGCTAGAATTTGACCTATTTGAGAATAACATTTATTTCAAAGTAAAAAAAATGTTCCAACAGCTAATTATCTTCATAGGGAGATTTTGATTCATAATCAAACTATTCAACTGATAAAGTTTGTTATTTTTGTTTCAACAAACAGATGTTATTAAACTAGTAGCATATTGGCATGTGATAGATATATATATCTAAGTGATAAATCTTTGTTCAAAATTCAAATTATCTTTCAAATCTATCGAAGTTTATTGACGATAAACTTCATCCAAATCTCAAAATTCAAATTATCTTTCAAATCTGGTGAAGTTTATTGATGATAAATATCCAAATTTTAAAACAGAGAGGGAATAAGATAATACCTCCAATTGGCTCTATAAATAGGCCAATATGTGTAGATGACTGAAAAAATACAAGAGATATCCAAGAAGAGTGAGAATGGTTGACACTAGATTAGGATAATGTATTTAGTTTTTAGCTCTATTTGAGCATTCGGTACATATAGACTAAAGAATTTCTTTTAAAAAAATTATAATCATAGTTGTATTCGAAAAATGTGTACTTTGCCCAAATGATCAATGGAAATGGTTACAATGTAATTTTGTTAATTTTTATCCTTTCATATTATTTTACTATCATTATCGTATTAATAGTCTTCTATTTCTTTTTTTATGTCTCTTCATTAAACGAAGGCATTTTTCTAAATATATAACAGGAGATGTATTTAATGAATGATTTATATCAAAAAGTATAAATCACTTAGAAGTAGAAGCCTATTTTATTAATTTAAACCCTATTTTATGTTGAAAAAATTTGTTATATGAATTTGGCTATAAAATGACTATATATTTTCAACGTGAAAAACCTGTAAAATTCAATGCCTATATTATTAATCAGCTTATTCAATTTCTATTAAATCATATATAGAAAACATATATATATCCTATGCAAAGCCTATGTTATTCTGAGAAATCTTGTTTTGTTTCAACTTACACACACACATATACATATGTAATTTAAAAGTAATTGAATAAGTTAATTAATAACATAGACATTAAATTTAAGGGGGTTTTTCACGTGGAAAATTCTTAGTCATTGCTTTGGATAGCCAGATTCATATCACAAATTTTTCATACATAAAATAGGGTTAAATTAATAAAGTAGGAACTCTGAACTAATTTATACTTTTGGTATTAATCATTCATTAATTACATCTCCAATTCTATATCTGGAAAAATACCTTCATTTAATGAAGAGACATAAAAAAAAGAAAGAAACAAAATACTATAATACAATAATATCAGTGAAATAATACGAAAGGATAAAATTTGACAAAATTCATTGCTTACATTTATTATTTGGGCCAATTACATGCTTTGCTAATATAACTATTATTTATAATTTTTTTTTTTAAATTTCCTATGTAAGTCTTCTTGTACTAGATGCTCAAACAGAGGTAAAAACTAAATACATTATTGTAGTCTAGTGTCTAGCCTTCTTACTCTTCTTGGATCTCTCTAGTCGTTTTTTTCACTCATATGTACCTATTAGCCTATTGATAGAACCAATTGAAAGCGTAATCTTATTCCATCGCTGTTTTAAAATTTGATCAGACGATAAATTTACTATCAATATACTTCACTAGATTTGAAAGAAATTTTGAATTTTGAGATTTGGATGAAATTTATCATCAAGAAACTTGACTAGGTTTGAAAGATAATTTGAATTTTGAGAAAGGTTTATCACTTATCCTTCACATGCCACTTGTTGAAATTAAATAACAAACTTTATCATTTGAATGGTGTGATTTGGAATCAAAATCTCCGTAAGCTAGTTAGGAGTTGTAACAATGTTTTTTTTTTTTTTTAATAAATCTTATTCTCAAATAGATAACATGATACTAATTATCCTTATTGAATAAGGTGTCTTATGTTTTGAATATTAAACTCATAGATTTAATAATTAACTATAAGTCCTTTATCTTTAGAGGATCTTCAAATAGAAAGTCTTTAATTAGGAAATAAATTGACCTAAATGCTATATTATTGAGGTTAGAAAAAATAAACAACATCACTTTTGACATTGAATTTTAATAGAAATGAAGAAAAGTCATGTTTTTCTTTAATTGAAGAAAAGTCATATTTTTTTGAATGTAACCACGCATTATCTAGTTATATTTTTTTAAACAAAGAAGTATTGAAAGAAAGAGAAAAAAGTACAATATGACACATGTTATCATGTAATATCTTCTAGTTAACACCCATTTTTCTATACTATAGAGTATAGATTATGGCAATATCCCTACTAGAAAAAATTGAGTCAAGTAAGAATATGAAAAACAAAATTCAAATCCTTCCCAAAAAAGGAAGAAAGAATAATTGATAGATTTCTATATAAACTAGGTTGCAGAATATTTTTTTTGTTTTTTATAGATGTCAAAACTTTTGACATGAAATCTTTTGGTCAATTCAACAAATATAACTTCTACTTTGAATTTGGTACCATTTCACAAGTACGATTTCTAGTTTGAACTTGGTCACCATTCAGCAAATACACCTCTTTAATTATTAATCTTCTTCCTCAACGGAATTTTTCTTTCTACTTGTCACTAAAACTATGTTCTAACATTATTCATATGTACCCTCAATCTCAATGGATAAAAAATGTACTGGTGAACATTCCATTAATAATTGAGAAACAAAGGTACATTGACAAGCTACGTTTGGTATTAGTGTTCATTATTTTTATGATCAATATGAGTGGTAGGAGCAGTTGTACTAGTTATTTGTTCATTTGTAGCAAAATTCCTTTATATATAGGGTGAGAAAAGTGGCTTTAGATGAGTAGTTCATATGGTGTGGAGAAAGAAGAGTAATCAAAGGGTGTTGTAGCAAAAAGGGTTCCCTGGAGAAATTACGGTTGAGAAGGGTGGTTTATGTGGTTCATACTTCATTGTCATGTAGTCGGTCAATGGCAGACCATTAGGGAAAAAGGCGGGGGGTGGCGACCCCCCTTCTCCTAAATATTTAGGACTCAATAAAGTGATATGCTTTCGTAATGGGCGGATATTAAAAACTTTAATATTTGCCTCCCCAAGCCTTTTCTTTTCACTCACCAAAACTTTTAGTTTTTATATTTATTCCTTTAAAATTTTTTTTCACCCTTACACTGTTACCATTAGACCCCTAAATTATTTTACAAATTATAAATTGTCCTCAAATTTATGCCTAGTCTTACGACAAGACTAAAATAACTTAATAAAAATCTTAGTAGTATGATTTAACCATTTCAAAACATTATAAAAATCTTATATCATTAACTATTAGCTGTTTCAATGTTTTTTAATTACTCAATTAAGGTAGTAGTTCTTCAAAATAATTTATTCTTTCTTAAAAAATAAGCCATCAATAGAAATTTTATTTAATAATAAAAAATATATTACTATGAAAATGTTATTCTGAAACTGTATTTTAGTACAATATTTTTTTGACGTGTGACCTACAAGTCAAGGGTCTAAATGTCTCTGTGTCTTACGAAAGTTGCAAGTTAAGGCTGCGTAATATAAATTAAATAGTCCGGCATTTTTGCGAACTTTGAAAATAGAGGGAGTTTTGTGAACTAGATTGTCCTCCCCCTAAAGCTATATCTCTTCCATCCATCCCTATTGCCCGTTGTATTTGAAGTTGGAAAGAGTAAGAACAATTGGGAATTTTGTTTAGATTTGAAGTTCTCCTATCATATTTCTGATAGTTGATTTTCATTTTTTTTTTCATTGGGCTTGCTATTGTTACTCGTATTGTTTAGATGTTGATATTAGATGTCCTTGAGCTAGTAGGCACTATAACCATTGAATATTTTAATATATTTTGAAGTTGGAAAGAGTAAGAACAATTGGGAATTTTGTTTAGATTGGAAGTTCTCCTATCATATTTCTGATAGTTGATTTTCATTTTTTTTTCATTGGGCTTGCTATTGTTACTCGTATTGTTTAGATGTTGATATTAGATGTCCTTGAGCTAGTAGGCACTATAACCATTGAATATTTTAATATTTTTTATAATATATATATATATATATATATATATATAAATAAATAAAGGGAGTCTCATTTGTCTTGTGGTCTTTCCCTTTATTCTTCCTTGACTTTATTTTCAATAAAAATTTTAAAATCTAATTTTTAATTAGTTATATTCATGAATGTAATTATTTAAAGACTTAATTACACTTTACCCCCTAAACTCACAGTCCAGTTGCATTATGCCCCCATTGAAAAACTCCTTAATATAAGTAAAAACAAAAGAATGATATAAAAATTTGTTTTGACAAAAATATCCTTAGAAAATTTGTGAACAAATTTACTTTCTATTTCTTTAGTGTTTAGTGATTCCATATTAATTTTTAAAATTGTCCTTTGAAGTAGTTTTATTTTTACAGTAACTAAACATTTTAATCACTAAATTATTAAGTAATTTTACGTAGTATTTTATTTTTAATTTGTTTTGTTAATGTAAAACAAAATTGAACAAAAATTTTCTTACTAATTTAATTTTTAATACGTTTAGTTGTTGTAAAATAAAAATGAACCAAAAATGTTTGTAAAAGTTCTTTTGTGGTTATATTTAGAAATGAAGAAAATAACATATAAGTTAATTAGTGAAAATAGCGTGACACTAGTTTTGAAAAGAAAATTGTAATATGGAACAATGAAAAATTATATAAATTAAACGTAATTTTCTCCACAATTTTTGGAGGGTAGTTTTGTCTAAATAATTTTCACATCATTCTTTTATATTTAGTTATATTAAAAGAATCTTTTGGAGGGGGTAAAGTGCATATTGTTTGGGTTTAAGGGGCAAAGTACAACTGGGACGTGAATTTAGGAGTAAAGTGTAACCAACCCTTATTTAAAATTTGAGCTTTTCTTTCTAACTTCCTAGGAACTTTTGTGTGATGTCATTTTAGTTATTTCTATTTTACCCTTCCTTAGATAGTTTAGAACTTCCACATCCTTTTTTTTTCCTCTACATGAATTTCTATATAATAGCTTCTCAAAAAATTCTCTTAGATCCGTTTAATAATATAATTATGTTTTTCGATAAAAGTATAAAAAATACAATAAAGAAATAATTTTTTTTTTTTATAAATCACACACTTGGTTGTGCACTAACCATTGATATAGACAATAACTAAATAAATACACCCATTTATTAGTTTTCATTTTGAAAAATAATCTTAAATGTTTTTACTATAACCATAACATATAAAGTTCATATGTTCAAAATATATTTCTTGAATAAATATAATTCTCCTGCTGCACGCACATTGATTGTGCATTTTATTGTTAATGTCAATAAAAGATTATGAATTACCAAAACAAATTAGCTTATCAAGTAGTACTATAGTATCACGCTTCAAGAAAGCCTCATCTATCTATCGTATTGCCCGAGAAAGTAATAGACCAGGAGTAGTAGAGTGATTAAGAATTAAAAAATTAAAAGAAGGGTCAAATGCAAAATGCCCCATGATCTTTCTTTGTCTTAGTTGTAGTTTACTCCCTCAATTTATTTGATAAATACTTAAATTATTGGCAGCAAAAGCAACCTAAGAGGGGGGGTGAATTAGGTTGTCTCTAAAATCAAACCTTTTTATGTACTTAATAGAAATTCAAACTTTATGCACCAAATAAAAACTTGAGGTAACAAGCACAAATGACTACAATAGATATTCAACAATTTAAGCTTAAAGAACAAATAAGAATATTGAGATTAAGAGAATCAAACCAAACTCCCTAGCTTCTCAAGCTTGGATCTTACAACTACAAAGAGCTTCTTACAAGGCAACTACCAAGTTCACAACTTGAAGTTCAGCCACTAAAAGTCTCTTCAAAGTAGGTGAGACAATAACCTCTTGTACACAAATGAGGATCACTCTTGCTCACACTAATTTCCTTTAGTTGAGCCAAGAGTTTTACACTCACAACCTCCCTTTGTTACAATTGTTATCTCTCCACTCTTACACTTCTAAACTCTTTTCTCACTACCTACACTATTACAACACTTGTACCAACTATTTCTCCCAAATAGCTCAAGAATGATTTGTAATCAATGTAGAAGTCCCTTTTTCATTAAATCAGACCTAGGGGTATTTATAGTTGCCAAATATCTGCTTCCCACAACTTCCCAACAGCTATTTTCTGTTTGCTAACGGTCTTGGAAAACTAGCAGTTGGACCTTTCGGACGCACGGTTGATGCAGCAAGAGTGCGTCCGAAAAAACTAGCCATTGGACCGTTCGGACGGCCGCTGCTAAATCCTGCGTCTGACACTGCGTATTCTCTGAGGGTATTCGTTCGGACATCCGAGGATGCGTCTGAACATGCGTCCGATCGAAGCGAAATCTTCTGGAAATATGATCGGACGCTGTTCTTCGTCCGAGACTTGCTTCAAATTCTTTGTGTCGGACGATTACCATCGTCCGAAGCTCTTGTGGTTGTTTTGTTCGGACGATCATTTGCGTCCGAACCTACCAGTTTTTCTGCACACTTGTTATCAAACCATTAGTATGATTTGTTCATCATCAAAACATGATTAACATAACTGGGGTTCAACATAACCACAATCATACAAATCTAGTTAGGCTACTAAGGATGTACCAAGTTGAGGAGATGAAAGCTGGAACATGTTTGAGCTCACGCTTGTCAATATTAAAACATATTTGTGGTGTTTAAGTGACCAAGTTGGACTGGACTATCATCACTTGATTGATACATGAAGTCCAATTCTTCAAAGTAAAGCACAAGTGACCAGATCCTTTAAGTGCAGGAAGGCCAGATTTCACTTCAAGTTTATTTTAGTTTGGTCATTATTTTGTAAGCCAAATTACTTTTATTAAGTTATCTATAAATTGGGTTGGTTTAAATATTGGTTTAATTCCTAGTCTTAGGCTTAATTATTTAGTCTTAATAAGACCCATTTGGCCCACATTGGGAGCCCTTGGTTGGCCCTATGGTTAGTGCTACTAGGGTTTTCTTCATCTTTTTAGCAAGAAACAATTAGGATTTTTGAGGGGCTGCTTTGGCCAAATCCTATGCCCTAGTTTTTAGAAGTTCTAGCTAGTTTTTAGAACTTTATTAAGCCCATAAATAGGCAACATATAGACTAAATTTTCAACACCTTTGATTAATAAAATTTTCAAGTTTTCTTGTATTGAGAGGATAGTTCTATTTTAGTCTTTGGATTAAAACTTTGTTGAGATCATCACTTGAGCAACAGTGATTGTTTAACCAATTTAAAATATTGGTTCCTTCTTGATCATTGTAAGCAATAGGTTAATTCTTACTTATTCTTGTTTGTTCTATTCTTGTCTTCTTTGCGTGCTCTTTGTTGTCCAATTTGTGTGACCAACTTTGGATTCCAATCCTTAGTATTTTGTGCTATACTTGATCGTGAGGTTTCGTGGCATCGAGTCTTGATTGCGCACAAGATTCGCATCACCTTGGTATCAGAGTTGGTCCAATTCTAGTCAGTTTTGTCAGTCATCTTTTTAATTTATATAGATTTTCTTTTTAAGAAAATCATATGTTATTTATTTGAATTTTTTTCTTGACTCGTTCTTGTTCTTAAATTTGTAGCTTGTTCTTGTGATTTGTGCTTCTTGTGCCGTATCTCATTCTTGATTATTTGTGAATTCCTTTTCTTCTTCATTGTGCTTCCGTGTTCTTAACCAAAAAATTGTCCAACCGTGAACTGTGATTTTGTTGTTGCTACCATATAAGAAAAAAGTTGAGCTTGGCCGAATTGATAAAAACATTTTTTTTGGCTGAATTGGAAAAAAACATCTAAGTGTATAAGAACCGTGATGAAGAAAAAAAAAAGAGGAGAAAAAGAGTGAAAAAAAAAAAGAAAGAAGAAAGGACCTTGGAAAAAAGAGAGAAGAATCAATAATATTCATTGGCACTGTTCAACAGTATTGTTCATCGGCTCATTGAGAAAAAATTTTAGGGTTTGCTTATTTTGATTTGCTTATATAGGCAAGTTCTTTGTTTGTCCCAATCCAAGAAGGTTTTGGATTTTACCCTAATCCCAATTAGATTTGATTCCATACCCTAATCCTAATTGGTTCCTTACCCTAATCTCATTTGGAATTGTTGTCCTATCCTAATTCTAATTGGATTTGGAAAAATTATCCCACTACAAAAAAATTGCAAATTTTATGCGGATTTTTGCTGCGACTTTTTTCAAAGGTAATAGCTAGGTGCGGAATTTACTGCGGATTCTAGTTTTCTAGTTTTGAGAATAGAATTTTGCTACGGATAAAAAAATCCGCATCAAAATCCGCAGGTAAAATTCCCTCCATAATGCGGGAATGTATTACCTACAAAATCAATACGCAGCAAAATTTGTAGGTAAAACTAGATTCCGCTGTAAGTTTGTTGCGGATGTAGCTGCAGATATAGCTGTAGATTTTTGGGAAGAATTTTTTGGCCTTTTATGTAGTTACATGCAGAATTAGCTGCGGATATTTTGCATGTGAAAATATTCATAGCTAATTCCAATGGAAATTTCCGCAGTAAAATTCCGCAGGAAAAATCTGCAAGAAAATCCACAGTAAAAATCTGGAGGAAAAATCCGCGGCAAAGATCCGTAGCAAATTTCCGCTTTAAAATCACAAAACCCACTCATCTCCTCCCAGATTAAATCGAGAAAAAATCCCTCTTTCCCCTTTCCACCCATCTCCGCCTCCTTCTACCACCATTCACCCACCCTCCTTTTCTTCCTATTTCCCTTTCTTCTTCCCGCCGTCTTCTTCCTATTTCCATCCCTCCTTCCCATCCCTTCTTCCTCATTTCTTCTCTCCTCAAGTTGGTTGCTCCTCTTCAAGGCTGCAACCTCCTCAAGCCGCCACCTCCTCAAGCTGCAACTTCCTTAAGCCGCCACCTACTCAAGTCGCTACCTCCTCAAACCGTTGCAAGGTAATGTATTTCTATGTTTCCACTTTCTAATTTTTTTTATCCGTGTTTTTTTTTTTTTTTTTGCAACTTTTTGTTATCTTAATTTCCCGAATATTTTTATTTTGTTATTTTTCAGTTTTATTTTTCTAGCGATTTCTACTTTTCTTTTGTTTTTTGGAGAATCTTGGCATTTGCAGATAGGAAGGTGAGACACAGATAAAGATAGTGTTGTTTACACATTTTCTGCAATTGATGGCAGTTAGACAATTTTGGAGGGAATCATAGTTTGCAATTTAAATAGGATAAAAGCAAGATGTTTCTACGTGTTTATCCTGTAGTTTTTGTTTTGGCTTTATATGCATTGTGGATGATTTTTTTTCCTCCAAGTTGAATCTTCATTCGTGAAGCATCTAGAGTTATTTACTATTTTCCATGTAGCTGACTCGAATGCACGAAAGATTAGAGAGTCTTGAAATTTAATGTTTAACTTCAAGAATTGCATCATTGTTTTTATTGACCAAACACTAGAGAAATTAAAGGTCTCTCATTGCCAATTTGTGTGGAGGAAAATAAAGGTCTAGACAGCTCAAGAAGGTTATACAGTTTATTTGTCTTTCCTTTATTCATAATTTTTCAGTTATACTATTTTTATCCGATTGTTCAGTCATACTATTTTTATTTTTCGTTTTAGTTTTAAAAAATGATGTAATTTTTTAACTTAAATTTTGTCTTGGAATAACTAATATCTGATTAATTTTCTTCTTATGGATTATATATAGAATACTTATTAGTTAACTTGTTAATCATAAAAATTACGTAAAGTTTGGTACTTAAGATGATGTGTAGTTAATTAGTTTAGTCTTGATTTTTTAAAATGAATAATGGTTTTCAATCGGGTATCCTACTATGGATATCCATAATGTGAAGGTCAGAATTATTGAGTTAATTAAATACATGTCCCGCACCTACCCCTAACCAGAACTTCCAAGAGCTCAAATTCTTAGGTTATTAGAGCAACTCACCAATTCAATCTCAATTGCTCAACAAAATTAAACGTCTTACCTCCAATGAACAAAATTTACGAAACTATCAGTGTTCATATTGGGAAATAATTTGACTATAACATATGGGAGAATATTGTGATGCACATGGGCGATTTTAAATTAAAGAATCCATAATATTATCATGACTTAATTACCTAACAATTTCCCATATCAAGATTGCCTTATACATTTTCTTTCATAAACAATGAACTAGAATGCATAAACATACGTACCTCATCTGAGAAGGGATTTTCGTATAAGGGGAATTCGATGTTCTTGTTAGGTTATTATACCATGGCTTTATGTGACCTGTACTATTTAAGTGTATGTGTTATTATATTGTACAAATATTTAAAGTATAACACATAGTACCCTAAAAAAATAACTGTTGTTTTGAGTTGGTGGATACGGATTAAAAAAAATTAAATTGGCTCAATTTTACAAAAATATAGGTCAAAAAGTGACTAAATTACACTTTTACATTAATGGCTACAAACAACATAATTTGCTCTTTTAATACACACACACACACACACTACATATTTCTTAAAACAATTCTATTTCTTATAATATTCATGTTTTTTACTAAGATTATACAATTTTGCTTAAACCTGTTCATAATGCATATTATATGAAAAATATTAAACCATCAATAATCTTTGAAAATGACATGTAATATAAATGTAGGTATTGGAATGATAATTTGTAGACTTTAATTAAGAGAGAAAAGGGAAAAGGTGATTAAAAGAGTAGATTATATTAATTTTTATGCTAATGCATGGTAAAATTAAAAAAAAATTATTTAATATTTTTTCATAATTTTTTATAATAACAGATAATTTAATATAAGATATATTTTTTTAAAATTATATTCTTATATTTTTTTGGAAATTAATTGTTTAACAAGAGACTAAGTAAGTCATTAGTTTGGTTAGGATAAATGGAAATCCCGGAGCATCGAAGATGGATGTATAATAGGCTTCTTCCAAATCCCTGAGGATATGTGGAAAATTTTTTGGAGGGTTTAGCGGGGTTTATAAATTTTGCTTGTCAACAACCAAAATATTTAACTGAGGGAGTTATTAGATGTCCGTGTGTGAAGTGCAAAAATGAACGACACCATGTCCCTGATATTGTGAATGTTCATATTCTGAGGAAAGGTTTTAAACCTAGATACTGGTATTGGACATCACACGGGGAGGAAGCACCTCGAATTAATTTAAACTTTGATATGGATTCAGCTGATGGAAGGGGTGATTTTGACATGTATTATGGGCAAAAAATTGGGCCTTCTACAGGCGGTTATGAGCATGTCAATAAATATCAGGGCATGGTGTATGATGCTGCAGGTTTAGGATCTAGTCAAGAAGGTGAACAAGATGTGGATGAACCTCCAAATATGGATACTGCTAGGTTCTATGATATGTTGAATCTAGCTCAAGAACCATTATGGCCTGGATGTGAGACGCATTCGATGTTGTCGGCAGCTGTCAGATGATGAGTTTAAAATCTGACTACAATATGCCCCATAGATGTTTTGATGGCATGGCACAACTAATGAATGAAATTTGTCCTTCTTCAAATAAAATTCCTTTTGATTTTTATAGCGCAAAGAAATTAGTAGCAGGATTGGGTCTTACAAGCCAAAAAATCGATTGCTGCATTAATGGATGCATGTTGTATTGGAAGCATGATAGGGACTTGAGGGAATGTAAGTTCTGCCATGAACCTCGTTATAAAGAACGTAGCGGGCGTAAACATGATTGCAAAGAGGTGTCACGTAAAAAGATGCATTATTTGCCTCTTATTCCATGACTTCACGCTTATATGCTTTCTGAGACCACTGCAAGGCACATGAGGTGGCACCAGGAAAATCGTAGGGAGGAAGGTGTATTGTGTCACCCGTCTGATGGAGTGGCATGGAAACATTTTGATCGCACCTATCCTGACTTTGCTTCTGAGCCTCGAAATGTCAGACTTGGTTTGTGTTCTGATGGGTTTACTCCCTTTAGCCAATCTGCAACACCTTACTCTTGCTGGCCCGTAATTGTTACTCCTTATAATGTTTCTCCTGAACTATGCATGACTTTCCCTTTCATGCTCTTAACTGTGATCATTCCAGGTCCACATAATCCAAAAAGTAAAATTGATGTGTATTTACAGCCTCTGATAGATGAGTAGCAACAATTGTGGAATGATGGTGTCAAAACTTATGATGCATATAAGAAACAAAACTTTGCAATGCGGGCGTCATTGATGTGCACAATTGAAGACTTTCCAGCATATGGCATGTTATCAGGGTGGAGTACGGCTGGAAAACTAGCATGCCCTATTTGTATGATGAACATTCAAAAGTATTCTACTTGAAAAATGGGAAGAAAAATTCTTGGTTTGATTGTCATCGTCAATTTTTGAAGCCTGATCATACTTTTAGAAGGAATAAAAATGACTTCTTAAGAGGAAAGAAAGAGCGCTCTATCCCTCCTTCGAGGTTGATTGGGGACCAACTATGGGAGAAAGTTTGTCACCTTCCCAAGATAACTGATACTGGTCTGCAGGTCCGCTTTACTGGATATGGTCAAACTCATAATTGGACAAAGAGAAGCATATTTTGGGACTTGCCTTATTGGAAAAATAACCTCATTCGACACAACTTCGATGTCATGCAGATTGAAAAAAACGTGTTTGACAATGTGTTCCATACTGTTATGGACAACAAAGCTAAAACCAAGGACAATGTAAAATCAAGACTAGACTTGGCAGAGTATTGTCGGCGACCGGAGTTGCATTTGGAACAGCTTGCCAATGGGAATTGGAGGAAGCCTAAAGCCAAATTTTGTTTAACTCGAATTCTACCCAAAGGGATGATGTATGTGACTGGATACAGGGATTGAAATGTCGGATGACTATGTGTCCAACATAGCTAGATGTGTGGATAAGAAAGAGGCAAAGTTTTTTGGTATGAAAAGTCACGACTGCCATGTTATGATGCAGTGTCTTCTTCCAATAGCGTTCTATGCACTTCCTGATGGGATATTGAATCCAATTATAGAATTGAGCCAATTCTTTAAGGATTTATGTGCAACAGTTTTACGGGAAGATCATTTACTAAGAATGGAAGAAAACATTCCTATCATATTAGGAAAACTTGAGTGCATCTTTCCACCTTCATTTTTTGACTCAATGGAGCACTTGCCAATTCATTTACCCTATGAAGCAAGGATAGGCGGCCCTGTCCAATATCGATGGATGTATCCGTTTGAAAGTAACCAACCGCTCATTAATTTATTGTCAAATTTGAAAACTATTCTTCAAATGACTTATTTCACGATTACAAGGCTTTTTTCCAAATTTTAGGTTATTCCTCAACAAGATTAAAAAGACTGTGAAAAATAAAGCTCATGTAGAAGGGTCTATATGTGAAGCATATTTGGCTCAAGAAAGAGCGTACTTTAGTTCTCATTACTTTGAGCCACATGTACTCTGTAGTAGACATAGAGTTCATCGTAATGACATTATGGTGTTGACAATGATGAAAGGCAATCAACTCTTTCAGTCTTCAAAAGCTATATATAACGTATACAATATTGTCAATGTATATCTTACTAACAAGATAGACTTAATAGGTGACTAATAGCGAACGCATGTCACACAATCCTCATTTGCATTACCTGGCCTTAGGACCATTGAGAGTTGCAAAGTCATGGCCTATCATGTTCATTAATGGCTACAAATTTCATACTACTGCATGGGGTGAAGGTAGAAAAACATACAATAGTGGAGTATGTGTTAGGGGCACGGGACAAGGCTCGGGTTGCAATGACTATTATGGTGTCCTCAAAGAGATTCTTGAATTGGAGTGGCCAGGACAACCAATAAAGAATCTAATATTATTCAACTATGAGTGGTTTGATACATCTCCACGTGGTGTGAAAGTACACGGGAAGTATGGAATTATTGAGGTGAAGAAAAAACGAAGATACACAAAGTTTGACCCTATCTTTTTGCTGCAATGGCAACACAAGTTTATTATTGCCCTTATCCTGGAAAATAAATTGGCAAAATTGATTGGTGGGTAGTTATTAAAAATAAGCCAACCGCGGCTGTGGATAACAAACAATTTTTAGAAACTACTAATTCCATAGGATTCTGTCTCTTATACACATCTAGATGTGTATAAAGACAGGTCCTGACCTAAAGAATGATGATCAGCACAATGGTTTCATAGTTCATTTAGGTAGGAGGCAAGACAGGGAAGAGGAAGATGAAGAAGAATATGAAGAAGAAGATGAAGAAGAAAAAGATGATGATGAAGAAGAAGAAGAAGAAGATGATGATGATGATGATGAAGACGAAGAACAGGAAGAATAGTAGATCTATAAGTATCCTAATAGTTCTATAAGAAGAATAATTTTTGTATAAGAATAATTATTTTCGTATTTCTATTATTTTATGGTTTGAATGTATCTTTGTTCATGTTATTTTTTCACGATTGCATATATTAGTGCTATGTGATTTTGTCTTGCATGTCTATTGTATTATCAACAAAATAGGTAAAGAGGCAAGGGGCGTTGTCCAATCTTTGGTCTAGATTTTCCTGTCAAAAGACATTTACTTGTTTGATTTTAAACTTAGATTGAGAAGCAATTCATGTTCAAATGCTGATTTTTGTAATGCTATAAATATGGAGTCTTGGAATGTTGAGATTCTTGATTAATTATTGTATTTATGTTCTTTTTTACAGGTACATAAACTATAATAATTCCATAAATGTTTTTGTTGTTGATGTTCTAATTTGGATCTTTCCAAAATTTTAACATAAAGAACCATCATCTCATACATATTGCATTACTATTGTTTTATGATTGCATAACTAATATTCATGTTATTTTTCAAGAATCCTTATATTATTGCTATGTGATTTTGTATTGAATTGTGATGTATCTTACTTGGTTTCATTGTTTGTTGTAGATGGCTGATGCAGGAGATAAAGGAGGAGCAAAAACCAAAAAGACCTGGAAAAAACAAAAGAGGCAGAGTATGACAGCAGCAGGCGTGTCAGCCCAAGTTCCTCCACCGCATAGTATTGAAGACATGCTCCCAAGCATCACAAACTCAACAAACAAATGCCCACATTCCTGAGTTAATCCCTATTGCAAACCTTCGTGCCATGTGTCAATCTAGTCCATCCACATCTCAGCAAAATGCTCAGGCTCAACCAATTCCTCACCTCCTTTGCAATAGGGATTAACTCAGGAATGTGGGCATTTGTTTGTTGAGTTTGTGATGCTTCATACACACTGCCAGTTCTTCTAGTGCCATTGGAAATGATGCTAATGACACATTGATTTGGATAGAGCCCGATGGAGATGGGTTAATATTATTCATAATAAATATAAAATTGTGATTTAATTTCTTACCCAAGGATAACGTGTTGTATTAATGTTATTTGGTTGTAAACTAGGTTTTGCCCTCACAACCCAGCAATTAAGGGCATCACTGCATGCATAAAGACCAAGTTTGAAGAAGGCAAACCCTCGTGCAAGAAGTTTTCTACAGCCACAAGAGACATGTGGTTTGAGGAATTTCAGGTATTTTTGTCTCTACATTGTTTCAATGTATTATGTAATTCAATTTTTCATATTGTTATATGAAAACTTACTTTGAGCATTGCAGAAAAAATTTAGATGGCCACCTAGGCACAATGCAACAGTGCGAGAGAATTGTGAGAAAAGAGGGGCAGGTAGACTGGCCCAGATGCTACAAAAAGTCCGAAAACATAGTAAAAAATCATCTTGGATTGGGGATAGTGCATGGACAGAACTGAATAGATATTGGCAGTCCCTCGAGGTCAAACAAAAATCCGAGCAGAATAAGTAGAACCGGGACTCCAATGCGGGTGCATCACTGCATACCTCATAGAGTGCATTTCAAGAAAATAGTAATACTAATTAATTTTTTGTAGTTTTAATACTTCATTATATTAAAATGCCTTCGTTATTGATTACGTGAAAATATTTATTTGTTTTAATTACAGAAGGCTGAGAGGGGTAAAGACCCACCATTCTCTGATTTCTATTTCCGCCCAAGAAGAAGGAGGGAGATTGGGTTCATCTTTGCCTCGGGCCCAAGCTTCTTATGTAAGTCACTAAAGCTTGATTACAATCCTTTTTTGATTTGTCCTTTAATATTCTTGTTTCCAAAAAGTTGATCTTTTTTTGTATGATTTTTGCAGGAGAACTTTGAGAAGAAAAGGGTTGAAATATCTTCTCAAATCCTCAGGTAGGCTATGTGAAGGTCTGGACGATACACATCTAGATGTCACATAAGAGAATCTGACTCATATAAATGGTATGACGCCGTGGGAGGAAAGAAGAAAGGCAGAGTTTCTGGACTTGGTTCTTTAGGTAGGACTATGAAGAGTTCCTCGTCCAGACCTTCACATAGCCTACCTGAGGATGTTGATGAGAGGATCAGGAGCACAGTCCACTCCCTTAGTGCTGAACTACAAGTCCAACTAGACTTTCTAGATTGGAAAAGGAAGAAATTTAAAATATTTACCCAAGTTGTCAGTATCGCATAAGTTGATCCTCTCGTCGCCAGCATTCCCACCTCCTGATGGAGATGATGAGGATGATTCAGATGGTAGCTCAGATGATTAGACTACATTTGATTGCTTATTTAGACAACTAATTTGTTATGTTTGTATTTGTATTTGAATTTGTTTCGTATTATATTTCTTTGAATGTGAATTGTTATTTGAGATGAAATTGCTGGAATGTGAGATAATGGAACAGGGGAAAGAAAAAACCAAAAAACATTAGCAAAAATTTTCTGTAAAATTATTTGGGGATTTTGCTACGGAATAATATGCGAATATTTTTTACCTGGAGAATTTCCTGAGGATATTACTTGCGGATTTTGCTGGGGATATTTGGTAGGGATTTTGCTGCGGAAATTTACATGCGAATATTTTTCGCAGCAAAATCCCCATTAAAAGTCCATCTAAACAATTTCTTAACGAAATATTGATGCGAAATTAGAAGCGGAAAATATCCGCATCTAAATTTTCGCATCAAAATCCGCATCTTAAATTAGCTGCGACTTTTTATGATCCGCAGCAAATAAGTATCCACGGCCTTTTTACTCGCGAATTTTTTGTTCAGCCCAAATCCGCGGAAAGTCTTTTTACATCTATTTTTGGATAAAAGACAGCAAAAATGTCTACCAATTAACATACTTACTACATGTCCTAATCCTAATTATATTTGGAAAACTTATACTAACCTTAATTGGGTTTAGAAAATTTACCTAATTCTAGTTGGACTTGGAAAACTAATCCTAATCCTAGTTGGATTTGGACTACTTACTCTAATATAAATTGAATTAGGAAATCTTTCCAACTTAGAAACTTACCAAATTCCATTTTGGAAACTTTCCAAATTAAAGGTACACTTTCCAAATTTGCAATTTTTATCAAAAGCACTTAATTTTTGTTGGTTATAACTAGTTGTCTTTGTTTTTAAGTGATTAATCATTTGTTCTTTTGTTCTTAGTCTCTTTTATTTGTTCAAATTTATTTATCAAATTCTTATTTGATTTCTATACCTATTGTTGCTTCTAGTAGTCTCGGATATTTTATTGTTTCTTGTTCTTTGAAGCTTATATTTGAAATTTTGATGTCCCTTCATTTGGCATTGACTCATGACTATTTGTTTTTATTTGTCTTTCGACCAATTAAGTTGTTAAGACATAATTGAAACTCACTTTGGTTCTCGTTGTCTTCCAAAGACTTTTACAGTGAACTAAAGAAAGAAAAAAAGCTGTGTGAGTGAGACCATTTGAGTGACAAAAGCTATTCAATTGTGGGTAAACACGAGGGATTGAATGACTGAATATACCCCCAAAAGTGAGTTGAGTGGTGAGGAAATTTTGTTTGATTTCACTAATGCTAATCACTTTCTTTTTCTTGTAAGTGTTTAATATGTCACAGGAAGAAAATAGTCGGGGTAATCAAGCAATAACAATGTAGACCATACAACAACAATTTGAGCAAGTATTTGCTACATTTAGCAATTTTAGTGATCGAATGGATCAAATTGGAAAATGAGGGGGCTTGCATCAATGAACAAAAAATAGGGAGGCCTCAAGGAGTTAGACGTCCAGCTTGTCCACATCGTCAAGAAGGTGAGTATAATATGACCATGATAGTGTTGACAATGATGTGTTTGATGATAGGAATGTGCAGCATGCCCGAAGGGAGAATCGGACCTAGGACAATGCATTGGTACAATCAAATTATCCTTACCTCCATTCCAAGGTAAAGTTGATCCTGATGTTTATATCAAATGGGAGTGAAAGGTAGTATTTATTTTTGATTGTTATAATTATTCTGATGAAAGGAAGGTTAAATTAGCTACTATATCTTTTACTAATTATGCATTGACCTGGTAGGATCAATTGTTAATTAGGAGGCGTAGAAATAAAGATCATGCTATTAATAGTTGGGTTGACATGAAATCTATTTTGTGCAAAAGATTTGTTCTATCTCATCATTACAGGAAATTGCATTAAAAATTATAAAGCTTGAGGCAAGGTACTAAATCCGTGGAATACAGAGAGAACCATAAGGAAATGGAGATTGCCATGATTAGAACTGGTATTGATGAAGCTAGGAAGGCTACCATGGTTTGATTTTTGAGTGGAGTCAACAAGGAGATTGTTGATATAGTTTAGCTATACCATTATGTAGACGTCAAGAAGATGGTTCATATGGCTACCAAGGTAGAAAACCAACTCAAATGAGATAAAGAAAAGGTAATATCAGGTTTAAGTTCCAATTGGAAGCCAAATTGGCCTGGTGCATCAAAGTAAGGTGAAAACTCTAACTTTAAACCTAGAGAATCTGGAAGGCCATTTGTTCAAACTCAGTCTACTAATGACAAAGGTAATTTTAATTCTAGTATTAATCAAAGGACTAGAGATCTTAAATGTTTTTGCTGTCATGATGTAGGTCACATCTCTTCGTAATGTCCAAACAAGAAGGCTTTGAACATCATCTATAAAGAATTGGTAAATGATGAAAGTGATAAAGAAGATGAGACCATGCCACCACTTGACTAGAGTCCAAGTGATGATGAGATCGAGGAAGAAACTGTTCATGGCCAAAATTTGGTGTTTCTAAGAGCCCTTCATTCACAAGTTGAGTATGAACAACATGACGTACAAAGAAAAAATATTTTCTATACTAGTTTTTTTGTTTAAAATAAAGTTTGTGGATTGATTGTTGATAGTGGAAGTTGTGTGAATGTAGCTAGTCGGTTAATGGTCGAAAAGTTTAATTTTCCAACCATTAAGCACCCTAGACCATATAGATTGCAATGGTTAAATGAAAGTGGTGATCTAAAGGTTAACAAACAAGTCCTAATTTCATTAACCTTAGGGAAATATAAAGATGAGGTTTTGTGTAATGTCGTGCCTATGCAAGCTAGTCGTATGTTGTTTGGTAGACCTTGGAACATGACTGCAAAACTACTCACGATGGATTTGCAAATAAGTACATGTTTGAGAAGGATGGTCACAAGATTGTGTTCAAGTAGATTACCACCACATCAAGTCTATCAACTATTGAGCAGCTACAACTCCACAAATCACTTGAGTAGCATGGTAAGTTGAAGGTTGCATGTAAGTAAAAAGGTAAAATGGTCAAAAATGAGTCCAAGGAGATATAGAGATAAATGTTAGCTAAAGGGAAAGACAAAATTAAGTAGTTGAGTTTGTATGCTAAGCTGAGAGAGTTTATGTGTGCTTGCAAAAATAATATGCCTATTGTTTTGTGGATGTTTGAAGATGTTTATCTTGCTAATTCTGACCTTGATCATTCTCTTCCTAGTGCTTTTACATTTCTTTTGCAAGAATTTGAAGACATATCTCTCAAAGAGACTATGGGATAGAGCACCAAGCGGATTACCGTGATGGTTTCAATTCAAGAATGAATCCTTTCAAAGTGTGACGGAATGATACTAATCTGGTTAGGCTAAGGATGTACCAAGTTGAGAAGATGAAAGTTGGAACAAGCTTAGACTCGTGCTTGCCAAGATTGAAGCCCATTCGTGGTGTTTTGATCAAATTGAGTGGATTAGACTATCCTCAATTCATTAATACATGAAGTCCAATTCTTCAAAGTAAAGCACAAGTGGCCACATTCTTTAATTGCAAGAAGGCTGGATTTCACTTCAAGTTTATTTGAGTTTGGTCTTCTTTATTTAGTAAGCCCAATTAATTTTATTAAGTGATGTGTAAATTGGGTTGATTTAAATGTTGATTTAATTCCTAATTTTGGACTTAATTATTTAGCCTTAATAAGGCCCATTTGACCCACATTAGGAGCCCTTGGCCGGCCTAATGGTTAGTACTACCAGGGTTTTCTTTATCTTACTTGTTTAGCAAGAAACACTTGGGGTTTTTGGGAAGATGCTTGGGCTGAATGCTATGCTTTAGTTTTTAGGACTTTATTAGTTTTATAAATAAGCCTATAAATAGGCATCATATGGATGAAATTTTCAGTACCTTTGATTAATAAAATTTTGATTTTTCTCATGTTGCGAGGATAGTTCTTTTTTAGTCTTTGGACAGGTTAAGACTTTGTAAGAATCATCGCTTGAGCAACGATGATTGTTTTAACTGACTTAAAATATTGGTTCCTATTTGATCATCATAAGTAGTAGGTCAATTTTTGCTTATAATTCGTGTCTTCTTTGCATGTCTCTTTGCTGTCCAATTTGTGTGACCAACTTTGATTTCGATACTTGGGATTTTGGTGTCATAATTGATTATTGGGTTTCGTGGTATCGAGTCTTGATTGCACATGGGATTCGCATCACCTTTCTTTGGCGTTGTTCACAACTGTTTATGAAAAGCCATAAGCTATTTTTTTTTTTAATTAACAAAAGAACTTTTGGAAAAGTAGGTGTAGAGTTGTTTTTGAGAAAAATTTTAGCTTATCTAAACATGAAAAGAAAAAACATTTTTTCAATTTTTGCTCACATTTAAAAAAAAAAGAAAAGGATTTTGCGATTTCAAAAAAAGCTTTAAGCAGCTTTCAAAAAACTGTTAAGAACAAGCCCTATATATTTTAGGACAAAATTACTCCATCTATTTCAATTTTTTTTTTTATGTTTCTTTTCCTCTCATTTTTCTCTCTTTTATTTTTTCCTTTTATTTTTACCCATTCCTTTAGGTTTGTACTAAACATTATAATATTTTATTAATTTATTAATCATATGTCTAATTTATTTTTTAGATTAAATATACTTTATTTTACAATATTTTATTGTAATATAGAGTTTATAATAAATTGAAAAATAAACAACTATAAAAGATAAAATATTGGGTCACATAAAATTATAAAATTATTCTCAGTATACGTATAAAAATTGTGCATGCTATGCCCTTCAGTATCATATTTTAGCTTAGTTTAACATACTTTGAGATCCTATATTTTTCTGCTATAAATATTTTACTTGTCATACATTTTTTGTTGTCATATAATGACTAACTTCATCGTAGTTTTGACCCTATGTTAAACACTGTAATATTTTGTTACGTTTGCTGTGGTTATGCCAGAAATATAAGATTCTGTTGAAATTGTTCAATCACGTTCCAAGATTGGGACCATGACACGCCTCACCACAAGCCTATCTTGAGCGTGCAAGGCTCAATAAAAAGAGCATCTGATAACCATAAATCTAAAACTCTTCAAAATTTCCACCAACCAATACATGATATACAACTAGGATAATATTCTTTAATACCAACATATTTGTATAACTAAGGGATGAGATAGATCCAAAGCATCGAACATACTATTTAATTGCAAAAACAAACGCAAACTATACTACACTGGCACTCAGGCCAAACAAACAGGTAAAAGCTCATACTATTCAATTAGCAACATCCTGGCTCCAAGAGTTAGAGCCTTTGCCAAGATTCCCATCCCAACTTTAGACCACGCTCAAACTAGCAAAAGCACACAGGTAACATCTCAATTGCAAAATAAGATTAACAATATGGGATAAGCAAAACAATGCTCGTAAAGAACTCTTAGACCTAATTACTGATATGCAAGCATATAATTATTGCAAGGTACTTGGATGTATGCGGATATGCAATGTAATCAAACCTATGTTATGCAATCACGTCATTTTAGCTCATGGTTCAAGTAGGTCTTCTTACTATTGGATCCAAGTTTTATATATTCTCTGCCCGAGCAAACTAGGCATCACAAATTGTCTATCTCTGGTCTTCCCGAAAGACTGGGTAGAACATTTCAAGGCAGAGTACTCCATGATTTATAATACACTCAAACAATAGCCAAGTCTAATTAAATGACCCATTGAACTCATGCAAAATGAGTGATAATGCAATGCTTCACATGCAATTGGTTCACAATTAGATATGACAAAGTGCTCTGGTGAATGGATAATATTTACACACTTGAGCACTTCAATTTAGTTTCCAATTCAGTGGTCAATCTAGTGAATTAACCTTCACACTCATTCATGCAATACATATCATAAAGTGATATCATGTATTGACATGAACATAAAGTAAAAATGAACAATCTTAAAAACATAACTTAGCAACACAGAATATGATTGTATACAATCACCACAAATACTACCATAACCACCCTAACTTATCTTAATTTAATGGTAAATATTACTATAAAAGCATTCATTTACGATACAATTAATAAAAAGGGTTAAGAACTACTTATCTTGAAATTCATCTTTCGGAACCCTAACTTCCCTTGGCTGAAAACTTTTTATCCTCAACCTAAAACCATGGGGAGCAATACCACACATTAGTGCAGGCTTAGCGGTACATTATTGGACAAAGACAGAATCAAAACAAAAACAAAAATTTGGAATAGGGGTAGAACGCCGCGGCATTCAAAACCAAAAGAAGTGGAACGCCACGTCATTCCTCAATTTTCTGGGTAGTATAAATAAGTTGGCTGGTCAATCTAACTATCCTTCTAAGAAGGTAATTTTAAGCTCCAAAATCCTTCCAAATGATAAATAACAAGGACTAGAACAAGCATAAAAAGGATGCCGGTGTTAAACAAGAAATCAGGAAGGGTAAAATAGTAAGTATAAAGAATTAAAGACTTTAATGAGTATTTTGAGGAACATCAATTGACGGAAAATGTGTGGATGTTATAGAAACTACCATTATGTAATTTTATTTTACACTTAAAATAAAATTTTTAATTTTCTTTGACTTATTCTTTCTTTTTTATTGTAGTTTATTTATTTGTTTAGTATAGTATTAATAATTAATCTAAATGTCTATGTTTTAGTTTAACACATGTTGTTAGTATTGCAAACAATATATAATTTAAAATTTAAACTACATATACATATACATAAACTATATCTTGTAGGTAAAAGATTATTTAAGTAATATGTAATTTTTAGAGATAGGGAGAAATGGAAAAGAAATAAAACAAATAAAAGTGAAAAAGAGTAAAAAAAAAAAAAGAAAAAGTAGAAACAAAATAACTAAAATGTGGGGACAGTTTAGTCCCAAGACATAAAGGAAGGGAATTAAGTGACTATTACATAAGTTTAAAGGAGCAAACTGTAATTGTGGTGAAAGTTCATGATTTTTCTTTAATTCAGGACTTATTTGCTTTTAACCCTTAAAAGAAATGAAGGTTTTGTATCCTAGCCTCAACAAGCAGGCAATGTCATTCAACAGTAGCTATAAAACCTTGCTCCTTGAATCAAGAATCTATAGTGGCAAAACATTTACATATCAACATATATACATGTGTTAATATTTGCATATGTATAATCCTTACAAATTATTTCGTAGAAGGATCCACATTACCTACCTTATATCTTGTCCTTTTGAACGATCTCTCTTATCAATGCAACTCATCTTTTTTTATTGATAAGATCCTCAGTCTCTTTACAAATGAATATGTAGTGGAAGTAATGATGTACAAATTCGATAAACCTTCCCCTCCTTCCCACCCCTAAACATAATGAATCAAGGTATTGTACTTCGTGTTGTTGTTATTTATGAGATCGACATGTCAATATGATTTTCCTCATGTAAATAAAAAGAATAATAAAGACAATAGCTCATGGAAATTAATAGGTCATAACATGTTTTTATCCATTGTACTGAACGTTAAAGTAATTGTTGCAAATGGTGGGACATAATTTGACAAACTTAATTGATTTTCCCTCGAGTATCCAATTCAAAGTTTTACAGTACTCGTGTACTAAGTTCCTAGCTATTTATTATATTGTATTGAACATGGCGATAAGTTTGAACTTTTATTTTTTTTATTATTATTGTTTTTAATATGCATGGCAGTAAAGACCATAACTTTTTATACCTTGTCATTTATGAAGTCAAACTTTGCTAAATTTCTTCCATTGAATACATCTATAAATGAAGATGGAAAGATATCAGAACTTCATGGCCTAGTTTTGGTCCGCATATCTTTTGCCAATGGGACCGTCCATTAAATGTTCCAGACTTCCGGTACAAGGCCTTATTCAAGAGGGAAATTTTTTCTCATGAAAGCTGTATTAATTAGACAAATAAGAAAAAGACTTCTGATCCCCCAGAAAAACGAAAAAGAAAAGAAAGTAAGTTCCCTCTTATTTATTTATGTGATTTTTGGCTAGGGAAGCTAAGTTCCTTCTATCTTCATACGATTTCCACACTAGCGAGTCGCAAATCCTATTACGTTCACCGGTTCATACGACCACAATTGGATTAGTGACACCTTGAGTAGTGGATTAAATATGCACTAAACTAGCTGCAGATCATATATTAAAACATTTAAAAATCACTCTAATTTCTAATATTGTTCATGAAAGTTGGAGTAAATATGCATGTACACGTGCGTTATAAGTTAAGGACAAATGCTGCTTTTGTAGCTGAAGAGAAAAAAGTGTTATGTTGTGAGTGTTTCTTTGCCCGTTTGCACTAGCAACGTGAGCAATTGGAGAGATTTGTGATGGATTAATAACTTTGATGTATACATTGGCCATAATCTAAAGTTTGATACAGAATAAAAATTGGTGAAAGGTTTTATTTTATTTTGCATTCTTTAATTTGTATCAGATTTTTAATTTGCACCACCCTATATTTATTTTTGGATGTATTGTATCCTCTGTGTCTGAACACTTTAATTTATCCCATTTGAATTTAATTTTTAATTCCGTTACTAAAGTTACGGATGTTAAATAGTAACATACCACACCATTGTTTAATGGTGTATTGCACCAACTGAAGTAGTCATAACTAATTTTACTTTGCATCCCTTAAATTATGATCAATTCTCACTTTGAACCTCCAATTCTAAATTTTGGACACTATTGTATCCCTAACTCTTAGATTGTCCCATTTTAGTCCAATTTTTAATAGTGTAAAAAAATGGGCTGCACAGTTGGAACATCTATTAACTTTGGTAATGGTTTTAAAAATTAGATTGAAATGAATAAATCTTAAACTTTAGGGTGTAATATATCTAAAAAAATAATATACAAATTGTGAATTAAATACCAGTTAAGGTGTGTAAGGTAGAATAAGTCCTGGGAGAAAAATACTAGAGTGCGTTCAAACTAACATTAGTCTCTTCCAGCATTTTTTGATGGAACCTAATAACTCATGCCGTCAAGATCTTTGAAGTATTACAAAAAGTTTTTGCATAGATCGAATTAATGATATAGTGTTATGAAATCCTTACTTCATATAAAGCTACACCATTCTATATCACCTTATGAACCTGTTGTGAGGTGATGTAACTTTATATAGATCAAGGGATAATAGATGTATGCCTTAACACCAATCATCATATGATGTTTTGAAAATTATTTAATAATTACATTTATTAATTTTGCAAGATTAGTTATTATTATATAGACATTAATTTATTCATATGTCCATAAAAATAAAGTTGAGAATATTTGTTCTCAAGAGTTGAGAATAAGAGATATATATTTATTGATACTTTATTCTATAAGGGTTTTAGTCATAGGATTATTAGTTGGACATTAATAATCTGGTAAGACTAGCATATGTTATATCTTCTCATTTGTGAGAATGACTAATATGAAGTAATTTGCATAGAAACACTAAGATAAATATGTGGGTACTTATTGGAGAATAAGTTCATTGAATCACAAACGTGATTCAAGTAAAACACCGAAATGAAATTTTAGCAATCTGTCAATTAGTTGTTCTTAGTTACAGTTATACATGTGATCCTTAGATTTAAGATATCATGGTTGTCTTGTATATAATTTACTATACATTAATATTATAATGTACATTATTCTAATCAAGAAATGTTAGTGCGTATTATTGAGTAAAGTGTATTATATATGGAGGCATATGAATAGTTAATGTTGAATCTATCACTCTTGGTGGAAAAAGGAAAAATATCTTATGTGATCTTTTTATAAGATATGACTCTGAAGTTTTTGGCTGAGACAATGTGAAAATTAGAAAGGAATTTCTAATTTATTTGAATTTATCTTTTAGATTGAGTGCATATGATTATGTCCAAAGGTATGACAGTAATTCTATTCTCTCATAGACTAATTGAGATATTGTATGATTGAAGAATTAAATTGCACGATATGCTAATGGAAAGGTTTACAAGTGACTCATATTATTTGGTTGTCATAACCTGTCTAATATATTGTTGGGTGTCACTTGTGGCAAGATTTATTTTGATTATTGAACAACTACTGATCATCCTAGTAACTGCTTAATAGTCAATGGAAAACTCCTATTTAGACAAAACATAGCCCTCCCTATTTGTAGTAAAGCGGGCTACCCAATTTAAATGGATTTCTCCCATTGATTATTGAACAATTCGTAGGACGTCACTAGTTACTCAATAACCAACATAAACGTTTTCGTCACTTTAGCAAATAGAAATTAAGAAATAGTTAATTAATTATTAATTAGAAGAATTCTAATTTAATTTCTATAGTCAAATTAATTTGAACCTAAGGCATCACTCATAAGCGGTTAATGTGTAAATTAAATAAAAGGATTTAATTGTTATTAATAACTATTTTCTGTTTGTAATAGGAAATCATTTATAAGGTGTAAATTAAATAAAAGGATTTAATTGTTATTAATAACTATTTTCTGTTTGTAATAGGAAATCATTTATAAGGAGAAATAATTTAGTGGCTATTTTCTATTTGGAATAGGAACGCCAATAAACAAGTTATTTCCTATTAAGAGAATAGAAAATATATAGTTTATAAATAGAGGGATCAAGGTTATCAGCAAATACCCCGAATATGTGAAAAGTACGTTATAGGGATAGTGATATTCTAATTATCTTGTAGTTAATATATAATTTTGTATATATTGCAGAATTCATCCTCGATAAAGAAATTAAAAATTTTTAATTTTTCCGCTGCTGCGCATATATTTATCTAGATTTTGCATAAGATTTCTTTCAATTATAGCCATATATATGTTTAATACAAAATCTGTGTAATTGTTGTTATAGGTGATAATATGATTATCAAATTGGGATCGGTGAGGAAATTGGTTTCCCTGCTTTTATGACATAGAAAACTAAAAAAAAAAGATGTATCATAAGATGGCCAACATCATCAGATGACGTCGGCTCACTACGTGAGGCGCTTTGCGGAATTCGGAAAAATAGTATTGCGTTGGAATGTCATAAGTAGTATTAAGATGACGAAGGTAATCATATTACTTTTGGTTTTGGAAACAAATCATGTTACTTTGGTATTTAAACATGATTACCAAAAGGGTCATCTACAAGTTTGCTTAGTTTCGTAGAATTTGCAAAGTAACATATGTTATGGGACTAGAATCCTCTCCATTTAGGAAATAAATGGAGGATTTTTATTTACCTTTTTAAATGAGTGACACTTTACTGCTTGTTGAAATTAAGCGCTAGTTTTTATCCACATCACTATTTTATTATTTTTAACACTCAAAAGTACGTAATTTTAATTGTTATTTTATTGAAATAACAAATTTAAGTTTAAGTATAAGAAAAAAAATACTTAAAAAAATGTAATGAAATTATAATATTATGTTACTTCAATTTAATGACTTACTAAATTTTTTTTTATAAATTTTTATTTGTTGCAAGAAATCAATTACGCATAATTTTTAATTAAATAATATGAATCTTAATAAAATAATTTGATTAATTTTTTTAAATTGATGTGATAATTATTTTTTTAATTTAATTAATTATCAAGGAGAAAAAAAATGAAAACTACTTAGTTTTGTCATAAAAATTTATAGAAATGATGATTTGGCAAACATCATACATTTGATTATACATTTAGATGATGTGCCACTCATTTAGAAGGGTAAATGGAGAATCTTCATTTACGCCTTAAATATAGAGGATCCTTATCCAATGAGAAAATTCTTGTATACTCTAAGGTGTACAACATTCTTCAACTTCTTTTAAAAAATTTAAAATTAAAAATTAAAATATTTCATCCACAAGTTGGTAGTTATAAATAAATATGGATTATAAGGTATATGGTGAAACTGTACATATTGATCTATACAAGAATTTTCTGTATGTATGTGATGATACACATGTTTGACAAATTTTGTATAGTTTATAAATGAGCTGTCATTTTTTTTAAAGAATAATCACTGTTTCTAATTAGATTAGAAATAGAAAATCCTTATTGAGAATAAGGATAATGCAATCGATCAACTAGTCAACTCCATGCTATAACTAGAATATTTACTTGTATTTAGTTACATGTTATTACTATTGCTATTTTTTATGTGGTGGAAGAGAATTTTTGGCATAATTTTTTTAAAATAATAAAAAATAACTCATGCCATAACTTACATAACTTCTCTCCAATTCCATAACTTTTCATAAATCCTCTATTTAATTTAAATAGATTTTACATTCTTTTCCTATAATTGTGCACATGCATAAAATATGCCAATATGACTAGTTCTATTTATATACGAACTTTAATTATAATTTATAGAATTACCCCAAATTAATTTGACTTTCACTCTTTTGTTTTAGGCATAACTCTCATTAGGGGTGTGTAAAACAATTTAATGACCTAAAATCACGTGGAATCATTCCATGAACATTGCTAACTCTCACCATAATTAGCATTAATTTGATATGAACCTTTCGGATCACGAGTAATTCATCAAATTTGGCAGTTAGATTCAAAATAATATACTAAGAACGAATTTTTATTTCAGCCTTTGCTATTTTTCATTTGAAATTAAGGTGAAGGGCATTATGCATGCTTGTGTAATTAAATAATTGTGGATGATTTTGGACTAGTCCAAATAATTGAGCTATGTGATTGGTCTTTAATATTTTCAATGTGATTGAATGCATGCATATGGTTGGTCTATTTTTCAATAGGATGTAATTGTAATTCTTGTATTAATTTTAATTTTGTAATTTTAAATAGGGCTTGCATACCTCTTTATCCCTAATGTAATTCCTTCACCTATTATTAAATAGGTTAATAATAGTTAATATTGAAATTTAAATTTTACAAGTATGGAGATGGGGGCCAAGGAAGTCATGGTGGTTCCGTCTGAAATCTTGGCCAAATATATATATATATATATTTTAGCAACAATTAATTTCTTGATCAGTAAGAACCTATTTAAAATAAGTCCTTTTAAAGAATGATAAATAATTAAATTACAGCCACTCCAAACTTGGTTTCTGATCGCTTTTGTTATCTCTTCGCAATTAGCACCTGATGTCAGTGCTCGTTACTACACTATTCTGCCAGTTCGAGAACCGCAGCAAGCAGATTTTTGAGCAAGTTGACCTGCCCCAGCAATAGGATCTGGTTGATTAGCCTTTGTCGATGTCTCTTGCTATTGAGAAGAAAACTTCTTCCACATTGAGATTCGTTTTTGCACTAGTCTCAAAAAATTTGATTCCATACCCATCAGTAAAAAATCTTGGCCAAATTTTATAAGTAATGTGATGGTATTATTTTTTACACTTAAAAAATTGATTAAATTAGTGGTTCATGTTGAATTAATTGCAAGTTCAAAGTCGTCCTAAGTATAATATGTGATAATTAAATGCTTGAATTACTATACATGTCAATATAATAGAGATATTGGACATTTTAATTTGACTTTTATATTGTCTTTAATCTATTAAAATAAAAGTGTTTTCTTAATAAGATTAGTGGGATTATAAAAACAAATTTAATATATTGAGTGACCAATAACAATGTATAGTAAAATTTATATGATATATGTGATGCATATTTATTTTGATGAGAACATATTTTATAAAATCCCTCGTGAATGTTAAATTGTAATGATAAGTAATATACGAGATATATTATTTATTATGGCCTTCTACCATTGAAAGACTATTTAGAATTTTTGGTTAAATATATTAGATACAGACATGTAAGAATATATTTAATTTTTAAAAATTCTTGACATCTTATTTGTATATATGATATCATGAAGTAAAAGAACTAATATTTTTAAGAAATTATAATGTGAGAAAATTATTGGCAATCTTATAGGTGCAAATGATGGTGTGACTTAATTAAAGAATTGGAACCAAAAAACTATTATGTGAGCTTCTATTTTTCATGGAAGCCTAAATATTTGGAGATACTTGATAAGTAAATAGTAAGTGTTACTTACTATTGAATGTTATATAACGAAGAAACTATTATGTAAGGTTACATGGCATTCATAGAGTCCCATAATCTCACTACAAATTCTTTCAATGGGAATTTTCAAATTTCTTGGGGGTATGAGATTTGTGAAAAATAGGGAAAGCACCATTATGATTTAAAATCTAAATCTTTTGGTTTATATTTAAATGCTTATGGTCTGTTATTCATTTTTTCTGTAGATGATTATGACTTCTCTGAATCCACTTTCAAAGATTCTTTATACCATACGTTTGATTGGCTTTAACTTTATCGATTGGTTGAGAAATTTGAGAATAGTTCTAACTTTTGAAAAAATTGTCTATCTTGAGTGAAATTGTTCCAAAACCACTTCTTCAAATTGCTTCTGTAGAAGAACCGAAAACCTTTGAGCAGTGGAAGGAGGATGATACTCAAGTTAAGTGCTGCATATTAGTTTCTATGAATAATAAGCTTCAAAAACAACATGAAAGAATGAAATGTTCTTACTATATTTTGATATACTTACAAGAGTTATATGGGGCACAAAGTCGTAATGAGAAATTTAATATCTCTGTAAGAACTTTTTAAAGTAGGATGGATGAGATATCATCTCTTCATGAACATGGACATAAGATGATCAACTACATCGAGCAACTTAAGAAGTTGGGCTCAAATCTAGATAAGGATTTGGCAATAGATTTGATCCTTCAGATACTTTCGTATTTTTTCTTGCAGTTTGTTATGAATTTTAACATGAACAAGTTGGAATGTAAGCTCTCAAAACTTATAAATAAGTTAACCATAGTAGATACATCCATAAATAAGGAAAAGAGCTCCTTGTTGGCGATTAGTGGGCCATCTTTTAAGCCTAAGGGCAAGAAGAAGAAGAAGGCTCAACTAAAGGCAAAAGAGAAATCAAGAAAGACAAAGTAGCAAAGGCCAATAATAAAGAAAAGTGTTTTCACTATGATAAAGAAGGGCATTAGAAAAGAAATTGCAAGGAGTATCTTGCAATCTTAAAGAATAAACTTTCAAAAGATATGTCTTAGTTGTTTACCATGTAATACTTAGTTCTACTTATTATATTCTTATATATATATATATATATATATATATATATATTAAATTCTTATATGAGTATGACTCTATGTAGGATCTAAGGGAAAGCAGGTTGCGGAGTAAAAGATGTAGTCATCGTACAAGTGGTTGTTGCTACATTAGCTGTGGAGACTTCCTCTTGTCATTTGTAAACTTTTAGATTTAGAAGCTTATTTATCAATACTAATTTTTACTATAAACATTTTAGAATGTTCTTGTGTGGAGAAACACTTGATGAACTTACTTTTGAGAAAAATTAGTTCTATTATTTTGAGAAATAATTTGATTGGCATATATGAATATTCTTTATTTTTTTAATGTTGAATTGCAATCTTAACTGTATTGAGAAAATGAGCATGTCTAAAATATCAAAGGTTAAGAGGTGATAAAATTGTACTTATATATGGCATCCTAAACTTGTTCATGTTAATAAAGATAAGATAAATAAATCAGTATGACTAACTTGCAAATTTTACTTTACTGAATACAATATGATCAAGGTGTCCTTTAGTGGGCATGGAAGATGATCTATAATCTTATTGGGTTTAATAAAATATAGATGAGTTTGATCCATTAGGAACATAAGTTAGCATAATATTCATTGAATATATTTATTCAAAGAATTTTAATTATCTCAAATAAGTATGGTATTCTATGTCAATACATATCTCTTAAAATACATTGATTGAATGGATCGTTTAGGAGATAATTTGTAATCTATTAGATATTGTACAATATATGATGAATTACAAAAGTTTTCAATATCTCTTGAGGATTTATACAAAATTATAATGTATTATTATTGAACTAAGTGTTCATCAAATCTTAAATATGTTTGGATTTGGTCTTGTTTTGTTTCATTGAAAAACTTGAAACAAACATGGAGACATAGTTTATAAAGTAAGTTTATTGATATCCCAAATAGGATTTTTTTTTTAAAGTTGATATCCTAAATAGTGATTAGGATATAATTCTATCCCACTTATGAAAATTAGATTTCTATGAGTAAGCTTGTCATTGTTCTTGAAAAGGATTTATTCAAGATGGTAATATTAACAAGAGATAGTATTTATTGAGTATCTATAAATATAACAAATTACTTTCACACTAAAACACTTGTTTAAAGAAAACTTTAATATACACTACCTCTATGCAAAGTATTATAACTATGCTATCGAATAAGCATGTGGATATCATTTGGTGAACAAGGAGTTATACCAAGTGATCTTACTAATTACAAAGAGGAGATGTATGACATCAATATAAGTAAATTTCTTGAATTGTTGGATATATTAGATTTTATGTGAAAATAAAATTGTTTATTTTTCCTCAAGTATCTTCATAAGCCAAAGTGTACAAAAGGTCAGTAGGAGCCCTTTCTATAGTTATGGGGACAAAATATAACAAATGTTAATAAGAGTTTGTGATCTTTAGTCAAATCATGGTTATCATAAAATTATACATGAATTTTTGGAAAGAAAATCACATCTTCAATGATTAGAATCTATAGAAATTGATTTATAAGATGATTAATTTATTCCCAAATACATTGACATTAGAATATCAATTTTGTTGTAAGTGTTGCAAGCAAATTAAACTAAAAATTTAGTATTTCAGTTTTACTCATGTTGAAAATATATCAATGGTTGGAAAGATAGTAAATGAGACTTACACCTTTTTACTATAGAGGCTGTATACAAAATTTGATACATTGTTAGATGCCAAAGATAATATTTAGAATATAAGTTATTGTTCCTACTATTAGAATTAGTGGATTGTGCTTATAATAGGGTGATAGCTCAAGCCAAGAAACTACGGTCTCGTCAACATTCTAAATATATATTAAGCGACAGTTCCCATTGATTATAGCAATCAATAGGAGACTAGATGTTGGCGTTCAAAAAATTATATTAATGGACGATATTGCATATCCCTTTGTTAAAATACTTACTCAACAATATAAGTCACAATCTTGAGAGGATAAGTATGGGATACAAAAGCTCAAAGATTGGCTTTAGTTCAAGTCCTAAAACCAATCATCACATGATGTTTTCAGAAATTATTTAATAATTACAATTATTAATTGGGCAACGTTAGTTATTATTATATAGATGTTTATTTGTTTATATGTTCATAGAAATAAAGTTGAGAATATATGTTTCCAAGAGTTGAGAATAAGAAATAAATATTTGTCGATATATACTTTATTCTAAATGGTTCCTAATCGTAGGATTATTAATTAAGCATAATAATCCAGTAAGATTAGCACATATTATATTTGTTCATTTGCGAGGATGACTAATCTCAAGTCATTTGTGTAGAGACACTAAGATAAACATATAAGTGCTTATTAGAAAATAAGTACAATGAACGTGACTCAAGTAAGAACACTAAAATGGAATTTTAGCAATTTGTCAATTGGTTGTTCTTAATTACAGTTATACATATAATATGGAGGCAGGTGAATGTACAACATATAATCTATCTTGCTTGTTAAAAAGGGAGAATAACTATCTAGTGTGATCTTTTAAGATATAACTCAGAAGTTCTTGGCTGAGGCAATGTAGAAATTTAAAGTAATTTCTAATCTTTTAGTTTATCTTTTAGATTAGGTATTTATGATTATATCTAGGGGTTTAACAATAATTCCATACCCTATTAGACTAATCAGGATGTTGTATGGTAGAAGGATTGAATTGTATGATAACTGCTAACGAAAAGGTTCACAAATAATTCATACTATTTAGTTGTCATAATGTATTGTTGGGTGTCACTTGTGAAAAATAAGAATTAAAAATTAATTAATTATTAATTAGAAGAGTTCTAATTTAAGTGGTCATACACATATAGGGCTAATGTGTAGTTTGAATAAAAGGAGGACTTATTTGTTGTTAATAATTAGTTTCTATTTGGAATAAGAAATCATTGATAGGGAGAACTTACTATTTGTCCGTTACTATTTCTTATTTGGAGTAGGAAATCACTACTAAACTAGTTATTTTCTATTAGGAGAATGAGAAAAATGTACTCTATAAATAGAGGGATGAATGTTATCAACAACTACTCTAGTCTTCTTGTCTTCGTTTCTCCATAATTTTTAATAGTTAAAAATAAGAGAAATTCAAGTTGTACTATGGTAATAGTTCTGCACCCTAAACTTCTTAACAATTTGCTGTATAACCTTTTAGTTTGACCAATTGATTAATCAATTTCAATTTTGAAATGTAAATTGCATGGAAACACATTAGGCATAGACAATGGTAGACGAAGGTCCAACTTTTGATGATTATTTCATTAATATTCAGAATTAGTTAAGAATACAATATTATATTAGACAAAAAATTAATGAATCTAAATAACGAAAACTAAAAGATTTTGACAATAAATTTTAAGGCCAGAGTTTTAGGGTATAAAGTTGGACCATTTTCATTTTGCACACCTCAAATTGTATTCAATTTTTACTTTGCCTCCAATTTTAGTTTTGAACCCCATCTCAAAAATCTGTCTAACTTCATTCCTTTTGTTATTATTATTATTATTTTTTTAATGGTGTTACCAAATTTAACATAAATTTTTTTTATGCATACAACATATTTAGTGAGATGTACAATAATGTTGACATAATAATTTGGGTACAAAAATAAAAATTCCATTAAATTTAGTATCGGCATTAAGAAAGGAATTAAAATAAGACAAATTTGAGAGTTGCAGATGTAAAGTATTCTAAACTATAATTAAAGCTACAAACTAAGATTTAAGTATAAACTGAAGAGTGAAAAATAAAATTATCGTATTAAGTTTCATTCTGCTTATACATCGAAGGAACAAAATGACATTAGGAGTGCATCATATAAGTAACAAGTATGTAAAACTTACAGAAAAATGCACGAAATTTTAGACAAATTTTATTCCGGAGAAAAATTCTAGAGCGCCGTCCAGAGAAATTCAATGTATAAATTGATACTAATTTTGACTTCAAAATTTAAATTAGCAAGGTTTGGATCTATACCTATATATTAAGTATATATTTTTTTTCTTTCAAACTAATACAAGACAATTATCATACCCATAAATTCAATAATTTCTCTCTCTACGAATAATCTTCACATTGAAACTAAAGTCCCATTCAATCCCACTTTAATACTCCTCCTAAGTCCACATCTTCATCAACTAACTCATGAACCTACGCTTTTTCAATTGCATTGCATATAACCAAGCCCCTAACTCATGGTCTAACATCAAGAAGAGAACAATCACCAATCAACACTACAAAGAAACCAAATACTTGTAAACAGGTAATGTAGACTTGTCACTAGAAACTCTGATAATACTTTGATGGATTCAAATCAAAGAAAATATTATTTTTTTTAGTAGCTACCTGTACATTGGTGGGGGATCTCATTCCCAAATTTTATTAATCTGAGAAAAGAGAGTACAAAGAGGGAAGTTAGGTCAAAACATCTTAGAAAATAGAGTTAGAAACTCTATAACCATTAGGTTAACTAGTAAATCTCAAGTTTTTAGTACCTATTTATCCAGCCTTAATGCACTTGAGCTTTAGCTAATCTAGGAAGAGAAAATTTATCAAAAGTTTGATTACAATGAATTTCACATCCTAGTCCAGCTAAGTAGTCAGTAACTTTATTGCCTTGCCTAAATATATGAACAATCTAAACATTGCATTGGGCAATAATCTGCGAGGAGAGTATTACTACTTAATGGATCAGTCAAGGTGACTTGATTTTGCTTTGAAATATCTGCGCCAAAGTTAAAAGTCCAATTCCACTATTATGTTCTTGATGCGTTGCTACAAACAAAGTTGTAATCCTTCCTGAAGTGCCAAAGTTTCAGCAATAAGGCTTGTGCCTTGATTAGCATAATAAGATGAAAAACCTGCAATCACTTCCCCTTCTGAATTCCTCAAGATGCCCCTACCAACAATCTTTCCTCGATTACCTCTACAAGCCCCATCTGTATTTAGTTCATAAAAGTTCTGAGCTAGTGGTAACCATTTAACCATAGATATACTTCTGGAAACTGGCTATCTGCCTAATAAGTCAAGTAAAACTTCCTGATGACGAGATGGAAAAGGAAAGGCTTTAGATATAACATGAATTAAGGCCCTTACCTCTTGATTTGCATGTTGGATAGACCACATCTTTCCTTCAAACACACTAATGCACCTTGATTCCCATATCCGCCAACAAATGATGATAGGGAGAAGCTGATATAGAATTCCTTTCAAATTCTTGTTTTGAGACTTCGTCCACCATACGTTTAAGTAACTGAAATGGTGGTGCTGCTTGAAAATTTTCCTCCATAATATCTTCAAAATGTCACCAAATCTGAGTGGCAAAATTGCAAGATAAGAACAGATGCTCCATTGTTTCTTGACGTCAACAAAATTGACATTTAGAAATCATATAGATTCCATTTCTTTGCAGCATATCATCCAAGGGAATAGCCTTATTTAAAAGTCTCCACATGAATATAGATACCTTTAATAGAATTCTCTTATTCCAAATCATTCTTCTGGAAAACAAAGTTGCTCCTTCCACAGATTCTCTACTAGCTGAATTGCTGACTATAAGCTGAAACTTCCAGAAGATGTAAGTTGCCACACAAATTCATCCTCTTCTTCTAGAAGAGTCAACTTTTTATTTTATAGCCAACTCTCATTGAAGGAAGTGTTGCTTCTTTTAATTGCCTCAAGGTTCCAATTTGTGCCGTTCCAAGCTTCCTTCAACAATAGATCATAGCCAGGTGGATCAGTTTGTGGACACAAACCCTTACCATCCTAATTTTCATACTAGAAAGAACTATTACCTCCCTTTACCAGTGCACATATATGTTCTTCGATATCTCCTTTACTGCAAGCATTATTTTCTAGGTTGGTGAAGCTTGTTACCAAAATAATTAGTTGAAGGATGGACTTCTTTTGTATGTCTTGAAGCCATGAACTAATGCCAAATTGAAATTCTACTTCTGAAAGACCACTATAGCTTGATAGACATGCCTTTTTCAATAGCTGCCAAATCTCTGATACCAAGCCATTTTGATGCGAAGTAGGCTGGACAATGTGCTTCCATAATTTCTAGTGCATCCTCCTTCCCCAATCAAAGAAACCCCAAAAGAAATCAGCCTATTCACCTCCTTAAAAACTGACTTAGGAGGTGAAAGTAAAGCTAACAAATGTATTGGTATTGAGCTCAGAATATATTTTATTAATAAAAACCTTCCTCCTACTGAAAGGATCTTTCCTTTCTAACCTGCCATCTTCTGAATAATCTTGTCTGCCATTGCCTGAAACATGTTTTTAGTCCTTCCATTTTTAATTGGACATCCTAGGTATGTAAAAGGAAAAGATTTCCTCACAAAATTTGTCACCCTTGCAATCATTCTAGCCTTAACTAGCTCCTGCTTTGTAGAGATATAAAAGCTGCTTCTAGCTTTATTAACCAATTGTCCAAAAACTTGTTCATATCTACTGATGAACTTAATGAAGTCTTTAATAGATCTTTTGCTCCCATTAAGGAAAACAATCACATCATCTACCATATATGCTAAATGTGTTATGGGGTAACAATTCCTTTCTGTAGAGTAAACATCAATTTTACCATTGTTAAAACATTACTCCAAACCCTTACTAAAAACCTCCGCAGCCAAGATAAATAAGGCAAGAGATAGGGGATTCCCTTGCCTTACTCCTTTGGAAGAGTGAAAGAAACCAGTAAGGAGACCATTGAAAAGCACAAAAAACCAATTATCCTCCACACATTGACTAATGAGCTATATGTAATGATCTTAAAAGCCAAACTTCTCAAGTACCTTGGTTAGAAATTTTCAAGATATTCTATCAAAAGCCTTTGTCATATCCAGCTTGAAGATCACACTGCCTCCTGTGTTTTTGTCAATAAAGTAAATTCTACCATTTCTTGAGCTACCAGAATATTATTAGCAATGTTTCTTTGAGATACAAAAGCTCCTTGCTCTTCAGAGATGAGCTTTGGTAACAAACTTTGTAGTCTGGAAGCTATCAACTTAGTAATAATTTAGTTCTTATTTGTGAAACTACACAAGCTAATTGGCCTGAATTCACTAAAAATTGAAGGATCCTCCACGTTAGAAATCATACAAATTAAAGTCCTGGTTAAGGCTTTTGGAAGGGAAGCACCTTGCATAAATTCTAACACAACCTCTAGGAGATCATTGCCAATTATATCCCTGAAGTGTTTAAGAAAGACACCAATGAAGCTAAACTGTCTGAACTAAGAGAAAAGACTACCTGCTTGAGCTCATCCATGGTTAGCAGTCTAGAAAGGAAACCATTATCATCATCTGACACAGGTTGTAGCACACAATTGAAGATTTGTTCATCATCTTGGATCTGATCTTTAGGTAACAATCCCTGAAAAAAAAATCCACAGCAGCTTATTTCGACATATCTTGATCTTCAATCCATTAGCTAGAAGGGTTTTTAAGCTTCTAATACACAATTTGTCTCTTATTCTTCAATGAGAAATAGAAAAAAGCAGTGTTGTGATCACATTCTTTCATCCACTTGACATTGGCCATTTGTTTCCAGTAGGATTCCTCTTCTACAAGGGATCTTAGTAAGCAAGCCTTTAACCTGGATAATTCAGCCTGGTTGTCCGGCAATGGTGATTGTTCTACCACTAATTCTTGACTTGCTACATCTTCCTCAACAGTTCTCAGTCTTTGAAATATATCCCCAAATTGTTGTTTATTCGATATCTTCAATTCTACTTTTAGCCTCTTTAACTTAGTGCTAAATCTTTATAAAGCAATTCCTTGAGAAAATTAATTCCAGCTGGACTAAACAGCTGAACAAAAGGTATCATGTTTATCCTAAACATTCAAAATCTAAAAAGCTTAGGAACTAAGAAATTTGTCTCTGTCAGAGAAAGAACAATGGGGAATGATCAGAACATGTTTTATTCAAATGCACAACTCCCACATTCTAAAATACATTAATCAACTGTTGATTACCAAAAAATTTATCTAGCTTTTTCCATGCCTTATGACCTCTCTTGTTACCACTCCACTAGTAAATTGTGATCCAGAAGAAGGAATGTTAATCAATGAATAAAGAGCAATGCAATCATTAAAGTCATCCATGCCCCTTACATCAAGTTGGGACCTCCCTAAATAATCAGCATACTCTAGAAATTTCATTGAAATCCCCACCAATCATACATGGCAAAGAAGCTGAGGAAGCAAAAGAAATCATGGAACCCCATAATTCTCTCCTTTCTTTGATTGTACACTTTGCATAAATAATTAAAGTTAAAACTGGTTGGGAAAACCCACAGTGATCAGCAGTTAAATGGACAACTGGATTCTCAAATGATACTGAAGATATTGACACTCTATTAGACTAAAAGATCCAAATAGAACCACTAACATTATATATAGAATAACCAAACCCTATCTTTTGTTGATATTCCCCAACCTTGGACAGATCCAGCATTGGCTCAATCAAAGCCAAGAAATGGACATCATGCAGCCTTATTATTTTCTTTATTTTTCTTAAGGATGGTTTATTATCAATACCCCTTATATTCTGTACCAAGATATTCATTCATGAATAGGTGGATTAGGAGGCAATGTGTTACCCTTGGAAAAGCTTCTAGTCACTATGGAGGAGTTGGTTGCATTTGGTGCAGCATGCAGGAAGGTTTTCATACATTATTGGCTACCATCTTCCCATTCCTTCCATCTCTACCCGGACTCTTGATGGTAAAGGCTTTGAGACATCCACTTCAATACATACTCTTGCAACCATGGTTCAAAGACTCGGCCGAGTCCGAGTTGACTCGGCCGAGTCAGAACTGGAACGAGAGAATTATCTGTTCCGATACCGCTCCGGGATGTATCAGGTCGCGGAGCAGCATCAACTCGCCGTGAACCTTCCTGTTATGAAGCATTTTGTGGAATTCAACTCCCAAGAGCTGACTCTTATACAGCGGCGGTGTTGTGGGTGTTTTACGGCGGGTGATATTGTCTTTGTTGGTCGATGGGAAGAAGATAAAAGTTGTGAAATTTCGACTTTGACCCTTCAAGTTATAGTCCACTCTCAGTCAACCCCGATAGTTTTTAAGTTACTTAAATTAGGATGTCCAATTGCATAGTATTTTATTTTATATTATATTTTGACCCCTAAAAGATTTTAAAAGTGAATAGGAGTATTATTTATCTTCAATTAGTTTTTAATCAAATTTAATTATGTTTGATGGTCATCAAATCTAGTTGAATCTTGAATTGCGATTCACAAAAATAATGATTTCATTGTTTATATAATAAGAAAGAAAATTTAATAAACAATTACAATATCTATAAAGAAAACTTTTGATTAGTCTATTAACTACAAGTAAAACAACTGTTATGTATTTCATGTTGCTTGAGAGTTGTGATCACTAAATTCAATATATTAATTGATTTTATATAATTCTTGTACTTGTATACATCTTTCATCTTTATTTTTCTAAATTTTTTAAATATTTTTTAAATACATTTTCGATCTCTAAATTAACATATCATCCGATACGCGACCGATACCCCGAGACCGATGTGGAACGATACGTTCCGCGACCGTCACCGCGACCGCGACTTTGAACCATGCTTGCAACACTAGGCCTTGACATAGTGGCTGTGGCTATGTTAATCTTCAAAGGTGTACCAACTACCTTTACAAACGAAAACAATAAAAATTTACTGAACAAAACACAGGCAATTGATCAAAAGAAATCCACAGAGGCATTATAGTTGGTTCAACATCTAAGGTGAAAAAAGGACACCATCTCAGATTCTTCATGTGAAATCCATTGATGAACCATGCACCTTTCAAATAACTTCTCAAATGATCTTCTTCCAGCTTGAATCTTATCAGGATGTGCCTATAACCCACAAACGCAGCATAAACTCACCCTTGAAACCGATGGTGAGAAAACTTTTCCACGGGACCGCCATACTAGGCTTGCCTCGTTCCAATTTCCCTATCAATGCAAACTTCAAAGGCCTTGACACTATTTCCACTTCCCATTTGGAAAAATAGAAAGCTGTCTCTCTTTTGTGGTTTTCAACTGGCTTGTAAGATGATCTTCTTGTGCCACAGATTGCACAGCTTGTGCAAAAGATATAGCAGTGGAATCCATGATCAATCAGCAGAAAGTAAAAGCAATAGAATCAAGTTCAAGTAGTGAGAGAAAGTAGAGAGAAGTGAGAGCATTTTGAGACAGTCTATCAAAACTGTTCAAAAGAAAATACTAATAATTAAGAAATCCACATGAATGGAAAAAGACAACGGAAGGGGCAAAAAAGTCATTGATGGCTGCGACATTCATATTAAAACAAAACGAAGGTGACGGCTATTTGATCATTAGTTTTGTAGTACTCAAAATCAATCTCCACGTCTCAAAAAAACCCACATGTAATATGATACTACGACAATGAAAAACTAGATTTTTGGACAATTCAAAACTTACTGTCACAAGATAAATTTTCTTAGGACCATCCTGCTTATGTTATAGAACACTAAGAATATGATGCAACCACAATGTTTGAGTAGTACTATTAGTTGCTACTATGTACTCCGCTTCCATTGTAGATAGAGCTACTATCTGTTGCTCCTTAGAACTCCAAGGAAAAAACCTCAGAACTATCAAAAATTGTATAACCTTCCTTTAAACTGTATTACATGTCCAATCAATGTTTGTTTAGTCAAAAAGCTTAACTAGATCATATCCTGAATAAAAAATGCCATCATCCTGAGTATCTTTGAGGTATCTCAGGATCCTCTTTGCTACTTGCAAGTATGATTGGCATATATTCTTAGAAACCTACTTATCAAATCAATACTAAAAATGATTTCTAGTTTTGTAGAAGTCAAATATCCAATACCCTCCTTAGTTAACTTCAATTTTCTTCAGTCGGAGTCAAAATTGGCTTACTTCATTAATCTTGAATTTTTTTTAGTATATCTCTTGCATAATTTTTTCTTAGAAATAAAAAGATAGTAATTACACAGAACAAGAAAGTAACACATAAGTCCTGTATCTATCATCTCAAATTGATTAGTCAATGGCCTCCATGAATTCAACAATCATTTCAAGGCTATTTCCTATAAATATAAGTTACGTACATAGAAGCACAGTAATAACATCACTAATGGTAGAAGATTACTGTACAAATTGTGTTTATATGGAGATCTCTGAAAACCATGAAAATAAAATAAGAATCATTTCTCGTATATTACTCCCTTGGGCTTGTTTCAAGCTATACAAAACCCTTTTCAACATGTACACATGTCTTAATTTATCAATAGGAAGGGAGGCTTTGAAATAGAGATATTCTTTAAGTTGAAGAAGATCTTAGATTTGCCCAAATTTGAGGAGTTTGGTTTATGGAAGACTATGTAGAAAATATATATAAACCAAGTTTTATTATTTTATTGTTAGGGGTGATGATTCAAGGAATGATCCTCAAATAAGAATTTCCCACGTGAAGCATGTAATTAAAGGCCTAATAAGGACAAAAAAGACCTGTTTGGCACCCATGCCGAACGCTCGACCATTGAGGTCAGATCAGGAACTAACTGATTAGAGGTTCAAACTCAAGCTAAATGTCTATATATAGGGGATCACTGAGGCGATATAAGAAAAAGGCCAGATGAGACAGAATAGGCCATGCAAGTCATAATACTAAGTAATAACACGAGGGCCATACAATATTAAACACATTACATTTCTCTCTCCATTCTATCTCTAATTAATATTTCTTGATTTGTCAAGTGGATTCGTTTGTGGAATATGGGCAAAAAGCCAGCGTAGTCTTAATTTCCATTTATTAACCAAATTATAAGAAAAAACAACTACAGAAGGACGGTTAATAGCAAAAATATGGAACAAACTCAAGGATCAAAGCCTAAAGAATTGACTCGTCAAAATGGAGAGGCATCACAAGATGAGGATCCTCAACAAATAGAAAAATGCAACAATTCCTCTCTCATCAAAATTACCAAACCTTTATAGACTGTGTTAAAAGTCAACAAAAACAAACTTAGGCTACTGGAAAAAGCGAACATGATCAAAGAATTACTCATGAAGACAAGACAAGCAGTTCACATTGAGGAGCCATAACCTTTAGCATCACCCCTCACTCTCGACGAGAAGGGTTAGTTTTTGAGCGGATTGGCCCTCATTCCATAAAGAAAATGAACAAGCTGTGGAACAGACTCCAAAAGATATTGAAGAAGTACTCATGGCTAAAATGGAACCGATAGTTCCAAAATTGTTAGGAAAAATGCAGCGCAAATGATTGATCCCATTGCAGTGGACAAAGATCCCTTCATTTTGTCCATCAAAATGGAACCAATTCGACAAAATTTTAAACAATTAGATCTTGATACTTGCAAAGGAAACACTAATCCAGTCGATCTTGTTGTACATGTGTCTACTATCGCTAAATTATAGGGTATTCTAATGTCATTATATTCAAATTCCTTGCTACAATTTTGAGGGTTTTCAACCCAAAAATGGTTCAAGAAATTACCCCTCAATTCGATCAGATAATTTTTTGATTTGGCAAAGAAGTTTCTCGGACATTTCATTTGTAGACCAACATTCAAAAAGAAGCATCTCACCTCATAAATATTAGGTAAAAGCCCGACGAACATTTAAAATAACATATTGATCGATTTAACTAGAAACTATTTAGGTACGCAATATTAATCAAACACTCATGGTAGTGGCCTTTATGAGTGGTGTGAATACTTTCAATGCCGAACTTGCATTGAAGGTTCTAAAACTTTCTATGAGCTCCTTCAAAGAGCTGAAAGTCATATATGAGCAGAGGAGTCTAACTAAACAAAAAGAGAAATGTTTGATTCAAAGAACAAAAGAAAGCGGCCTGTTTATAGGAGTTTGATTAAAAGTGTTCGGACAAAAAATTAAAAAATGATTAGAATGGACATTCAAACTATTCCAAATAAACCAACCTAAATAATCAACAAAGTCTCTTAGCTGGAAGTGAATTACTTTTCCTAGACCAACAATTTTAGGCTAACCCAAACTAGATTTCTTCTCGATGAAGATTTCACTCAAATCCATACCTCTCAAAAATAAATCCTGTTTCAAATCAAGATTGATGGAAACTTGGAGCCACCTCTTCCAATGAGAACTGGACAGCACAAACGGGACAGATCTCGATTTGTGCTCGTCATGAAGATCATGGCCACAATACAGAGGAATGCAATATCTCAAAATTGGTGTCGAACGAGTCATAAGAGATGGATTTTTGCAAGAATACATCCTCTGAACTATTGAGAATTTAGGCAACATGAACCACAAGTTCGGAGTCACAATAGACCACCACGGCCTTATTACAACAAAAATGAGTGGCCAAACAACAATAGTCAAAGAGAACAACCACCGAACGATGATGATGTTGCAGGAGTCATTAATGTCATCATGGAAGGTAATGATGACATGATAGAAGTGATCATTAATGTCATCATGGAAGGTAATGATGACCATGTTAGAAGTGATAAACACCATTGCAGGAGGTGGTACAAGTGGAGATTCAACAAATGCAAGAAAGCGATATTCTCGACCAATTCCCCTTGAAAGGTGATGCCGAGAAGCTTAAAAGTGAATTTGAGAATTTCCTTATAGACAATGATTGTCTCCTAGTTCGGTATCCACATGCTAATCCAATAACCATTCATGTTAAAGTTGGAGATTTACGGATTTACAAAGTTTTTGCAGATGGAGGCAATATAAAAGATATCATTTATTGGCGTGCATGGAAGAAATAGGGATCAGTAATGACCATAACTGACCTGTTCAAATTGCCTTGGTGAATTCAAAGGAGATTCTATCATATCAGAAGGCATTATCACCGTCCTTGACCTTTGAGCTAAAAACAAATCTCTTTCAGCTTTTATATGAATACAGGGGCATTTTCACTTTGACAGTAGAAGATATGCCTCGAATCCCACGGATGTGATTGAACACAAATTGGAGATTGATCCAGCATACATAGAACCAGTAAAACAAACAAAGAGACTTTTTGGACCTAAACATAGCCTAATCATTAAAGTTTGTTGGCCCCAAAGAGCAACCTAAGAGGAGGGGTTATTAGGTTGTATCTAAAACAATCCTTTTTAGATGCTTAATAGAAATTCAAACTTTATGCACCAAATAAAAACTTAAGCACAAATGAATACAATAGATATTCAACTATTTAAGCTTAAAGAACAAATAAGAATATTGAGATTAAGAGAATCAAATCAAACTCCCAAACTTCTCAAGCTTGGAGCTTACAACTGCAAAGAGCTTCTTACAAGGCAACTACCAAGTTCACAACTTGAAGTTTAGCCACTAAAAGTCTCTTCAAAGTAGGTGAGACAATAACCTTTTGTACACAAATGAGGATCACTCTTGCTCACACTAATTTCCTTTAGTTGAGCCAAGAGTTTTACACTCACAACCTCCCTTTGTTACAATTGTTATCGCTCCACTATTACACTTGAAGAACTCTTACACTATGTCTAAGCTCTTTTCACAAAACTACCTACACTTTTACAACACTTGTACCCACTATTTCTCCCAAATAGCTCAAGTATTATTTGTAATCAATGTAGAAGTCTCTTTTTATTTAATTCAGGCTTAGGGGTATTTATAGTTGCCCAAATCTGCTTCCAACAACTTTTCAACGGCTATTTTCTGTTTACTGGAAAACTAGCCGTTGGACCTTTCGGACGGCCGATGCAGCAAGTGTGCATCCGAACGAACTAGCCGTTGGACCATTCGGACGGCTGTTGGTAAACCCTGCGTCCATTCTCTGAGGATATTCGTTCGGACGTCCGAGGATGCGTTCGATCGAAGCAAAGTCTTCTGGAAATATGATTAGACGCTGTTCTTCGTCCGAGACTTGCTTCAAATTCTTTGTGTCTTACGATTACCATCATCTGAAGCTCTGTCTTTCGGACAATAATTTGCGTCCGTGGAGTCTTCTGGTTGTTTTGTTTTTCTGCACACTTTTCAAACCATTAGTGTAGATGGTCACAATTTGGTCATCATCAAAACATGATTATCATAACTAGGGTTCAACAAAGTTGAGGTAGACAAGCTGTTAGCTATTTGGATCATCCCTGAAGTCTTATATCCTACATGATTGTCAAACCCTATACTTGTAAAAAAGCTAGATTAAAGTCTATCCAAAAAATAGTTACCCTTTGTCTCAAATTAATATTGTTGTAGATTCATCAGTAGGTTTTGTTATAGGATATTTTTTGGATGCCTACAAAGGCTATCACCAGATCTTCCTAAGTAAGGAAGACAAGGAAAAAATAGTCTTCATCATATATAAAGGTACCCATTGCTATCAAACCATGTCGTTCGGACTCAAGAATGCCAGAGCAATCTATCAATAGTTGGACAAAAAAATGTTCAAAAAATAGATTGGTAGAAATATAGAAGCATATGCAGATGATATGGTGGTCAATAGCCTAACCTATGAAGATTTCATTTTTGATGTACGTGAAATTCTTAAAATCATAAGAAGTGTTAATAGTGAGATTGAACCCTCTGAAATGTACCTTCAGGGTCTCTTCAGGAAAATTTTTGAGTTTCATAGTCTCACAAAGATGAAATTAAGCAAATCCAAAAAATGTGCAAGAAATTTTGATATGAATCCACCTAATTTGGTAAAAGAAGTTCAATGCCTCACAGGTAGTATGGCTTCTCTAAATAGATTTTTGTTAAAATCATCCAAACGTGGATTGCCCTTCTTCCAAACAATTAAGAGAGTAAAAGGCTTTGAATGGATTGAATAATGTGAACAAGCTTTTGACCAGCTAAAGCAATATCTATCAAACATTCCAAAACTAACTGCCCCAAAACCAGACGAAATTTTATATTTGTATTTGTCAACTTTGAACAAAGCTATCATTACAGTTTTGGTTTAAGAGGCTCATTTAGTACAATGAACGATCTACTTTATCAGTAGAGTCTTTCGGGGGCTTGAACTTAACTACTCAGAGATACAAAAAGGGCTTCTTTATTGGTCATGGCAGCTTGAGATCTTCTGAGTATGAAGTTGAGACATATTTTCAGTCATGAAATTGTGGTCTCCACAAATTTTTCTTTGAAGTCAGTCTTAGTAAAGCTTGACGTTTCGGTAAGAATGCTGAAGTTGTTGGTCAAACTCCTTCAATTTGATATCAAGTTTAAGCCTATCCACTATAAAATCTAAAGAATTAATTGATTTCATAACTAAAAGCACATTTGATTCAACTCCTACTGCTAAAGTGCTTCGGATAATAGACAAACCTGAGGCTGAACAACAAAACTATCAGCTTTGGGAATTGCTTGTGGATGAAGCGTTTTACGAGTCTGGATAAGGTGCAGGTATTGTTCTAAGATCCCCTAAAGAAAATCATTTTACATATGCCATTCGGTTTGATTTCTGAGCTACAAATAATGAAGCTGAATATGAATCCATTTTGACTGGCTTAAACCTGGCCGAGTGAATAGGAGCCAAAGGGTTAAAAGCAAACATTGATTCATTGTTGGTGGTCAAGTAAATACTTGGAAATTTCTAGACTTGATAGGTGATCCTGAAAAAGTACTTCTAGAAAATTGATTAGCTAAAGTGAAGCTTTGAGGAGGTCGAGTTTGTCAAAATTCCCCAAGGCAAAAAATTGTAATGTTGATACCCTTGCAAAATTGGCCTCAACCATATATTCTTATCTAACACAAGAGGTATTATTTGAGTTTCAAACACAAAGAGCCATTGATGGCACTAAGCTCATGGAAATTAAAGTTGATCGGGGATAGATGAAGCCAATCATGGATTATCTAGATACATGGACCTTGCTTAGTAACTGAACTCAAGTCCTGAGGTTTAAAATTCGCACCATGAAGTATGAGATCTTTAAAAGTTCTCTACAGAAAATCTTATTTGACTCCACTACTTTGGAGTTTAACATCGAGCGAAGCCACTTATGTAATTTGGGAAATACACAAAGGAATTTGTGAAAGTCACATATGGGCTTGAAATCTAGCAAGAAAGACAATTTTGTTGTGTTATTATTGGCTGACCATACACACAAGAACCACAATGACACTTGTGAAGTGGTTATTCACTATCACAAATGTCAAATCCATGCTACAATAACTTGGAAGCCTGTAGTTGACCTCATACTGGTCACTAGTTCATGGACATTCCAATAGTAGGGCATAGATATATTAGGTCCCTTGCCAAAGGGTAATGGAGATTATAAATATTTCGTTGTGGCAATAGATTATTTTTCAAAATCAATCAAATCTGAGTTGTTGAAGTCCATTTTGGGATGAAGCATTAAGACATTATTTTAGAAGAACTTCATATGCCGATTTAGATTACATCTGGTACTCAATTTGCGAGGGAACCATTTAAGCTATTTTGCAAAATTATACAAATTCAATTTAATATGACTTTGGTTGGATATTCTTAGGCCAATGGCCAAATTGAAGTCGCCAACAGAACGATCCTGATCGACTTAAAAGAAAAATTATATCATGCCAAAAGAAATTGGATTTAATAGCTTCCAAGTGTGCTATGGTCATACCAAACTACATCAATCGTTGAACTGCGAATAGAACAACTCCGTTTAATCTGGTGTATGGGCTAAAGCGAGTCAAAATCAGAATGCCCATATCTCAAATAGAAAATCATGATAAGGCAAGCAACAACTGAGAATGAGCAAGTGATCTTGATTTATTAGAAGAATGAAGGCTAGTGTCAGCCATTCGAGAAGCCAATTACAAGCAAAAATAGACTAAGCATTATAATGTTATTGTTCGACAAAGGTATTTTAGGTCAAGAGACCTTGTTCTTAGAAAAAATGAGGTCAGTAGAGTCGATGGTACTCAAAAGCTAGATGCCAACTAGCAAGGTCCTTATTAGGTCATTGAAGCTTATAGATTAGGGATATGCAAATTAGCTAATCAAAATGGCAAAAGTGTTCCTAAAATGTGGAATATAATTAATTTGAAGAGGTATTATTTAGGAAATTGACAGTTTGTCCTAGATAAATAACTCTTTAATCATATGGTTTGTGATTAGAAAATCAATTTTTATATTTTTATCCTCAAAAAAGAAATGTACAAAAAACAATGCCAAGTTAGATTAACAAAAGTGCATGTATAGAAAGAGCCTATTATATTAAAAACTGATCTAAACCTACTCCTATCCTTACACCTGATCAACCTCTGCCTCCTTAGCCTCAATTAAAGCCTTTCTTTCTTCTGTTAAGTCTTCAGTAAAAACGATCTTAGACATTCGAGGTTTGATGAACTTATCCTCCAAATCGGTTAGCAAGTCTAAATAAACCCCTTTGTCATAACGAGAAAAAGACTCAGGGTCCAAAGGCAAATCTGGAAACCCTAAACTGCGCATTTGATATAGCTTCATTGTGTAGCAGTTTTCCAGCATAAGTATAGAAGGTTGCCAAATCATTCTGAAGAGTAATAGAAGACAAAAATTGGTTGTGCTTTCCAAAAGAAGGTTCGAACTAGAAATGCCAAAGATAGCCTTCAAAGTGTCTAGCTTAGCCTTGACTAAGTTCAGTTTAGACTAATTAGACTAAAAGGTCTCTAAAACTTGGACTAGCCTCACGTTTTGCAGCTTCAGCTGCTGGAGTTTGCAAACTCTCTCACTCTACTACTTGAGTTAATTCTTTTTCATGCTTCTCTTGGAGATCGGTCAGAGTAGTTTCCTTTTCTTTTAACTGAGCAGCCAATGTATCATTGATGGCCTTTTGCATAGATAGAGCACCCTCTAGCTAAGACACGGGCCTTTTAGAAGAAGAAAAATGGTATTTCATGTCCAGCAAGGTCATTAGTAGCTGCATGGGACAAAATAAGGAGGTTAGTTCATTAAATTGATGAACGATCGCAATAAAAAACATTCCAAGTTCAAATAGTTATAGTGTGGGCACCTAAGTTCATCTCATCTAAAAACTTCTTAGAAGGATATTCCCACAACTAACGGCAATCTTGAGGAAGAACAACATTTTTGATATGCTCATTTGTATTTTCTGAAGTCCAATTTGAATAGATGGGATTTATAAAAGACTAGGAGGGATTGGGGATAGAACCATCATCAAATTGCATCGACTTAAAAAGGATCGGCCGACACCTTAAAAATCGATACTCTTCTCTTCTTGCTCATAGGAAAATCGACTGCTACTTCAGTGATCAACATATCCCCAGTTTTCTTTTTGATCAACAGCGACATGGGAGAAGAGGCTTTCCTTCTCAACGCCTGACCTAAGTTCATCACTGGGTTATGTTGGTCCCAAAGCAACCTAAGAGGGGGGGTGAATTAAATTTCTCAAAAAATACCGTTTTCAAAAATATTGAGATTTTCAAATTAAATGCTGATATAATGAAATCAATAGAACTAGAAGGTAAAGAGAAAAATTAAACAACCAATACTTCAAAGCTAGCTAGCTTGAAGTATTCAATCACTAGAATGCTTCACACACTTGGCGAGCCAATAATCTTTACAAAGTTAGGAAGTTCTTGCTTACACTAAAAAACTTTTAGTTGAGCCAAGAATATTTCTTACAACTGCACACTAATACAACTAAGCACTATAGTCAATTTGCACTCAAATTGCTCTTTTCTAAGGCTTTGAATTGTATTCAATGTATTAGATGATTTTTTTCTTTGTTTCAAAGCAGATATTTATAAGAGCAATAAATAGTGGTTGCAACTACTTCCTAACGGCTAAATAATAAATGCACAAAAACTAGCCGTTGGGGTTTCGGACGTCCGAGATATATTGGATGCGTCCAAAATAGCGTCCGATCTTCTTACAGTTGGTTGAAGAGCTTCGTTCAGACGTCCGTGCATGCGTCCGTTCCTTCGTCCGACAGAGGCTTCGAACGGTCATGTTCGTCTGAAAGAGGAGCAGTAGGATCCCATTTCTTTCTTCCAGTTCGTTCGGACGTTGCAATGCGTCCGAGAAGTTTGGACCTAGTTCGGACGGTTCAGTGCGTCCGAAAGCTCTGTTCCTGGAAAAATTTGTTGTACAGAGTTAAGTGTTTATGCCATCATCAAAATAAGGTTTGGCAAACATCAATCTCTCCCTTTTTGATGATGACAAACCCTTATGTAAAAACAGTTGGATATGACTAATCAGTTTGCAATCTAGATATAGCACAATTGGATATCAATCATTTTGCATAGCACAATAGTATAGAAGACTACTCCCCCTTTTGACATTATCAAAAAAAGCTCCCCCTGAGAATATGCAAGTATTTGACAGAAATTTAACAAGTTTCATACATTCAACTGAAAAGTTGAAGAGTGCTAAAGTCAAGGAAATACACAACCAATCTACAGGAAGTTCTAACAACCAAAGAAATGCTGAAAACAAAATACAAATGTGAAAAGAACTAATGTGAGTCATTTCGCTTCTTGGAGCGCTTTTCAGTCTTTTGTCGTTTGGATGGAACATCTTCATCGGTGGCTTCACTGTCGTCCTCCTCTCCGGTCCTCCACAGTGATGCAAGATTAGCAAATTGAACCTGAGCCGAAGCAGACATGCCAAGGCTGAGTGCCTCTTGGAGAATCATTTGATGAGTTTCAAGTCGCTTTAACTTTCGATTTGTGTGACGTTGAAATGAACTGACTTGAGTGCTTAAAGAGGTGAGAAGTCCACAAATATGTGAAAGAGATGGTTTAGATGTAGATGGAGGAGGAACGTGGAATGGTGGAGGTGGTTAAGGAGTAGGAGATTGGGGAATAGCAAAATCAGAGGTGGAAGCATGTGATTGTGACTGTGCAATATCAAAGGCTGCTTTAGTTAACCATTGATCGTTGAAAAACTGGAGGCCTTTGCGTTCAATGTATGATTTGTTAAAATAAGGAGGAAATTGTTTATTTCTGCTGAAAGGTATGCTAAGGAAATCAAAAATTTTGGTGAGAAATTTGCCAAAAGGAATGTTTCTTCGGGTATCAGTAAGAAAGAGTTTCCATAGGGAACAAAAGAGATACCCAAAATCAAGAGGAATGCCTTACTCACTCCTTGAAAACACAAAAAATAAGTAAAGTTACATTTTACCGGGCTCAGTACGATGCTAGTCAGTTGACAATAACAGATTGGTGACAACAGTGTACAGAATATTGAGTTCAGGAGAGAGCAATGTAGTTTTGGCGTGTTTAAAATGGATGTTAAAAATAGCCCTAACTTCTTCGATGTCAAAACGAGTATCAATAGCGGGCCATTTGTCTAAGGAAAAGAAATAGGAGAAATCATTGGGGTTTGAGACTTCACATTCAAAAATGGTGTTAATGATGTTGGATGAAATCTCAAGATTGGTGCTGTTAACACGAGAAATTAGAGTGCGAGCAGTAGGGCCTTTCCGAAGATTGGCGGTGAACTGAAGCACCATGTCATGATATACAGGTAAATCAAGATGCACAAGATGACCCCAATTTTGTTTTTCAAAACAAGATTTGACAATGAGAAGATTATATTCATCAAATAGACTTTGAGAAGCAGGACCTTGAACGATTATAGATTTACTTAAAAGGGATGTATACCGTTCGAATGCCTTGGCATCGATGAATTTTGATAAGATTGGATCTGTGGAGACTTGGGGATTAGCTGATGATTCTCCTCGTTAAAGATGTCTCTTATACAGATCTCGAATCTTATCAAAATTCTCGATGAACTGCATTCGAAGTAACAACCCTTTTAATGGAATCTAAGAAAAGAAGAAAAATTTGAAATTTTTGAAGATTGGTGAGAATTTGAGGAAATGAGATGGTGGATGGGGGAAATTAGATGTGATTTAGGTGAGAAAAGCTTTGGGTAGGATAATTTTCCAACCAATTTTGGAAGAGAGAGTAGGAATTTGGAGGGAGTGGTAAAGAGACAATTTTCGCCAGAGGGTTTTCGGGGGAGGTGGTGAGTCCAAAATGGGGAAGATGGACGGTTTTAATCAAACAGGGGGACCTTTTGGACGGCCGAACGTTTGGTGTGCGTCTGACGAAGCGTCCGAAAGCTGAAGAATGGACAGCCAAAGGAAGGCCAGTGCGGCCGATATTTTTTCGGACGATGGTGCGCGTCCGGAAGATTTCCAGAGAGTTTGGTGAATAAAATGAATACTGTTCGGACGATTATGAGCGTCCAAAAAGTAACAGAAGCTTTCGAACTATCCAGAGCGTCCGAAAAAAAAGTTGTTCGGATGAAGAAGTGCGTCCGAACTAAGAACCTATGCCAAATTGATCTGTAAAATCCCCAAACATTTTTTGAGCGATTTAAAGCGATCTAGAGCTAAGGGTTTTGTAAAAATATCAGCCAATTGATCTGAAGTAGGCACAAAATCAACATGAATTTCCTTTTTACAAACAAGGTCTCTAATGAAATGATGCTTAACATCAATGTGTTTAGTTCTAGAGTGCATAACAGGATTTTTTGTGAGGTTAATTGCACTAGTGTTGTCACACATTATAGGAACACAATCAAAAAATACACCAAAATCTTTCAGAGTATGTTTCATCCAAAGAAGTTGAGCACAACAATTTCCAGCATCAATGTATTCGGCTTTCAGCCGTAGAAAGAGAAATAGAATATTATTTTTTGCTAAACCAAGACACAAGACAATTTTCCAGAAAATAACACATACCACTGGTACTTTTTCTATCAATTTTACACCCAGCAAAGTCAGCATCAGAATAACTAATCAAATCAAATGTAGAGGACTTTGGATACCACAGACCAAAATCCATTGATCCCTTTAGATATCTAAAAATTCTTTTAACAGCTATCAAATGCGATTCTTTAGGGCAAGATTGAAATCTAGAACATAAACAAACAACAAATATGATATTTGGTCTACTGGCAGTTAAGTAAAGTAGACTTCCGATCATACCTCTATAGTATTTTTCATCAACACTATTACCTTCTTCGTCTTTATCAAGTTTGGTTGAAGTGCACATTGGCGTACCAACTTGTTTGCAATCTTCCATTCCAAATAGTTTGAGTAGCTCCTTTGTGTACTTGATTTGTGTAACAAACGTTTCTTCCTTAGTTTGATGAACTTGTAATCCGAGAAAAGACAGAATTGCAACTTGCCCATCATACTCATCTCAAACTCTTCTTGCATCAAATGTGAAAAATCCTTACACAAACTTTCTTATACACATCTAGATGTGTATAATAAGATCAACATAAATTTGAACGATTAACAAGCCATTTGAATCCGTTTTTGTAAAAAGAGTGGTGTCAACTACACCTCTTTTGAAACCATTTTCTATCAAGAAACCACTTAATCTTTCATACCAAGCTCTTGGAGCTTGTTTCAAACCATATAAAGCTTTGGAGAGTTTGAAAACATAATTTGGAAGATTTTTATTTTCAAAGCTCGGAGGTTGTTCGACGAAAACTTCTTGATCGAGAAAGCCATTTAAAAAAGCACTTTTGACATCCATTTGAAATAATTTGAAATTATTGAAACATGCAAATGCAAGAAACATGCGTATGGATTCTAATCTAGCCACGGGTGCAAAGGTTTCATCAAAATCAATACCTTCTTCTTGAGCATAACCTTTAGCAACAAGTCTAGCTTTTATGTTCCTTATGATTTCACCTTTGTCATTTAATTTGTTTCTAAAAATCCATTTAGTACCAATAACGGGATGAGAAGAAGGTCTTTCAACCAAGGTCCATACATTATTTTTCTCAAATTGCCTAAGTTCATCTTGCATAGCATTAACCCAAGATTCATCACTCAAAGCAACATCTATATGTTTAGGTTCAATGTGAGAAAGTAATGCACAATTACTATTCAAAAGTTTATGAGAGCGAGTAATTACCCTATCGGATAGATCACCTATGATTAAATCTTAAGAATGACTAGAGACGAATCTCCAAGCTTTTGGAAGATCATTTGGAGTAGCCTCATTCTTTTCATCATCGATTTGATGGTTGTTGACATCAACGCTTGATGTGATTTCTTTTCATCATCATCAATTTAAAGAGGATTTTAATAAAACTCGATTCATGACATAACAAGCCGTATTGACCGCTTCGCCCCAAAAGTATTGTGGTAAGTCACATTCACTACTCATAGTTCTAGCCGTTTTATGAAGAGTCCTATTTTTCCTTTCAACAACACCATTTTGTTGAGGGACTCTAACAACTGAAAATTCATGAAAAATACCGTTGTGATCACAAAAGTCGGGAAAACCACCAAATTTAAATTCAGCACCATTGTCACTCCTTAAACGAACAATTTTTTTATCCAATAAATTTTGAATTTTGGAAAACAATTTTACAAATTTTTCAAATGCTTCATTTTTGTGAACAAGAAATATTACCCAAGTAAACCTAGAATAGTCATCTACAATAACAAATGCATATTTGCAACCACCTAGACTAGCATATTGAGTAGGTCCAAATAAGTCTAAATGCAACAATTCCAAAGGTTTATGAGTAGACACAAAATTCTTTGGTTTAAAAGAAACTTTGACTTGTTTACCAAATTGGCATGCATCACAAATTTTATTTTTCAAAAATTTTAGTTTTGGCAAACCTCTTACCAAATCTTTCTTGGCAAGTTTTCCAATTAAATCGACATATTAAAATGACAAAGTCTTCGATGCCAAAGCCAAGGATCATCTATGGAAGTGGTAAGACATTTTACATTGCTATTGCTAATTTTATCAAGATGAATCACATAAACATCATTGTGCCTAGTGCCTTTGAATAAAACAACATGATTTTTATCAAGGATAAGACATTCATGCTTGGTAAAGAATACATATAAATTTTTGTCACAAAGTTGAGTAACACTTAATAAATTATAGTTCAAATTATCAACAAGAAGCACATTCTTAATCAATGTTTCACCATTTTTACCTACATCACCAATGCCGATTGATTTTGCTTTGTTGTTATCTCCAAAAATGACTTTTTCACTATTTTTTGATGTAAGATTTGTGAAGAGAGAGGCATCACCTATCATGTGCCTTCAACATCCACTATCTATGAACCACTTAGCATTGTTGGTGATGTTAAGTACCTACACAATAAATCAATTGATAACTTTTGGTACCCATATTTTCTTGGGTCCATTTTTTGAGTTAGTGAAATTGCTTTCGATCCATGCAACTATCATTCCAAGTTTTTCATTCTTCTTGACATAACACATATTCTTAACATGTCCATGTTGTTGGCAATATCTACAAATAATGCTTTTATTTCCATATAAAGAAGATTTTGGTTTTACAATACATAAGTCATCCCTTCTAAACATGACAAAATTTTTGTTGATTGCTACATTTCTATTTCTTTTCATATCAACAATATTGTCTTTCTTTCTATTTAGGAGAGCATTCAAATCATCCATTCTTTTCTTCAAGGAGACTTGTTCTTCCTTGACTTTAGATCTCACATGCATTCTTTTTTTCAAATCACGATTTTCTTGTGATAGCCTATTGTTTTCATTCACAAGTTTAGAGTTAGCATTCAATAAAGCATTTGACTTTTTAGCTAACTCCTTATTTCTAGCATAAGATTCCTTTAAGCTATCATGCAATTTCAAAATGAAAGCTTCAAGATCATCTTCACCATTTTCATCTAATTAGAGTCATAGTTAGAATTTACCTCATCATCTCCAATGGCCATGAAGGTCATGTGTGCCGACTCCATTTCTTATTCAACTTCTCCTTCGGAGTTGTATATCATCCCATGTGATTTGAAAGTTATTGAATCTTTGTTTTCTTCCTTCCTTCTTTTTCTTGGAAGGACACTCATTTGCAAAATGTCCGAGTTGACCGCATTCAAAGCATTTATCGTTTTGCTTCTTCATTTCAAGCCTTGACTTCCCTTTGAAATTATTTGTGTTTGTAGCTCCACCTCTTCTCATTCTTCGTTTGTTGATGTAATGTTTAAGAAATCCTTTGGTGATGAGTGCAAGATCTCCTTCATCAAGATTTTCATCTTCTAGATTGATGGAGCTGTTTTCATCTTCCTCTTCAGAGATCTTTAAAGCAATGCTCCTTCTTGGCCTTGCTTCTTCATCATCCACTATCTTGGCCTTTAACTTGAGTTCATAAGATGTAAGAGAATTGATTAGCAATTTTCAATAGGCATCAAATTTAAATTCTTGGCTTCCTCTATAGCAATTGTTTTGGCATCCCATTCTTTGGATAGAGCATTTAGGATTTTTCTATTTTTTTCACCCAATGAGTACTCCTTACTCAAGGCTTCAAGATCCTTTATAATGTCATTGAACCTTCAGTACATTTTGTCAATGTTTTCATGTGGTTCCATCTTGAAGGACTCATACTTGGCAACAAGTAAGGATTTCTTTTGCTCACGAACATCATCGCTCCCTTCATGAATTTCCTTCAACTTATCCCATATTTCTTTAGCGGATATGCAGCCCTTCACGCGAGTTGATTCACTTGCATCCAAGGCATTATTATATAACACATTCATGGCTTTTGCATTCAACGTCAAGTTTGCCTTGTCTTGTGGAGTGAGCTCATTCCTTGTCTTTTCTCTTCTTCTATTTGTGTGATCATCAATGATAGAAGCTTCAAATGGACCTTCATTGACAACATACCACAAATCAATGTCAATCTTTAGATTGCAGAAATATTTTCATTCTATCTCTCCAACTAATAAAATTTACCCCATTAAACATGGGGGCCTATAACAGATTGGCCCTCAAAAAATCTGAGCATTGTTGGTTGCCATAAGATTTCTTTTCTCAAAAGTAGTTTAAGCAATACAATGAGACCAAGCTCTGATACCAATTGTTGGTCCCAAAGCAACCTAAGAGGGGGGGTGAATTAGGTTTCTCAAAAAATATACTTTCAGAAATATTGAGATTTTCAAATTAAATGCTGATATAATGAAATCAATAGAACAGTAAGGTAAAGAAAAAAATTAAACAACCAATACTTCCAAGCTAGCTAGCTTGAAGTATTCAATCACTATAATGCTTCACACACTTGGTGAGCCAATAATCTTTACAAAGTTGGGAAGTTCTTGCTCACACTAAAAAACTTTTAGCTGAGCCAAGAATATTTCTTACAACCACACTTTCATACAAGATTATCGCTCCACTCAAAGTTGAATTGCACTCACTTAACTGCACACTAATACAACTAAGCACTATAGTCAATTTGCACTCAAATTGCTCTTTTCTAAGGCTTGTATTCAATGTATTAGATGATTTTTTTCTTTGTTTCAAAGCAGCTATTTATAAGAGCAATAAATAGTGGTTGCAACTACTTCCTAATGGCTAAATAAGAAATGCACAAAAACTAGCCGTTGGGATTTCGGATGTCCGAGATATATTGGATGCGTCCGAAACAACGTCCGATCTTCTTATAGTTTGTTGAAGAGCTTCGTTCGGACGTCCGTGCATGTGTCCGTTCCTTCGTTTGACAGAGGCTTCGGATGGTATGTTCGTCCGAAAGATATGAAGTAGGATCAACATTTCTTTCGCCAGTTTTTCGGACGGTGCAATGCGTCCGAGAAGTTAGATCCTGTATTCGGACTGTTCAGTGTGTCCGAAAGCTCTGTTCCTGCAAAAACTTGTTTTACAGAGTTAAGTGTTTATGTCATCATCAAAATAAGGTTTGAAAAATATCATTCAAGTTAGAAGAAGATTCTGGAGTAATGGGGATAGCTTACAAAGTAACTGCTGTAATGGTTTCACTCATTGTTTTCTTTAATCCTCTCTCCCTCTTAGGCATATCATTCAGAACCACAAGAGCCAAACCTGAATAAAAATACAAATGATATTAGTAAAATTCAAATGATGATAGGGAATAGAGCACTTTTGGCTAGATAGAATCAATATTTAGTGAGGTCGTATTCTGGGAGTGGTGTAAGATCTACGGGTACCTTTGCTCATATGCCCAGTCCTTGATCAATTATTACATTTCTTCCATAAAAATTGAAGGCCACTTCAGAGGATTGAATCTTCTCTGTATCAATAACATAGGGGCCTTCTAATACACTAATGGAATCCTCATCAAGTGATTTGTCTCACTTGTCGAGCGACCACTCTATCTGAACTCCGTCCATTTTTTTTTTTTTTTTTGAAAAGAATGAAATTTGCATTCCTTGATAGAATTGGGATAATTGGACACAAACCTAGTACGGTGAAGAAATTATTCCATAGCCAAAAAAAAAAAAAAGGGACAAAGCTGACCTCTCGGTCTTGGATTAACTTATAAAAGATCTTGAAGCCCTCCTCCATAGGCTTAAGGTCTAAATATTTGTAGATTATGCATAAATAAACAATGAGCCTCATTGCATTTGGGAAGATTTGGGATAAATAGATCCCAAAATGAATGCACAATGAAAGGAAAATAGTATGGAAAAGCAGACTAAGGCCAACACTGAGTTGATCTTCATAGATGGTTAAATACCTTGCAGGAGGGTTATGGGCACATTCATCCTTACCCGTAACGCGGATGTCAATAGAATTAGGGATACAATAAGCATCCAAGAGATGAAGGGAATAATCAAAAAGAAAGATGCTGGAAATGTCCTCAGTGGATGGGACTAGTTCGGTAGAAACCTTTTTGGTCTCTACAGACCCTTCAGTTGATTCTGGATCACTCAAAGTTTGTTTAGAGTGATTGCAAGATGATCCAGAAGCTAGAATATTCATACGGTTGGTACCGGAGATGGATGCCATTTCATTAAGGAAAAGTATTCAGAAACATGCCATATAAAATCCTTGAAAACTTGTTTTGAAATCGATAAGAATATAGGATCACAATTATCAAGCATATAACATCAAAGTGCTAGTAATCAAAGTACTGGTACTGAAACATAAAAGAAAGAGGGAAAAAGTATAAAGGAGATAAAGAAAAGGCCATTCATAGGAAAACCTAATGGTTTATGGACATGGGCTTGATTTGGTTGTAATCGGGCCATGTCCTTTACAAGACTCTTGTATTGGGCGAATAATCCGTGTCAATCCAGATCATGATTTTCCAATTATTTTTGGGCAAAGAAAATACAAAGCCAAAAAATATGGCGGTTAGTAACTAAAAAGATGTGGCAATTAATTTGCACAGATATCAAGGAAATGACAATTTGTATTAGAGTTATCCTGACAAGTAAGAGAACTAAGGCAACTAAAAGAACAAAAAATAGGAAAGTTTAGATTACTCTTAACTTGTCTAAACAATCTATTAAGTGAAAATCTTTTTGGATATGTCATTATAAGAGAAGTAAACTACCAAGTGAAAATCTTTTCAGATTTTGAAAATAAGGGACTCAACAATACAAAATGAAAAACCTTTTTGGTTATTCAAATAAGTGAAGCAATTATAAAATAGAAAAACTTCAAACTTTATTCTAATGAAATTGTATCAATATTGACAACCATTCCTTATAACAATGCCAAAAACTTCTTGTGTCTAAAGAGACACAAACATCTAGTTGTAAAATAAAACACCAAATCAACTAACCTTAACTAGATTACAAACTGTAAGTATATGGTGTCAAATAGTATCAAGTGAAAATAGGGATCGTTCACACGAGTAATGGTATGTAGCTACAAAATATTTGGATAAACTACTAATTGAAGGTTGTTTTAAAAAACTAATTTAGCTAAAACTATATAACAACTAAGTGAAATGAGTAATAAAGAGGGTTAGAATTTATGCTAGCCAATATGTTCCTGGGTCTTTGTTAATTAAGCTAATCAAGTGATTCAACAAACCAAATTAGAGATTGATTCCCATTTGTAACCTAATCTCAATCACTTGATGATTAAATCATTAAATTCAATTAACCTAAGCGTGTATCCCTCCTACTTGATAAGCCTCACCAAATTTGATTAACTACTTATGGAATCCTAACAACCAACTAGGTGAATTAGTCTGCCAAGATTTAATTTTACCTCTAATCCAACATTAATCTAGATCCATAATAGAGTTTCAATTCTCATATCTACTCAATTAACCCAAATTAACTAGTGGAGTGATCAATGTCCCTAATTAACTCTAAAGCCCATTAATATTGTTTAATTTGTCTATTTTACCATCTAATTAGCCCATTAAACTCTACCCATTAGAAATTAACTTCACACAACCTTAACCCATAACTAATTAATGCATTTTAAACTAAAAGAAAGCAAGAAAAAAGGATGGAAAAACATTTAAACTATGGAATGCAATGAAATCTACAAAACTAGTGAAACAAAAAGGTTGCATGGAAAGCTATTTGATGGAAGCAATAAAAGAGGGCAATTCGAGTTAAATAACCATGGAATTGAAAGAAAACAAAGTACATTAAACATAAATGAAAGACTTACAAAGTTTGAGAACAAGTTTACACATCAATGGAAGAAACTAGTTTAGGAAAAATGGAGAAGACAATTTTTTACCCAAGTGGGGAGGAGAAAAAAAGAAGAAAACTAAGGTAGTGGCTTCAAATCAGCCCCAAAAATATATATATTTATAGTAGGGTAAGGGGTTGGGGGGGTTTAGGACCAAAATGACTATTAAAAAGGGCTCAAAATGTGCAATAATATGTCCTCCTGTTGGAGCTCACCGACGATAAGCTCTTTAGGCTTGGGTAGCGCACTGTCGGCGAGTTGCCTAGTAGCTACGATTGCCGAGATTTTTGATTCCGTGGGTTGCTTCCTCTTTGCACCCTCCAAAACCCTAAACATATATTAAGACAACACAATCGTAAGGGTTAAATGATGTATTTAAACACATAAACAATTATTAAGGTGACCTCAAACATTGGGAAAATCTATCAAGAACATGCTCATGCAAAAATCCTAATTTTAAAGGAATTAGTTTAAAACTCTAATTTTAAATCTAAACACATAAATATAGAATATAACCTAAATAATACTAAATAAACACTAAAAATAGACATCACACACATAAAACCAAGATTGCACGAAAACACACACATAAACATTAAACTTGCTTGAAACTACAACAGAAAACGTTCAAATTTGTCCACAAAAAACCCCAGTTTCCTTGGGTTATCACATTCCTAAATTTAATGTTTTCCTCATCCCAAGAAAACAAAGGATAAGAAAAGAATGCTTAAAACATAAAATGACAAAAGCATAATAACACATAAACACATAACTTGTATTACTTACTAAACACTTACCCTAAGCACTTAATGCTACCAAAAGAAAAGAAAGTAGAAATGTCCAATTCTTGATTGGAAAGTACACTTATCAGAAGTGAAAATAGGGTTTCAACTCAAGGACTCAACATTTCATCTACTCTACCATTTACAAATGTTACACTACTTTTCGTAACGAATATTACTTTGACAAATGAAGTGTTCATGAAATGCCTATTCAAATGCAAGTTGACCTAGAGCAAACAAGTCAAGTTTCTCAAAAATATACTACAAGTATAGAAAGAATATTAAGACTTGTTTTATGAAGCAAAAATTAATGTAAATGAACACACAAGGATATATGTTGGCACCACAAGGTTTAGCAAAGATCATCAATGAAAATGCTTCAAGCCCAACTCTCTAATATCTATTAGCCCAAATTAAGGCTCAGTTGGGTTTTTTTCAAGCTTTAAATATAAGCTAAGGTAATAGGGCAAGACAAATACACAGATATATAAGTGATCCAAATCACCTTAGTCATTTCAATACAAACTCTTGGACTACTATCCCATACATACAAGTCCCAAAACCCACATGACTTAACCAACCAATCTTCACTTAAAAGACAAAAACATCATTTGTAACTAAATTAACTTTTGAGGGTAAGATGAATCTTCTTTATTTGACATGGGATCACACTACTTTCAATTTTCTTTCCTTTTTTTTTTCGAAGAGAATTCCAATTGTGCAGAAAATATTAATGACATACATCAATTAATTACAACAAGGGGAATATACTTAACATTAAATATCTTGACTTCAATCCCTAAAGTAATAACACAAAAATTTTCTTCAAGGCATCATAAACGCAAACTATCACATCAAAGAACTAGGATAACTCTGTAATAACAAACGTGACGGGATAAAGGAAGGATGAATAAACAAAGTGGAATGGCTAACTCATGTGGTTGACAAAGAAATTAGGCTATAAGGTTCAATTATACTAGGGATAAATTCAATATAAGGTAGTTTTTTGGCTCAAACAGTCTAACAAAATGCCTAGATCATTTCCAAAATTGAGCTATTTAACTAAAATCGGGGATTTACACCACCCCAATATAGTCAATGCACCAAGTCGAACCTCACAAACCCCATTATTATCCAAAAATTAAAGCTTATGCAAAATGATTAAATTATGCTTATCTCATTTCTTTCTTTACTCAAAATCAATTTCCAAAAATCTTGAAGTGTCTCTATCAACAATCAGTTGAACTTGGCATTGAAAAGACACTAATGGAAAAAGTTAAGTTTGAGGTCAAAACTGGTTACGAAAAACAGTTTTATGATGCAGTTGAAAACATGGTTGAGTTTAACGTTAAATCCCATTTTTCATATGAAATGAAACTTATATTCAACATCCAATTTCAACTTTCACAAGAAACAAAAATAACACCATTCCCAATGAAAAAGACAATAAACACCATCGCACTTTTCAATTTTTTTCAATGACAAGTTACAAACTTGTCTTACCACTCGCCTATGTCACAAGAAATAAAAATTTACTACTAGAAAGCATCAAAACACGTATAAGTAGCTAAACATAATAATAGGCAATGATTTTGAATTTTACCTGGACAATAAAAAAGCTCATATAGATGATGGACAATATATTAATGAAGTGAATATGAAAGCAACCAATTAAGCTCAAATTGAATTTAGAAACAAGAAAGCATCAAAACACGTATAAGTAGCTAAACATAATAATAGGCAATGATTTTGAATTTTACCTGGACAATAAAAAAGCTCATATAGATGATGGACAATATATTAATGAAGTGAATATGAAAGCAACCAATTAAGCTCAAATTGAATTTAGAAAAAAAAGTTCTACCTTTTATCATAGACCTCATCAACATTAAGCACAACACTAAACAAGACAAAGCAATGAGAAATTCCATGTAAACCATATAAATGCTATTTCCAATGGCAAGAAATTAGTTTTCCTTTTTCAACGAATATAAGTTACACGAGAAGGGTCAATAGAATTTCACAGGATCCAAACAATTTAAAGAAAAGAAAAACACACAAAAGTATATGCCCAACTCATTCCCCCAAACTTAGTTTATGTCATAGATAATTGACCTCAAAAAGACACTCAACAACAAAGACTACTCCTAATACATATAAAGCATTCACATGATTTACTCAAAATAATCTCAAACATGTAGCACACAAAGTGTACCGTCAAATAGAATCTCCACAATCAAATTATAAAAACCAAGTCCAAGTTCATCAAGTAAAGCATGTATCAATCGCAAATCACAACATGTCCTATATTGTCGTCAACATTATCATCAACAACCAAATTTATTCAAGTATATCAAAATCATTTACCAATAACAACACATAAACTAAAGTAATCACAAGGCTACAAGCCTTTGTTAACCCATTGGGTTCTTAAACTAAAGCATGTAAACTAAATGAATCATAACAAAAGAAAAAGTTAAGAAAATATTCCCCTAGTAAGGCCAAGAAGGCTTCCCATGGGTGTTGTAGTCCTTGGTGAATTTACTCCATTGATATGCACATTTGAAGTTCCTAAGGACTTGTGGAATTTTGGCAAAAAATGGAAGGAGTCCTCACCTCCTTCTCGGTCCCATCTAGAAAGTACTGTTCTTCTTCTTCCATAACTTTAGTTGGCTCTTTCTCATAAACACTCCAAATGACACCACTTTTGTGGTAACGGGGACAAACTCACACTCAATCAAAGGTTATATCGATGACGATTCCAAATAAGTATTGAGTGACCCCCATTGTTGACAGTTGAAGCTCAAGAGGTTCTTCACAACTGATTTTCTTTAAGATGTTCTCTTCCTTTTCGTCTTCTTGAACCGGTTCGTTCTCTTTTTCCTTTGTTGTGAATGTTGAAGCCCATTGTATTTCACCACCCTTCATTCTGTGGAGTTCGGCAAATTTGTCTTGTATTCTCTTAATGGATTTGGTTTGATTCTCCATGAAGGTCATCATTATCTTTTTCGATCTTGCCTCATTGTCTTTTTGGTCTTCTTGGTTGGTGTATCTCTCTACATGGTTGCCAAGTATGCTCCATAGCATTCTCCATAGTTTCCTTAAGAATACTCTCATCACAGTCAACCAAATCAATTGATTCTCCTTGATGGTTATAATCCCCAAACTTGCATTTATCCATCAGTGTAGATGAACATTGATTGACTTTACCATACTCTTTTATTGTGTTTGATGGGTTCATGGGAGTCTCTTGAGTAGTTCCCATCACCTTTTATACTATTTCATTTTGTTGAGTTTGAAGACATTGTAGATGAATATTTGATTGCTCTATGATGGCCATCATTATCGTCTCCAAACTTGCATTCTCCTCTCATCTGGTTGGTAGTGAATGGGAATAGTCACAATCACAGCACTCATATATAGGCTCTATTGGTGTAAGAAAAGCATAAAAGTAAACTTGATAGCTCTCATAGGAATTTGGATGTGGACCATCCCATTTGATAATTGTAAGGGTTGAAGGAGCAATTATAAGAAACATTGATACATCCCAAGGACTTGATGGTGATCAATTGTCCACAAAGGCTCGATATAGGCTCACGGAATCCGCACTTCAAGTTCCTGTACAAGGTCCAATTACGAGATCAAGAGCTAAGAACCTCAATGAAGCTATGTTGGGCTTAGTTGAAGTTGTTGAAGATCAAGAAGAGCTCACAAACCTTTTGGAGATGAAGTCCACTAAAGAGTCTAAGATGTTCTTAGTAATGGACGTCCAAGTCATTGAAGATCAAGCCTAGGATGAGAACCTGAAGGGCCGAAATTTAGCCTCATTATTTCGGCCATGGAATATTCTTTTATTTAGTTGTCTAGTCTTTTATTTTGAGCCCAATTGTTTTAAGTGTTAGTGTGTTTAATTGGGCTGGTTTCAAGACATAATTATTTGTTTTTGGGCCATGTATTTCAGCCATTAAGTTAAGTGTACCAGAATTGGGTTTAAAGGCTAATGGGCTATAGGATCCAGCCTAACTATTAAAACTTGCTATCCCACATTGAATAATTTAGTCCTAGAATCCTTCACCCTCAACTATAAATAGAGGGGTCTTGTACACAATTGAAGGAATGAATTTTGGCTGTCTCAATAAGATTTCAGTTTTTCTTTTTCCTCTCATACTAGTGAATTAGAATTTCTAGATTCTCTTTAGTCTTGTCTAGACTAGGAATCTAGTTGGGGCTTCAAGATTGAGCACTTGAGGTTATAACCAACACCAGGTATTGATTTTCTGCCAATTAGGCTTTGGATCAATTCCTTGATCACAGTTAAAAGATTGCCTTGTGGCTAATCAAGGAGGTCTATTAACAACTACCTTTCGTTTGTGCATATAAACCCTACGTTTGTGACCAAGTTCTACATACCCTGGGCATCAACCCATATCAAACATGCTCATTGGTCATGACTCCATAATCATAAGGATAAGAGTATCCTTAGCATGAATCATTCCACCTCATGTTTTGCATGTTCTTGGAAAATCAACACTAAAAAACAACAAAAACAAGTAAAAGAACTAAAACAACAAAAATAAGAAAAAAGAAGAAGGAAAGTTTAGATTGCTAACTAATCTAAACTATCCATCAAATGAAAATCCTACTGTTTTGGAATTTTCAAAATATGACAAGTAAACTACCAAAGTGAAAATCTTTACGGATTTTGAAAATAAGGGACTCAATTATACAAAAATGAAAAATCTTTTTGATTTTTCAAATAGGTGAAACAGTTATAAAAGAGAAAAACTTTAAAATAGTATTCTAACCAAATTGTATCAATATTGACAACCATTCCCGGGCAATGACGTCAAAAACTTGTTGCGTCTAAAGAGACACAAGGATCCAATTATAAAATAAAATACCTAAGTCAACTAACCGTAACTAGATGACAAATTGCAAGTATACGGTGTCAAATAATAAGTAGTGGTAGTAGGGATTGTTTCCACAGAGATTGGTGTGCAACTACTGAATATTTGGCTAAATTACTAATTGAAGGGTTACTTTAAAATGGAAATTTAACTAAAGATATATTAACAACTAAGTGAAATGAGTAATAAAGAGAGTTAGAACTTATGCTAGCTAATTTCCTGGGTGGTGTTAATTAAGCTAGGTTTCATTTGTTGAATCAAGTTATTCAACAAATGAAATTAGAGTTTGATTCCCACCTGTAACCTAATCCCAATCTCTTACTGATAAAACCTATCAATTCAACTAACCTAAGTGTGGATCCCACTTACTCCTTATGCTAACCAAATTTGATTAACTATCTATGGAATATTAGCAACCAACAAGGTGAATTAGTCTGCCAAGATCTAATTCTATTTCTAATCCAATTAATCTAGGTCTATAATGGAGGTTTAGTCACCATATCCCTTAATTAAACCAAATTAATTAGTGGAGTAGTCAATTCCCCTAATTAACTCCAATGCCCATTAATATTGTCTAATTAGTACATTTTACTACATAATCAATCCATTAACCTCTACCAATTATAGATTAGCTTCACAAATCCCTAACCCATAACTAATAAATGCATTATAAACTAAAAGTAAGCAAGAAAAAGCATTGAAAAGCATTTAAACAAAGGAAAGAAATAAATCCACAAAACTAGTGAAGGAAAAAGACCTAACTTGCATCAAAAACTACCAGATGGAAGCAATAAAAGAGGGCAATTCAAGTTAAATAATCATGGAATTGAAGAAAACAAAGTACATTAAACACAAATGAAAGACTTGCATAGTTTGAGAACAAGTTACATGTCAATGAAAGAAACTAGTTTAGGAAAAATGGAGAAGAAGACTAAAATTCCTCACCAAGTAGGGAAAAAGAAGAAGAAAACTAAGGTGGTGGCTTCAAATTTGCCCTAAAATCATATATTTATAGTAGGGTTAGGGATTGGGTGTTTAGAACGAAAATGCCTTCTAAAAAGGGCTTAAAATGTGCAAAAATATGTCTCCTGATTGTAGCTCCCCATCTTCTGGAGGAGCTCGCCGACAGTGAGCTTCTATTAGCGAGCTGCTTGGCAGCTTAAGCTACTAGGTTTCTTCGTTTGTCGGTTGCTTCTGCTCTGCGCTGGTCCTATTCCGTGCTCTCCAAAAACCTAAACATACATAAAAAAAAATATTTGTGGAAGTTGAAGTGTATTAAGAACTATTTAAACACATAAATAATAATTAAAGTCAGCTCAAACATTAGGAAAATCTATCAAGAACATGCTCACGCAAAAATCCTAATTCCTAAAGGAATTATGTTAGAACACTAATTTTAAACCTAATTACATAAATATACAAGATAACCTAAATAACATTAAATAAACACCAAAACACACATCAAACACAAAAACAAAGAATGCACGAAAACATACATAAAAATACTAAAATTGCTTGAAACTGCAGCAAAAAATGTTCAAATTTGGCCGTGAAAAACTCTAGTTTCCTTGGGTTATCGTGGGGTTGTTTCAATTCACACAAGTGAGTGGTCTTCACATTAGTGGTCAGTCAAAAATCACAACTAGTTAGTTATTTTACTGAAAAGTCTACAAAGTTACTTAGGCTCATTTAATTGATCGTATTGGACGATCCATTCTATATTGGGATAATTACTTTGTGGGAAGTCATTCCAAAAAAAATGATCAGTTTATTATGAAGACATGTATGCAGATATATAATAGACATGCATGGAATAGAAAAGGAATGAAAAAACTATAGCAAAAGAAAATTCTTTTCTGTAGGTGATAATAAGGCTCCTTCTTTGTCTGTACAGGCCTCTGATGCTAATAATCCTCGAGTTGGTCCTGAGTCTCATTAGCTTCATGTGGAAGGATCCTAAACGAAGTGGGGATGTCGACCAAAACTGGGTTAGGAAAATTAAAGATAAAGACATTATTAACTCAATATCAAAGATTCTACAGGATTTAAATTTCAAATATTTTGAGCACCAAATACCTTGGACGAACTACTTATGGACATCTAGAATTTACTTCACATGACTGCACTCCTCTTTCTAAGAGCCCCAGAAGTATGCTCAAGTGAAGATTTTCACCAGAGCGAGCATTCCTGAACATTTACCCAATCTTATTTGTCAGTACTTTAGTAGCCCTGGGGTCGAACAGTTTAAGGCCTCCGGATTCAGTTGCAATGTTGGGTATTGGTTACTTAAATTCTCAAACTGCTAGTTGGAATTTGAACTAAAGGTTAATTAGACATAGTTTGGTTAAGTCTTGGGCAAGACCCTTAGAAGAAAGAAAGCTGCTAACACTCTAAAGAGGTAATTGTTCCTTCAAGTGTTGTTCTTCACTTTCAATGCTCCGAGCTCAGTCTTCAACTTCTCAAATTTGGCCTTTGAAGACTCTATCTCAGCCTGACCCACTTTCGGATCATTAGCAATCTGTTCAGAAGATTACTTAAGCTTCTCACTTCAACAACATGTTCAGATTCTAGCTTCAATCGCTTTTGGGACTCCTCTTTCAATTGATGTTTCATTTCAGCAAGAGTAGACTCTCATTCTCTCTTCATTTTTTTTTTCAAAATTTGCCAGGGCCTCGACCTCATTCTTTCTTATTTTGCTCATACTAAAAGTTGCTTTGGTTAAAGTTTTTTGAGTATCAAAGAGGCGCTGAACTAAATTACCATTGCAAAGGGCAGTAGTAATGCTCCAGGAGTATGTTCGAGTATAGAACTCGTCATTAGAATTGCTCTGGATAAATTGGTGGAAAGCCGTGGTCTAGGAACTCACCCATAGGTTTTGCATTATTAAGCCAATCATCCGTTGATTGACTAGTTCAGAACAAATTCTGTTGGCTCAGATTCAAAAGTTCTAAGCTAATTAAATTTCCCGAAATGTGCAGCACAGACAACCTTTTTGATTGTCTGTATTTCTATGGGAATGTTCGAAGTACCAGAAGTAGACACTTACAGCCTTCTCAGGATCAAGATTGGCTAAAGAATAATCTTTCTTCTTCCGGGAAAGTACCTGGGCCCTCTCAAGCTGTGAGCTTGTTTGGGAAAGAATTTCGGTGACCGAGCTCGATTAATTCAAACTAATCGCGATTCTGATTGGATAAAATGGTTTAGAACTGGTAGGGGCAGCCCCTAAGAAGATCTAACCGCTGCCTTTAAAACCACTCTTTTTGTTGGAGCCAAAGTTAGGTTTCCAAGTGGAAATTCTTTTCTTCTCTCAGTCGGGATTTCCAGTAGAAGAAGTTTTCTTGCCAAAATTATTGCTGGAGTTGGATGAATTACCATATTGTGGTACCATCGATCTGATGATATTTTTTGAAATGCAAAAAGCATAGAGATTCAAAGGATTAAAAAGCATGAACGAAATTATAGTTAGAAGACCTAGAAAATTGCAAATAAGAAAAAATTTCGATAAAGTTGGCAAAAGCATTCTGAGAAGTAGTAAAGAAGAATTTATAAATAAAGAAGAATAGAAGGCAGGCACGGTTATATTTAAAAAGGGAAAGCATTAAAGCAAATTTAGGAGGAAAAACCTAAAAAGATAGGCATTCAAGGCATAGGCGCCGAACGAAGATTAACATCGCAAGATTGATTAGCCAAAGGAATCCAAGAATATTGCTTAGCCACAGCTAAGCAAGGGACTTGCTATTTAGGTAATGAATCATGCTACTTTATAATGAACAAAAGATGTTCGATAGCTTGGGGACTACCGTTAGGTAAAAAAAGATTGGGTAGGTCTAATCTACGTCGATATAGACTTAACTGAGAGGATTTCCGACGATACAAGAAATGATTCTCTAATAGGAATCACCGATGTGGCTTATAAATAAAGGTCCAATGACGACAAAATTGTAATATAGTTTAGATTGTCATAAGATTCACGACCATTGACATTAGATTAGGCAAGCTAAATTCCTTACAAGGAACTAATCAATCAGGAAATGATTGATCATGGGTTCAGATCCAAACCAAATACCTATAAATAGGTACTCACCCCTTAATTGTAACGAAGGCAATATACAAAAAAGGACAGATAAGGAAGAATAAGCCATGAAAAGCATAATATAAAGTAATAATACGAGGCCATAAGCCATACAATATCAAGCACATTACATCTCTCTCAACCTTCTCTCTCTACTTAATATTTTTTGATTCGTCAATGGGCAAGTGTCATGTTTCTATGGTTTGGTTTATTGAGTTTCAATATGAGATGTAAGTGCTGGGTTTCATTGGATCAATATTCCATTGCCTTTAGTGATATACTTGTTCATTAAAAAGAACTAGACTTCTGTTTGGTTTTATGTTTAAAGCTGTATGTGTTTCGAAAGTGTTTGCTTTAAAGAATAAGCAATGCAAATGGCTAAAATGGCCAACACAGGTTTTTTACCACTAAACTTTTTCAAGAGGTTTTCTAGGAAGAGTTCTCATAGGACACTTGTTGAACAGATGCGCCACTACCCAAAAAGATTTCAGCATATTTTTTTTTAATTTTAATGTGCATCTCAATATGTCCATATTTGTCCTATTTTTCCTCGTAACTACATTTTTTGTGTAGTTTATGTAGTTGTCAGTTATTGATAAATACCATTTTTCTCAAGAAAATTATTACATAAAAGATGTTTTTGTCCCTATAAGTTTTCAAAAAATTTTATCTGACAATTACTTTGCTTCTCAATAAAAATTTTAAATTTTTTAAAAGTCTCATAGGTACTAGATTTTTGTTTTCAAAAATAAACTAATGCTTTTCTGATAAAATTATCAATAAAAGTAAAAAAAAAAAATTTATTTCCAACCACCATTAGAAGAAATTCCACCGTCACAAATATGAAGGATTAATATCCAATAGCCTCCTAACTCTCTGTGATTTCTAATCTAAAAAAATGCTTGATCATTTTGCCTAAAACACAAGTACCACGAATTCTCCTTCAAGCATTAATATCAAGAATCTCACCAATCATCGATTTTGTTTTTCAAAAATTTCAAATTGTCGAAATTTAAACATCCAAACCGCATATGCCCCAACCAACGACGTCGTCAATGATAGTTATTAAGCAAGAAATTTTTCACAATTAAGATATAATGGATATAAACGATTTGGAGTCGTCATCACTTTTATAATTATCCCAATATTTTTATGAAAATAATACCATGCCTAATACGAATATTATAATTTTTCTCTGATACCAAACCCATAATCAACAAATTATGATACAATAGCATGCCTGGATTATAAAAGACATTAGAGATAAAAATTCTAGTCCCATTTTTCAGGATAATGGGGATTTTCCCTTACCAAAAATATGTAAAGTAGTATTATTGTCAAATTTTACTTCACTCCGAACAGATTCATCAATTTCAGAAAATAATTATTTTTTCCTCTTTGATGTGTATAATGATTATTACAGCAATATAAATACAAGCTAACAATAAAGTCTTGAAATGATTATTATTTTGAGCCTAATTTTTAAAGCATGAGCCTAAATTTTTTGTTGATTTATCCACTGGATCTGCATTCAAAATTTTGTTCCCAATTTTCCACAATTAAAATAACACTGAATTCTCTAATTATCTTAGGTCTGATTAAAATTATTTTCTCCACAAAAAATTATTCCTGCCAAAATCTTCTCTGCCTCTATTATAACTAGCTCTAAAATTAAACCTCTACTGTGTCCGAGACTTCATCTACCTCTACCTTGGATTTAACTTCAATCTCTGTCTTTATAAGCCTGGTGTTCTTTATTAGGCTCTCCTTGCTCCTTTAGATTCATATTTGCACTTCAAATTTAACTGTGTCTGGATTGCTTTCAATACTGTATCATTTTCTATTGTATCCTCCATAAGATATTTATGTATATAATTCATGAGCCCTTGCAAGTTTTCGATACTCAAATCTAACATATATTTTTTTTTCACTTGGATTACTGCCTCTGCTTGATTAGTTTCATCGGTATATATTTAGAACTTTTTCTACAAATAACTAGTTAGTCTGTTCATGGTTGTTGAGTGACATTTTGTTCTTAATTTCTGTCGACCAAGAATAATAACATGTAATATATTCAGATTTTTCTATTGTCAAAAGGTCAAAATTTCTCTTTAACGTCAATAGATTATTTGGTTGAACTTGATCTACTTTTCAGTGTCTTCTCTAAATATCTCAAGCTTCATTTGTCGTGTTTGCAGTAGCAACTTTTAAAAAATTTAAATATCAATTGTTTAGTGGATTTATGAGAAGAAGACACCTTATTATCTTTTTTTCGACGATTACTTCATCAACATATTCACCAATTGTTTCATAAATATAATTTTTTAACACATGTGTCTTCAGATGAATTATTATATTTTTTTTTTCAAAATATATAATCGACATTATTTTTAGTTTTGGACTACACAAGTAATTGTGGATGGAAATATCTATGAACAATTGTAGCTCTGATATTGTTGTTGGAAAGAAAAGAAAATTTAGAGACCCCACCAAGAGATGCCCAATACGTTAGAGGGGCATTAGACTCAAAGCTTAATGACTTTGCAGCACAACCAAGTTTTGATAGCTCAACACGTGCAAGTCAACATGGCTCAATGGTTGCGACCACCTCAACCATTGGCTTGGCATGTTGGTTTATCAAGAAAACATGAGGATATAATGAAGAATAGCACAAGTGAAGTGAGGAGCAACAAGAAGAAGAGGACAAGGAGAAGATAATGAAGATTAACTTGTTCATCAAACCACATGAAAACTACTTCGATAAGACTATCTCTTTTATTGCATTTCTCCTTTTTATGATGACGATGCTTAATGAAAGATGACATTACCACCCTTTAATTTTGTTTACCTTTGGATTGCTTTGGATATATAGATATTTCTACTAGTTTGCTTTATTTAAGCTAGATGAGAATAAGTAGTTACTTTTATGGTTCGGTTTTAGTCGCTGATGACTAGTAGTTTACAATTGGTACTTTTATTATGACTTAAGTATTACTAGTATTTTGGTATGGTTCTTATTTTGGTTTTACATGGGTTTTGTATAGTAATATTGTTATATGATTGTGGATTAGAAGAGTTAGTAATTTAGCCGGTGAATGGATTGATTGATTGAATGATTTATGGTCTATAATATTGTATGATTGCGAAATATTTTGGGAATGGATTTTGGTCAAATATAAGTGTTGATTTGGTTTTGAGAGTGGGCAATTGGACAACTCTTTCACTCCACAGATTTCAAATCACAAATTCAACGATTAGTGCCGACTTAAACTCAACCCTTCAACCACTTTTCACCAAAAAAACAATTTTATTGTTGATTTTTTTTTTTTCTACAATGCATTAAACCCTTTTCCATTCATTTCAATTGAAATGGTTAATTTACCATACACATTTCTAGATTTTTGAAAATCATACTGAAACAAATTAATGCTATTTTTTAGAACGATCTATATAAGTAGGATTGGACAATAATTCGGCTACCATTTGATCATTGTGATTGAATTTACATTCTTGATTATTAATCCTTGTTTGATCACTTCAATTGTCATAAATTTTTCTTGGATGCGTTTCATTCCTTCTCTTAGATTAGATTAATTTTAGTTACTTTCCTTTTAAAAAAATAATTAAAACAATAAAGAAAGTATAGTATTTCGTATCACAAAATCATGGCTTCAAAAATGCCATTAGGAATTTGGAATGCAAAATAAAGATATGAAACAATTCTATAATATTTGGAAGCATTTTTGTAGTACCCATAGCAAATTTTTTTGTTAATTTGATATTACTAAAAATATTTATTAATTTTTATTCTTCAGTTTAATGATAAATTTACCCATTCTAGTTCTAGTGTGATACTTGGACCTTATTCTTCTAATCATTCCACTTGGATTTTTCAAATCATTCCACATAGACTTTGTCCAACCATTCCACATCCATTAATGTTCATTCTTATCTATGAATGACATTCATCAATATCTCTTCTTAATGCCTAAAGACCATTATACCCTTCCTGATTCTTATTTTAGTTCCGAGGTAGCAAATAGAATAAGATTAAAATTGAGGAGCTAAAGTTCAATTTTTAAAATTCAGCCCAATAAATTAAGATGAAAGCTTAAAAACTTCATTCTTCTTCCTTATACCAGAAAAAAAACGTCCAAAACCTTTTAATTCATTTCAACCTTTCTTTCTCAATTTCTAAAATTTTAGCTAGGAGACTTGGTAATTGATGTGATTGAAAGCTCAATAATGTTCGTAATTCAAACTCATTTCAGCTTATTTCGTGAGTTTTTGTATAATTAATATCCATTTATTGAACTAGGGTTTGAAGGTTCTTTGTCAAGAATCAAAGTGCCAAAATCTTCTTGTTAATAATTGATTCTTGTTGTCAAATTGTTCTATACTTTGTCTAGTCTTGATTTGTGATTAAAAAAACTTCTTAAAAAATGAGATTTGAGGGTGCTTAGTTTTGGAGGTTTTTGGTTGGACGAATTTAACATGTTCTTGGTGTTTAATCCTAAGGTTTTTGTGTTTAATCACACTTTCACTTGCCTAGTACTTCCACAACTTCTTCCTACATCTTTTATCCCTTGTTTTTGATAATTTGGAGTGATTTTTGAACATCAAATTGAGCACTTTGTGGCTGGACTTCAGTGACCTACTTGCTTGTTCGTATCCACCTACTTGCTGGTTCATGTGCACCAGCTAGCTTGAGCATTCGAAATTCCCTTCTTATTTTTTCTTGCTTCTTTGTCCTAAAATTGTACCTTTAGACCTAGCTGTAGGTCTATCCTAGTGTGTGGTATTTCCCTCCGATGGTTTTATGTTAAGGAGGTTTTTTTTGTAGTAAAGAGATATTAGGGTTCTAAAAGAGCAAATTGCAAGATAAGTACTTCTTAACCCTTTTATTGATTGTATCATATATTACTACTTTTGCAGTGATGTTTGCTTTTAAATGAAGGTATTGAGAATGGTTATGGTGGTATTTATGATGGTCGAGCATCATATCTTATTTTTCTAATATAGTCTTTAAGATTGCTCATGTTTAATTTATTTTGGTGTCGATACATGGAGTGATATTCTGGTTTCATGTCAAGAAGGTCAGATTTCTGGCCAAGAGAAGTTAAAGTTCTAAAAGAGCAAATCGCAAGGTAAGTAGTTCTTATCCCTTTTTAATGATTGTATCATATATTACTACTTTTAGAGTGATATTTTCTATTAAATGAACTTAAGTAAGAATGGTTATAGTTAGAGTGTCTCCAAAGAATACTATCAAGATCAATAGTGTGACCACTATGAGTTCCAGGTGACAACATTTGGGATGATTAACATAGTTGTAGCTATTATTGATTTGATGGATAAGGACTTCAAGCCTTATTAGGATAGATTTGCGACAATATTCTACGGTGACACATGAATGTATTAATCAATTGAAAAGGAGCATTAATCCATAATACTACAGATTTGAAGAAATATAGATTTAATTATGGAACATGGAATTCTTGGAGCATATCAATTTAGAGATTAACAGTCAGAAAATCTTGGGAAGACAAAGACAATCACTGATGGACTTAGACTAAGTGTGCTAAGGCTCGAGTCTAATTAGATATTTCAAGAAGATTACAAAAGGGATTCACCTTCATAATAATGCTATTGACTAGCTTTATTCAGAAGAAGACTAAGTTTAAATGGGTTGAAAACTATGAAGTGTGTTTATGGGGTTTAAAGAATGGATTTGGTGTGTTCTAGTATCAACATTACCATCTAGAACTAGGTAATTTATGATGTAGATGTAGTAGTGATGTTTTGGAAAGTGTTTTGGGTTATGTTTTCATGTAGAATGGCGGGATTGAGGTTCATGCCACGAGATGGTCACTGACTACAAAAGAACTACTCCATTTAAATAGAAGACATAGTATATACTGTGAAGAACCCCATGGGAAGTTAATCTTAGCCCATAGAAGTTAAAATTAAAGGATAATGTTTATGTATCTAGCTAATATTCCCAAAAGGATACCAAAGATGATCAAGAGGGAAAAGAACTACTTAGCTTCTACTTCAAATCGAGGTTTGTGGTCACAGTAAATTTTTGGACTGTTTACCAACAGGATTTATAGATTATATTGGGATTCTAGATTGTATACGCCTAGAATATGGATTCACAGAAGGTTCTGGGTTCAAATAGGCATGCAGTCAAAGGGTTTTCTGGGGTTCAGATGAACAGATAGTTAGATAATTTTAGATTCAGATGAATGCGCAGTTAAGAAGTGGTTTTAATTAGGGTTCGGTGGGGGAATTGATAATGTTATCATTTCACAGGTCATTAGCACTACTGGGAGAAAATAATCGTGCTCAAGGAATTCTGTGATATATTGGGAGTGTTGAACCCCAGTTATGTTAATCATGTTTTGATGATGAAACAAATCGTACTAATAGTTTGATAACCAGTGTGCAGAAAAATAGGTAGGTTCGGACGCAAATGATCGTCCGAACAAAAACAACCACAAGAGCTTCGGACGATGGTAATCGTCCGAACAAAGAATTTGAAGCAAGCCTGTCTCTTAGACACAGCGTCCGTTCATATTCCAGTAGACTTTGCTTCGATCGGACGCATGTTCGGACGCACCGTCTCGGACGTCCGAACGGATACCCTCAGAGAACGGACGCAGTGTCGGACGCAAGGTTTAGTAGCGGCCGTCCGAACGGTCCAACGGCTAGTTTGTTCGGACGCACTCTTGCTGCATCGGCCGTCCGAAAGGTCCAACGGCTAGTTTTCCAGTAGACAGAAAATAGCCGTTGGGAAGTTGTTGTAGTTGAGCTATTTGAGAGAAATAGTGGGTACAAGTGTTGTAATAGTGTAGGTAGTGTGAAAAGAGCTTAGAAGTGTAAAAGTTCTTCAAGTGTAAGAGTGGAGAGATAACAATTGTAACAAAGGGAGGTTGTGAGTGTAAAACTCTTGGCTCAACTAAAGGAAATTAGTGTGAGCAAGAGTGATCCTCATTTGTGTACAAGAGGTTATTGTCTCACCTACTTTGAAGAGACTTTTAGGGGCTGAACTTCAAGTTGTGAACTTGGTAGTTGCCTTGTGAGAAGCTCTTTGTACTAGCAAGTTGGACCTTTCGAAGCTAGGGAGTTTGGTTTGATTCTCTTAATCTCAATATTCTTATTTGTTCTTTAAGCTTAAACTGTTGAATATCTATTGTATTCATTTGTGCTTAAGTTTTCATTTGGTGCAATGGCAAAGTTTGAATTTCTATTAAGCACATAAAAAGGTTTGTCTTTAGAGATAACCTAATTCACCCCCCCTCTTAGGTTGCTTTTGGGGCCAACAATTGGTATCAGAGCATTGGTCTCTTTATTTTTGCTTAAATTGCATTAGAGTAAAGATCATGGCAACCAATAATACTCTGTTTTTAGAGGGGCATTCTATCACTAGACCTCCCATGTTTAATGGCATTAATTTTGTTTTTTGGAGGGATAGAATGAAAATTTTTGTTCAATCTATTAATATTGAATTATGGTATATTATTTATGATGGTCCTATTGAGGCAAATATTTTTGATGAAAATACTCATAGATTAAGGCCTAAATCCAGATTTGAGTTAAATGCACAAGATAAAATAAATTTATCTTTAAATGCTAAAGCTATTAATATTTTGTATAATGCTTTGGATGCAGATGAGTTTTCTAAAGTAAAAGGTTGCATATCGGCCAAGGAGATATGGGACAATTGAAAGAAATCCATCTGTGAAGGAAGTGAAGACATTAGAGAGTAAAAGAAGTCACTTCTTGTGGCTAAATATGAATCCTTCAAAATGGAACCTCATGAGAACATTGACAAGATGTATTGTAGGTTCCATGATATGGTAAAGGATTTGGAAGGTTTGGGTAAAGAATATTCCTTGGGTGAAAAGAATAGAAAAATTTTGAATGCTTTACCTAAGGAATGGGAACCTAAATCCATTGCCATAGAAGAGTCTAAAAATTTAAATTCTTTGCCTATTGATTCATTGATCAATTCTCTAACCTCATTTGAATTGAAGTTGAAATACAAGCTACAAGATGAGGAGGCAAACGGAAAAAGAAGCTTAGCATTTAAAGCTTCATCAAAAAGGAGAAAAGTCTCAAGGAAGCCTCATTTCAACAACTTCCAAATCACTTGGGATGATTGCAATTCGGATGGAGAGGTTGAAGAAGAATATGAGGAGGCTCAAATGGCTTTTATGGCACTTGGCGATAATGAGGTAACCTCCCTCTAGTTGTGATTCTTGTAATGATTCATGCAATAATTATGATGATGATGTTGAATCATTTATTTTTAAAATGCATGAATGTTTGAAAGAATCATATGCTAAGAACAAAGAGTTAAAAATTAAAGTTAATACTTTATTGAGTGCCAACTCAAAACTTGTGCATAAAAATAATTCTTTGACAAAAGAAAATGATGTTTTGAAAGAAAAATTTGTTGGAAAAACCAAGATCATGGAAGAACAAGCTTCATTGAAGAAGAGATTAGATGATCTTGATGTTACTTTGAAAACAAAGAAAGAAAATGTTTTTGAAAAGAAAAGAACTAGAAATATATTTTTGAACAAAAATTTTATCACCTTTAGAAAAAATGATTTGTGCTTTGTAAAATCTAAATCTTCTTTGTATGGCAATAAGAACATTATTTTTAATTATTGTCATCAACACGGCCATATAAAGAAAAATTGTTATGTTAAAAGAAATGAAAAATTAGGAATAAATTCTAGCTATTTGGGTGATTAAGCATGTTACTAATCCAATTGGACCCAAGAAAGTTTGGGTACCAAAAGTTGTTGCTTAACTTTGTATGTAGGTATGCTTGGAAAGCACCAAGGAATTCAAGATAGATTATCTATGAAGGGTGCTCAAGGCATATGAAAGAAGATCATATTGAAATGGGTAACATCTAAAGTTTTGTGTGCTTTCATTTATCAAGTTGAACTATGTTCTCTTGAATATTACTCATCTTTATGTTCGAATTTGTTTAGAATGCTAGGATATTTGTTTCCCCAAATTTAGTCTATAATAAGTCACTACTTGCAAAGAAAGGGGGAGCATTCTCTCTTTTTAAATGAATTTGTTTTTACAAGAAATTGCATCACACATGCTTCATTGTTTTGATGATGCTTTTTAGTAAAGAATAAGCGAAAATTGTTTGATCATAAGTGCAATTGATCATAATTTTTTGCATGAATTCTCTCTTTCTCCGTGTCCTCATTTTATACATCTTTCTTTTCAACAAATCAATTGGACAAAACAAAAAACAACCATAACTGCATTATTTTTTCTTATGTTTTGATAATGCCAAAGGGGGAGAAATAATGGACAAATTCTCTTGTGTAGTACTTCATATTTTATGGTTGTTTTTTGAATTGTCCAATTGATTTGTCATCATCAAAAAGGGGGAGATTGTTGAACCCCAGTTATGTTAATCATGTTTTGATGATGAAACAAATCGTACTAATAGTTTGATAACCAGTGTGCAGAAAAATAGGTAGGTTCGGACGCAAATGATCGTCCGAACAAAAACAACCACAAGAGCTTCGGACGATGGTAATCGTCCGACTTATTATAGACTAAATTTGGGGAAAGCCTCGACGAAGAACAGCGTCCGTTCATGTGCCAGTAGACATTTGCTTCGATACACATCTAGATGTGTCTAAGAGACAGGTAATGTCAAACTATTAGTATGACTTGTACCCACATCACAACTCTCAATTAGTTCAACGCTGGGTTTATACAATCTAGAAACTATAACTGACATCCAGTTGCATTATTCAAACGCACCTTTTTGCATCGGACATCCGAAAGGTCCAACGGCTAGTCTTCCAGTAGACAGAAAATAGCCGTTGGGAAGTTGTTGAAAGCAGATATTTGGCAACTATAAATACCCCTAGGTCTGATTTAAGTAAAAAAAGACTTCTACATTGATTACAAACAATTCTTGAGCTATTTGAGAGAAATAGTGGGTACAAGTGTTGTAATAGTGTAGGTAGTGTGAAAAGAGCTTAGAAGTGTAAAAGTTCTTCAAGTGTAAGAGTGGAGAGATAACAATTGTAACAAAGGGAGGTTGTGAGTGTAAAACTCTTGGCTCAACTAAAGGAAATTAGTGTGAGCAAGAGTGATCCTCATTTGTGTACAAGAGGTTATTGTCTCACCTACTTTGAAGAGACTTTTAGGGCTGAACTTCAAGTTGTGAAAGAGGTATATTAAGGGCTTGTGTTGGGCTCTTTCTCTTATACACCTCTTAATCTCAATATTCTTATTTGTTCTTTAAGCTTAAACTGTTGAATATCTATTGTATTCATTTGTGCTTAAGTTTTCATTTGGTGCACAAAGTTTGAATTTCTATTAAGCACATAAACAGGTTTGTCTTTAGAGATAACCTAATTCACCCCCTCTTAGGTTGCTTTTGGGGCCAACAATTGGTATCAGAGCATTGGTCTCTTTATTTTTGCTTAAATTGCATTAGAGTAAAGATCATGGCAACCAATAATACTCTGTTTTTAGAGGGGCATTCTATCACTAGACCTCCCATGTTTAATGGCATTAATTTTGTTTTTTGGAGGGATAGAATGAAAATTTTTGTTCAATCTATTAATATTGAATTATGGTATATTATTTATGATGGTCCTATTGAGGCAAATATTTTTGATGAAAATACTCATAGATTAAGGCCTAAAACCAGATTTGAGTTAAATGCACAAGATAAAATAAATTTATCTTTAAATGCTAAAGCTATTAATATACTTTGTATAATGCTTTGGATGCAGATGAGTTTTCTAAAGTAAAAGGTTGCATATCGGCCAAGGAGATATGGGACATCATGAAAGAAATCCATGAAGGAAGTGAAGACATTAGAGACATCTAGATGTCAAGAGACAGTCATCTAAATATGAATCCTTCAAAATGGAACCTCATGAGAACATTGACAAGATGTATTGTAGGTTCCATGATATGGTAAAGGATTTGGAAGGTTTGGGTAAAGAATATTCCTTGGGTGAAAAGAATAGAAAAATTTTGAATGCTTTACCTAAGGAATGGGAACCTAAATCCATTGCCATAGAAGAGTCTAAAAATTTAAATTCTTTGCCTATTGATTCATTGATCAATTCTCTAACCTCATTTGAATTGAAGTTGAAATACAAGCTACAAGATGAGGAGGCAAACGGAAAAAGAAGCTTAGCATTTAAAGCATCATCAAAAAGGAGAAAAGACTCAAGGAAGCCTCATTTCAACAACTTCCAAATCACTTGCTTGGGATGATTGCAATTCGGATGGAGAGGTTGAAGAAGAATATGAGGAGGCTCAAATGGCTTTTATGGCACTTGGCGATAATGAGGTAACCTCTAGTTGTGATTCTTGTAATGATTCATGCAATAATTATGATGATGATGTTGAATCATTTATTTTTAAAATGCATGAATGTTTGAAAGAATCATATGCTAAGAACAAAGAGTTAAAAATTAAAGTTAATACTTTATTGAGTGCCAACTCAAAACTTGTGCATAAAAATAATTCTTTGACAAAAGAAAATGATGTTTTGAAAGAAAAATTTGTTGGAAAAACCAAGATCATGGAAGAACAAGCTTCATTGAAGAAGAGATTAGATGATCTTGATGTTACTTTGAAAACAAAGAAAGAAAATGTTTTTGAAAAGAAAAGAACTAGAAATATATTTTTGAACAAAAATTTTATCACCTTTAGAAAAAATGATTTGTGCTTTGTAAAATCTAAATCTTCTTTGTATGGCAATACCAGAACATTATTTTTAATTATTGTCATCAACACGGCCATATAAAGAAAAATTGTTATGTTAAAAGAAATGAAAAATTAGGAATAAATTCTATTTGGGTGATTAAGCATGTTACTAATCCAATTGGACCCAAGAAAGTTTGGGTACCAAAAGTTGTTGCTTAACTTTGTATGTAGGTATGCTTGGAAAGCACCAAGGAATTCAAGATAGATTATCTATGAAGGGTGCTCAAGGCATATGAAAGAAGATCATATTGAAATGGGTAACATCTAAAGTTTTGTGTGCTTTCATTTATCAAGTTGAACTATGTTCTCTTGAATATTACTCATCTTTATGTTCGAATTTGTTTAGAATGCTAGGATATTTGTTTCCCCAAATTTAGTCTATAATAAGTCACTACTTGCAAAGAAAGGGGGAGCATTCTCTCTTTTTAAATGAATTTGTTTTTACAAGAAATTGCATCACACATGCTTCATTGTTTTGATGATGCTTTTTAGTAAAGAATACAAGCGAAAATTGTTTGATCATAAGTGCAATTGATCATAATTTTTTGCATGAATTCTTTCTTTCTCCGTGTCCTCATTTTATACATCTTTCAAGGGGGAGAATAAACTTAGGGGGAGCTTTAACTGCATTATTTTTTCTTATGTTTTGATAATGCCAAAGGGGGAGAAATAATGGACAAATTATCTTGTGTAAGCTCCCCCTATTTTATTCTCCCTGTCTCTTATACACATCTAGATGTGTATAAGAGACAGGTCAGATTGTTGAACCCAGATGTGTATAAGAGACAGTTTTGATGATGAAACAAATCGTACTAATAGTTTGATAACCAGTGTGCAGAAAAATAGGTAGGTTAACACGCAAATGATCGTCCGAACAAAAACAACCACAAGAGCTTATACACATCTAATCGTATAACACACAGACTCTCTTGAAGCAAGCCTCTGAAACAATTTGAACAGATGTAGATCAATTCCAGTACACTTTTTTTCGATTAAACGCAGACCTAGGGGCACTCGGACGTCCGAACGGATACCCTCGAAGAACGGACGCGATGTCGGACGCAAGGTTTAGTAGCGGCCGTCCGACGGTCCAACGGCTAGTTTGTTCGGACGCACTCTTGCTGCATCGGCCGTCCGAAAGGTCCAACGGCTAGTTTTCCAGTAGACAGAAAATAGCCGTTGGGAAGTTGTTGAAAGCAGATATTTGGCAACTATAAATACCCCTAGGTCTGATTTAAGTAAAAAAAAGACTTCTACATTGATTACAAACAATTCTTGAGCTATTTGAGAGAAATAGTGGGTACAAGTGTTGTAATAGTGTAGGTAGTGTGAAAAGAGCTTAGAAGTGTAAAAGTTCTTCAAGTGTAAGAGTGGAGAGATAACAATTGTAACAAAGGGAGGTTGTGAGTGTAAAACTCTTGGCTCAACTAAAGGAAATTAGTGTGAGCAAGAGTGATCCTCATTTGTGTACAAGAGGTTATTGTCTCACCTACTTTGAAGAGACTTTTAGGGGCTGAACTTCAAGTTGTGAACTTGGTAGTTGCCTTGTGAGAAGCTAGGTGTCTGTGCAAGCTCAAGCTTGAGAAGCTAGGGAGTTTGGTTTGATTCTCTTAATCTCAATATTCTTATTTGTTCTTTAAGCTTAAACTGTTGAATATCTATTGTATTCATTTGTGCTTAAGTTTTCATTTGGTGCACAAAGTTTGAATTTCTATTAAGCACATAAAAAGGTTTGTCTTTAGAGATAACCTAATTCACCCCCCCTCTTAGGTTGCTTTTGGGGCCAACAATTGGTATCAGAGCATTGGTCTCTTTATTTTTGCTTAAATTGCATTAGACTAAAGATCATGGCAACCAATAATACTCTGTTTTTAGAGGGACATTCTATCACTAGACCTCCCATGTTTAATGGCAGGTCTAGTGTTTTTTGGAGGGATAGAATGAAAATTTTTGTTCTGTCTATTATACACAATTAGATGTGTTTAAGATGGTCCTATTGAGGCAAATATTTTTGATGAAAAACTACTCATAGATTAAGGCCTAAAACCAGATTTGAGTTAAATGCACAAGATAAAATAAATTTATCTTTAAATGCTAAAGCTATTAATATTTTGTATAATGCTTTGGATGCAGATGAGTTTTCTAAAGTAAAAGGTTGCATATCGGCCAAGGAGATATGGGACAATTGAAAGAAATCCATGAAGGAAGTGAAGACATTAGAGAGTAAAAGAAGTCACTTCTTGTGGCTAAATATGAATCCTTCAAAATGGAACCTCATGAGAACATTGACAAGATGTATTGTAGGTTCCATGATATGGTAAAGGATTTGGAAGGTTTGGGTAAAGAATATTCCTTGGGTGAAAAGAATAGAAAAATTTTGAATGCTTTACCTAAGGAATGGGAACCTAAATCCATTGCCATAGAAGAGTCTAAAAATTTAAATTCTTTGCCTATTGATTCATTGATCAATTCTCTAACCTCATTTGAATTGAAGTTGAAATACAAGCTACAAGATGAGGAGGCAGAAACGGAAAAAGAAGCTTAGCATTTAATCTTTATTCAAAAAGGAGAAAAGACTCAAGGAAGCCTCATTTCTAACAAGACCAAATCACTAGGATGATTGCAATTCGGATGGAGAGGTTGAAGAAGAATATGAGGAGGCTCAAATGGCTTTTATGGCACTTGGCGATAATGAGGTAACCTCTAGTTGTGATTCTTGTAATGATTCATGCAATAATTATGATGATGATGTTGAATCATTTATTTTTAAAATGCATGAATGTTTGAAAGAATCATATGCTAAGAACAAAGAGTTAAAAATTAAAGTTAATACTTTATTGAGTGCCAACTCAAAACTTGTGCATAAAAATAATTCTTTGACAAAAGAAAATGATGTTTTGAAAGAAAAATTTGTTGGAAAAACCAAGATCATGGAAGAACAAGCTTCATTGAAGAAGAGATTAGATGATCTTGATGTTACTTTGAAAACAAAGAAAGAAAATGTTTTTGAAAAGAAAAGAACTAGCAAATATATTTTTGAACAAAAATTTTATCACCTTTAGAAAAAATGATTTGTGCTTTGTAAAATCTAAATCTTCTTTGTATGGCAATAAGAACATTATTTTTAATTATTGTCATCAACACGGCCATATAAAGAAAAATTGTTATGTTAAAAGAAATGAAAAATTAGGAATAAATTCTATTTGGGTGATTAAGCATGTTACTAATCCAATTGGACCCAAGAAAGTTTGGGTACCAAAAGTTGTTGCTTAACTTTGTATGTAGGTATGCTTGGAAAGCACCAAGGAATTCAAGATAGATTATCTATGAAGGGTGCTCAAGGCATATGAAAGAAGATCATATTGAAATGGGTAACATCTAAAGTTTTGTGTGCTTTCATTTATCAAGTTGAACTATGTTCTCTTGAATATTACTCATCTTTATGTTCGAATTTGTTTAGAATGCTAGGGTATTTGTTTCCCCAAATTTAGTCTATAATACACACTACTTGCAAAGAAAGGGGGAGCATTCTCTCTTTTTAAATGAATTTGTTTTTACAAGAAATTGCATCACACATGCTTCATTGTTTTGATGATGCTTTTTAGTAAAGAATAAGCGAAAATTGTTTGATCATAAGTGCAATTGATCATAATTTTTTGCATGAATTCTCTCTTTCTCCGTGTCCTCATTTTATACATCTTTCAAGGGGGAGAATAAACTTGTGGTTGTTTAACGCATTATTCTTCTTATGAATTTGATAATGATATTCAAAGGGGGAGAAATAATGGACAAATTCTCTTGTGTAGACACTTCATATTTTATGGTTGTTTTTTGAATTGTCCAATTGATTTGTCATCATCAAAAAGGGGGAGATTGTTGAACCCCAGTTATGTTAAACTCATGTTTTGATGATGAAACAAATCGTACTAATAGTTTGATAACCAGTGTGCAGAAAAATAGGTAGGTTCGGACGCAAATGATCGTCCGAACAAAAACAACCACAAGAGCTTCGGACGATGGTAATCGTCCGACACAAAGAATTTGAAGCAAGCCTCGAACGAAGAACAGCGTCCGTTCATATTCCAAGAGACTTTTCTTGATCGGACGCATGTTCGGGACGCACCTCGACGTCCGAACGGATACCCTCGAGAACGGACGCAGATGTCGGACGCAAGGTTTACTGGTCCTTTCTTTTCTGGTTACTTAAATCAGTTTAGGGGACGCACTCTTGCTGCATCGGCCGTCCGAAAGGTCCAACGGCTAGTTTTCCAGTAGACAGAAAATAGCCGTTGGGAAGTTGTTGAAAGCAGATATTTGGCAACTATAAATACCCCTAGGTCTGATTTAAGTAAAAAAAGACTTCTACATTGATTACAAACAATTCTTGAGCTATTTGAGAGAAATAGTGGGTACAAGTGTTGTAATAGTGTAGGTAGTGTGAAAAGAGCTTAGAAGTGTAAAAGTTCTTCAAGTGTAAGAGTGGAGAGATAACAATTGTAACAAAGGGAGGTTGTGAGTGTAAAACTCTTGGCTCAACTAAAGGTAAATTAGTGTGAGCAAGAGTGATCCTCATTTGTGTACAAGAGGTTATTGTCTCACCTACTTTGAAGAGACTTTTAGGGGCTGAACTTCAAGTTGTGAACTTGGTAGTTGCCTTGTGAGAAGCTCTTTGTAATTGCAAGCTCCAAGCTTGAGAAGCTAGGGAGTTTGGTTTGATTCTCTTAATCTCAATATTCTTATTTGTTCTTTAAGCTTAAACTGTTGAATATCTATTGTATTCATTTGTGCTTAAGTTTTCATTTGGTGCACAAAGTTTGAATTTCTATTAAGCACATAAAAAGGTTTGTCTTTAGAGATAGTGTGCAATTACAAAGATTTCTCACAAGGGCCAACAATTGGTATCAGAGCATTGGTCTCTTTATTTTTGCTTAAATTGCATTAGAGTACAAGATCATGTTCAACCAATAATACTCTGTTTTTAGAGGGGCATTCTATCACTAGACCTCCCATGTTTAATGGCATTAATTTTGTTTTTAGAGGGATAGACATGAATGAAAATTTTTGTTCAATCTATTAATATTGAATTATGGTATATTATTTATGATGGTCCTATTGAGGCAAATATTTTTGATGAAAATACTCATAGATTAAGGCCTAAAACCAGATTTGAGTTAAATGCACAAGATAAAATAAATTTATCTTTAAATGCTAAAGCTATTAATATTTTGTATAATGCTAGTTGATGCAGATGAGTTTTCTAAAGTAAAAGGTTGCATATCGGCCAAGGAGATATGGGACAATTGAAAGAAATCCATGAAGGAAGTGAAGACATTAGAGAGTAAAAGAAGTCACTTCTTGTGGCTAAATATGAATCCTTCAAAATGGAACCTCATGAGAACATTGACAAGATGTATTGTAGGTTCCATGATATGGTAAAGGATTTGGAAGGTTTGGGTAAAGAATATTCCTTGGGTGAAAAGAATAGAAAAATTTTGAATGCTTTACCTAAGGAATGGGAACCTAAATCCATTGCCATAGAAGAGTCTTCAAAGTAGGTTAAGTCTTTGCCTATTGATTCATTGATCAATTCTCTAACCTCATTTGAATTGAAGTTGAAATACAAGCTACAAGATGAGGAGGCAAACGGAAAAAGAAGCTTAGCATTTAAAGCTTCATCAAAAAGGAGAAAAGTCTCAAGGAAGCCTCATTTCAACAACTTCCAAATCACTTGGGATGATTGCAATTCGGATGGAGAGGTTGAAGAAGAATATGATTTGGCTCAAATGGCTTTTATGGCACTTGGCGATAATGAGGTAACCTCTAGTTGTGATTCTTGTAATGATTCATGCAATAATTATGATGATGATGTTGAATCATTTATTTTTAAAATGCATGAATGTTTGAAAGAATCATATGCTAAGAACAAAGAGTTAAAAATTAAAGTTAATACTTTATTGAGTGCCAACTCAAAACTTGTGCATAAAAATAATTCTTTGACAAAAGAAAATGATGTTTTGAAAGAAAAATTTGTTGGAAAAACCAAGATCATGGAAGAACAAGCTTCATTGAAGAAGAGATTAGATGATCTTGATGTTACTTTGAAAACAAAGAAAGAAAATGTTTTTGAAAAGAAAAGAACTAGAAATATATTTTTGAACAAAAATTTTATCACCTTTAGAAAAAATGATTTGTGCTTTGTAAAATCTAAATCTTCTTTGTATGGCAATAAGAACATTATTTTTAATTATTGTCATCAACACGGCCATATAAAGAAAAATTGTTATGTTAAAAGAAATGAAAAATTAGGAATAAATTCTATTTGGGTGATTAAGCATGTTACTAATCCAATTGGACCCAAGAAAGTTTGGGTACCAAAAGTTGTTGCTTAACTTTGTATGTAGGTATGCTTGGAAAGCACCAAGGAATTCAAGATAGATTATCTATGAAGGGTGCTCAAGGCATATGAAAGAAGATCATATTGAAATGGGTAACATCTAAAGTTTTGTGTGCTTTCATTTATCAAGTTGAACTATGTTCTCTTGAATATTACTCATCTTTATGTTCGAATTTGTTTAGAATGCTAGGATATTTGTTTCCCCAAATTTAGTCTATAATAAGTCACTACTTGCAAAGAAAGGGAGCATTCTCTCTTTTAAATGAATTTGTTTTTACAAGAAATTGCATCACACATGCTTCATTGTTTTGATGATGCTTTTAGTAAAGAATAAGCGAAAATTGTTTGATCATAAGTGCAATTGATCATAATTTTTTGCATGAATTCTCTCTTTCTCCGTGTCCTCATTTTATACATCTTTCAAGGGGGAGAATAAACTTAGGGGGAGCTTTAACTGCATTATTTTTTCTTATGTTTTGATAATGCCAAAGGGGGAGAAATAATGGACAAATTCTCTTGTGTAGTACTTCATATTTTATGGTTGTTTTTTGAATTGTCCGTTTGATTTGTCATCATCAAAAAGGGGGAGATTGTTGAACCCCAGTTATGTTAATCATGTTTTGATGATGAAACAAATCGTACTAATAGTTTGATAACCAGTGTGCAGAAAAATAGGTAGGTTCGGACGCAAATGATCGTCCGAACAAAAACAACCACAAGAGCTTCGGACGATGGTAATCGTCCGACACAAAGAATTTGAAGCAAGCCTCGAACGTTGAACAGCGTCCGTTCAATTCCAAGAGACTTTGCTTGATCGGACGCACACTCGGACGTCCGAACGGATACCCTCAGAGAACGGACGCAGTGTCGGACGCAAGGTTTAGTAGCGGCCGTCCGAACGGTCCAACGGCTAGTTTGTTCGGACGCACTCTTGCTGCATCGGCCGTCCGAAAGGTCCAACGGCTAGTTTTCCAGTAGACAGAAAATAGCCGTTGGGAAGTTGTTGAAAGCAGATATTTGGCAACTATAAATACCCCTAGGTCTGATTTAAGTAAAAAAAGACTTCTACATTGATTACAAACAATTCTTGAGCTATTTGAGAGAAATAGTGGGTACAAGTGTTGTAATAGTGTAGGTAGTGTGAAAAGAGCTTAGAAGTGTAAAAGTTTCTCTTCAAGTGTAAGAGTGGAGAGATAACAATTGTAACAAAGGGAGGTTGTGAGTGTAAAACTCTTGGCTCAACTAAAGGAAATTAGTGTGAGCAAGAGTGATCCTCATTTGTGTACAAGAGGTTATTGTCTCACCTACTTTGAAGAGACTTTTAGGGGCTGAACTTCAAGTTGTGAACTTGGTAGTTGCCTTGTGTAGATGTGTATAATCTTATAAGTTCAAATACTCTGTTTTTAGAGGGGCATTCTATCACTAGACCTCCCATGTTTAATGGCATTAATTTTGTTTTTTGGAGGGATAGAATGAAAATTTTTGTTCAATCTATTAATATTGAATTATGGTATATTATTTATGATGGTCCTATTGAGGCAAATATTTTTGATGAAAATACTCATAGATTAAGGCCTAAAACCAGATTTGAGTTAAATGCACAAGATAAAATAAATTTATCTTTAAATGCTAAAGCTATTAATATTTTGTATAATGCTTTGGATGCAGATGAGTTTTCTAAAGTAAAAGGTTGCATATCGATGTTATAAGGAGATATGGGACAATTGAAAGAAATCCATGTGAAGGAAGTGAAGACATTAGAGAGTAAAAGAAGTCACTTCTTGTGGCTAAATATGAATCCTTCAAAATGGAACCTCATGAGAACATTGACAAGATGTATTGTAGGTTCCATGATATGGTAAAGGATTTGGAAGGTTTGGGTAAAGAATATTCCTTGGGTTTTGTGAAAAGAATAGAAAAATTTTGAATGCTTTACCTAAGGAATGGGAACCTAAATCCATTGCCATAGAAGAGTCTAAAAATTTAAATTCTTTGCCTATTGATTCATTGATCAATTCTCTAACCTCATTTGAATTGAAGTTGAAATACAAGCTACAAGATGAGGAGGCAAACGGAAAAAGAAGCTTAGCATTTAAAGCATCATCAAAAAGGAGAAAAGACTCAAGGAAGCCTCATTTCAACAACTTCCAAATCACTTGGGATGATTGCAATTCGGATGGAGAGGTTGAAGAAGAATATGAGGAGGCTCAAATGGCTTTTATGGCACTTGGCGATAATGAGGTAACCTCTAGTTGTGATTCTTGTAATGATTCATGCAATAATTATGATGATGATGTTGAATCATTTATTTTTAAAATGCATGAATGTTTGAAAGAATCATATGCTAAGAACAAAGAGTTAAAAATTAAAGTTAATACTTTATTGAGTGCCAACTCAAAAGTTGTGACTACCTGCATAAAAATAATTCTTTGACAAAAGAAAATGATGTTTTGAAAGAAAAATTTGTTGGAAAAACCAAGATCATGGAAGAACAAGCTTCATTGAAGAAGAGATTAGATGATCTTGATGTTACTTTGAAAACAAAGAAAGAAAATGTTTTTGAAAAGAAAAGAACTAGAAATATATTTTTGAACAAAAATTTTATCACCTTTAGAAAAAATGATTTGTGCTTTGTAAAATCTAAATCTTCTTTGTATGGCAATAAGAACATTATTTTTAATTATTGTCATCAACACGGCCATATAAAGAAAAATTGTTATGTTAAAAGAAATGAAAAATTAGGAATAAATTCTATTTGGGTGATTAAGCATGTTACTAATCCAATTGGACCCAAGAAAGTTTGGGTACCAAAAGTTGTTGCTTAACTTTGTATGTAGGTATGCTTGGAAAGCACCAAGGAATTCAAGATAGATTATCTATGAAGGGTGCTCAAGGCATATGAAAGAAGATCAGAAACTATTGAAATGGGTAACATCTAAAGTTTTGTGTGCTTTCATTTATCAAGTTGAACTATGTTCTCTTGAATATTACTCATCTTTATGTTCGAATTTGTTTAGAATGCTAGGATATTTGTTTCCCCAAATTTAGTCTATAATAAGTCATGTACTTGCAAAGAAAGGGGGAGCATTCTCTCTTTTTAAATGAATCTGTTTTTACAAGAAATTGCATCACACATGCTTCATTGTTTTGATGATGCTTTTTAGTAAAGAATAAGCGAAAATTGTTTGATCATAAGTGCAATTGATCATAATTTTTTGCATGAATTCTCTCTTTCTCCGTGTCCTCATTTTATACATCTTTCAAGGGGGAGAATAAACTTAGGGGGAGCTTTAACTGCATTATTTTTTCTTAACATTTTTCTTTTGTCAAAGAATTATTTTAATGGACAAATTTTGAGTTGGCACTCAATAAATGTATGTTTTTTGAATTGTCCAATTGATTTATCATCATCAAAAAGCGGGAGATTGTTGAACCCGAGTTATGTTAATCATGTTTTGATCATTTCTCACAAATCATACTAATAGTTTGACAACCAGTGTGCAGAAAAATAGGTAGGTTCGGACGCAAATGATCGTCCGAACAAAAACAACCACAAGAGCTTCGGACGATGGTAATCGTCCGACACAAAGAATTTGAACCAAGCCTCGAACGAAGAACAGCGTCCGTTCATATTCTCTTATACTTTGCTTGATCGGACGCATGTTGGACGCACTCGGACGTCCGAACGGATACCCTCGAAGAACGGACGCAGTGTCGGACGCAAGGTTTAGTAGCGGCCGTCCGAGCGGTCCAGCGGCTAGTTTGTTCGACGCACTCTTGCTGCATCGGCCGTCAAGAAGGTCCAACGGCTAGTCTTCCAAGAGAGAAAATAGCCGTTGGGAAGTTGTTGAAAGCAGATATTTGGCAACTATAAATACCCCTAGGTCTGATTTAAGTAAAAAAAGACTTCTACATTGATTACAAACAATTAAAGGATCTTGAGCTATTTGAGAGAAATAGTGGGTACAAGTGTTGTAATAGTGTAGGTAGTGTGAAAAGAGCTTAGAAGTGTAAAAGTTCTTCAAGTGTAAGAGTGGAGAGATAACAATTGTAACAAAGGGAGGTTGTGAGTGTAAAACTCTTGGCTCAACTAAAGGAAATTAGTGTGAGCAAGAGTGATCCTCATTTGTGTACAAGAGGTTATTGTCTCACCTACTTTGAAGAGACTTTTAGGGGCTGAACTTCAAGTTGTGAACTTGGTAGTTGCCTTGTGAGAAGCTCTTTGTAATTGCAAGCTCCAAGCTTGAGAAGCTAGGGAGTTTGGTTTGATTCTCTTAATCTCAATATTCTTATTTGTTCTTTAAGCTTAAACTGTTGAATATCTATTGTATTCATTTGTGCTTAAGTTTTCATTTGGTGCACAAAGTTTGAATTTCTATTAAGCACATAAAAAGGTTTTCTTTAGAGATAACCTAATTCACCCCCCCTCTTAGGTTGCTAGTTTGGGGCCAACAGGGAGCACAGGTTCTTTGTTGTTGGATGCTCTCTTTCTTATAAGGGTTTCTATTAACATTGTTTGTGACTTGAAAACTTGATGGGGTCCGACAAAATGGACATCCCTTCTTGCTCAAGTCAGGAATGCATTAAATTTCGAGGTAAAACTTCTCTTAATGAGAGAAGAGTATAATACCCATAGGCTTTTTTTTTTCAATTTGATATTCCTAAAAATATTCATTAATGTCTATTTTTGAGTGTAATGATCAACTTATCCTTCTACTTCTAGTGTAATACTTGGACATTATTCTAATTGCTCCACGCATATTTTTTCGATCATTCCACATCTATTAATGTTTGTTATTATCTTTGAATAACATTCATAGATATCTCTTCTTAATGCCTAATGACCATTCCCCCCTTCCTAGTGCTTATTTAGTTTTGGGGCAACAAATAGAATAAGATTGATATTAAGAGGCCAAAGGCCAATTTTTGAAATTTATCCCTACAAACTTCTTATAAGATGGTAGCTTAAAAACCTTCATTCATTATTCCTTACCAAAAAAATAAACCACCAACACCTTTTAATTCCTTCCAACCTCTCTTTCTCGCTTTCTGAAATTTTAGTTAGAAAACTTGTTCGTTCAGGTGATTTGAAAGCTCAATAGTGCTTGTAATTCAATATTTCAGCTTATTAGGTGAGTTTTTGCATAATTATTATCCATTTATTGAACTAGGGTTTGTAGGTTCTTTTTCATGAATCAAAGTGCCTAAATCTTGTCGTTAATCATTGATTCTTGTTTCCAAATTGTTCTATACTTTGCCCACCCTTTATTTTTGATTAAAAACACTTACTAAACATGATATTTAAGGGTGATTATATTTGAGGGTTTCTGGTTGGACGAATTTCACATGTTCTTGGTGTTTAATTCTAAGGTTTTGATGTTTAAATTACAGTTTCACTTTCCTAGTACTTCAACAACTTGTTCCTACATATTTTAACTTTTGTTTCTAAACATGTTGGAGTGATTTTTTATCATTAAATTGAGCTATTTCATAGATGCACTTGATGACTACCTAGCTTGTTTTTATCCACCTACTAGAACTTCTTCATGTGCACTAACTAGCTTGTGCATCTAAAATTCCCTTTTTGTTTTTGCTTGCATTTCCCCCTAAATTGTACCTTATGGTTTGCCATAATGTGTGGTATTGACATCCAATGGTTTTATGTTAAGAAGGTCAATTCAAGTTTCTGAGCAAATTTCAAGGTAAGTAAGAATGGTTATGGTAGCATATATGGTGGCCATGCATCATATCCTGTTTTCCTAAATATAGTGTTTATAATGTCGTCTTTAATTTGTACTAGCATCGATACATAGATATTTTAGTTTGTATAACATTGATCACGGTTCCAAGATTATATTATTGGATGGTGTATTGAATTGATGAATGACTTGAAATGCTCAAATTTGTAAATGTTATGCTTTTGTGGAAGTGCATTGTCCTTTTTTGTCCACTAGTAATTGTGGTGTATGAGACATTTCACTGTCATTCACTTTGCATGAGCTCAATGGGTCATCTAAGTAGACTTGGTTTTATGTTTATGTAAATCATTACAATTGAGTACTCGACTTTGTTACTATTATACCCAGTCTATCTAGAAGATAAGTGATAGACACTCTGTTATACCTAGTTTATACAGGCAGATAATAGATACACCTATATCCAATAGCTGGATGACTAAATTGAACCATGACTAGAAATGATGTTATTGCATAACATGAGCTTTATTGCATTGCATACTCTTAGACTAGAGAATCATGCAATGGTTATATGCATACATATCAATAATTATGGTAAGTTCTATTTACTCAGCATTGTTTTGTTCATCCCATGTATATTATATTACTTTTCAGTTTATGGATCTGTAGAAGTTTGTTGTTCTATTTGTGGACTTGACTTGGGAGGGGGCTTTGGTATGGACTCTACCTATTGCAGCTAGGGTGTGCTATTTGTATAGTGAGAGGTTTTTTCACTCATATATTTGACCAGCGTTTGATTGTATCTTATTGGAAATTTTTTTGCCATTAATTAGTTTGTTCTAGACTTTAAATGTCTCATGCACTTAGTTATTTTTATGAATGCTTGTGTTTGTATAAAGAATGTTTCATACTAGTTTGGTTGTATATCATGGTTGGTTTGATGATATTTGAATAGAGAGTCATTGAGATTATAGTTGTTAGATATTCTTGATATTGAGCCTTGCACGCTTAGGGTAAGCCTGAGATGTGGTGTACCATACTCTTGATTTTGGGGCGTGACAATTTTGAATTAAGCCACTTTAATTTCGAATAATAACTTTTGTGTGTTTGATTGTTGTTGTTTAAATAATGTCCTAATGATCCTTTTACTAATACGAAATATATGTTGGGAAAGGACAAGGTTGGCTTTAAACTATTTTTGAAAAGATGATTTGTTTGTCTTAAATTGATCCAAATTTAATCAATTGGCCTTACTTTGGCTTTAATTGGCCGAAAGTTTTCGCAATATATGTTTCTAATAAAACTTGTGGATTTTATATTCCTAAAGTGAAAAGTGGAGTAAATGTGTAAAGCTCTTAAGTGCAATTTCCATTTACATTTTCTCTCTTTTAAAGTGCAAGAAAGTTCAATTTTTTCTACTTTAAAAACTTTTGGTGGTGTTACCGTAGTACATTATCACACATGTACATTATTAAACTTTCTACATACTTGAAGGTAATTGAAACCTTTCTTTATTCTTTCAAATTTTCACTTTTCATAATCATGGCATTCAAGAATTTCAAAAAGATCAACGCCGTCTAAGGTAATGAGTAGAAAAAAAGATATCCAAAAACAAAGGAATTAGGTTAAATAATGCGGTCCAAAAAAAATTAAAGACTTATAAGATCAAATGGGGACACTAGGGATAAAATATTATAAATGTAGACAATTTTGCTTAAACTGTCCAAAGAAAGCATATATTATTTCCACAATTCAAGTTGTGTTCATAATTTTCTACATGAGTGATTCATTCTACCTCCCAAGACCAATGACCTAAGTGAAAACTAAAAAACCAATATAGATCTTTCCAGATAAGCACTCAATTATAAAGACTGGAAAAATTCCCAAAATCAATGAATTCATAAACAAGATGGGGTCAACAATCAAAGCATCCTGTACTACACTAATTATTTTCAAATCCAATACAAACCAGAAGTTGAAACATATTTAATGCAATGCAAAACATAGAAGTTAATTAATAAAACATGAATATCAACATAACATAGACAAAACCTAATATTTTTTAAATCCTCCATAATAAAGAATCTGACTAATGTATATTTTTTAAATCCTCTAAAATTTCTCAAACTAAGAGGGTATAGAAATTCTGGAAACTGCTGCATAGTAGTTAGGGAGATGCTTGAAACTAATAACACAAATAAATGCAATAACAAAGAAAAACAAATATAACATAAAAGTTAAGAAAAACCACGAATAAGACGCATCACATAACAATATACTATCTAAACAAAAGGTTTAATTGCAAAATAGCCCCTTGAACTTTGTTGGTTTGCGATTTACCCCCCCTAAACTATTAATTGTAGTAATATACTTCCTTGTAGTATAAAGTTCTTTCATATTACCCAGAAGAATATGGAATGAAAATTTGCCCCGATTAAATAAACAAAATCCCCTAATTACCCATATCTCCACCATTCCCCTATCCTTCTCTCTACCTCTTCCTCTCCCAATTCTCCAATCAGTATCTTCTGGCCTATTCCTACATTCCAAGCCCCTAGCTCCCAAATTCCCACCTTCATTTTCTCTCTCCGATGGGGGGGATTGCAGCCCCCAACTGCCACACCCATGACTCATCTTGCCCATCCCTGTGCCTTATCTTGAGCCCTTCTATCCCCTATCTCATTTGCAGTCTTCATCTCCTTTCCTCATTCTTTTCCTGCATCCCTTTCCATGTCCATCCATTCAAACTTGGAAGGTCATTTTCCAAATCGAGCAAAAGCTTAGGAAAGTTTTTTGCAATGCACCCTAAACAAAGAAGTCTAGCTAACTAAGACTTAAAAATGATACAAACGTAATCACAAAACTTATACACAAATATTAACAGGAAAAAAATTAAGATTTAAACAAGTTAAATATTCCCCATGTAGCTAAAAAGGTTTTGGAATTTCAGGTAATTTGCACCATCACCCATTTGGAAGCATCAGAACAAAGCCTAGCAGACTTCGTTATTTTTAGATAGTCATGGCCACGTTCAAATGGGTGATCCAACATCTTCCTTGTAACCCCAAACAACATTGTATATTCTTAGTGAATTCCAACTTTGTTGTGGTCCGCCTCAATATCCTTGGCAAATTTTGGCTCTTGAATTTCTGATTGAGGCGATATAGAAAATAGGGTTATTTTCCACATTTTAGATTTAGATTTATAGTGTTGGTTAAATTAGTTTTACGAAGTTAACTGCGTAGTTTTTATGTTTTTCTGGTTTTAATTAGTAATAAAGATTGGCTATTTATGTTCAACATTTATTTTGTATGACTGAGAGGTGCAAAACCGTACAATCTAGGCTTGCGAGTTGCAAAGTTAAAACAATCAAAGCTGCTGAAAAGCCAACCATAAAGGTCAAGAGCCCTGATGCCAGCTAGGGTTACAAGGCAAGCAAGCTCGCCACTGGCGAGCCTTCACAGAGGGTACCTCAATACTAGTGAGCCAACATGAAGAGGAGCCCTCACCATCGACGAGGCTACAAAAATTCCAATCAAACCATAGTCAAGCCCCTTGTTGGTAGGAAAGGTCCTAGTACAAATCGCTTCACTGCCGGTAGGTCACTAGACAGGATAAATTATTGGACTGCATTTAGCAGTCATTTCAAAGAAATATGTTTGGCTTTTGACATATAGTTTTAGCCTAGTCTTTTCATTGTACTTCTCTCCTATTTTCAATTAAATTAGAGCTTCCATTTTATATTCCCTTGTCTAAAACTAGTAGCTAGTAGTTATTTTCTCTCTAGGCAAGTGGACAACTGAAACTTTCTCTTCGAAGACTTTGCAAGCTCAATTTCACTATTTATGCATTGATATCTAGTTTCCTTTTAGAAATTTCTCTTGCATTTGTGTTCTTTATGTTCTTCTAGTAGTTAATACTCTATTTTGCACTCCATTTTATCGCTAAAGAACTAACCTTTTCATTTCAATTCCTAATTAATTATGTTTAAACTTTTAATTAGCATTTTGACACAATATTATTTTCTTGCAAATATGAGCTAAACTAACTATGGGTTCAATTTGGGTAAGGCTAGTATCCAACGAGTAACACTTGAATTGAAAATTTGAATGAGGATTTTGGAACCTTGGGCAAGTATTAGTGGACCTCATGGCAAGTTGGTAATTTTTCCAATTAGCCATCTTATTTGGTGAGTGAGGAGATATATGCTATTGAACTTCCTTCTTAGATCTAAAATAATGGTGTGTTGGATGAATTAGATTCTTTGGTTAGTTCTAATTTGCTCAATTGGTAGTGAGTAGTTCCATATACTTAGATAGACTAGCATTGTCCTTGTGAGGTTTAGGAGGGATCCTTGCTTGGCATAGGTGTGTGAATAGACTTGATTAGCCAAGGGATTGGTGATTGAGTGAAATTACATACCAAATCCTCAATTGGTGACTTATTCTCTATCAAGGACTGAGCTTAGGTGAAACCTAGGAATTAGCCAATTTGACATTCATCCCCTTTTATCACTAATTTTAACTAAAAAGAAGTGCACTTGCTTTATTGATGATTCCTTTCTTATCTCATCTATTTGAATTGCTTGTTCTTTTAGTTAATAAATAAAACACCAAAAATCACTTTTATTATACCTTTAGGTAGTAAGTATTCTTAAGTGCATGATAATTTCTTAATTGGTCCCTGGGGAATGATCTCTATTCATTCCTACAACTACATGATACTTGGGTTGTCTGTAAGATTAAAGAAGTAGATAGAAGTTGAACTTTAAAATACACATAACAATGGCACCATTTCCAGGGATCCTTTCTTGGCAATATTGACTCACAAGTAGGATTATTGCTAGTATAGACAATTTTTCTTTTTAGTTTGTTAATCTATTCTTATCTTTTCTTTTTTGATAATTTAATTTATATATTTTTGTACCATTGGTGCATTTATTTGTTTGTTAGTGTTGTTTTTCTTAGTGTATGAATCTTGAGGATGGACACTTAAGTGAATGGGCTTTGAGGAAACTAAGGAGAGGAAGAAAAATACAAAAACTTGATGACAATATGGCGAACACAATAAGGAATAAGAGGAATGAACCAAATGAAAGGGATGAATGAAGGGATGGAAATGAAGGGGGAGGACATGGGAATGGATTTGTAAATTGGAATGGAAACGAAAATGAGAATGGTAATGGGATAGAAGACTCGAGAGTACACTATGCCCACCTTTGATGGGCCGAATCAAGCATTGCAAGAATGCCAGTGGCTGTCAACAACTTTAAAATTAGGCCATACCTGATTCAAATGCTCCAATGTTATGCTATGTTTAGGGAAAGACTAAATGATTATCATAAGATCCCCATGACCATCTCCTCAATTTTGAAGAAGTATTTGATACTTTCAAAGTTTAACGGTGTTCTACCCGATACTATAGGGTTGAAGTCTTTTCTATTTTCATTGACTGATAGGGCAAAGAGTTGGTTTTGAATCTTTGATCAAGGAAAATTTACCACTTGGAATCAATTAGCTTAAGAATTCCTGTTGAAATAATTTCCACCATCTAAGACAGCCAAACTAAGGAATGACATCATTTCTTTTAGACAAGAAGAAGACGGTGAATCACTTAGTGAAGCTTGGGATTGCTACAAGGAGATGTTAAGTTATGTCCTCACCATGGAATCCTACTTTGAATGCAAATATGAACCTTTTACAATGGATTCTTCCAAGAGACCAAAAAAAAAAAAAAAAAATAGTGGATGCTTTGTCCTTTGGATCTCTTTCACTCAACATAACCAACACACTCCCAAAGCAAATACATAAAGGAAAGGACTACATGACCTTGATGCTACAAATGCCAGAGATTGTTGCTCAAAATCAAGCCATGACAACACAATTGGCAAACATGGCAAGGTCATTCTGGAACTTAATATCAACGTGGTGAATATAATGCCACCACGACCTCATCTTATGTGTATTTTTGTGTAGGCAACCATCCCCCAATGGACAATGTGCAAGAAAAGTACCACCCTACCAAGAACAAGTTCAATATATGAACCAACCATCCCATCCTAGACCTCAATGCAACCCAAATACTAACACCTATAATTACGGGTGTTCAAAAGTCAATCAAGTTGAACTGTTGAGTTGAGTCAAGTCGAAAAAATTTGACTTGACTTGTTCGACTTTCGATTTGAAGTCAAACTAACTAAACGACTTTTTGACTCGACTTCGATTTCAACTTTCAAGTAAAATTACCAATCAAATATCGATTTATCATTAACTGGTTTGACTGGTTTACCAGTCAAATAAGTCGTTCGACTTGACCAGTCAGATAAGTGGAACAAAATATATATATATATATATATAAGCAATTATAATAATATATTAATGTATTTGCATATATAATATTTTAGTCATAATATTCTTAATTCTTAATAATTAAATATGTTAATAACCGATAATATTATTTTTTCTTAATAATTAAATATCTTTTCTTTGTATAATTGTTGATGTTATGTATAATTTATGTACTTATACATTAATGTAAGTATACAACTTATTAATGTAACACTTTTGTTTCAATAACTAATTAAATGAATTACTAATTTCCTTCTAATACACATAGATATTAGAGTTAAGTAATTATATATACTAAAAGTATTTAATAAAATATCTGCGTATAATATATATATATATATATGCGTACAAGTTCTTATGTTGATATATTAAATTTTGTATAACTTATAATTGTAATAAAAATATATTTTACATAATATTTAATTTATGTTTTTATACAGTTATACTATATAACTTATTAACATAATATTTTTACTATTAACAAGTATATTAAATGCATTACTAACTTACTCTTATTAGTATAAAAAGAGTTATATAATCCTATATATTTCTATATACTTATTAGATATAACTTAACAGGGGTTGGCGATTCAATAAGATTTTTTTATATGAATTGATTTTGGTAAGTTGTTCTAAATTTGAGATTTTATAAATCAATTTTAATATCTATATATAATATATACACTAATACACATTCATATATTAATATTTGTAACTTTTGTGTGTCTGTGTGTATATATATTATGATTATATTTTTGTACACGCATTAATATAAAGATGATAATGTGAAAATTAGAATAATTAAAACAAAAGTGTTACATTAATAAGTTGTACACATATAAATTTAAAACACTTTTGTGCAATGATATGGAGTTTGTGAGATAATGTACTAAATTTTTGAATTAAAATATAGAATAGAAGAAGATTAAAAGTTTGAGTTATTCTATTTGTTCGACTTACTGGTCTAACAAGTCGAATTTAAACAACTCGACTTTAATCGACTTTGGCTTTATATCTTTGACTCGATTTTCACTTTGAGATTTTCAACTCGAAAGTCAAACAAGTCAAGTCGAAAACCTGTCGAATTAACACCCCTACCTATAATCCTAATTGGAGAAACCATCCCAATATCTCTTCGGGAGGATCTCACCATTAATGGCAGGTTCATATTCAAGCTCAATTTCCATATCCAAAACCACAATTCAATCCTCAACAACACTACAAAAGTCCACCGCAACAGCACTTCCAATCAAGCCAATCCCAAAATCATCACCATTATCAACCCATAAGAAAGCCATCATCTGTAGACAATAAAATTTTATTTTAATTAAAATTATCATTTTTCTATAAATTAATTTAATTGGCATATTTATGGTCTAATTAAATAATGCCATATGTCATATATATTTTGGAACATTGGTTAATTTAAAACTAATTATATTGCGCCACATGTCAAAAAGAGGTAGTTCGACCAATCAAATGTATTTGTATCTCTCTTCCAATTAAATTGTGCTATGTCACACAATGTCTGCAAGACTTGGCCAATAAGGATATATGTACTCTAGTACTTATCTCTTTATTAATAAATTAGAATAAGGAGATAATATTAAATTAGTACAATCCCTATGTATTGATATCTCTTATGTGTGTAAAGAGATAAGAATTTGTTTCTTGGTATGCAAGTAAGAAGTTACACATGTACTATAAGTCTTCTAACTTGCTCCCCTCCCATACATGTATAAATAGGGATCATCCCTCAGAGGTTCAACACACATATACACATACATACATATTTATGAAGTCTGAAAGCTGTGAAAGCTTTGAGTCTTCAAATTCTCTCTTCAAGTCTTCCATATATCAAGATTTGAAGATTTTCATCAAGTGTTCTTCAGGTCTCCCATATCAAGATTTGAAGAATTCAATACTTGGTTCGGGAATAAGTTGTGAAGCCTTCGGATCGTGTCTGAAGTAAAGAATCAAAGGAATTTTCTCCACATATTGAGAATATCCTAGAGATTGTAACCCTTTATTCACAGTCATATATTCATATTTTTATCGCAATATTTATTGTTTGTTCAATTTTTGCAGACTTGAAATATTTCGTTGCGCACAATTTTGGCACGCCCGATGGGACCATCTCTACCTTCCATCTCTTTGCTTCATATATATTCAACTGCAAATCTACATCAATGGCTCCAAAGAACGACAAATCCATGCCTGCTCGTTCTAATGCTGCTGACTCAAAAACTACTGTGGGATCTGCATATGATTCTGCGAATCCACGAATTATCGGTCCAACCACAAGAAGCATGAAGAGATCCCTCTCTTAAAGTTGCCTCCTCTAGAGGTGCAATCCACATCAGCTCCCGTGTTTGGCTCGACACCAATGAAAATCACTTCTCCTGTGTTAGGGCTCAAAGATGTTGGAGCTTTAATCGAGAAAACCTTTGCAATGCTCGATGCAGGTTCTAATTCCAAAGCTGAGAAACATCGATGATGACATATCAAGTAATGATTCTATATCTTCTCAAGGGACTCCGCATACGAGACATATCTCCTGTTCGAGAAGATTCCGCAACTTCAACAGTATTTTTTGTTATGCCTGCTATGGTGACACAAACCTCAACTTTGGAGGATCAAATGGCAAGCCTAACTAGAATGATGGAAACAATGATGAAGTGCATACAAGGTCAAGATGCCGTCATCACTCAACTCGTCAACAAGAAAGACAATGCCGCGGAAGAAAGTCAAATTGATTCAAAGGCACCTGGCGGACATCAAGAAGCTGAAACTCCACAACAAGAAAAGGCAAAAGAAGTGCATGTGACTTCTGATAGAATGATTCATGCCGATCAATTGAAGGAGTTCATTGAAGGTATGATCAAGGTGAAATATGAAGGTGGTTTGAAATCGAACCTTATATATTCTAACCCTTATTCCGTAAGAATCGACAGCTTGATGATGCCTTGTGGATATCAACCACCAAAGTTTCAGCAGTTTGACGACAAAGGAAATCCGAAACAGCATGTGGCACACTTTGTCGAAATATGTAATAATGTGTCCAAAACTTATGGTGATTTATTGGTCAAGCAATTTCTTCACTCACTAAAAGGTGACGCCTTCGACCGGTACACTAATCTTGATGCCGTTCGATTGATAGTTGGGGGCAATTGGAGCTGAAATTTCTCAACCGGTTCTACAGCACTAAGAGGACTGTTACTATGACTGAACTTTCCAATGCCAATCAATGGAAAGACGAACCAGTTGTTGATTATATTGATCGATGGAGGACTTTAAGCCATAATTGTAGAGACCGACTCTCAAAGACGTCTGCCATTGAAATATGCATTCAAGTCATGAGGTGGGGACATCGTTATATCCTACAAGGCATCCAACCTCCGACATTTGAGAAATTGGCAACAAAAACTCATAGTCTTGAAATTGGCCTTGGAAATCAAGAACCGCCTGATCCTGATCCTGATCCTCGCTAGAATAAAGAAAAATAGGACTTTAAGAAAGGGGGCAAGCCTTCTCCCAAGTCTGGAAACAAAGAAACTATGACAAGTCAAATACAGCACCTGTAAAGATCGCGATAAAAGTCAGTCAAAAGGTGTTCGAGAAGGTAGAGCCTGCCAAGGTAGGCCACAAAGAAAACCTACATTGAGAGAGATGCAAGAGAAAGAATATCCTTTCCTCGACTCCAATCTTCGAGGCATGTTCGATGATCTACTCAAAGACAAATTCATTGAGCTCTCCGAGATGAAACGGTCAGAGAAAGCTAGGCGAGTTAATGATCCAAATTATTGTTGCTACCATCGCTTGGATGGTTATCCCCTCACAAGGTGTTTTGTTTTTAAAGATAAGGTGATCGAGTTAGCCCACCTTTTGAAAGGCAAATTGAAAAATTGTTGAAGAATGATGATGTCACAAATGATCAGTCAGACGAAGGATGGACACTCGTCACTCGCAAAGGAAGCCGAAAAGTCAAAGCGCAAAAGACTAATCTGCTACCAAATTTTGGATGGTAAAAATGCGGGTTGCAAAAGAAAGTCCAAAAGAAGAACAATTTTGTCATCAATCCCTCCGAGTGGTGCGATGTTTCAAAATGTCAGTCGACCTATTACTTTGAAAGAATTCATGCCAAGAGGATACTTGAAAGATGACGATGTCCTTGCATCTTGCCATGTTGTGAATATCAATGACAATGAAGTTGATGAAGAATTTGAGAAGAAACTCACTGTTGCTGATAAAGGCCTTGAGGAATGTTCAACAACGATTATTTTTTATGATGAAGATTGATTTCTTAGGACGAAAGCTCACAATCGACCCTTGTTTGTAAATAGCTATGCACGTGATCAAAAAGTAAATCAGATACTTCTCGATGGAGGATCTGCTGTGAATATAATGGCTTTACGTGCAATGAAGGAGGTTGGAATCACAAGTGATGAACTATGACAAAGCCGTCTCATGATCCAAGGATTCAATCAAGGGGGGCAAAGAGCCATTGGTCTTATAAGACTTGATTTATTAATTGGCGATTTATCCTCAAGTGCACTTTTTCATGTCATCGATGTAACAAAAACATCTTATAATATGCTTCTTGGGAGACCATGGATTCACGAGAATGGTGTTATACCGTCAACTCTTTATCAATGTTTCAAGTATTGCCATAATGGCGTCATAAAGAAAGTAGTTGCTAATGAAAAGCCGTTCACTGAAGCCGAGAGTTACTTTACTGATGCTAAATTCTACCTGCAGGGTAACACAAAGAAAGAGTTAAGAAAGGAAGATGGTCAAAAATCTAAGACACATGTCTTACGCTATGTTCCAAAGTCAAAAAGAAAAGAAAGTCAGTCTTCTTTTGTTGGATGCGATGAATTAAAGGAGTTCACTGTACCACTAACCAAAATTGAGGGGGTCAAGCATAGCGAAACTGTTCTTGAAGGCTTTGTTCGGCCAAAGTTGGAGTCCATTTTCGAGCACAATTCATTACCTACAAGACGAACCGATGAGAGATTTGGTCCAAATGCATAAAGTTGCTTGTAAAAGCTGGTTACGATGCTAAGAAAGAATGAACTTTGGGCATACATTCTTCAAGCTTCCTGTAGAGATAACTGGAGAAGAGACACATGGCATGGCTTCTACCCAAATAGGTTGAAAGACAAAGGATATGCTGTCAACAACCTATCAATGGGATTCGGTATAGACCACCTTCTCCTGTGAATTAAAAGGGCTAATATCCATCATATTACTATCAAAGAAGAAACTGCGTTGAAAGGTTCAAGGCGATCAGTCTTTGATAGACTGGGAAAAGTTACACCACGTGTTTTGGTGTTTGATAGGCTTAGCCCACGAGGAAGAGTTTTGATGAAGCAACCTATTCATGAAAGGTTGAGTTTTCCAAAGGCACAAGATTATATTTTTAATATGAAAGGAAACAATGCTTCCTGCAATGATGGGAGTTTAAGAAGATGAGTCACTAACCTTTTCATACATTACTGCGATTTGTTAATGTGAGAAAGGAAAACATCATTGATATAAACTTCAAGATGGAAGACAAGGAAAGCATTGCCTCCTGCAACCATATCACTGTTCTTTGAAACGAAGAGCCTTTAGAAGAAGAAGATGCTAGAGATGCTCCTCCTGAATTGGAAGAAAGAATGAAGGCAACCGTTGATGAGTTGAGGGAAATCAACCTTGGCACAAATAATGATTCTCGCCCAATCTACATAGGTACTTGGCTAACTCCTAAAGAGGAACAAGCATATGTAGAACTGTTGCTCGAATTTAAGGATGTTTTTACTTGGAATTACAAATAGATGCCTGGCTTGGATCCGAGAATTGCTGTTCATCACTTGGCCGTTAAGCAAGGTGCGAGACCCTCTTAAAGAAGCCCAAAGACGTTTTCGGCCTAATTTGATCCCATTAATTGAGAGGAAGGTAAACAAGCTCATAGAAGCTGGTTTCATCTGAGATGTAAATACACAGCTTGGATTTCAAGTATAGTCCCTGTTAGAAAAAAAATGGACAGATCCGTGTTTGCATCAATTTTTGATATCTCCCTCTCTCTATTACTGAATTGATGGTCGATGCCACAACTGGTTATGAAACCTTATCCTTTATGGATGGATCCTTGGGATACAACCAGATCCGAATGGCACCAAGGGATGAAGAACTCACTGCTTTCCGAACTCCCAAAGGCATTTATTGCTACAAAGTCATGCCTTTTGGCTTAAAGAATGCGGGCGCCACATATCAAAAGGGCCATGCAAAAGATTTCGATGACATGCTTCACAAGAATGTACAGTGCTATGTTGACGATCTCGTTGTCAAATCGAAGAAGCAAATTGACCATGTCCAAGATCTTAGAATGGTGTTCGAAAGACTCCAAAGATACCAATTCAAAATGAATCCTTTGAAGTGCATTTTTGGAGTTACCTCTGGAAAGTTTCTTGGGTTTATTGTACATAGTCGAGGAATTGAAATTGATCAATCCAAAATCGATGCTATCTTGAGGATGCCCGAGCCACGCAACATTCATGAATTAAAAAGTTTGCAAGGAAGATTGACTTATCTTCGAAGATTTATCTCTAATTTGGCTGGGAGTCACATGTCAACCCTTTAGCCATTTGATGAAGAAGGTGTACCTTTGAGTGGGATGAAGCATGTAGAATGCTTTCAAAAGCATAAAAACATATCTCACGAAGGCACCCGTGTTAGCTGCACCTATCCCTGGTTAGCCTTTAATTCTTTATATTGCTGCACAGGAATGGTCTATAGGAGCATTACTTGCCCAAGAAAATGGTAAGGGTAAAGAAAAAGCACTATATTATTTAAGCTGGATGATGACACCAAATGAGTTAAATTATTCGCCAATTGAGAAGTTATGCTTGGCTCTCATATTTGCCATTCAAAAATTAAAGCACTACTTTCAATATTATACTATCCGTTTGATATCCAAGGTGAATCCAATCAAGTATGTTATGACTAAGCCTGTGCTGTCAGATCGTCTCGCAATGTGGTACCTTCAAATTCAACAATTTGAAATTGTTTACCTTCCTGTGAAGGATGTCAAAGGACAAGTGTTGGCTAACTTCTTGGCCAATCATCCCGATACCTGCTGAGTGGGAATTGATTGATAAACTTCCAGATGAAGATGTTTTCGTGGTCGAAGTTCTTTCGCCTTGGACAATGTACTTTGATGGTGCCGCACATCAAGGGGGGCTGGAGCTGGAGTATTATTCATCACTTTTGAAAGAGATATGTTGTCATATTCATTCACTTTAACACATCAATGTTCAAATAATGTCGCTGAATATCAAGCACTTATCCTTGGTCTCGAAATGGCGGTTGATATGAAGCAACTACAACTTAGAGTTTTGGAGATTCCAAGTTGGTAGTTAATCAGCTCCTTGGCAAATATGAAGTCAAGAAACCAAGCTGTGGCCATATTATAATTATGCTAGGCAACTAATGGGGTAGCTAGGTGATGTGACTATAGAGCATGTTCCAAAGAGGGACAATCGACAAGCTGACTCCTTCGCAAAATTAGCTTTGATGCTCATCCTGCCTAATCAACAAGTTCAAATCCCCATATGTCAAAGTTGGGTTGTGCCCCATCCTCATTTTGAAGAAGGAGATGATGTGAAAGAGGAAAATACTCACGTTGTTTCTATCTATGAAGTGGAGAAGGAAGATTGGCGTCAACCAATAATTGATTGTCTCAGTTATGAAAAGTTACCTGATGACGCAAATAGAAGAATTGAAATTCGTCGTCGTGCACCTTGCTTCATCTACTATAAGGAGACTCTTTATCGACGATCATTTGATGGAGTTTTCCTGCGATGTCTCAGTGAGGATGAAGCTATGCAAGTGATGGAAGAGGCTCACTCAGGAATGTGTGGAGCTCATCAATCCAGCCCTAAGTTGCACTTCCACATTAAAAGGATGGGGTACTACTGGCCGACTATGGTAAAAGATTGCATAGACTACGTAAGAAGATGTCAAGCTTGTCAGTTTCATGCCAATTTCATCCATCAACCACTAGAACCATTACATCCTACTGTTTCTTCTTGGCCATTTGATGCTTGGGGATTCGACATAGTAGGACCACTGCCAAGGTCGTTCTGGTGGACATATCTTTATCCTAGCTGCAACTGATTATTTTTTGAAGTGGGCTAAAGCAATTGCACTAAGAGAGGTAAAGAAAGAAAATGTTGTCGATTTCATTCGCGTGAACATTATCTATCGATACGGAGTTCCACGATATATCATCACTGATAATGGAAAACCTTTCTGCAATGCTGCAATGAACAACCTTTGTGAGAAGTTCAGCTTTAAGAAACATAATTCTTCTATGTACTATGCTACTTCGAATGGACTTGCCGAGGCTTTTAACAAAACTCTATACAGTTTGCTAAAAAAAGTTATTGACAAGTCAAAAAGAGATTGGCATAAAAGGATTGGTGAAGCTCTTTGGGCATATAGGACAACTTTTCGAACTCCTACTCAGGCGACTCCAGACGCGCTTGTCTACGGTGTCGAAGCAGTTCTTCCACTCAAATGTCAAATATCTTCTTTAAGGATTGCTGTGCAAGAAGGACTTAATGAAGAAGAGAATGCCCGCCTTCGAAATCTTGAAGAGTAGGAAGCACTTGATGAGAAAAGGTTGGAAGTTCAGCAACGACTTGAGTGTTACCAAGCTCGCCTTTCTAAAGCATTCAATAAGCGAGTTCGGCCGCGCTCTTTCCAAATTTGTGATATCATCCATGCTGTACGAAAGACCGATCATCCTTGCACATGAAGGTCAAAGGAAGTTTGTCTCAAAATGAGATGGCCCATATATTGTCCAAGAAGTCTATACAAATGGCTCGTACAATTTGATCGCTGAAGATGGATTAAGGGTTGGTCCCATCAATGGCAAATATTTGAAGCGATATTACGCATGATTTAGATGCTGCTTGACGCATCAGCCTAAACTGCATGTTGGTCCTGCCGCATGAGCTAAAACTGTGGACGACAACCACCAATAGTTTAGTATGTGGTTAAATTGCTGAAAAACTTCACCAAGTCTAAGGTGGTAAACAAATGGATACTCCTGACCCGCAAGAGGTTAAACTGTAAATGCCAAACCCCCCATATTATTTTCCACAAAAAAAAAGGAACTACGTGTGATTTGATTCTCTTTTGGGATACATAGGCAGCTTAGAGGACAACTTCTAAGTTCAGTTACACCTCCTTAAAACCAACTCATTTTCCTTAAAGAAAAATGTGATGGAAACAATATTTCAAATTAAATTCATAGATGTTAGTTACTTTACTTGTTTTGAAAAAAAAAATTGCAAGATAAGGAAAAGTAAGTAATGTCTTTATTATTGAAGAAAAAGTTTCCAAACAAATGAAATTTAAGGAAATGAAATAAGGTTCATAAATCAAAAAAAAAAAGGGGCTTGATATAATTCAAATGTCAAACTTGAGGTTCACCATGGCTATCTTGCTTGCTTCAAGGATGTTTTTCATCTCCTAAAGCTCCTTAGCATCTTCATTTGTGAGGAAGGTAGTGCCTTTAATGGAAGAGATTTGATCATGCGCTCTTAATACTTCAACTTGAATTTGCTTGAGATTTTCATATTCTCAGTCAACGGTCGAGACTAATTTTCATGTTTTGCTTCTCCAAATCATCGAGATCTTTTTGAAGAATGATCTTTCTATCCTCAATAGATTCTCGATTTCCTTGAAGACTTTGTAGATGGTTACTTTTTCCTCCATTGCTTTGACTTCCGAAAGGTGTGCATTTGCCTTGGAGAGAATTTCTGCATATGCTTCTGTTGAAATCTTCTCTGATGCTAAAGCTCTTGAAGAGTCATACTTCTTGGCCTTCGTGAGCAAGTCTGCTAAAGAGTCTCTCAGAGGAAGGGCAATTGAAGAATCTATCGTTGTTATTTCTTCAACTACCTCATTGATACATTCCTCCAAACAAGAGATTTGGTCTATTGAAGTGTTTGAGATATCATTGCAAAGTTCTTCCCACAGGTTTTGTATATATTTTCGTTGGCATGCTTTTATCACCTTACGGCCATGAAATTCTGAAATTGGTGTTCTAACTTGCTTGTGGAGATTTCCATGGTGATTCAATGGTATTTTTGATGGAGTATAATCCTCTACTGGCTTGTCAATTGTTCATCCAAGCATATTTGGATTGCCAGTAACATTCTCTTGCAATTCTCTATCCGTGTTCGTCTCATTGATGATAATGTCTTGATTACTGAATAAATGGTCTCCAACTTCTTCCACAGGCGCCTCAATGGTAGTGAACTAAAAAAAAAAAAAAAGAGAGAGTTAGAGTAATGTCAAGACACATGAAGAAAGGGAAGAAAATATATGAAGTATATTTACCTATTCAGCCAATTCTTTTGGTGACATCTTTGAGGCAGGTGTGGTTTCGAAAAATAATGAGCTAATAGAAATATTCTCCAAACTTGAAGGTTTTGACTTCTATTTCTGTCGATTCCAATGACGATATTTATTGTTGCTTTCTCCAGAATGTTTACCCTTTACTTGAACAAATCCTCTATCATCCAATATCTCGATCATATTATTTTTCGATGCTTCCCAAGAAGTTGAGTTCTAGGGGATCTCATGATTCTTTGAAGGAACTGGGATGCTATTGATATTTATCTCCATGTCCTCGATGCCTTTCAATAAAGGTGTTTCGATAACTTTTGGAGCCTCAGCATTTGTTTGTTTGACCGAAGTTGGTTGTCCCATCTCCGTTACTTGATTTCCTCTCAAGCTAGTTGATGCATGATTTTGGCCTTTTTGCCTCATTGAAGGAGGCTCGTCTACTGCTATGAGTTTTTGGGAATCCTTGTCCATCATTGTCTCTACAGTTTTCTTAGGATTCGTCCTAACTTCTTTTCTCTTAATTGTATTATGGTCATCTTTTCCATAATTTAAACACTTTGGAGAGGCATCATGCTTGGATCTCATTGATGGGGGTGTTTTCACTCTGGCATCTTGAGCTTCATCCTCGTTTGCTCTCTTGAAGTTAAGTTTGATGATTGTGCTTGGAACGCTCTTCGATCGCATCGACCACCAAGTGTCATACTCTTTTATAACTAATGGATGTCTTCTTTGTGGGGATATGATCAGGATAGAATAAGTTGAGATGTGCGAATTGAGGATTCCCACAACTGAACAATTTCTCCTAAGGTGTGAGTATGAATTATCTCCTTCAACTTGTTTGGGATATCTTGGCAAAAGTCGAATTGCCTGCTGAATCTGCATGGGTCATTCCGCTCGATGAAGAAAATGTTGTCCCGTCGAAGGGTCAAGAAACATGATCGTTGACTGATGAAATATTCCGCGCATTGAGGTGATAGATTTCCATCATCTATGAGGACTTTTTCCTCTTCTTGGGCCAAGCATAGTCTAGGGAAGGTTGACGGGTTCACATTTTTAATGATATTTTCTGCATCTGTAGTGTTGAAGAATTGCACCATCTTTTCCCCACTAAATTTAGTCATTCGGGCAAGACAGCTTGTTCAATCATTTATGTGATAAGTATCAAAATATTGACCAATCCATGCATAGACATAGTGAAATAGGAAAATGGCTGGGCACTCTCATAGTTTGGAGCTTGAACGAATTTTCTTAAGCCGTCGTAGATGCTGGCCAGATTTGGCGAGTACTGGGATTGCGAGAGAGAACTTCACTCCCATTGCCATTAAGCTTGCCACCTTGAAGACACTTGGACGTATATGATCCATCTCCCAACTTGGCAAGTGGAATTTGTAAATCCAGCATGCGAGAAAATCTCCCACGTATACTTCGCCCCTTAGAGAGTCTTTGATACCCAACATATCGAAGGGGATGTGTTCATCATTGATATTTAGCAAGTAAGAATTGTCCACACTTCCACATAGGTTGAATGTCTTCTTGGGCTTTGTGTTGGTGCTTCGTCTTTGACCCCTTAGATGTGGTATCTAGCTTGTCCTCGGAACCAAAATTGCATTCAGTCCTTAATGTGAACTCCTTCACGATCATTTTTGGTAAGCCTATAGTACATCGCAAATAAGTATCTGCAACTTGTTGGAAGTAAAGATTTTCCATCCTCATCGATGCTGAGAAGTTCTTTGGCTATTGCCACGACCTCATCATAAAATAAGCCGCAGATAGGAAGAGACCTCTGAGTTTATAAAGATCCCAAAGGGAAATTCATAGCTCGCCTGCCAAAGTATGAAGGCTGTTTGTCGAGAGGCACCAATATTTGCAGAAGGCACGTAAGATGTCATTACAACAATCATATGAGTAGTGTGACGCGTAAATAACATCATAGACATGGTCCCTCAAGAGTGTCTCCTTGTGTCGCACGAGCACATCTTCTGACCATTCCCAATAGTTGGAAGTATGTCTTGCTTCATCAAAGTATAAGGAAGGGCCATTCCACGTAGTTTTGCAGAGATTGGAACTTAAAAAAGGAAGCAAGAACTTGGCAGCACTCGGCTCCTTGTTATGAAGGGAGGAATTGAGTACGAGCACTTCTTTACTCCTTGTCGCAGTAGAAACCGATGATGCAACGATTGTTTCTTTGCTTGACCTGGTTGTGCAATCTTTAAGATGCAAAGACTCATCAAGAGGAATGTATGATTGTGTTAAAGGACCGATGGCTGGCTTGTACATATACAATGATACGCAGCTCTTGGACTAGGATCCTTCTCTTTCATCGAAGAGAGAGATGTGTGGCAATGGTGTCTCATAATCCTTGATTTGCATGGTTGTTGGACAGATGTGGCTGCATGGCAAACAGAATGCGGACACGAAGCGTAAAGTCCTTATGGTCGAAATAATTTATAGATTTTACCTTGGGACGTTTAAATAAAATAATACATGGATTAGCGGCGTTATAGTTCTCATAAAGAATTGAAATCATATTCTAGTAGTCAATTTATTACCTCTAGGCAATGTGATAGTATGGATTATATTGTCGCTTGTGATAAGGTCACTTTCTCATTGAGATTGATAACTATGCACGACAAAGACATGCAGTGCACAAGGAAATTGCTCATGTTTTCTCAATGCATTCTAGTACCTATGGAGTGAAAATTTAATTCGAATCATGGTTCTTTCAATTGGCAAAGCAGTTTGTCCATAAGGTTTGATACATAAAAGTGCAACAAGAAAAATGAAGCAAATAGAGAAATGCAGCATGATAGTTAGCAAGTAAAACTGCAAATTGCAGTAAGGTTCTTAAAAAAAAATGGCCTAGTCAGATTGATGAACAGCCCCAAGTCGAGTTAAAATTCATGCAAGATTTCAATTAAAAGCATGATTTAAGTCAGCAAGTTGAGATATATATCATGCAAGATTAAAGAGAGAAAAGTTGTTATGCATGCAACGCGTAAAGAGGATTTAGTAAATGAGATTAACCCAAGCAAGGACTTGTGTAACATCTACAATAGCAAGCCGCCACAGTAATGGTGAAATTTGGCAGCGGTAAATTCAATAGACTCATAGCAGTAGACGAGCCTCCTTCAATGACAAAAACAAATTTCAGCAGCAAATTTTTTGTACCAGCAGCATCGAAATTTGACGGCAATAACAACAAAGGAGCAGGTAGTAGCAACGATGAAGAATTGCTGTGGTGTGCAATAGCCAAGCTATGACGACAGCGACAAATCAACGTAAAAGTGTGATGGCAGCGTAGATTGCAAATAGTATTGTCTCGCAAACACGGAACTGAGAGGAAATACTTCCTACTTACTTGCTTTGTCTACCTGTCCAAGCTACCATGTGAACATATTGCCTAAATTCGGATTCTTTCCGACTTTTGTTGAAGAAAAATAATGAGGATCAAGGCTAAAGCAATGTTTCCTTCATAGAGATCGTAATGATACGAAATCGAATACAATTCGGATGAAAGGATGTGTTATTCGCATGGATTTAGTTTCCTTCTGTGAATGAAGTTTTGCACAAGTTTTATGGATTTGGACGTTATGTTATGCCAATTGAACTCTATTCCAACAAGAAGTGTCTGATTCTAATGAGTTGATAAATATATGATTTAAATGTTCTCAGATATTTGGGGAAGCTTAGGTTTAAACCCATGAAGGATAAGTTCGCCGAAGTCTGTCTAGCCACATATGATGGAATTTATCTTCAAATCCTTTCATGAGTCAAAGAGGAAAATCACGTGAGACTAGTTGCTTGGTTTTAGTTGACATGATGCACCTAATTTGCTAAGTGGATATTAGAGGTGTTCTTGTACAATTCACTCTGCTATACTCATTTTTTTTAGATTGGGGTGTCAGTATATTTCGAATACAATTCGGAGTCTAAGATAGTGGTATTTCTCTAAAAGTTGGGATTTGAGTTTCCTTTTAGCATTGGATTGTTTGTGGCCTTTGAAAAATTGATCAGTTTGACAAGGAGTTTATGTTTGGTTTCAAGACTCCAAACGCAGATGGTTTGTTTGTTTCAATCTTACATCATATAGCAATAATATCACGGTGGTGGGATCGCTTTACATAAGTCTCAGTTTGCTGTTGAAAACAAATTGATTTACTTCCATGTTTCAGATAAGGAAGTTTCGCTACGTGGCTTTTGATTTTGTCTGAAAATACCATTCATGATTGAAAGAGGCCAAGATTGTTGATATTTAACTCCATTCATCGGTGCAAATTTCAGCTGGGGTGGAAAAAGCTGGAGCCTTGAGAATGTTCTAATACAAATCATAGATGAGACAATATCGATACTTTATTGGAAGATGCTTCTTTATGCGATGTAATTTGTTGTTCATTCTATTGGAATTTGGAAACAAGGTCCAGTTTCTTTAGATTTAACGCTGGACTATTCTATGTTTTCCAAATGACTCTAGTGTATGTTTGGATTTAAATTTATCTCAATCACTGAATTGGAAGTTCACTAGGGAAATTGTGGTTGATTCAAAGTTCATTCATGCTAAAGCTAAAATGGTTGCGGGCTTAGCTTGGATAAATTGGTTGCTGGATCTCTAAGCTAAAGTTGAATTCATATTCAAGTAATTGACATTTATTTTATTCAAGTCAAAGGGGAAAAGAATTATCGAAACTTGTCCACTGAAGCCACAATTCGAAGGTCGGCATTCGCAAACAAGTTTCGAAGGGGCATTTGTAGACAATGAAATTTTATTTTAATTAAAATTATCATTTGTCTATAAATTAATTTAATTGGCATATTTATGATCCAATTAAATAATCATATGCCATATGCCATATATATTATGGAACATTGGTTGCCACATGTCAAAAAGAGGTAATTCGACCAATCAATTGTATTTGTGTCGCACTTCCAATTAAATTGTGTCATGTCACATGTCTGCAAGACTTGGCCAATAAGGACATATATACTCTAGTATTTATCTCTTTATTAATAAATTAGAATAAGGAGATAATATCAAAGTAGTACAATCCCTATGTATTGATATCTCTTATGTGTGTAAAGTGATAAGAATTGATTTCTTGGCATGCAAGTAAGAAGTTACACATGCTACAAGTCTTCTAACTTGCTCCCCTCCTATAAATGTATAAATAGGGGTCATCCCTCAAAGGTTCAACACACATATACACATACATACATATTTCTGAAGTCTGAAAGCTGTGAAAGCTCTGAGTCTTCAAATTCTCTCTTCAAGTCTTCCATATATCAAGATTTGAAGATTTTCATCAAGTGTTCTTCAGGTCTCCCATATCAAGATTTGAAGAATTCAATGACTTGGTTCGGGAATAAGCTGTGAAACCCTCAGATCGTGTCTGAAGTAAAGAATCAAATGAATTTTCTCCACATATTGAGAATATCCTAGAGATTGTAACCCTTTATTTCATATATTCATATATTCATATTTTTATTGCTATATTTCTTGTTTGTTCAATTTTTTTGCAGACTTGAAATATTTCGTTGCGCACATCATCAAAACAAATACCAATCACAAAGCCATTACCAACAACACCACCCTCCACAACAATTCCAAGGCCACTATTCAAGAAAAATGAAAGATATGGTTGCCCAAATCTTGAGAAATCATGAAGCATCCTTCAAGAACTTGGAGACGTAAGTGTGACAAATTGCTCGGAAATTGGTTAACATACCTCAAAGGGCTCTTCGAAGGGATAAAATTCCTTACTTAAGGGAACAAGCTAAAGCAATTGTTCAATGAAGTGGAAGGGAAGTGAATAACAATGTTGTTTTGAGGGGACAAGTAATGGGGATGATCATAATTCTGAGGCTACGGGAAATGATGAAGTCGAGCAAGACAATGAAGTGGGTGAATCTTCTAAGGGAAAAGGCATGGAACTTGAGGAGCCTAAAAATTATCAAAACTCTACTAGAAGAAACAATGAAGACAAGAACCAATCCTTGGAGCCATCAAAGATGGTCCAGATCCCAATTCCACAAAGGCTAAAGGGTGATGAAAAAGAGAACAAGTTGAGAAGAAGTTCATAAGGTTCTTGGAGATCATCAAGAAGGTATAGATAAATATCTCCTTCATCGAGCCTTTAAAGAACATGCTAAGCCATGCCAAATTCATGAAGGAAATGCTCACAATTAAGAGGAAGCTTTTGGGGAATGAGATCCTATGATTGACCAGGGGTGTAGTTCCCCAATTCAAAAGGATCTTCCCCCTAAGATGAAGGACTAGGGATTATTTTCCATCTCTTGTGAGATCGGTGGACTGAACATTGAGACAGCATTGTGCGACCTTGGAGCTTCAATCAACTTGTTGCGTACTTTCCATCTACAAAATGTTGAATGGAGGAGAGTTGAAGCTCACTAATTTTTATTTTTAGTTTGCTGATTCCCAGAACCTTAGTCAGGAGGTGTAACTCCAAAAGTTTTATTAATAAATATTGGAATGTGCGAGGAAAGGGGACATAAAACCGAAATCTTCTAAAAATAGAGCTTAAAATAAACTTTAATTTAACTAGAAGATTTTTTGGCATCCCTAAGATAATAACAAGATATCTTATATAATCTTAGGATTCCTCTAGCTAATCTAGGCAAAGAGCTTAAATGATTAACAGAATTACATTGTTCATTATATCTTACATTAGCTAAATAATCAACAAGCTTGCTCCTTTCTCTGAAAGTGTGAGATGTGGAACAAACTAGATTGATAAGCCCCTTGCCAATTAGAGGTAATACTTTATCCAGCAGCCAAGAAAGCCTGAAATTACTAGAAATAAGCTAAAGAGCCATTGTTGAGGTCCCATTTGGGATTGTGATGGCTTATTTCTCGTGCAAAGCAATTTGTTCATTAGAGTTTTGAAGGAAAGCGCTTTGTAAATGCTTAATTTTATTGTTTGGGAGTAAAATTGCACACGTACATTTTATATGCAATAATACATGATTTTCAATTTTTAGGAGTATTTCTATATTTATTTAGTTTTAAATTAATGATAAAATAGTTCAACTTTATCTTTATTTTTTTTTAAAAAAGAAAAACCTAATTCAAAAGCACCAATTTTTAGTTTCAGCTAAAAGTGTTTTTGAGACCAAACACTCTAAAAGTACTTTTATCATCTAAAAGTACATTTTTAGCAAAAGTTCTATAACCTAAACGGGGCCTGAATCCAGTTCAGTGATCACCTGATGCAAATGCAATTTTCTGCACAATTGTAAACCATCGAAACTACTATAAGTTTAGCGAAAAGGTAGTATCATAACCTGCATAATAAGAAGAGAAAGTTGCCAACAGGTTCCTAGCTGAATCCCTAATTGAACCTCCTTCAATAGCCAAACCTGTGGATTACCTCTAGAAATCCCATCTGTGTTTAGTTTTTAATAAGTGTGCTAAGGAGGTATCCATCTGACCAGACTTACTGTCCTCACCTCGTTTTTATAATGCAATGGAAAACCCATTATTCTGCAGAATTCAGTCTCTTTAGCTGTAACTAGAGGGAAAACTTGAAAAAGCAGAGCTGAGTAGACCTTTAATGGCAACAATAATGGTCGATGTATTGAAGTCATGTCCTTCAAAAAACCTGGCACACCTAACTTTCCGAATCTCCCAACAGATGAGGCTTGGTATCATTCTGCAACATACTCCATGTGCAGTTGATTCTGGGGTATGCAACCACCAAGTGTTTATCAACTGCTTGAAGTTGTCTGCAGTTAAATCAACCTGCATTATTCTGCCAAAATAACTCCAAACTTCCACTACCAAGGTACAATCCATGAAAAGTTGCAGAAAAGATTCTCGAAAACTGCAAAATTGACATACGGAGGCCAAAGAAAACCCTATTTGTCTGGGCAATCTTTCATCCATTAGCAAAGCATTATTCAGCAATTTTCACACAAAAATAAAAATCTTAACAGATAATCTCTTATTCCAAATCATTTTTCTGGAAAAAGGAGCAGCATGATGCTCTCTATTGATTTGAAAGGTAGAAGACATTGTAAACATTCTATTTGGAGTACCTTTCCAAGCAATACTGTCCTTCCCTTGTCCTAGCAAGATTGATTTACCTGCGCATAGGTTCTTGTTGTAGCTTGGAAAAGACGTAAGAATTGCTCCCTCATTTCAGCATTAACCATTCCAGACTTGTGCAGCTGACATGTCAAAAATGGGAGAGAATCCACCTTGGAGAATAATGACTCCAGTCTTCAAACCAAAACAAGAATTCCCCTGCGAACCAAAGTCACCACGTTTCCTTCTACTATGTCTTTTATGTTGATCATCATTTTCGAAGTTGGTAAGGATAAACTTGTGAAAACTCCTATAACAACATGTATCTCCTTATGAAGGTACCTTTTGACAAGGAGGCTATAAACTTACTCCAAAGGGAGTCTCGAGTTCTAAAGGTCAACCAGATCTTTAATGCAAAGGCTGTTTGAATATCCTTTAGCCTCTTAATGCCCAACCCTCCCTCTTCTTTAGGGCAACAGATTCTCCTCCAAGCTATCCAATGTCTTTTGTGATTGTACTCAAAATACCCTAAAAGAATTGAGCAAAACACCTTTCAAGCACCTTCAGAATATTCTTAGGAGGATTAATGACAGTCATGAGAAGTAAAGGAATTGAGCTCAAAACATGTTTGATCAGGATCAGTCTTCCTCCTGGAAGCAGCAATTTAAAATTCCAACCCAGAATTCTTCTTTTTACTTTAACTACCATAGGCTGGAATGTTTGCACATTCTTCCTCCCTTTATTTAGTGGGAATCCCAGATAATTAAAGGGCATTGTCTTATTAGTGAAACCAGTTATCCTTGCAATAACTCTAGCCCTTCCAACAGCCAGTTTCTTGGAAACCACAAAAGAGCTGCCCTTGCCTCACTTCTCTTGAGAAAGAAAACAGATCAGTAGGAAACCCCTTAATGAGGATTGAATACTAGCAAGATTGAATTATGTTGGAAAATAAAGAAATCCAATAAGAAGAAAAGCCAAATTGCTTCAAAACTACATATAGAGAAGCCCAACAAACCCAATCAAAAGCTTTAGTCATATCAAGCTTAACCACAACATTGCTTCTTCTAGTTTTTTATTAATGAATTCCATCATCTGTTGTGCAGGAAGAATGTCATCAACAGTCTTTCTCCCTTGCACAAATCCTCCATGTTCCTGAGAGATAGTCTTAGGCAACAAGACACCTTAGGAATCAAGCAAAGTAATGTAATAGCAATTGCTTTTGACATGATACCTCCATTGAAAAAGTCCCTCACTGACGAACAAGATTTGAAAAACACACCATATAGACCGTCTACTCCAGCAATACTATTAGAACTAAGGGAGTAAACTGCTTCCTTGACCTCCTCAAGAGATGGAAGTGGTTCACCAAATAAGAGTTATCCTTGTCTAAAATCAAACGAGGAATCCAATCATCTGTAATCAAATGAGGAATGCAATCCAAAAAATCTTGAACTGGTTAAATGTCTTCTGCTTCAAACAAATGTTGGAAAAAAACCAGTGATTCCTCTTTAAATTTTGCAATGTCCTCAATCCAATTCTTATCAGCGTTTTTTATCCTTCTAATACACAACGTGTTCCTTTTTTCTTGAAGATGAGAATGAAAAAATTTGGAGTTATGATCCCCCTCTTGAAGCCATTTTATTCCAGCTTTTTGTTTCCAAAAATCCTCCTCTTCTGCCGATGATTTAAGAAGTTTAGCTTGAGCATGAGCAAGTTCGCATTGAGTAGCCAGTGAGCTATTTTGTTGTAATTGATTCTCCCTATATACAACCTCCTTTTCAGCAGCTTTAATCTTTTGAAAAATATCAACAAAGTGCAACCTATTCGAGCTTTTCAATTCCAACTTAAACCTTTTCAATTTGGCTGCATTCATAAAGATTGCGAAAGGGTTCTTTTGCAGGGACTTTCCAATTGTTTTCCACCACTTCTAACAAATTTTCGTGATTTACTCAAACATTTAAAAACTTAAATAACTTTGGACCAACAAACTAAATGGAGTTAAGGGGAAGTAACATTGGGGAATCATCTAAACAAGTTTTGTTAAGATGAGCAAAAGACAAAGATTGAAAAGTGCTAAGCATTTTTTGATTACAAACACCGCTATCCAGTCTCTTCCACACCAATCCTCCAGTTCTAATTCCAACCCAAGTGTATTTAAAACCAGCATAAGGTAGCTCTATCAAGGAACAATGACATAAGGTGTGAAACCCAGTATTTTACTAGCCTTGTTCTTTGATTTTTAACTGGTTTAAAATGTTTTTCATATTATTTTTAGTCATTAAGTACTTCAACTTATTAATTTTTCACATCTTCGGCAAATTGTTCGGTTTACGCGCAATCCCATGCTGTCTTTAAACACAGTTGGACTAAGTGTAATTAGTGCATTTGCGATAAAAAAAGGAAACCTAAAGATAATGTTAATTTAGTAGCAAAAAAATTAGTTTTTGGGTCAAATAGTCAACTTGGAGACTATTTGGTCAACTTAGGTACTATTTGGGTCAACTTTGGAATTTCTTTTTAAGTCTTCTTCTTGTTGTTTCTTCCTCATTTCTTCCCAGCAGCAGCTGAACTTATCTTCCTCCATTTTCCCTCAAAAATTTTCTTGGATTTCAAGTAGGAATCACTTGGAAGGTAAGATTTTATGTATTTTAGCATTTATGGCCTATGGGCTTTATGATCCAAGCTTTAATTTCAAGTTTTGTAGGATTCTTTATGGCTGAAAAATAACCCTCTTTGCAGCCTTATATGTGTTGATTTATGTATGTTATGGGTTGTTTTTAGTGTTTTGGAGGTTGGGAAGTGATTGGGGTTGATTTTTAACAACTTTCCATGGTTAGATTACAAATTTTAAGATTATGAGTTAGGGTTTTGTCTTCCATATGTGGCCCGTAGAATGTTATGCTATGAATGCTTATGTCTATGCACATAATGATGTTTTAAGAGTGTTTTAAGGTTAGTTTGGATAGGAATTGAGACTTGAAACCAAGTGGAATTGATTTTCCTTCATTTTGTAAGTAAGCGGAAGTTTGGCGCAACTAGGATAATTTGGATAATTGGTTATGTTTAAAGGGTCTTTAATGATCTTTTGATGGTTTTAGGTCAAAATCCATTGTTGTGGAATGCTATTGATATAGTCCCGGCTATTGCTCCGGTGAATCTTTCCGTTTATGGATTTTGTTGGTTGAATATGTTGTTTTCGGTTAGTTGTAACCACTGTGTCATAATATAGTACGATTAGAAATCTAGCGAATTTGAGGGTTAACTAAGTGTTTTGACTGGGGTTTTAGCTTGTCGAAGTTGGTGAAATTGTGAAAAGGTCATTTTTGACCAAAGAGCTTTCAGACTTTGATGATCAGTGAACACTTCACACCTGTCACCAAGATAAGGATCTAGATCTCTTATAACATCCAGATGCATATCTGAGACAGGTACAACGCCACCTGGCGATCGCGTTCGTGATCATTGTGCACTAGTACACTAATCATAGATGTGTATAAGACACAGTTTACTAGTCAGATTCCTGTAATCTTATACACACCTAGATAGTCTGAGATGGATTTTAAAATGTGTATGATGTTTGGAACTGCACTTTTACCAAGTTTTGGAATTATTACATATGAAATCGGGACCAAGCTATTTTATGTTAATCAAATGATATGTTTGCAAACTCTTTTGATATGAAAGCATTTTATAACTGTTTTGGCTCATAGGTGACCTAGGTATATAATTTTGGATGTATTTGGAAAATTACTTGGATTTGTTCGCTATGCTTTAGCATACTATGTTTTGAAATGATTGGATCTTTTTGGCTACGCTATGCTTTAGCATACTATGTTTTGAAATGATTGGATCTTTTTGGCGACGCTATGCTTTAGCATACTATGTTTTGAAATGATTGGACCTTTTTGAGTATGTTTCATTTCATGCCTGACATTTAAACGGCATGAGACATTTTAAGCTATGTTTTGAAATGAATGGATCTTTTTGGCTATGCATTTGGACAAAAAGAACCAAAAAGATGTGTATAAGAGACAGAATTAGATAGGTTTTGTATTGATGAACTTTGTTTTTGTTGTAGCATCTTTTGTACTAAGAAGGAATTTTGTAATTCGTATTTTTGTGTAAAATGAAATATTCGGTTTTATAGTTAAGTAATGGTTTGATACACTATTACATTTTACACAAGTTTGTTGCTTTGTTCAAACTTCTGCCTTGTTTTTGGTCCGGTGTACCATCTAGCGCGGCGTGTTACGGTCCCGTTTTTGGGGCGTGACATAAGGAATCCTGAAAGTCTTGTATTTCACTTATGTGAGACGTTGATGGGCACCCAGTATTCATCAAAAGAAAGAATTACATTGAAGTCACCTGCCACAAACCAAGCAGAAGTGTGAACAACTGAGAAGTTGTTATGAGCATCTCAAAGTCCTCCTTTCTACCCTTGTGAGTCCACCATAAATTGCTGATACAATAATGGCTTCTGAGAAAGCTGGACAATCCATCTTCAGGTGTAATACTTGTTCCTCACTTGATTGCAGTTGCACCAAGATATTAGAACTCCAGAAAATCCAGATGCCATTGTGGGTGTTACTTTTACAGCCATGAAACCCTAATTTATTCTTGACTACCTCCAGTTAACCAACATCAATTAGAAGTTCAATCAAACATAGCAAATTAGTATTATGCATCCTAATTAGCTTCTTTATTCTTCTTAAAGAAGGTTTATTACCAATCCCTCTAATATTCCAAAAAAGACAATTGATTGATTATCAGAAAAAGGGGGGAAGCAATTTGGTAGCCTTTAAGGCTTATCTTGTGATCATTGCTGGTCCATAAATATAACTTCTATGTTTCCTAGTTCTCTTGCGAACAACCAAGTGAAATCCCTTTTTGCATTAGCTTGGAGTTTTGATCTTAATTCCTTACTTGTATTAAGCCATTCTTCGAGCTGTTTCTCATGTTCAAAAGTAACCAAAATAGCTTGATCACGATCAGAAAGAGAGTGAAGCTCATCCTCAGTAAGGAACTGATGAAGTAGAGCTCCATTATCATCGAAAACCCTAGTCATCAGCTCATTAGCTTCTAGAATTGATATGTTGTCCTTTTGTTTGATGTTATCATCTTATTGTTCGATCACCTGCGCCTGCTGGACCATGAGGGCTTACTCAGATTCATCAGGATAAAGATCCTCGAGATTCACCTCTTCATCTCCCTCCCTATTTTCTAGAGTTTCAGAATCTTTCGAATTATGTAGTTGGGATTTGATCAGGAAATCTTCTGCTACCACATTAGCTTATTCATTCTCTAGTAAATCATCTTGGTGGTTGAGATCTTATGACTTGCTGAACCTCATGTTGATCCTTGAAAACATTGTTACACCTTGGACTAAGTCAATCAAATCTTCCACTAGTTGAATCACTTCCTTAGTTCCTAAGGGTCCAAGCTAGCCACTTTGAATTTGAACCCATTATTATTTTTATTTTTTTTGGCTCAGCCAATTTTCCTTTTTTTTGTTGATCAGTTTCCCCATCCTTTTGCAGTTGCTGATCTTGATTCTTTTAATTTCTAGCCTAAGAAAAATGATCATGTTCACCAGCTATGCAATCTGATATTTGATGACCTTTTTTAAAGACATTTCTCGCAGAACAATTGAAGGTCCAAATAGTTAATCTTTTGCCATTGTCTCTCCCTCCCATTGTTGAACGAATTCGGCCTGGAAGATGTCGCCTTAAGTCAGCTTCTACATGGACCTTACAAGATTAGGCCTAGACATAGTGGTTGTGGCCATGTCAATTTTTAATGGCTTTCCTATTGTTGAGCAATAGAGAAAAATGAATGCTTATTAAAAATACAAGAGAGGTAAATTTTCTAATGTTATCCATATAGGAAAAATGAAAGGATCAATATTAGTTCTGAACCAAAGATGCCACTTTAGAACATTCATTTGATATCCATTGACATACCAAGTAGACTTTACTAGTAGGCATGAAATCCGCCTCCAAATTAAAGCGGATAAAGACATGTTTAAAAGTCATTAAACAAATAGTGAAATCTCCATCAAAATCAATTGTGTGAAAGCTTTTATGAAGAACCTCCATTGAAGGTTTTCCATGAGGAAATTTTCCCACAATAGCAAATTTCATTGGTGAAAACAGCTTTCCAATTTCCTCATCAGAGAAAAACAAAGCTGGCCTTCCCTTGAAAGATTGCATCTCCTTAAGAATCATCACTTCATTGAACATATTTGCAGCACCATTCATCACCTTTTTCCCTTGCAAGACTTCAAAGAAAGAAGGTCGTTTCAGCACTTGGAGCTAAAGGGTTGCCATAAAGAAAATCTCAAAGAAAGCAAGAAAGCCCAAAATTCTAGAGAAAAGGCAAAAAGAAAGAAGCTAGAGAGAAAAAGCTGGGCTTGAATTAATTATAAGACTAATTATAGATCTTAATCACACTAATGTATCTCTTCAATTGGCGGATCAATTGAAGCATAAAGTATCCATCCAGTATAGTTGAGAATATCATTGTGAAGGTTAACAAAGTGTTTCTTCTGGCTGCTTTTATCATTCTTGAAATGGAAGACGATAATGAGATGCTGATAATTCTTGGGAAGCCATCCTTGGTAATTAGAAGAGCTCTAATTGATGTTCAAGAGGGCAAACTTCAACTATGAGTCGATAAGGACACCGTTTCATTTTAAGTTTTTGATTCATTAAAGTTTTATTCCTTATGTGATGAATTGTTTATAGTAGACATCATTGATGAGGTTGTTAATGAATATTGAAGGCCAAATCTCAAGGAGTTTCTAATGGAGATGGCATTCAGAAATACAGAGGAAGAGAAAGAGCAAGATGAAGACAACACTAGTTTGCATGGAAAAGTTAGATGATGAACCTAATTTGGAGGAAGAGGTTAAAATGCAATAGGATATAGGTAAAGGGGGATCTCAGACCAATGAACCCCTAAGGTTGAACTCAAAACGCTTCATTCTCATCTTTGTTATTCTTTCTTGGTTGATAATAAAACATATCAAATGATTGTTAGTTCTCTTCTTACTTGTAATCAATTGTAAAAGTTGTTCTTACTTGTGATCAATGGAAACAATAGCTTGATGTGGTAAAAACACACTGTAGTACAATTTCTTGGCCCATAGAAGACATAAAGGGTATAATTCTCACGGTTTGTATGCATAAAATTCTCCTTGTTGATAGTTACAAACCAGGTAGGCAACTCTATCGTGGGTTGAACTTTACTTTGAAAGAAATGGTTAGAAGGGATGTGATGAAGCTTCTGGACTCTAGGATTATATATTCCATAAGCAATAGTATGTTGGCTAGTCCCACTCAAGTAGTACCCAAAAATGGGAGGTAATATTCAATAATAGCCAACTGAAGAAATGAGTTTATCCCTTCTAGGCTAGTTGCTGGTTTGTAAGCGTGTATCGATTTGCAAAAAATCAATGAAACCTCGTGCAAGGACCATTTCTCTCTTCCTTTTATTGATCAAAAGCTAGAGAGACATTCAAGCCATGCCTTTTATTAGCTTCTTGATGGTTGCTCTAGGTATTTCCAAATAGCCTTTGCACTAGAGGACCAAGAAAAGACCACTTCTACTTGCCCATATGGTACATTCACTGATAGACGTATGCACTTTGGTCTAAGTAATGCCTCAAGTACTTTTCAATAGTGTGTATTTGCCATCTTTCACGGCCTGATTGAGAAGTGTATTGAAATTTTCATGGATGATTTAGTGTTTTTGGTGATTACTTTGATTCATGCCTACTTAATCTATCTCTTGTGCTCAAAAGATGTGAAGAAGCAAACCTTGGTTTAAAATGTGAAAAATTCCATTTTATGGTAAATGAAGGTATGTTTTGATCTCCCTCATGGAACACATAATTTCTTCAAAAGGGCAAAGATAGAAGTGATTGAAAAATTGGCTCTTGCTTTATAACATGAAAGGGGTGAGAAATTCTTTAGGTCAAGCCAAATTGCAGTCTCTTATATCAAAAAAATGTGTTAAAATACTAGGCCTTTGTCTTGTTTGTTGTAAAATGCTTTTTTTTTTTTTTTTTTACTTTAATGATGAGTGCTTGGAGGCTTTTGATTTGTTGAAGAATGCTTTGGTTACCACCCGTCATAATTGCTCCTAATTGGTCTTTGTCATTTGAGCTTATGTGTGACGCAAACGATTATGCCGTTGGGCCGGCTTTGTGTCAAAAGGTTGACAAGCTCTTCAACGTAATGTATTATGGTAGTTGAACTCTAAATGAAGCACAAGTAAATTATTCCACTAGCAAAAATAGAATTTCTTGTCGTACATTTTGCTTTTCATAAGTTTAGCTCTTATTTGATTGGGAGTAAGGTTATTGTTCACACTAATCACTCAGCACTCTCAAGTATTTGCTTGCAAAGCACGATGCTAAACCTAGACTAACTTGATGGATTTTGTTCTTGCAAGAGTTTGACTGGCGATAGCAGATAAGAAGTAAAGCAAAAACAACGTAGCCGACCACCTCTCATGCCTTGAAGGACAGGGTCTAGCCCAAGAAGTTGTACCCAATGGTAGTGGAGACTTCTAAACCTTGGTATACTGTCTTGGTTAATTTTCTAGTAGCCAAGCTGGTACCTTCTTCCATGGAGGTCAATGACGAAGAAAGTTCTTTTTGGTAGCCAAGTACTTCTTTTAGAAGACTCCATTTCTATACAGTCGATGTAGTGACCAAATAACTTGAAAATGGGTGTCGAAAGAGGAGGTGTTGACATTCTCCACCACCTCTACACTTTGCCGATTGAGGTTCACCATGATTCACAAAGGATGGCGGTAAAGGTCTTTAAATGTGGTTCTTATTGGCCTAATTATTCAAAGATGCAAGAGAGTGTGCAACAATGCAATAATGTGCCAAAGAGTAGGCAACATATCAAGATTGAACAAAATGCTTTTGAATAATATCTAGGTGTATGAAATGTTTAATGTATGGAGAATAGATTTCGTTTAGCCCTTTCTGAATTCGTAGTCTAACAAGTTCATCTTGGTCATGATGGATTATGTATCCAAGTGGGTAGAAGCAATGGCAAATGATGCTAGAGTTAGGGTGAATTTTGTATGGAGAAACATCTTTCCAAGGTTTAGAGTCCCCAAAACAACCATTAGTAATGGAGGAACACACTTCAAGAATTCCTATTTGACTTCACATTATCTAGGCATGGGGTGACACATAAACTGTACTTTGGTTACCATCAACAAACCTCGAGACAAGTGAAAGTTTAGAATAGGGATGTGAAAAGAATTTTAGAGAATACCATAAATGCTTCACGGAAATATTGGTCTTAACGTTGGATGATACTTTGTGAGCACAGTGGAGGGCCTACAAGACACCTATAGGAATGTATCCCTTTATGGGATAGTCTATGGTAAGCCATGCCACCTTCTGATAGAGTTAGAACATAGAGCCTATTAGGTGGTTATGAGCCTAAGCTTTGATTGGAAGGAAGCTAGTGAGAGAAGGCTATTGGACATCAATAAGCTTGATGAATTCCAAAAGGAAGCCTATGAGAACTCTAAGCTATAAAATGAAAGAACCAAGGGTAGGCATGATAATCATATCTTGAGGAAAGAGTTCAACACCGGTGATTTGGTAGTGTTGTACAATTCGAGACTCAAATTGTTAGCGCATGATAAATAGAATTATTTTGCATCTAAATCCTATGACATCATGAGTATATTAGTCCCAATATTGGGTGCTTATATGTATTTGTACATGAATTTCATGTTTTGTAGTAGTGATAGCGTAATATTAGGCCTTTCGGTGGTATCTATGACTAATTGATCATAAAATGGTGCACGTTGGTGTTCGGTGTATATTTGTAGGGATTATATGCAATTGAATCAGCAACTTGAAGTATCCAAATTGGACAAGTCAAAGACTAAGGGTGCAATTAGACGAAAAATTGAAGAACAAGTCCAAGATTGCCAAAGTTCACCAACACCACAATTCCAGATTCTAAGGCACAATATTCCACACAGCAGTTACCAACTAGTCGAGAAATCAAACTCGGAACCATAATTATGAAATTAATGAAGGTGAATCTGATATCGTGGTCTATACAGATTTTCAGACAAAGGAAATCTTGACCACTTTTGGAAAGGCTACATAAATTCAAATAATCCTAAAGTGAACACCTACAAATACATAGTGGATAGTGCTAGAGTTTTAGCTTAGCGTGGACTAGATATGGTTCCCTTAGGAGTAGAAGAACTTCTCCTTATTTAGTAAAAATTGTAGCAATTAGTATTCTTCTTAAATTTTCAGCATTTTTATCTTTAAAACTACTCTCTTTAGTTAATGAAAGCTTAGAATTTCCTTCACAATTGTTTCTAGTTTTTTTAATAGCTTTCATTTAGTATAAATATTACCAAAGTCTCTCATTTTCAACCTTATTTACATTTCTTGTACCATGACAAGCATATTTATGTTGATGTTACTTGTAGTTTTTTCCTTATTAGTTGATATAACTTGCCTTTTTGTTTCTATATTTTGTGTTCCTTTAAATATGTGTATCTAAACTACTAGGGATTGGGCTATGAAAAGTGAACTTTACATAGGTGTGGATGATTCCAAGTGAGTAGACTAGTAAATGGTGGATATTTGAATTGTAGTAAATGGTTTGGAATTGTTGGTAAGAGGAAAAGGATCCACCTTTGAACCATATTTGTTAGGTTAACACAAGATACAAGCATTAAGTGTTAGTACTTAGACAGGTTTACTACTTGGTTTGGTGGGATAGTAATTGGGCTAAGATGCTAACTTCCTTAATTAGTTTCTTAAACTCCATGTAAAAGTCTAGACTAGAACCATGAGCTAGGCCAAGATATCATTCATAGTTGGGAGGGAACTCTCATTTGTACCCATTGAATGTGCCCTCACCCGGTAAAGGAATCTTAACCGTAGTCCAATCCATCTTGTATACTTTTGTTATTCTACTTGTTAATTTAGTTTTCTATTTCTTAATTTCTATTTTAATTGTTATCTTAGCTTAATCACACTTTGAATTAATTGTTTAGATAGTACTCATACTGTGACATTTAAGGATATAAGTTTTGAAATTTATCAAAATTTGGTGGGTTGTTTGGCTTTTAAAGTCCTTGATACCAAGTTTGGGGTTAAATTGAAAGCAAGCAAGGGTTTTTGCAGTCTTTCATAAAATTGTGTGCTGATACTGAAATTTCATTTGGGGTCTTAATGGCATTTAAGCATTCTTTTGAATTGCTTTAATAAATATGACAAATCCACCTCCACTTTCCCAATCTCCTTGTTTCCTTTACTTCTACTCTACCCAATCCCTTTCATTTCCTTCCTTTCCTAACACATACACACATAGTTCCATCTGCCTCATTTTTTTCTGATAAATAACTTGAAGTTCTTTTAATTAATTACACCAACAAATTTGTGAGAGAAAATGGACAAATTATTAGTGGATTTTGGTCGAAATATGGTGGAGCTTCGATGTGGCAGCTAGATGTTCCGGTGATGGTAGTTTTCAAGCTTCTAGTGAGCTTCAAGAAGTGATTTCAATAATGTCTAGGCAAGGAAAATCTTCGGGCATGTCTAATTTTGTGATTTCTTGATTGTATAGGAATGTTAATCTGACTTCTGCTTTGAGTTTTAGGAACTTTAATCCATCTTTTTCTTGTTGACTTTGTTGCTAAAATGATGGAATCATTAAGTTTTTTGGGTGTTATTGTTGTTAAGTAGGGTATTGATGGTATTCGTAGTTGCCCATGTTAATTTCGAAGAAATTTCAAAATAGGTCTATTAATTTGAAACATATATAGTTGTTTATAGGCTAAATTTGGGACACAGATAGAAATAGGAGCAGTATTGTGTAATTTGTTGAAGTTTGGAGAACCATGCTCATCCGGTTGCCAATGGACTCCACAACTATATTCTGCCATTTTCTTGCTATTAAACTGTTGTCCTGGCTAGAGTAGAATAAGAAGCTTATAACTCAAAATTTAGAGCTATTTTTGTGTCTCTTTGTTGCGTGTTTAGTCCCATTTTGTGTGTTCTTAGGTGAACAAAGTTATGTTTAGGGTGTTCATAGTTGATTGTGTGATTTTAAGGTGTTTTTGTAGTTAAAGTGTTTTTATTAGCATATTTGTCTATTAACTTTGTTTTGTGTTTTGTGTAGTTGAAACAAGGGTTGAAATGATCAATTGACAAAGGAACGCAGACCTAAAGTGAATAAGTGAAGAACTTGGGAACTACTAAAGTAGTCTAGTAATTGACTTCAGCTGCATTACAAGCAAACAGCTGCTAATTGCGGAAAAAATAGAAGAGATTTTGTAGACTGCAGCTAAACTAAGAGAATCACTCATAGTTTATGATGAGGCATAGACTACAAGAGAACAAGGCTAAAACTCCCACAGTCTAAGATTGGTCCGAGTTCTGGGCCTGGGCTTATTTTGCAATTTTTATAAATTGGGACCTTAAGTAACAATTGAAAGGTGGCAATTCTCAAATTTTATTTTTAGTCTTTTGGCTAGGTTTTATAGACTGCTTTTCTCATACTCTAGGGTTAAATTATTCTTCAATTTCATAGCTTAATTTTTCATCTTTTGGATCGCTTAAGTTATTTGATTCAAGTTCTTTTGCAACGTTTTCAATTCTGATAACATGTCTTTCATTTACTTATTCATAGTTGCACTTTCAATTTTTGTTTATCAAATAATCATGTCTGCTAGCAATTTAATTAATCTATTTGCCATGCATTGCTAAATTAATCAGAGTTCAGGTATGGATGATGCGATTATTCATGGGTTGATTCAAAATTAAAGGTTGGTCACACAATTATATTAATCGGCTAATAATTAACATAAATACACAAATTTAAAGAGTGGCTAACCTTAGTTTTGGTTAGGTTGACCGAGTGGGTAATGCTTTTGAACCTCCGTCCAAGATGACGCATAGACTAGTGTTAAATATTAGGCTAATTATTTTAGACTATTGGCAAAATTGATAGTTGATTCGCCGAGTATTCTCGATTGGAAACTCAAATTCCCTGTAGAGAAAGACTCAAATTGGTAGTTAGGCAAGATAAGGTCTTGAACCCTAGTTAATTGAATTGATAAAATTCAATTACCAATGGCTTTTGGGATTGGATTGAAACATAGAAATAGAATCACCATTAATGATAATTGAAATTAATTGATTAACCCGAGATTTGATTAAATCTAGAATAATTGCTAGCCTAGCACACAAACCAATTTCATCATCTGTTTCAAACTCTAGTTTAATTCATTTATTCTTTAAATTCCATTCATTTATTTCTTCAATAATTTTAATTATAAAAATCCAAACTCTTTGCAAACTGACTATCTAAACAGAAATTGGATTAGATTCTCATAACTTGTTACCAGTTCACGTGGGATCGACACTGACAACAATATTCTTGTGGAATTAGTGAATGTTGATATCACCATGGGATAAGGTAATTTAAGTTGTCCAACATGGATCAAGTTTTTGGTGCCATTGCTGGAGAATGTTGTAGGCAATATCGAGACACTAAAATAATTCCTACTTTAGACTTTTTTTTTGTTTTGTTTATTTTTAATTATGCTTTTCACTAGTCAGAATCCGATCAAATTCTTACTGATTATTCTATTTTATAAAGTGGTGCTCGTATTGTTTTCCTTTTGCCTGATAGTTTATGCATAGATTTGACTGAACTCTTGTAGAGTTTGATCCCGAAATTGATAGGACCTTTAGCCAGTTGAGAAGACAAGCACTACAGCAACAACAATAGATAGGATTAGATACGGCTGATGAAAGAAATCCACGTCAACTAGTGATTCAACTAGGTGAAGAGGAGGATGTGAAAAACAATGAAGAATTTGAGGGACAGGAACAAAATGTATGCATTCGCAACATATCATTGTGAGACAATACCCAACCTACATTTGGAAGAACTCAGTTAAGTGTTCCAATGGACCACCTCCTTTTCATGGTAATAACTTTGAGATTAAGCCAGGGCTTATTTCAATGCTTCAACAACATTCTATATTTTCGAGATTGGATAGTAAGAATCCGAACTGCCAGCTAATTAATTTTGAAGAAGTATGTGATACTTTCAAGAAGAATGGTGTGTCTATAGATGCCTTTAAGCTAAGATTATTTCCCTTCTCTTTGAGGGAAAAAAGCAAAATTGTGGCTGCAAGTTTATAAGCAATGGATGTTTACTACTTGGATAGATTAGCTCAATCATTTATGTCGACATATTTTTCCCCATAAAAAACCGCTAAGCTAAGGAATGATATAACTTCTTTCAATGAACAGTATGGAGAAAACCTTAACGAGACTTGGGAGATATACAATGACTTGAAGTACAAATGTCCACATCATGGGTTGCTCCTATGGATGCAAATGGAGATCTTTTATAATGGAATGCTTCAAGAAACTTGTGAATCAGATAATGTTTCAACTGATGGATCCGATAAGCTTATGCTTAACAAAAATTCGGAAGAGGCTCAGTATTTGTTGGATAAGATGTCCAATAATTATTTCAACTCTTCTGTAGCACAAGCCCGAGAGTATAGAAGAGAAGTACTTGAGCTGAACACTTGGGACACATTTTTGGCTAAACAAGAAGCTATGGCTGGACAAATGCAGCATTTACTAAATAAAAGGAAGAGATGAAAGTCAAAGAAATGGATACATCACAACCACCAGTCTACAATTTTTGTTCAGGTGACCACCCTAATAGCCAATGTAGTGCACTAATATCATCTAATTGTTCTTTTACAGGTCAACAACAAGTGAACTACATAAGGAGTCAAGGCCAAAGTTAAAATTAATACAGGTCAAAAAAATGCTTTCAGCAATACACATAATCTTGGATGAAGAAATCATCTGAATTTATCTTGGGGTAATCAACAAACTCAAAATTCAAATGTTCGACCTCCAGTCGAACATTACCAACAACCATAGCAACAGATTCATGCACCCTCATTTGTGCCAGTTCAAGAACCAAATCATATGAAAACTACTCTATATCAGTATTTGAAATCCAATGATGATAAGCTGAAGGGTTTAGAAGATTTAATCATAAAATTGACAATTTTAGTCAAGAATCTAGAGAACCAAGTGGGGGAATTATCTAGGGGTATGGTTGAGAGACCTCTTGGAACACTGCAAAGTGACAAGGTGACTAACCCAATAGAGCATGCTAAAGCCATCACATTGAGGAGTGGTAAAACTGTTGGTATAGAAAAGAAAAATGAGAAGAAGATTGAGCCAGGAGATGAGAAAACAGAAGAAAAGGAAAGTAATGATAGAGATGCCAAGGTAAGGGACAATGGGGCAACCAAGTACAAAATTCCTTCCATGAGAGAAATTGAAGTGAAACTTACTCATCTCTCGAAAGGAATTCCATTCTCTGGTAGGTTTAGAGGTAAAGATGATCAAAAGAAGTTCAAGAGATTTCTCAAGATCTTCAAAAAGATGCAGATCAACAGACCCATTCACGGAAGCACTTGAGAACATGTCCAACTATGCCAAGTTCATGAAGTAGATGTTGACCAATAAGAGGAAGCTGCTAGGAGATCAAATCTTATGTTTGACTAAAGGATGCAGTGCACTCATCCAGAAGAAGATACCTCTGATGCTTAAGGATTTGGTTCTTTCTCCATTCCATGCACAATTAGAGCGGTCGAGTTTGAACGAGCTTCGTGTGATCTTAGGGTGTCCATCAACTTAATGCCTCTATCTATTTATAGGAAATTACATGGTAGAGGGATGAAGCCTACGAAAGTGTCTCACCATTGGCTGACAACAATGTGAAATACCCTGAAGGTATTTTTAATATGCACTGGTTAAGGTGGGGAAGTATTACTTGCCCGCAGACTTATTATGCTAGACAAGGAAAAAGGCAAGGAGATGCTCTTGATTCTTGGCAGACCATTCCTAGCTACAGGATAGGCATTAATAGATATCCAAGAGGGGAAGTTTTAATTAAGAGTCGATAATCTTGAGACTATCAATTTTTCTATTTTTAACTCTCTTAAAATTCTTCCTATATATGATAACTTGATGATCGATATAATGGATGACCTTGTTGATGATTTTTCTAGGAAAAATACTCCACAATTTCCATTGGAGAGAGCATTGCTTCAAGCAAAGAAAATGGAGGAACAAGAAGAATCAGCAAAGGCTTCTTGAGGATGCTACAATAAAATCCACCAAGCAATGATGGAAGGTCCAATCGAAGAGTTAGGTAAGGGGGGTCTCCGACCAACAAACCCCCCCAAGGTAGAGTTAAATGAACTTCATAGTCATTTGAAATATGCTTTCCTTGCTAAGAATGGAACTTTCCCAGTCATTGTTAGTGCAAACTTGTCAATGAGTAATTAAGTAAACTACTTGTTGTGTTAGGAAAGCATAAAAATGCAATTATAAAGAACATTCATGATATAAAGGGGATTAGCCCTAAAATTTACATGAATAAAATATTGATGACTAAAAGCTATAGGGCTTATAACATCCCAACTAAGCAACCTTAGCGTCGGCTAAACCCCATGTTGAAGGAGGTAGCAAGAAAGGAGGTCATGAAATTGTTAGATGCAGGAATAATTTGTGATCCATGACAGTGAGTTGGTTAGCCCCATTCAAGTGGTACCTAAGGAGGAAGGGATGATTGTAGTTGTTAACATGAATAACATAATAATCCCATCTAGGTTTTTCACGGGTTGGAAGGTATGCATCGGTTATAGGAAACTCAATGAAGCCACCCGTAAAGACCAGTTTCCACAACCTTTTATTGATCAAATGTTAGATAGACTCATAGGTCATGCCTGTAACTATTTTTTTGGATAGTTACTCTAGATATTTTCAAATTGACATGGCTATGGAGGACCGAGAAAAAACTACCATTACACTTCCCTATGGCACCTCGCTTACCAAATGATGCTTTTTAGTTTATGCAATGCACTCAGCCTTTCAAAAATGAATGTTTGCAATTTTCCATTGCATGATTGAGAAATCCGTAGAAGAAAAAATTTCATGGAAGATTTTTCAGATTTTGGTTCTTCATTTGATGATTCCTTACATAATTTGTCATTGGTGCTTGAACGATGTAAAGAAACAAATCTTGCGCTTAATTCAGAAAAATGTTCATTTCATGGTTGAAGAATAAATAGTTTTGGTCATAAAATATTTGCTAAGGGTATTAAGGAGGATAAGATGAAGGTCAAAATCACTGAGAAATTGCCTCTACCCACAAAAAATAAGTGAATAAGAAGTTTTTTGGGGTATGTCAAGTTTTACTAGCAGTTCATAAAAAATTTCTGCTCAATTTCTAAACACTTGTGTGATTTTTCGCAAAAACATATGGCCTTTAAATTTCAAGGAAATTGTTTACGTAGATTTAATTTGTTGAAAGGCTTTAGTATCTGCACCCATTGTCATAGCACCTGATTGGTCCTTGCCTTTTGAAACTATGTGTGACGCTAATGACTTTGCTATAGGTGTTGTCCTTTGTGAAAGAAAGGATAAGGTGTTGCAGAGATGTCATCTATTATGCTAGTAAACTCTCAGTGATGCTCAAACTAATTATATGGCAAGTAAAAAAGAGTTACTAGCTATTGTTTTTTCTTTCGACAAGTTTTGGTCTTATTATAGATTCAAAAGTTATTGTTTATACTAACCATGCAGCTTTAAATTATCTATTTTCCAAAGGTGATGCAAAATCAAGATTAATTTGTTGGATCTTATGGTTGTAGGAACGTGATTGGGAGGTTGTGGACAAAAAGGGGAACGAGAATCATGTGGTCGACTACTTGTCTAGACTGGAATCAGTTGAAGAGAGTAGTGACTTGTCGTCTATCAGTAAGAAGTTCCCAGAGGAATATCTAATGTCGGTTGGAACTAATGCTTGGTATGTTGACATTGCAAATTATTTACTAGCCAAGATTATTTCACTATCAATAAGTTACAGCCAAAGACGAAAATTCTTCTTTGATGTGAAGTTCTACTATTGGGATGAGCCATATCTGTACAAGAGGTGTAGTGACACTTTTCTCAAATTATTCAATGATGTGTGACTAATAACAAGATTGAAGTGTACTTCGAATGTGTCACTCATCACCAGTTGAGGGGCATCATGGTAATCCACGAATAGCTATTAAGGTCCTCCAAAGTGGTTTATATTGGCCTATACTATTTCAGGATGCCACAAGATTCATTGAGCAATATGATGAGTGCCAAAGAACAAGGAATATATCTCGCAATGATGAGATGCCCTTGAATATTATCCTCATTGTTGACATATTCGATGTGTGGGGGATATATTTTGTGGGGCCATTTCCTAGTTCATACTCCAACAAATACATCTTAGTGGCAATGAATTATGTCTCTAACTGGGAGAAAGTTGTGACCTTACCTACTAATGATGCTTGAGTTGTGACTAGATTTGTTCACCACAATATTTTCTCAAGGTTTGAAGTACTATGGGCAATCATAAGTGATGGAGGTTCACATTTCAAGAACTCTTAGTTTGAAGCTTTATTATCCAAGTATAGGTAAATCAATAGCACAAAATTCCTCTACGTATAACCCCCAAACTTTGGGTCAAGTTGAGGTGTCAAATAGGGAGTTGAAGCAAATCTTGGAGAAGACTATAGCCTCTTCACGAAAGGATTGGGGTCGGATGCTTGGTGATGGATTTTATGGGCATACCAAACAGCATTTAAAACACCTATTGGGATGTTCCCATATAGGTTGGTTTCTGGAAAGGCATGCCACCTACTAGTAGAACTTAAGCACAAGACATATTGGGCAATTAAGGCATTGAACTTTGATGCCAAAATTGCCTGAGAAAATGCGATTGCTTAAATTGTGTGAACTTGAAGAGTTCCAAGATGAAGCCTATGAAAATCTCCGAATTTACAAACAAAGAATGAAGAAGTGGCATGACAAGCGTATTGTGCATAAAGAGTTCTATGTTTGTAACAAGGTCCTTTTATATACTTCTAGACTTTGATTGTGTAATACCCATACATTTTCTGTCAATTTTATATTTCTAAAAGTATTCATTATAAATATAATGCCTATTCTTAAATCTAATGATCAATTTACACTTCCTAACTCTGGTGTGATACTTGGACCTTTTTTCGATCAGTCCACTTGGACTTTTCTAATCTTTCCACGTCAACTTTCTTCGACCATTTCATGTCTGTTAATGTTTGTTCCTATCTTTGAATAACATTCATAGACATCTCTTCTTAATGTCTACTGACCATTCTACCATTTCTAGTTCTAATTTTAGTTCTAAGGTAGCAATAGAATAAGATTGAAATTGTAACACTTAGATCTTTTTACTCATTTCAAGGCCATTTTAATCCACTCTTGTCTTTTAAAGCATCCATTAAAATCACTCCTTAATGTTTAAAGACTATTTTTTCCATTATAGACACTTTCCTAGGTTAGCAGGCCAATGAGCAATTAAGTGAAACTTAAGTGACTAAACTATAATTTTTGAAAAATTCAGCTATGTATAACAAGATAGCAGCTGAAATCCCTCATTCTCTGCCCCCAAAAACCAAAAATAATGACCCTAAAAGTCTTTCATTTTCTCCCAACTTCTCTTTCTCACTTTTTGAAATTTTAGCTGGGAAACTTGTTGCTTGAGGTGATTTGAAAGCTCAATAGTGTTCCTAATTCAACATTTCAGCTTATTAGGTCATTTTTTGTGGAATTATTACCCATTTATTGAAATAGGGTCTATAGGTTCCTTTTGAAGAACAAAGTGCCTAAACCTTGTTGTTAATCATTGATTCTTATTGCCAAAATTCAGTACTTTGTCCAGCTTTGACTTGAGACAGAAAACACTTCTTAATGAGGGTGTTTGGATTCGAGGGGGTTTTTGGTTGCATGAATTTGCAAGGTTCTTCTGTTTAATCCTTGGGTTTTTGTGTTTAATCACACTTTCACTACTCTAGGACATTCACAACTTGTTTCCACATGTTTTAAAACTTGGTTATAAGCATTTGGAGTTATTTTTTATCATCAAATTGAGCTGCTCCATGGCTGGAATTGAGTGAACAGCTAGCTTGTTCCTGGATATCCACCTATGTGCTTGTTTAAAATTCACCTACTAGCTTATTTATGTGCATCAGCTAGATTGATCATCCAAAATTCCTACTTGTTTTTGCTTGCTTTTGAATCCTATATTGTACCTCAAGGTCTGCACTTTTGAATGGTGTTACTTTCCCTTGTTTATAGCTCAAGAGGATAGGGTTTTTGACCAATCAAAATTAGGGTACCAAGAAATGAATCTTCGAGTTAAGTGGTACTTGCACCTTGTTATTGGTTGTATGTTATATAGTTTAATGTCTAGCTACAAAATGTGTTAAAATGAGGTAAGTATGACCAATTTATGAGGGTTTACTTGATACTTATGCAAACTGAAGTAAATACCTTATATGAAATGTAATGTTTTGTGATGTTGATTGCTCACTAAAAGCTTAGTGGATCACTTTAATGGATTGATTTTACTTTATGTCATATACTGGGGTACTCACTCTGCTTACTGAATTACTGGTATTGCCCAACTTTGCTTATGCACTAGTTTATTTGGGTGGATAATAGATAGACCTAGATCTAGTTACTGGAAGACTACTGTGAACCATGAGCTTACTGAATATGTCATGCATATTTTGATTACTGCATATATTGTATACATTGAACACTACATTGATTATGTACTTACATTCAGTTACTAGGCTTAAGTGCTATTTAATGAGCATTATTTTGCTCATCTCATGTTGTTTATATTATTTTGCAATTTGTCTATCTGTGATGGTTTCGCTATTCTTGTTGTTGAATTGAGATTGGAGGGGACTTTGATACGGACTCTATCTACCTATTGTAGCTATAATGTAATGGTTGTATAATCAGAGATTTCTCTTTTGTTTGGCCTGCTTTCCAATGTATCTTATTAGAATTTGTTTTTCCATTGAATAGTTTGTTCGTGGCTTAAAACCTCCCCTGCCCTTAGTGAACTTAAGAATGTTTATGTTTGTAGAAAGAAATCTCATTTTGTTTTGTCTGTATATTAAGATTGGTCTTCTCAACCTTGTTTGTAATGGGAAGTCCTCATTGAGATTATAGTTGTTATATGTTCTTGATATTGAGCTTTGCATGCTTGGGGTAAGCTCGAGGTGCGGTGTGCCATGTTCTTGGTTTTGGGGCGTAACAGATTGTTTCCAAGCAAGTTGAAATCAAGATTGAGAGGACCTTTTGAAGTAGATAATGTTTTTCTATATGGGGTGTTGGAAATACGAGAAGAAAATTCAACATTGAAAGTTAATGGGAATAGATTGAAGATCTACTATGGAGGTGTCTTTGATAATGGACTTGAAGAAGTCCACTTTGTTGAGTAAAGGGCCACGAACAATAAATTCAAAGTTAATGACTTTAAAAAAGTGTTTCTTGGGAGGCAACCCAAGTATTTTATTTTTATCCTTTATATTTTGTTTGATTTCTGTAATTTTAATTTTTGTCCCAGGTGAATTAAAGGTTGAAAATATCTAATAATCATTTTTCATATTTGTTTTGCAGATTTAGGTTTAATAAAAAATGGTATAGGAATTCAAAAGGGGATGCGTTTGGTGATTGATAGGATCACTACGGGTGACCCAGAGTGTTTCAATCACAGACTGCAAAAAAAATAGAAAATGTCCCGTAATCTGCAGTAGAATACAAGTGAGACAACCACAGTTTGTGGCTAAAACTGAACACCAGCCGTAGTCTATAGCTAATTTAAGCTGGACGAACGACAGTCTATGGCTGGCCTAGGCAGAAAGCAAACAGGTTTCAAAACTTTCAATCCCAATTTTTCCTTAACAAAAAACAAATTCTTTTCTCATTCCTTCCTATCCAGGCGACTCAAAGGAAGAGCACAAACCCTATTTTTCTCCAATTTTCTTCTTCATTTTTCTCCAATTTTCTTCAGTCTTCTCCAATCTTATATTTTTATATCATCATTTTCTCTCTCTTCTCTCCAATATTCTTTTTCATCAATAAAATCAACCAAAAATCTTCCTTTTATTTTATCATATACTTGTCCAAGTTGTGGAAACAGAATTTACTCATCACATCAACAATAGTCTAGAATTGAGTAATATTGGCCCCGTATGGATTGCATTATTTGGAGTATTATTTTGGTTCATTATTCGAGGAATTATTTGAGTGATGTGGTAAATAATAAAAAAATGTGAATAATTTGAGTAAGTATTTGGATTGTGAATAGTGCAAATAATTTTTTTATAAATAAGTGTTTGGATAGTGTTTTTTGCACTAAAAGACAAAAAAAATTATACGCAAAAGTCAAACGAAATTACTAATATCAAAATATATAATTCAGTTCACTTTTTTTTTTCACACCATCAAATCAAATACTAAAAATCACACATAAACATAGTTGCCTTCTCGTCGTTTGAAATCCGAATCTTAAAAAATAAGATATACTCATACATGTATGCTAACATGTATTTATTTAATATAAAATCAAAAAAATTACAATTGAAAAATTACTTAATATTTTATGCACTAAAAGAAAAAATATGTAGACAAAATTATTATAAAATTATTAATATCAAATTAGATACATAATCCAGTTCACTTTCTTTTTATACCATCAAATCAAGTATTAAAAACCACATGAAAAGGTAGTTACTTGTTCGTTGTTCGAAATCCAAATCTTGAAAAATGAAATGTGTCCGTATGGTATGCTAAATATGTATTTATTTAATATAAAATAAAAATACAATTTAAAATTTACACTTTTCTGTCCATAGTTCGGATTCTCCAATATAGGTTTGAAAATCTAAACCTTATATACCATTTTAAACACTATTTTCCCGCTCATAGTTTGGACTCCCAAACCTAAGTTCGGAAGTCCGATCCTTGTATACTATTTTAAACTCTCTTTTTCTGTCTATATTTCGGACTTATGAACTTAGGTACGGAAGTCCGAACCTGTATATTATTTTAAACTTTATTTTCCCGCCTATACTTCGGCCTTCCGAACCTAAGTTTGGAAGTCCGAACTTACATTTCAATTTTTGCTTTGCCCGAAAAAAATTCAGACCAATGAATAATAATGGATATTTTAATTCGTATAAAAAAATTTAATGTTAATATATGTGAATAGTATAATACGCGTATAGAGAAATAGTAAAATAATTGATTGAATAGTAATGAAGAGTGAAAGAAAAATTTGAATTGTGAAAGTAATGAATAGTGAAAGAAATTTTGAATTGTGTAAATAATGAATAGTACTTTTTTAAAAAAGTAAAAAAAGTTGACCAAAAAAATTTTTTCCTAACCAAACAATTATTTCATAAAAGTATAAATAGTAAAGTAAAAAGTGGTAAAAATTGAAAAAAAAAAAAATCCAAACGGGGCCATTATTCCTATCTAACTTGTGGAGTTAATTTCTTGGATTCCTTGGTGAAATTGTCCTGTGATTATTTTACTTGTGTGGTGGCTATTTGGTTATACTTGTTGATTGGATTTGATTAGTTTGGTAGGATATTTTTGGGATTGTTTTCAATTAAGTTGGGAGAAATTTATTTGGTTGGTTGTTTATTTGATTATTATTTTTATTGTTCAATGAGGAAGAAGAGCATAAAAACAAACGGTGGGTACTACTTATGATGACAATATTTTTGTTTCTCTAGAGGCTAAATAGTTACATTATAAACTTCAAAACCATGTAAATCCTTATATGAGCCTGGTTTTGATGTGAGTCATATGAGAATTGAAAATAATTCAGAAGCAGATGAGTTGCATCATAAGATTTTCAATAATAGTCATCGAAGGGAGTGGCAAAATTTTTGTAAAACTAAACCATTGTGGCAAACAAAAACATGGTCTGTGAATTTATTGGAAATAGTATAGATGTTTTGGACCATGTGGTTCAAGTTCAGGGTACACCGATGAGTTTTAGAAAAGAAATTACTAATAAGGTCTACTATTTGCCCACTAATCCTAATAACTAGTTTAATGCATTTTTTGTGTGTGAAATTGATTATGATAAGAGAGCCAATATGTTGACTGGCGGTTAGGATAAATGCAATATGGAAGATGGGCAAGGCAAATGGATTAGGCTAAGATATTTGAATGCATACACATTGCTAGAGCATGGATGCAATTTGTTTGTGCGAGCATGTTGCCTACTTCGCACATCAATGATGTCAATCCTGAGAGAGCTTGCTTAATTTTTGCCATTATGGAGGGTTTAACAATTGATATGGGACAGGAGATTCAGTAAGAAATTTTGAGGAATAGAAATAGAAAAACAAGGCACTTTGTTTTCTGAATTTTATAACCCAGTTAAGCCAGTTTGTAGGTTTGCAAGTTATGACTACAAATAAATGGGATGCACCAATGCTGATTGATAGCAAGGCTCTTCAGGTGATTGTGAACCAAATTAAGTCCACAATGATCATAGTACAAGCTGAGAAAAGAAAAGAGCAGGCAACTGAGGAGGTTCAAGGCACTCAAGAGAGACCTCAGGGACCACTGCTTATTCCATAGCCTAGAATTGCATCTAGTTCTATTTTCCATTCGCAGCTTAATATTAAGACACAACATGAGCTCCTAGTCTATCATAGCAAGTGCTTTGAGGAGATGCGAGGCAAAAGATGGATTTTTTGGCTTGGCAGCTTAGCCATCTTGGTAATTTTGATATGTCTCATTGGCCTCAGACTACTCCACCACCAGAATAGTATTATGATCTCCGAATGATGTAGAGAGAGAAGGACCGTGGACAAGGAATGGAAGAGATGTAGTCGGTCCGTCCAGAATTACTGGAGATTGACCATCCTTTTATTTGTACAAGTTTGTTAACGGAGTGTTGTTTTTAACTTTGAGTTTAATGTTTTATTTAGTTAGTTTTTGTTGAACCATTTGCAGCAGTTTAGTGTTGTGTTGCAAGTGGTGGTTTAATTAAAATTTGTTAATACTGAGTGTTTTCATGTTTAGTGTTTTTAGTGTGTGAAGTAAATTTGTTACGTGATGTGTTAATGGAATGACATATTAATAGTAGGATTGATTTCTAGTTGCCAATAATATGAAAACCTAAAATTAATAGTCCACAGGATTTATGTTTCACATTTTTGTTAAAAAGGGTGGAAAGTTTGAATTTTTTGTCAAATATGTTTTCTTGAGTATAAAATTCTTGAACTCACTATTATTATAGAGGAGTTACATAATCTATTTTGACACCCATGCTTATTTGAAGATGCTGGAATTGATTCTTGGTAGTTATTGATTGGGATAGAGTAGGATATGACGTAAATTTTTGTACTTTCATTTGTATATTTTGCATGGCAAATTATTAGGTTCTATTATGGTTGTTTAATTGATTTACGTCGGTATAAACTGTTTTTCCATGGCTAGTTCCTTAAGTGCTCTAAATGCTCCAATGAACTTGTAAAAAAAAAAAAAGAAAAAAAAATGATTTGCTTTACGTAAAATACGTAAGAATAGTATGAAACGAGAATATTAAGGCACCATGCACAGAACTGCGTCATGCTAAGCCTAGAAAAAATGAAATAAATAGACAAATAAACAGTTGTCATAAAAGAACTACGAAAGGTTATATTGCTATTTTTGAATTAAACAATTATAATAGTGCTAATAGTAATTCTTAGCTTTTGCGTGATATTCGTATGCTTGCATTGTATGGTCTATTGATCCTCCTCTACCTTTTTTATGATTATAAAGGTTTAATTTTGTACATATTTCAAATTTATTGTAGGTAGTAAAAATTTATTATGTGATGTGACCCATATTAATAAATGTGAGTTCTTGTATTTATATTTGAGAAAGCTAATTTGATATTTGTTCGGATAGACTTTTGGTGAGAGTAAAAGTGAAACATGATTCCATGTAGTTGGGCAGATGTGGACTAGGTTGATGAGTCAATTGGATTAATCTAATTTTAGGATTGTCATACCTATTTTGTTTTGTGTGGGTTGTGTATAGTTGATTTTGCTCGGGACTAGTAAAATACTAAATTGGAGAATTGATAACTTTAAAATTAGAGTTATTTTTATGTCTCTTTTTTTGTATGTTTTGGTGTGTTTAGTCCCATTTGTCTCGTTTTTAGGGGAATAAAATTATGTTTAGAGTGTTCATAGTTGTGATTGTGTGGTTTTAAGTTATTTTTGTAGTTGAATGTGTGTTTTATTAGCATATTTGTCTATTCACTGTGTTTTGTATTCTGTGTTTTGTGTAGTTGAAATGAGGGGCAAAATAGTCAATTGATGAGGAACACAAAGTTAAAGTGAAGAAGTGAAGAAGTTGGGAAGTACTAAAGAAGGCCAGCCGCTGATTGAGACTGGATTCCATGCAAAAAACTGCTGACTGTGGTAAAAATAGAAGAGGTTCTATAGACTGCGGCTAAACTAAGAGAATCACTTGCAGTCTATGAATGAGCCACAAACTGCAAGAGAACAAGGTTAAACCACTTGCAATCTATGGGTGGTCCAAGTTGGGCTTGGGCCAACTTTGCGATTTTTATAACTAGGGACTTTATGTAACGATCGAGAGAAGGCAATTCTCATATTTTATTTTCAGTCTATTGGCTAGGGTTTTTAGTCTACTTTTTCACATATTCTAAAGTTTAATTATTCTTCACTTTCATGTATAGTTTAATTTTATGACTTTTGGATCGTTGGAGTTATTTAATCAAGTTCTTTTGCAACATTTTCAATTCCAGTAACGTATCTTTTATTTATTTAATTATGATTGCACTTTTAATTTTTGTTTATCAAATTATCAAGTCTACTAGAAATTTAATTAATTTGTTTTCTTTTCTGCAGCCCATGAATTGCTAAATCAATTAGGGTTCGCGTGTGGGTGATGCGATTGTTCTTCGGTTGATTCAAAATTAAAGGTTTTATCACACAATAATCTTAATGGGCTAATAATTAATATAAATAAAATATATATATATAAGGAGTAGCTAACCTTAGTTTTGGTTCGATTGACTGGGAAGATAAGGCTTTTGAACCTCCGTCGTAGGACAGCGTTAAATTATTATCTAATTATTCTATACCAAGTGACAGAATTCATTAAGTGATTTGCTGATTTTTCCTTGACAAAAACTTGAATTCTATGCAAAGAAAGACTCGAATTGGTTAGTTAGGCAAGACAGAAGGTCTCGATTCCTAGTTAATTGATTTGAAAGAATTCAATTACCAAAGGCTTTGGAGTTGGATAGTAACATGAGAATTGAATCACCTTTAATTATAATTGCAATTAATTGATTAACTCGAGATTTGATTAAATCCAGAATAATTGCTGGCCTAACTCTCGACACACTTTTATCATCTATTTGAAACTCTAGTTTAATTCAGTTATTCCTTAAATTGCATTTATTTATTTCTTTAGTAATTTTAATTATAAAAATCTAAACACTTTGCAAACCAACTGTGTAAATAAAAATTAGATTAGATTCTTGATACTTGTTACCTGTTTTCATGGGATCGACTCTTGTTCACCTTACTATTCTAATAATTGTATACTTACAAAATTAATGGGAGTGTGAGATAAGATAATTTAACTTGTCTAGATCGGAAGAAAAAGAAAAGTAAATAAAAGTGACTAAGAGATCCCACCGAATTGCTATTGAAGTTGATAGTTACAGTTGACGAATTTTACGTTGGGTGAGGGGGGTGCTCATGGATTGTTGCCAAAAAATGTAACCACGATTAAGAGAAAAGAATGCCACTAGTCTACTTGGAATCAATTGTCACGTGGGCTTGATGATCAAAAATAATGGTTGATGTGTTGATCTCAATGCTTGGGTTAATCACATGAAAATGCTTCCTGCAACAAAGGAAATACAATTAAGAACAAAAAAAATAGGACTAGCCCCTGTTGCTTGAAAACGTGTGGTGGCTTGGCAATAATGTGAAGGAAAAGTTTTCAAAGCTTTGGGCTTATGGATTAATTTCAGATCTCTTATATCCAAAGTTTTTCAAATATACAAAAGGTCAAAAAATTACTAAGGAAGGAGGACAACATACTAACAAGTCAAAACATTATTTTGTTGAAGTACATGGTATGGAAATTTATCAATCTAATGCTACGTGAGTACTCCTTTCAAAATACATTAAAAGTGCATATCTTATATTACTACATTTTTTGCGCATCACTTTTGGAGTCTTATAAATAATTTTCAAAACTGAAAATACATAATTGTGAAAAGTATTTGTACAATAATGTGATAAGATGTGAATATTTATAGTTGTCTTATGTTGTTATATTAACTCTTACTGGATTGCAAGATATGATAATTGAAAAAGAGGCATTGTTAAAGAATAAATATGTGTTTATAGTTAAGAATAAATATGTATTTATAGTTAACATTTGTTTCTCAAACCTAAGAGTATAATCGATTTGAGACACGTAAGTGATATAGATCTTATTGGTGTGGTCGATAAAATTATTTACCATGCCTATGGAAGTGTACTAACACTTGTAAAGTTCATGTGATTGCCAAAAATATGAAGATAAGTAATAAATAATTCCTTCTGAAATACTTTGTTCTAGTATAATGATAACTAGCTAACCACTGTGATTTTGTAAATATATATATTAAACAACTCCTTATTCTAATATTGGATATATAAATATACTATTTTGTACATATATTGTTGACATAAATTTATACCGTGTAAATATTTGCTCATGTATATAATCTGGCTGACTCTATACAAAGTGACAAATAAAATCCGCTAACGTGTTAATAGATCTAGAAAAGAAGGAAAGGAATCAGGCCGAAGATCTAAAATCAGGGGGTTGTGATTTGATAAAATCTTGTCACGTGAAATGGTTCTGACAAGTTACTATGATTTTGTGACTTTGTAAATAATTTTCATATAATTTCTCATTTATGTTGACCATCATGAAGAATTAAAAAACACATAAGTATTTAGTGAATAGAATTATATTTTTATATTCCTAAAATAATTCTTGGCATTGTAAGAATTGATTTTTGTCTATCGCATCTTCTATATATAGAACCTAAGAAAAATAAATAAGTATTACATATTGTCAAAAATCATGTCGTGGTTATAAACTTTGTTTGGTTATTTAAAATAACAAATTATCCTAATTTTTTTAAAGTTATTATTTTTTAGGATATTAGTTTTGAAGCAAAATATCAATAGAAGCAATTGTACAAGTTATATCGATATATCAAATCTTTCTTCCAAATTATACTCCTACTATTATATATATTTGTCCGAATCTTTTGTTATTTTAAAAGAAAAATAGTTTGGAATGCCAATAGGAAATGTCAAAAGTTTTCACCCATGAAAATAAACAAATTTACTCCTTCATGAACTATGTTGCACCCATCCAACTTTAAAATTACAGTTAACTTTCTCTATATTTGAATAGTTTAATAAATTTTTGTGAGTCAATGGCATTTGAAACTAGACTCTCACACTTTAGAAATGGTGTAAAGATTGTTCAATGGTTCTGTTTCAAAAAAAAAAAAAAACAATATTAATCGTTATAAGTGGACTGCGCTTTCGCTTCTACAAATCTATTTCAAGAAAAAGTTTCGGAACCTATTTTGATTTCTGAGGCACTTTAGAGTATGCTATATTACTAACTACAAACTGATGTCTTCTTGGAACTTTTGTAAGTTGTTTTCATTTCTACAAAGATCATAGGATACGAATTATAAATCTCAAAATATGATGATTTTATGAGTTGTTGTCAAAATTGAGATATATAACAATAAATTATACTATAATGTTTGTAACTCATTTTTCTCTAATCAAATTGGAGTGGTTCTTGTTGTCAATTGTTGCTCAATCTTTCGAAATTAATCTTTTGAAAATATATTTTTTAAAATATACTTTATTCAACTGGTTTAATAATATTTTGATAAATAGCATAGTATTCCATAAAATGTCAACCATATGCCCAAAGGTTTTGGAAAATTGATTGTCGATTGTTCTCGTTTAAGCATGTTTTAAAATTGTTCATTTTGTTATTGTTGATTTACCTTAAAAATGTGTGAAGGTCCAGAGGAAAACTTGATGACTAATTGATATTGACTTGGAACTATTATAATTAATTATGTGGAATCCTGTATGGATTTTTTATATTGAGAAATGCTATTTATCTGTGTTCACGGGTTTGTTTAATTGTGTATGTGAACTCGCTAGAAGTTAGTATGAACTATGTGCTATGATAATTTAAGTCATGAGCCACCTCTACAATTTGTATAATTTTCGATTGTGTAAAATATAGTGGGGACTAGTCGGCTGTAGTCAATAGTTATCGGGAAGGCATTGGGCCGATAATTGACAAGGAATCCACTTCGACACATTTACATCTGTTAAGGTTAAGGGGTTTAACCGTATTTGGTAATAAACAAATGAAGTGGTCTAGATATTCTAGATATCTAAAATGATTTTAGACAAATATTGCTATGGAATGTTAAGGTAGCTACAAGTCTAGCAGGCAACAGTGAGGGGTTATAAGGTTGGTAAAGTGATCTACTAAGGTTCTAACCTTAAAGTGTGGCGAAATGCCAACTGATTGAAATAAGTATAATTGTTGTTATTTGGTAATATGCTCCTGAATCTTGATCTTGTATTAGAATGACTATTTTGAAAAATTTTATGTTTCAATAATTTGATAAGGATGTATTAAGCATGTTTCAAAATAAAAATATAGTCTGGTTAGATCAAGAGATTTATATTATGGTTGAATTTAATCAAATCTCTTGATTACCTTCTCTTGGCCAAAGTATCATAAAAGAGTTTGACTACTTAAATTGTTATTTTAACTCATCATAGATTTTAAATGTTTCTAAAACAAAAGACTCGATGGAGAAGACCTGAAGAGTTAGCAGAAAAATTCTGTAGTGGAGGAATTTCTTTCAACCTTTAAATCTCTGAGGGAGGATTTGAATTTTTGCAACAAACAACTGAGGAATATTAGTTGTTATGCCATCTGTTAGCAAGTTTTGTGACATTAGTTTTGATGATGTTAAGGATGTTTGTATGAATGTGTTTTTATTCTAATATGAAAGTTAAGACCTATAATTTTGTAAATTGGAAGTTTTTGTTTTCGAGCGCTAGTGAGAACCAGGCAAATGGCCGACTCACTTTTTTCAAGAGGTTAGGGGATGGTCGCTACACATATCCTTGGAATCCTAGTAATTACCAAACTATCTTTGTGGGACCAACGATACACCTTACCACTAGCTACTACTCTACCCCGTATACTTGCAGGTATATGGATTGTGGTCTAAGTGCACTAGGCAATTTTATAAATTGAGAGTGAGCGGTTAAATTAGACACTTATCTTATACCACATCAAGTTTTTGGCGCCATTGCCAGGGATGGAATTTTTATTTGTTTTAGCACTTAATTTTTATTATAATAGTGCTAAATCAATTCTTCTCATTATTTTAATATTGCATTTTTTGCTTCTTATTGCAAATTTGACTTGTTTCTTGTTGTTATCCTTGTAGTGCATGGTTCTTGGGAAAGATGTTTTATTACCCCTTGACCTAGAACTTGAAAGAAAATTAAGGAAGATTTGCAAGGAAAAAACAATTGCAACAAACATGAGAAGAATTCACAATGGCAAATAAACAAAATGATAGAAGGATGGAGGAGGAAAACAATAGGAATTGTGATCAAGAAGAATGAATGAGTAATAATGGCATAGGGAATCATGGTAAACTAAGGGAAATGGGATGAATGGCAATGATAGCCCATTGAGAGACTATTCATGCCGAACTTTGATGGGACTAGCTCAAGCATTGCTAGGATGCCTATCCAAACTAACAATTTTGAGTTCAAGCCGGGATTGATTCAAATGTTGCAAACCCATGCTATATTTAGGAGCAGTTTCAATGAGGACCCCTATACTCATTTGATGAAAATTGAGGAAGTTCTAGATGCATTAAAATTCACTAGAATTCATCTAGATTGTGTGAGGATGAGGACATTTCCATCTTCATTGCGATAGAGCAAAGTATTGGTTACAAAGCCATGATTGAGGAACCTTCACAACATGGAATGGCCTAGTACAAGAGTTTCTAGACACGTACTTTTCACCTTCAAGCACGATCTTATTGAGAAATGATATTACTTCTTTCAAGTAAAACATCGGGGAAGGTCATTGTGAAACATGGGAACAATTTCAGGAGTTTCTTCGACGATGTCCACACCATGCCATCCCAAGTATTGAGACTTTAGTTTCAAGTCTAAACCTTCTACAATGGTCTTTTCCAAGAGACCAAATCTATAATGGATGCGTCATCCAATAGATCTCTATCCTTCAAGATGCGGAAGCTCAAAGATCATTGAACACCATGGTGTCAAACTACTGTCAACATGGAGTGCCAATTCCTCCTATTTTACAATAATAACTATAACCACAATTTCTAAACCCATCTCAATGCCAAAAAAGAGTCCTACAACTTGATCACAGTGATGCATTGTTGGCCTAAATTAGCATGATGACAAGCATGATGGCCAACCTCACAAGGGCATCAAAGAGCATTGGGAAGGTGAAAGCCGTACCACTTCAACCTCAAGTGCTCTTGTTGTGTGATTTTTGTTTGAGTAATTACTTGAATGAACAATGTTCAAGTGATAGAACGCTTATGAGAATTGAACCAGCAAACTACATAGGCGACCAAGCCTCATCATATAGATCCCAGACGATTTACTATGGAAACATCTATAACCCATGGTATCTTGAAGAAACCACCCTAATTTCTCATGGGATATTCAATCATCTAAAAATGCCAACCAACCCAACAACCATATTCAAGCCTCTTCCTCTAGAGCATTCCATCCACCTTACCAATGACTTTTCCAATCTAACTTCCAAATTTCCCATGCTAGTACAACTTATCAACCACCTTGAAATCAACAATCCTCAATGTGTAGTCCACTTTCCCAAATAGAAACAGAGGATGTATATGCCCAACTTTTCAAAAATAGAAGGGAACTTGAGTTGATAAGAATGGAAAGTGAAGTAGCTAAGAGGAAAAATGAGGAGGCTAAGAGAGAAAGCAAAGCTGTAAGGAGACAGAATAAAGCTTTTAGGAGAGACCACGAGGCATTTTCATGAAATCAATGAGCTTCAACAAGAAATTTGCAGACTCAATTGGGGCAAGTGGTTAGACAAGTATCGAAAAGGCCTAATGGCTCATTCCCAAGCCACACTCTCCCTAACCCAATCAACCAAACATCAATCTAATAGACCACCATAGATGTGAACATGTTCAAGCAATCATGGTTAGGAGTGGTAAAAGATTTGATAATAATGTTGTTGAACCCCAGTTATGTTAATCATGTTTTGATGATGACCAAATCATACTAATGGCTTGATAACAAGTGTGCAGAAAAATAGGTAGGTTCGGACGCAAATGATCGTCCGAACAAAACAACCACAAGACTTCACGGACACAAATAGATGTGTCCGAGTGACAGAGCTTCGGACGATAGTAATGTCTCTTATACACATCTAGATGCAAATAAGAGACTGTAGTTAACCAAAATTTCTCTTATACACATCTAGATGTGAAAAAATAGCCGTTGGAAAGTTGTTGGAAGTAGATTTTTGGCAACTATAAATACCCCTAGGTCTGAATTAATAGAGAGGAGACTTCTACATTGATTACAAATAATTCTTGAGCTATTTGGGAGAAATAGTGGGTATAAGTGTTGTAATAGTGTAGGTGGTGTGAAAAGAGTTTAGAAGTGTAAGAGTTCTTCAAGTGTAAGAGTGGAGAGATAACAATTGTAACAAAGGGAGGTTGTGAGTGTAAAACTCTTGGCTCAACTAAAGGAAATTAGTGTGAGCAAGAGTGATCCTCATTTGTGTACAAGAGGTTATTGTCTCACCTACTTTGAAGAGACTTTTAGTAGCTAAACTTCAAGTTGTGAACTTGGTAGTTGCCTTGTAAGAAGCTCTTTGCAGTTGTAAGCTCCAAGCTTGAGAAGCTTGGGAGTTTGGTTTGATTCTTTTAATCTCAATATTCTTATTTGTTCTTTAAGCTTAAATTGTTGAATATCCATTGTATTCGATCATTTGTGCTTAAGTTTTTATTTGGTGCATAAAGTTTGAATTTCTATTAAGCACATAAATAGGTTTGTTTTTAGAGACAACCTAATTCACCCCCCCTCTTAGGTTGCTTTTGGGGCCAACAATTGTTAGGGTTGATTCAACTTTGATAGATAAGGAGGGTGAAAAGGCATGCAATGATGATAATGATCAAATTGAGAAAGTGAATGGAGAAGTGTTCAAAGGGCAAGGGAAAAATGATTGATGAGCCTACTAAGACCCTTAAGGATGATGAATGCAAGAATCCACTAATGGAATTGACCAAGCAATGTAAGGTCCCATTGACATAAGGTTAAAGAGCGAAAAGAAGGCTAAAAAATTCAAGAGATAGAATTGTTCAAAAGGTTTGAGATCAACAATCTATTCATGGAGGCCCTAGAAAATATGCCTAGATATGCCTAGTTCATGAAGCAAGCCCTTTCTTCAAAGAGGAAGCTCCATGGAGATTAAATTCTTTGTCTAACGGGAAGGGGGTAGCATATTGATCACAAGAAAGTTACCTCGAAGCTCAAAGATACGAATTCATTCTTATTACCTTGTGATATAAGAGGCATACACTTCGGTAGAGCTTTATGTGACTTAGAAGACTTGATTAACCTCAAGTTTTTTTCGGTCTACGAAAAACTTAATAGTGGGGATTTGAAGCCCACGAGTAATAGTTGAGGATGTCATCACCAAGGCAGACAAAGTCAGTCTTTCGACGGACTTCATTGTGTTCGTTCGAGTAAATATTGACTAAGAAATTCCATTCAAAAACAAGTAATAATTAAGCCTTAATAACCCTAATCAATACATACACATGCTCGCAAGGATACGAGGTATGTTTGTTAACCAAGTGAGTAAGGATTGTTCCCATGAGGACTATTGTACAAGTACTAGGGTTCACAATTTTTATACTAGTTAGACAAGTTAATTGCAAGATTTTGTTCTATGTAACTAAAGTAATTCTTATCACTATGAGATTAAAAATATATAGATTACAAAACTATTTAAAACTAGATAAATTAATAAAATTTACCAAAAGCAAACGTAAATTAATGAACTAGAAAAGTAAACGCAGTAAGATTAAATTAAAACTATGAAATTATAATAAAAACTGGAATTAAATTGAATTTATATGAAGAAAGAAAACTCAATGTCATAGCTGGAGCAAGAGTTGATGTGCTTGAAGTCTTCAACAAGAAGAATAAAACCGTAGTCTATGATTTTCCTATTCTAATGTCTAATCTAACTAATGGCTGCTACGCATGTTCAACAACTCATACAATGGGGTATTTATAGGGGTATTTATAGGGGATACATCAAGGTTTAGCCCCTTTAGATGATAGAAATACAATAAAATTTGTAAATGATTCCTATCGGATGGAGAAAACTCCAAAAAACAAGTAATTTCGTAACCTTCTACATGTCGTGAGTACATGCTCACAAATTCCTCACTCATGTAAACAAGAAGGGGCTCCTAGAAACTTGCCCACTAGACAGTTGACATTTGCACACATGTGCGGACCTCGGGTTGCATATCTGCGCAACTCAACACTCTATTTCAACTTCAACCTCGATTTTAACTTTGATGCAGACAGAATTTGGAAAAATGCAAAACTTGAAATTTGTAGCTCTCTCTCTTAGATTTTCAATGCATCTTGAATCACGTCAAGAAAGTTATTATCAAAATGGCGAACAGTATCCAAATTTGCTTCTTGCTGGTGCACGTTTTCCATCCTTTTGATTTTTCTCCAACTTTTTGGTCTCTTTCTTTTTCATTCAAGACCTATGCAAAATAAAAAAAAATCAATTAAGCTCATATTTCATTCAAATATTGCACGCATTACACGAAAATTGAGGTAAATGATACATAAAATATATGATATTTATAGCTTATCAAATACCCCATACTTTGCTTTTGATCATCCTCGAGTTAAAAATAAAATTAAAATAGATAAGCTCATCATAACTGCACCCAACACATCTCCACAATTTTTCACATGAATAATCAAATCGACCATGCCATCATCAAAAGTAATCTAAGAACTCAAGAGTTCAAATGCCAATAAAACCCTTTACATGAAATCCACTGTGTGTGAATCCCATTCAATAAAAACTAAGTTTTCAAGACACTAAGATCAAATCATCAAGACCCTTAAAATTTTTCTGAACACCCCATAACTCACCTTGCTCACACATCTCTACTAGTATATAGAACGAACTTAATTTAAATGAGGTAGGACTTTTTAGCTTGTAACGATAGGATAGGGTATTGGCTAATCAAAGTATGAGTAAGAATATTACAAAACAAACAAAAGAGCTTTAAATTAATGTTGGCCACACATCAAAATAAAATTTTCCTTCAAAAAATTTATCACCAATTCTTCATAGAAATAACCCCATACTTAATCAGCAAACACTCATAAAAATTTCATACAACAAACAACAAAAAGTCCTTCTATTTCCACTCACCCGCCAACCTTTTTCTAGGACATTTATCCATCAATTTTTTTATGTCCATTTTTGACAATGTTCCCAATATAGGTACTAGTGACAGGCACTACTCGCAAACACTAATGCAGGTACCAGTGATGGTCACTACCTGCAAATACGGGTACCAGTGATAGGCATTACCTGCATCACAACAAGGCAGATACCAGTGATAAGCACTACCTACACTTTTTGAAAATTTTCTTCTCAATTTATCCCAGTACCCCTTTCTTGCCCCATAATTGTACTCCATTTACCCATACAATTCTTCACCCTCATTTAACTACCTTTCACCTTTTCATCCCCTTAATAAATAATGTGTGAAATAAAGCTCCAAAGGGATATTTTGTAATAGAAAAATTGAGAATTTATTAGGCTTATAAAGGTAGGTAAAATAAGTTTTTATGAAAGAACGAGAATGGCATTTCTCTCCATTCATTACAAATTAAGGCTCAAGTAGGGTATTATGGATAAAATTCTAATTAGGTTGGCTTGAAAGGTTCAAACTCCTGAAGAAATGCCCTACCCTTATCTTTAAACCAAATTAAGTTCTAAGTCTATAATTTCACTTCAAAATGCAATAAGGAAGTTCTGGGACGCAATCTATATAATTATCTATAAGTGTCAAAAAATAAAAATAATTTATGGCAATTAGTGCGCTAAAAAATTCTCAGAAATCATGTACGGAAATTTATTAACATCGACTACTCACTAATAATGATTTTGCACAAAAATTATCACACAGGAAATTGAAGAGACAAGCTAAGTGATTGCAAAATTTTAAAAATATCTACTAATTTGCACAAAAATTTTCAAAAATCTTAAAAAAACTATTAGATCAAAAGAAAAGTTAAAATATTGAAGTGAAAATTAAGCAACTATACCAAGAAAATATAAATCCAACAAACTTCCTACTCCACATTTAGAAATAAATATTGTCCTGAAATAAAATAAAAGCATAAAAGTGAAAAGGAAAGATCCTCTGGCAATGTAGAATGGATGGTGTAGTGTATCCAGACATAAATATCCATGAAAGGAGTTGAAACATATCATTAAGAACTACAAGAACAAAAACAAAAATAACAAGGAAACAAAAGAGAATAAAAAACAAACACAAAAATAAAATTATAAAAGGACATGGGTTCCATCCCATGCAGCACTCGACTTTGACACGTGAGATTAATTCAAGCACATAAGGATGGTCAACCATTCTTTTCGTTTTGGCTTTCACGGGAAAGCTTTGACCTTATTTTTCATCACTCTTGAAGTTTGATTCCCGACTCAAACTTCAAATTGCCCTTATTTCCACGCATTTGCCAATGATAGTGCACAAATCATCACCTCAAGTTGCTCTTTGATTTGAACTAAAGCTATATTTTGGATGGATGGAACTTGCTTCTTAAAAATCTTTTGACAATGGTTAATATTTTTTTTTTGAAAACTTTTGATGGCATTTGGACTTATTTTCCTTGGGAAAGTAGAAAACATGAAGTGAGTAGTTAAAATAGTCCAAGTATCATCTAGTATTTGAGGTCCCTTGAGAGGTTTCCAAATTATTCAAAGTACATCATAAATTGTTCGCTTTTGTGTTGTCAATTTAATGGTGTATTTATGTTTACTTGTGTAATTAAGGTCTTTTGCTTTCTTGTTTTACTCAGACTAGCAAAACGCTAAGTTTTGAGGGTGCGACAAGTCTAACAAACTACAGTTTTTTTACTTCTTAAACAATGGATTTTTGATAGTTTGTCCCTATTTTTAGTGTTAATTAAGTGTTTTAGTTTAATTTCATGCATTAGATAATTGCATTGGCATTATTTATAAATAGTGAGATATTAGCATGAGTTAATGGTTAAATTTAGTATAATTTGATTACTTATTAAGTTGTGTGTTTTGCAAGTTAGGAATGAAGGGGTCAAAGTCAAGGGATATAGAAGCCAAAGGGAAAAAATGTAAAATGATAGAAGATGAAGACTTGAGCTAGAAAGAGCTCGATACCGCGACACCAAATATTCCACGTCAACAACACGCAACATCGAGGTGGATTTATGAGGCTAATTTTTAGTTCGATGTGGCAACTACAAAATTCTCCACGTTGTGACATACTAGCTTAAGTATTAGGGCAATTTTGTAATTTTTCGTTGGAACTTCTTTAAATCCTGCCTTGTACTACACTCAAGTACACGTATAGGTATAGGTGGTAATTTTAGATAATTAGGATAGTTGTAGTTTAACTAAATCTTCAAGTTTCTTTTTAATTAAAAGTCCTCTTTAATTTTTCTTTAGATCCAGTTTTAAATTCTTTCAAGTTTTAATCTTTATTAGTTAATATTAGTTTTTTTAATTAGCTACAAGTTGATAAAATTTTTACATGCTTTCTCTTTAAATTTCTTGCAATCCAAGCTTACTTAGATTTCAAGTTTCTTTTGAACATCTTCAAGTTCTTGATAATTTGGAGATTTCGTAGTTTAAAATCCTCATTTCTTACCATTAGTTACTAGTAATTTGTAATGGGATTTCTTTTAAATCTAACAAAAATCCAAAATTTTCTAGTTTTAATCCATTTCCTTTTCTATTTCTGCAATTCCCTAGTTTTAGAAAGAAAAAAAACCGGAGATTTCTTCAATTGGATGCTTTCTTTATGATTTCCTTAGTCAAATTAGGTTTAATTACCTTCCTATTTCAATCTTGTTTTAGTTAGATTAGGTAAGTTAGTGTTAATTTTACAATTTTTCCTCAGAGTAATTTAGACAGATCCTTAATTGGTAGTTTTACTTGCTTTCATAGAATCAAAGTTACTTGTTTAATTGCTTTATCCTTAGTTGCTTTTAGTAGTTCATAGACTTAAATTGTTTTAAATGTTTATTTTCATGGCTTTTCTTAGGGTTAGCTCTTCGTCTCTTATAATTTTGCCTAACTACGCAAGGATTCTCAAAATCTAGTATTTGCCTACTCAACTATCTTTGTGGGAACGATATCCCCTTACCACTTACTACTTACCTACACCATATACTTGCGGACATGAGCGGAAAGTTTAAGCGTTTGTGAGGTTTTAGTTACTTGTATTATTTTATCAGTGATTTCAAAGAATTTAAATACTTTACTTGAATGAGCAATCAAGTGAACATGTACTAGGTCAAATAGTATGTAGTGAAAATAATGGATTGAACACACAAGGATTGACATAAAAAGTACCGGTTATTTGCCTTGAACACTATTTGAAGAATCGAAAATTAGAGAGAGCGAGAGTTAACAAAACTAGAATTAAAGCTTTAACTAATGGGAACAATATATTAGGGTTAGATTAGTCAATTCCAGGTTTTCATTAATTCATTCAATTAATTGGTCCAATAATAAAGCATGGAAGTTCAATTCCAAATTATCAATTCAACCCCAAAACCTTCGGCGATTGAACTCTATCAAATTAATGATCTAGGATAGATGCCTCAAATCCTAGATTAATAAATTTGAGTCTATCCATATGAAATTATTGTGAATTAAGTAGCTAATACTTCCACCTTGGTCTCGAATTAGTTTAATCCAACAATCAATACATGTCTATGACAAAGAATCAATGGACTGTATCACTTTCTTGGCCAACCTAACCAAATATTGTTACCTAATTATTATAATTATTCCAATTGATTATTAAATGAATCATCACCTGAAGGAATCGAAATCATCCAACCTTAATCCATAACAAATTAGAATATGAATGAAAGCATAAATACAGAAGAAATTAATGAAAACAAGTAAACTAATCTAGCATTAATCTAGAAAGCAATTAAAGAAAGCGTAGATTGAGGGAGCAACAAGACTAGAATTCAATTGAAAAATAAACTTCTAAAAAGGTCAAAGAAGCCTTCTCTAAAGAAGAGTCACAAGTTCTTGGTCCAAGGTTGGAATCTTGAACCACCTCTTCAATTCTTCTTGAAAAAGAAAGAAAGTCCTAGCCTAATATTGTAGCTGCTAAAGGAACTTAAAGAGAATGTGTTTTTTAGGTTTAAAGACTCTTATTTATAGTTTCTAAAAGTTACAAAATGTGTGCCTCTAAATAAGTTTTGAAATACACTATTATAGGGTCCAAAACATATAATACTCGAAAATCTAAAAAACGTTAAAATTGCGTAACAGCTTGCTCTAGTCAAACCAACCGTATTCTAGGCTTGTGTATCATAGATGGAAATAATGGTTCTGTCTAAAGCACAGTATGCACTTGATTTTTCCTCGTCCAATCGCAGACTACGATTGGCCTTTCATAGCTTCACGCAGTTTCACCGTTTTGTCTCTTAAATCTTTGACCAATATTCGATTGACGTACCATTTGTTCTTGCATGATCATAGAACAAAAACACACATTAATCTCTATAATATAACTCTAAAATAAAAATTAAACACTTATTGAAACTATAAACAAAAGAAAAGCAAAAACACACGAAGAACACTATTCTGGGCGGAATTAGTCAAACAACCAAAACAAAACTCTAAACACATACACACATACAAACATAAATATAAGTTAAATAATATCAAATAAACACTAAAATGATACACTAAACATATATTAACGTGTGAAATGAAAATGTACTAAAACACTAATGCACGCATAAAACCTAAAAGTGCTGAAACTAGTGCAAAAACCGTATGTAAAAGAGTAGGAATAATCCTAATTTCTTAGGTTTATCATAAAACAAGCCAATATAGTCCATTATCTTTTAAAACATTGGCCAATGTTAGGGTTTTGAAGCGAAAGTTCAACAAATTAGTAGTGGAGGGCACATGAGCAGCATGTGGCCCTTAAATGCAAATGATTCTAGTTAAAAACTTGAAAATGATTAAATTTGCTTCAATCATTTCTGTCATTGAATGTTCACATGCCCTCTAAATACAAATAGTTGGAGGTTAAAAACTTGTAAATGATTTTTCTTAATAACTTATGTCAATGAAGATTGTTTGAAAATGATGGGACAAAATCAAGGTTAGGAAAATGAGATAAAAGAAAAAAAAAAGTATTGGGAATAGTGAGGATAAGAATTTTTTATCTCAACATATTTGTATTTTAATGATTGAGTGATATTACATGGCTTTCACTGTTAATTTGTTAAACTATTTCATCAAAAGCTCTACATTGGCTAAAATTTTAAAAGATAAGCGATCAAAGGTTTGTATACAAAAGGGACAAAATTCGAGAACACCCAAAGATAAGGGACCAAAATAGCCTTTTCTCTTTATTTTTCTTTCATGACTTTAAACATAATTTAACTAGTTATGGGTTAAAATTAGATGATGCCAATTTTTAATAGGTAATGACTTGATTTGATAGATTGAATGGGTAAATGGAAAATTTAGATAATACAAATGTGCTAATTTGACAAGTAAGGGAATTGATCATTTCACTAATTGTTTAGGTTATCCAATGCGAGGACAGAAGTTCGACTTTCATTATCGACCTATATTAGTATTGGATTACGTTAAAATTTGATATCCATTAGATTTTCACCTAGTTGGTCATGTAGAATTTCATTGGTAGATTATCAAATTTAATTTAATTTTTTCTCTAAATAGCAAGAGGAATCCACATTTAGATTGATTTGATTGATAGACCTAATGGTTTTTACCAAAGAGATCCAAATTAAGTTAAAATTAGGAATTGACCTCTAAATTAGCTAATTAAACCGATACAATCGAATGATTAACCGAGCCTTGGAATTGGCCATTCAAAACCCTAACCCACATTTTTACTCATCTCAAAGACTCTAAGATAATTTTAAACCAAACCATTATTCATTCAACCCTTAGAATAATAATAGAACCAAATAATCAGGAATTGTCAACTAATACTTATGGATCGATTCCTTTTTTCTAGTTTCTTCTATTTGACCTCATATACTTGTGTTACGCTATCTAAATAGTCGTAGTAGGTTTAATTGATTTATAAGTATAAAACTAGATTTTAAACGTATGAAGTAGTAATGAGATTGTACTTGTATATTATCAACTAATTAACCTATCCATCCAACTATTTATACTATGATTAATACCTTTTCTCCTTAATGGCCTTGATATACTTTAGTTGCCTAATCAAGTCATCATGAACTAGAGCTACCTTGACTTTCTTGACGCGTGGACATTCTTAGGTCTAACCCACTTGGCGTTGCTGGATTTGTTATACATTTTGGCATAATCGAAACAAAATAAAACTTTTCAATAACTTTAGAGATTTCCCACATAATTTCTTCAAAGGAAGTAATTAGAAATTAAAAGGACATCGTGCATGATGTAAAATATATTAGCATTTGTATAATTTATTATTGGAAGCTCATATAAGTAGTTATCAACAGGAGATTTGTCTGTTGGGGAGCCCGCGTAGGATGTAAAAGTTACTCAATAGGGTTAAAATAATACCACAATTTATAAAATTTATTAGTGTAAATATAATTTACTTGGAGTACTTCGCACAATCATAAGTGATGGAGGATCTCACTTCAATAATGTTTAATTTGAGACCTTGACGTCTAAATATAGGGTGAAACACAAGATTGCATTAGCATATTATCCTCAAACATCAAGGCAAGTAGAGGTGTGCAATAAGGAGTTGAAGAGAATCCTAGAAACGACCTTGTTGAATCTTCAACAACTCAAGAAATTTTGTTGCAAAAGCTAGATAATGCACTATGGGCTGACCACATCGCATTTAAAACCCTAATTGGAATGTCCCATTATCAAATGGTGTAAGGAAAATCTTGTCATATCTCAATTGACTTAGAGCATAGAACATATTAGGCAATAAAGAGCTTGAATTTTGATTGGAATGAAGCATGTGAAAAATAGTTCTTGGATTTGAACGAACTTGATGAGTTTGGATGGGATGCATTTGGGAACTTCATGATCTATAAGTAAAGGACCAAGACTTGGCATGACAAGTACATCTTGAGGAAGAACAGAACTACCGGTGACCATGTTTTGGTCTACAATTCAAGACTCAAGTTGTCTCCTAGAAAACTCAAGTCAGGCTAGAAGGCCCATTAAGCGAGTCAAGTGTTTCAGCATAGAGCCATGGAGTTAAAAGTGGTGAATTTGAACTTCAAGGTTAATGGGTATAGATTGAAGCCTTATCAAGTAGACCCAAAGGGAAAAAGGATGAACATTCGTCCTTTATGTTGATGCCTTGAATTTCCCCAGGCCATAGTCAAGCTAACGAATAAACAAACGTTTTTTAGGAGACAATCCGAATTTTCTTCTTTAGTTATGCTTTAATTGACTTTATACTTATCTAGTTATTTGGGTTGTTAATTGCGTTTGATTAGTTTGAATTAGGATTAATCTAGTTAGTTACTATTTTTAAGTGTTTTAATAGAATTGCAAGTGAAAATGATCTCTAAATTGATGTTTTGATATTTGTAGGTGTAGGAAAAGTCATTGGGAAGAATTGAAGAAATCTGAAAATTCAAGAAATGGCTAAGTGTTCGACACTGCAGTTTCAAATCTTGACACTGTGGTGTCGAAACAAAATTAGCTACTGGAAGTGACACTGTGCTCCCACGCCGCTGTGTTAAGCTGTTCGAGGAAAGAGGCAAAATGGCTACGTATCCCACACCATGGTGTCAAATCTCGACACCGCAATTGCAGAGAAGTAAATTTGTTTACTGGAAGTATCAGATTTAAAGAGATATCCCACACCATGATATCGAGCCAATTTGAAAGTTGATCTAATTGCTTTCCGAACCATGGTGTCAGTTTCTGAGAAGAAAAAATTGACACTACGGTGCTGATTTCTTATGTTGTTTAAATACACACCCTAGCCAAAATTTTCAGCAGAATCACTTTTTCCCTAATTCCCCAAAGCCCTAGCCTTTTTTTCCTTTTTCCACACACGAATCCTCTCCAAAATTTTCACCAAATCTACTCCAAATCCATCCAAAACACCTACTTGCAGCATCCTTCTCCCCTTGGTGGTGTGGATTGCTCAAGAAAATTTCAAGAGGACCAATCAAGGACAACTCTCAAGAACAAGAAGAAGTCTTCCAATTATAATGGATAAAATTACTTCAATTTGTGCTTTTGATCCATAAGTTCTTCTAATTTCCATAACATAACTCTTGTTTGTGAATTATTAAGAAGACTTCGTGGGGTGTTGTGTTTGACTAATATTATTAGTTTGTAAGTTGGCTGTTTGGATTGTTTGAACTATTTAATTGCAATATCTTGAGTGTTTATTTGGTAAATTTTTTAAACTATTTTAATGGAAAAAGTTAAGGGAAAAGGAAAAGTTGTGGCCACCTCTTCGTCCACCAAAAAAAGAAAAACCACATCGGGTAGCCAACTAATTAAGAGGTGGTAATGGAAACAGTGACTATGATGACCGCCTTTTTGTCAATGCTAGAGCTACAAAAATCTTTAAGAAAAATACTAAACACGCAATCATTCAACAAAGGGGTTTGATTTGTCGAAGAGTTGGGATAATTTTGAGGGGATAAGAAAGAAATTGAGATATAATTGAGGAGGTGTGGTTCGGGTGTTTTTGATGTTGATGTTCCTTTGGGATATGTTAACCTCATCAAGGAATTCCATTTCAACCTTTGTGGCATGGAAAATGAAATATTGACAAGAAATTAACGCCTTCTATGCAGTCCACAACCTCCAGGTAGTGGGAGTTTATATTGTTGATTTCACGGATCCAAACTATGGGAGGGCCCAATTGTTCTAACACGTCGGCACATTTGTGCTTTGTTGACCCCGCTTGGGAGATAAACGTTGCCCGTACAAAATATTTGGGTTTCAATAAACAATACTGTCGATTATTATCGAAGATATGGTTCTACTTCATTTGTTGCCACATTTTTGGAACAAGCACTGTTAGCTTTATTCAGAGAGACGAAACCTGTTTGGTATTTATTATCATGAAATGATTGACTATAGATTTGGGGAAAATAATTCGGGCAGAATTTTTAAAGATAGCACAATTGGACCAACCAACTTTTTTATTACCTAGTTCAGTCACTGAACTATGTCTTGATGTAGGTTGTGTAGTTCAAGCGAGCGAAGAACATGTCCACCAAAGGGCCCACATTGGTAGGACTTACGTGAGGAACATGGTCAATGAGTTTCAGAGGCACTACCCAATTGGCGAATAATCAGATACACTACTTCCAAAAGTGCCTCCAGTTCCAAACTCCATTCATCAACATGCCTGGTGGATATGTGTACAATCCTCCTTAGACCGACGATGAGCAAAACGAGATGTACGACTATAGGACTTATAGCAAATTGGTCCTCCACAACAATGTCTCTCATTGGTCAAGCCCTCCGTACGACTGTATGACTGTACGACTATAGGACTTATAGCCATTTTAGTTATTTCTTTACATGCTTTTAGTTATAGTGTCTTTATTTTGCTTCTTGTGCTAATAGTGAGTAGATTGAAGAATTGTAGTCATCAAATGAATAATGTGAACAGTGTGGTGGTGTTTATTGTGTTTTGTTTTGGAATGTGTTTTTGTAATTTGTGTTGTTATTGGGAGAAAATGAAATTGAATGTTGAAAACAGGTTGCACCTAATGTGATAATGCGATTTAACCCTTAAAACTCAACCAAGTTTTCAACCACTTCATGCAAATGTTTTTCTCAACTAGTTTTGACCTAAAATTTTATATTTTCTGCAAGTGTTTTTCTAAGAATCAATGCCAAGTTTAGTTGATTGTTGATACAGTTTAAACACTTCATGATTTTTGGAAGTTGTTTTTAAGAAATAAATGAAATGAATTAAGCCATCATTTAGTCATGTTGCATGAACTTGAATTTTCGGATATTTTATGGGTTTTGATAGGTTTGGCTGGATACATTGATTGGGATACTGCGTATCCTCTGCTTTTGCCAAAAATAGCCAAATTTTGGAAATCATCTGGGCATTTCTTGGACCATTTCAGTCAAAAAGCCTACCTTATATTGAATTTATCTCTAGAGTCCCCGTTGAGCCTTATAGCCTAATTTCTTGGTCAACCTCATGATTTAGCCATTCCACTTTGTTCAATTATCCTCTCTTCATCACATCACCTTAGCCATAATGGAATTTATCTGAAGACCTTCGTTGTAATAGTTATAGCTTGTATAATGGCTTGAAGGAGAATTGTTTCATAGTTACTTTGGGGATTGAAGTTAAGATGTTCAATATTAATTATATTCCATCTTGTTATAATTAGTGATGCATATTAATATTAATTTTTGCAAATTTCGGATTTGTAAAAAGAATTGTTCATTTCATTTTCTGCCACCTTTGTAAGTATTAGTTGACTAAAGAAGGTTCACATTACCTTCATAAGATAAATTAATTTTGAACTTGTGCTTCAAATGTGGATTAATTGATTAATGTTGTCATATTTGGGACTTTTATGTACGGGATTGTAGGCCAAGAATTTGTATTAAAATAACTAAGGTGATCTGAGTCACTTATATCCAAATTTATCCTACCCTATTACCTTAACCTGCATTATAAGCTTAAAATTCCTAAATGATCCTTAATATGGGATAATAAATATTAGAGAGTCCAAGATGGAGCATTGCTTTGGTTGATGTTCTTTTAAATTTTATGATGCTAACAAATATTCTTTTATGTTCATTTGCATCAATTTGTGATTCTTAAAAATAAGTCTTAATGATCTTTCTATACTTAAAGCAAATTTTTGAGGAAACTTGACTTGTTTGCTCTAGATCAACTTGCATTTGAATTGGCATTTCAAGAACACTTCAATAGTCAAGTAATGTTTGTAACCAGAACTAGAGTGCACATTTATAAAAGAAGAAGTGGATGAAAATGTTGAGTTTGTTGAGTTAAAACCGCATTTTTATATTTGCAAAGTGTTCTAGAGTTCAATACTCCCAATTTCAATTATTTTCCCTTGGTGGTGCCTTAGTTCTTTTTCTTTCCTTATTTTGCTCGGGACAACCAAAACACTAGATTTGCAAATGTGATAGTTCTAGTAAATAGAGTTATTTTTCCTCTAAAAACCATGACATTATGAGTATGTCTGTCCTATATTAGATGATTATATATGTTTTTTAATTAAATTTTGATGTTTAGCAGTAGTGTTAGTAGTGTTCTATGTGTTTTTACTTGAATTTCATGTTTATAGTGTTAGTCCCATATTAGGTGTTTATACGATTCAGTTCTATTAATACACGACCCGTAAAGATACTTGCGGTGCATGTAAGAGTAAAGAAACAGATACCGGTTGAACTTTAAATACACGTAACAGATCTCTTCGAATTCATATACACCAGTAAATTTGTCTAGGAAAGTTACAATAAAATAATCAAATTCATTCATTATTTTGCCCATGATGGTTTGCTCTACTAACTCCTTATTTATGCCATTTTCATCAACTCTATCATATGCATACGCTTGTGGTTGGCTCCTCGGTGTACTTAACTACTATGATTCCTACTTGCTCCACATGGATAGTTTAACTAGATGATGATTCTAATCCAATTTCTAAGACTATAGTAGCAAGTTGATCAACCCGTGCCTCCAGACTATGTAAGGTCTCATATTGATTACTCAATCTTGTCTCTATTGAGTTGATGAACTATGTCATCATTACTTTAAGGATGGATTTTTCAAACACACGACAATATTCATCTTCTTGTTGTGGCATGAACTCGTGATGTGGATTTGTGTAATTTTGCTGGTATTTGGTACCATGATTCATCTAAATAATCCCCAAACCAAGATTCTATATTACATCATATGGATATTCATACCTTGTCAAGGAATTTGAAAAATTATCATTGTTATAAGAAGTAACCCAAAATTGTTACTTGTATGACATTAATAACTCCAGTGGTTTGCACCACGAACATTACAATTATGTTGTCCAACTTCCTATTTAATCCTTCTAACTAAATTGCCAATTTTGCGGATAAATCATTATAATAAAACACTAGCTGCTCCATTTTACGGCCAATAATATTTATTCTTATACATATTAATACTACTCAAATAACAACAGAAGAAATAAAAATAAAAACAAAAATTAACACAAGCAACAAGTGAAATTAAAGTAACCTATAAAACTCTTCCCCGACAACGGCGTCATAAACTTGACGCTTGCTAATGCAAGAAAATACACTAGTCAAACAAATAATAAATGATATAGTGTAAGTGTATTGTTTCCCACGAGGACAACTAAAAGTAAACTATGGGTGTTGTTTGAAAGAAAGAATAGGTAGCTATGTAACTAGCTAAAGACATCAATTAAATTAAATGATTTAAAACATAAGTGGAATAGCAAAAAATTAAACTGATGCTAGGGAATTTATTTCACCTTGTTAACATAATCTTGAGAATAAAATCAAACAAGTTCAATCAGAGATGAAAAAAATTCCCTAATTTGTATTAATCTTCTCAAGCAAATAATTATTAGAATCCTATCTATGCGAATAAAACTAGAATTATCAAGATCTGGCAACTTCTAGACTCGTGTTTAATTGAAGTTGCACTGGTATGATTTACCTGGAGTTACTCATTGCTTACCCTTGTTTCGTGTTGTACTTATCATTGATGAAATTTATAATTGAGGGTTAAAATATTGTTTTAGGTTCAATTTTTTACTTAGTTTATTGCATTCACATTTACTTGGAGTAAAAAGTTGGTCCATTATCTACATGAGCTTTTTTATTATCCAAGTATATGTTAAAGTCACATTTACTAGTTTTATGCTTGGGTAATTTATATATTTGTGTGGTTTCTACTATTATTATTATATCTTATGAATCGATGAGTGGTTGGATGAGTTTGTAACTCATCACTGAAATAAATTGAAAAGTTTGGTTGTCTATATTATATTATCTTCTTCATTTGGAAATGGTTTTGTTGTTGTTTGGGAAGTTGAAAGTGGATATTGAACATAGATTGCACTTCATGTATTGATTTGACCCTTGAAAATCAATCATGTTTTCACCACTTGGTAAAAATGTATTCTTAACTAGTTTTTATCCCAGACACTACTTTTTTCTATAAGAGTTCTTCCAATTCCAATTTTAAATGAGTCATTAATTTAGTTTACACAGTTCAAGGTTTTTGAAATGGTTTCTAAGTAGAGTTGGAAAGGAGTTAGTACTTCATCTTGATCACACTTTTATGAATTGTATGTGCAAAGTATTTCATTTATCTTATTGCGTTTTGTTCGAGATATGATCTTGAGAGCCACTGTATTCCTCTTCCTTGGTTTAGATTGTGTTCAAAAACATATTATGCACTTAAGAATAAGGCGAATAGAGGAATTGGAAAAATAAATGTCATGCCTTCGAAATATGCCATGAGTAAGAAATAAAGCTAGTAGAGGAATCTACATCACAAAAGTCATGCCTTTGAAATGGCCATTAGGATTGCTTTCAAAATGAGGCAAGTAGAAGTAAAGTCTTCAAAATGAGCCTTTTTGCATTTAGAATACCAAAATGTTGGGGTTTTGCATAGTGTACTACTCATAATCACATCAAATTAAACACTCATAACTAGACTACGACTTTCCACTTGTATGTCATGTGCATTATTGTTTACTAATAATTGTTCTTTTGATTGGGATGAGTTTTAGAAAACTTGAGTTGTTTAACCTTAATTAACTTTCTTTTGAAATGGCATTGCAGTAACTTTTCCCTAGTTTAAGTAATGTTTGTAACTAAAACTAGTATCAACTTTTAAAATACATATGAGATAGGAGAAAATCTCGAGTTTCTTGAGTTAGATCCTCATTTTTGCTTTTCACAAGTGTGCTAGAATTCAACATTTCCACTTTCTTTTCTTTTCTTTTCTTTTCTTTTCTTTGGTGGTGTTACATACTAAGTGTTATATGTTGTATGTTATGTGTTTAAGTGTTTTGTGCCTATTATGTGTTTGTTGTTTTGTTTATTGTTCTTTTTTTCTTATCCTTATTTTACTCGCAGTACCTTAAGTTTTGGGGTTGATAACTTTAGAAAACTAGACTTATATATATCCTAATTTATTAGTTTTGGTACTAGTTTCGAACTTTTTTACTATCAAGTGTGTGCTTTTTGTCTATTTCTCCTCATATGTGTTCATTTAGTGTTTTAATTTTTATTTGGGTGCTAATTATATTATTTTATTATGTTCTTGTATTTAGAATTTCGGTCGTACTTTTAACCTAATTCCGTTGAGAGTTAGGGTTATTGTTCTTTTTGTTCATATTTAGTTTTTAGTCCTTTTCTAAGTGTCTTTTTCAAGTGTTTATGTGTTATTTTATATGTATTAATATGTGTTTTTGTTCTAGGGTTATGGAAAAAAATGATATATCAATCGACTATCGAATGGGAATTTTAGATGCAAAACAGCCAAGGCTACCACACCTGCCTGGGCTGCTCGCAACTAGAGAGCTTCCAAGTCTTAGGGACATCGACAGTGGTGAGCTTTCATAATAGTGACCTAGCCAGTAGTGAGGGGCTTTTGGGGACGTGATTTTGGCCCATTTTTGCCCATTTTGCAAGGACATTTGGGTCCTAAACCTCCCAACCCCTAACCTACTATAAAACACACTTTAGGAGATAATTTAAAGCCGCTCTACCACTTGTTTTTCTTCTATTTTTCTTCCTCCCCACTTGGGGAGGAATTTTAGCTTTCTTTTTTCGTTGTTCTTATACTAGTTTTCATCCAAGTATGTAACTTTGTTCTACAATTTTGTAAGACTTTATTTATGAGTATTATACTTATTCTTACTTAGGCATTCATTTCAATTTCACTTTGGCTTTCATTTCTTCATTTATTGATTTCATGTACGTAGCTTTCAATGCTTTCAATTTCTTACACTAGTTTTTTAGAATTAATGTCAAGTTCATTTAATTACTTTCCCATGCTTTTATTTTTTTATTGTCTTCAAATATGTTTTAGTTTGACATGGGTTAGCGTTATGTGATGCCAATTTCATATATAGGTTAATAAGTTAATTTGGTGGTAAAATGGTCTAATTAGGTAATATTTAATGGGTTTAAGGGTTAATTAGCAAAATTAGCTACTTTCTTAGTTAATTTGGGTTAATTGAGGGAATATAGAATTGAACATCCATTATAGAGTTAGATTAATGTTGGATTAAGGTTAGAATGAGAACTTAGCGGACTAATTTACCTAGTTTATTGTTAGAATTTCATAGGCAGTTAATCAAATTTGGTTAGTTCAAGTAATAGTAGGGATCCAGACATAGATTAATTAGACTGACAGATTTAAATTACAGAAGGATCAGTATTAGATTACAATTGGATATCAACCACTAATTTGACACATAAAAGTTCTATTCATAGTTACAAGATATCCTTAGGGGTTGGAGTTAGTATTAGGTAGCAATAGCTCCAAACAAGCCCAAAATGGAAGTCCAAGTAGTAAAAATTGTGAAATTTCTTGTCCAAGACTTCAGACAATGCCGCATCGCTAGCTTTGCACTAAATTGCAAAGTGGTGACGCTTTGCTCTCACATCCCTCAATTCAACTATGAACATAGCGATGATATGATTCTTTTGTAAATGTGAACGCCACAACATTTTGCTCTAGGATACCTTCTCAAAATTTGTACTGCTTCGCGTTTTATTTGCACTTTATAGCATTTAACTATCCTCCACTTGCAATCATGTAAACACAAAATGACTATATAAAAGCACAAAAGGTGCAAAAACATGCTATAAAATCCTAATAATTACTCAAAATCTAGTCAAAATCTATATAAAAATAAGTGAACAAATAACTATAATTTGTAGAGTTATCATTTGCCTCCAAGCCAATAGTACTCACTATTTTAGCAAGGAAAAAAATTCATGCTAAAAAACCAAAATTCTCCATAAATTATAGTGGCGAGGAAGGGTCATCGCTAAAATATTCCTGGCTAGAGGCTCGTCAGCAATAAAAATAAACTTTCTTGTTGTATCAATTAGTTAACAGGGAAAAACCTTGATTCTGTGCAAAATTGTTCTTTGTTAGTTAGGAAATTTTCCTCGATAAAAGTGAAAAACATTCGCTACAATAAGTGGCTTTCATTGCCCATGATTGTTGGCTTTGGCGAGGATACAGGGTGTCATCAATGTTGTCGTAAAAGTACAATAATACACAATAATAGACTTTTGGTCGCTATTGATACAAAAAGACTACAATACCCTTCCTAGCTGGAAATTGACAAATCCTCACCATTGATTGCGAGTTTTGGTGGGAAAATTTCTTGTTTCTCACTATTGACCTAGAATGAACCAAAATGTCCTACCTTATTCGAGATGGTAATTTCCACACAAAATAACTTCAATTGTAGCCATCCATTTCATGTGAGACTTGTATATTCAATTATATAATGCTCCAGCAAGGATTTCTTCCTCTTTAATTATACATATAATTCTCTCCGAAATTTGAAGTAGCTAGGAATGGTTCTCAATAACTCAAAACGAGTTTAATGACTATACATATGAAACAGCAAGGAAACACTACTATCCAACATTCCGTGCTTACCTCACTAATGTTGTGAATAACTATAAGACATTCTCCATGAATAGGTTGTGAAAAATTATTAATTTGGTACATCCATGAAGAAATTGTAGTATTGTTTCATTTTCAGTTACAAACATTAATAACCCAATAAGTTTAGATGCTCATGCTTAGATCAAGAGCAAATATATACCATGAAAAAATACAAGAAAAATTTGAAGACTAATTTTTCAGGCAATGTGAAAGCTTCCTCAGTCTTGAGAGATGGCCCAATTATACAAAATTTAGGACAGCAAAATCTTCATTGGCTCGATTCAGCTACAAAGTAATTGGCAAAATCTATATCAAGTCATCTTTATTGCATATAGGCTAACGTATGCAATCTAGTTTTGATTTTGATACTACTAATATAAAAACCAATTACAAGTTAAATTTACAAAGAATTACAATCATGTCTATAGTTAGATGTAAATCAAATCAAAGCTAAGATTACAAACATATGGCTTTACAGCTATGGTGTTAAGAGCCATGCTCAAAATCTCGTGTAACTCACGACCTTCAGAACCACTATAGTTACTTGGACAAATGCTATAGAAATGGTTTCCAGATATATATCTCAATTGTTAATCAAGCAAAAAGCAAATAAATCAACAATTTAGCACATATCCAGTATAAATCAATTTCGTAGGAAACAAAGCACATGAATTATAAGAATAGCTCAAAAACCATACCCCGTAGGACCTACTGCATAGCCAAATAAATTACTTTACAGCAGGGTCATATATCAATTTGCAGAAAAACTTAATATACCTAACCGAAATAGACACATTTTACTCATCTTTTATCGTTCATTTCTTAGTCATTCATCAAAAAATTCCTTGCTTAAGAAGAACAACATTGCAGGTCTTTCAACGTCTTGGGAACATTAAGAATATCCTCTATTTGGAGTATAAAACTATCATAGACGCTCTGTATAAGATAATATAAAACTCACTAACTAAATTTACATAAATATCCCTTAAAATGAATCAAATTTATTTATCTTAACTACATGTACATTGAAGAAATTATGAAAGGAAATAGTCAATAACTCATAAATGAAGATATGTTATTTGAATAGATTTCTCTTTCATCAAAAGTCCAATCCCCCTGAGTTGGTGATTAAAAGACAAAAAAAAATGGAGACACTTAAAGCCTCTTATTGAGATTATATTAATAAGCTAGAACAGCCTCAGTTTCAAGAAATAGTAGTTAAATTCTGCCTCATAGATAAACAAGGCGACAGTAACAATGAAGTCCCCAACTTCCTCTAGCTAAACTTTGACAGAAGCATCTTCAGACAACAGTGCACCAGAAAAACCTCAGAAAACTCACATAAAAGTAATGCACCAAACACAACAATCATACACACAAGCAAACCAAGCTTTAATCCTACTAAGTAAGGTCGGTTGCATGAATCCTGTGCAATGTCATTGCACTCTATCATGGACCATATCCTCCTCAATTCCTAGATGGGCTATATCTTTAGGGAGTAAAGTGTTATTAACCCTATTTTCTTTTCTCCTCCTTCCCTCCCCTCTTTTCTCTATTTGTCCCAAACAAATCTCAATTTCTAACAAAGAAAAAATTGACTCATTAATTCATAAACTTAGAAGTCCTTTCTTTAACATTAGGTTCAACAAAAAAGAGAATATAAGCTAGGTTGCAGTTAAAAAATCTTTAGGGTAGAAATTATACCAATATTTGGATTCCAGTAAGAATTTTCCAAGCAATGGCAGTATTCTTCTCCTCCTTATCTCAAGAAGTGACAGTTGATTCACAATTCAATGCAATGAGAGGCATATACAAATTTTTTCCTCAAAGGTTATTCTCTACGAAATGAAGACATTAATAAAAAAATTACCAAGGTTTTGTAACATTAAGTAAATCCAAATCACAATAAGCTACAACTTTTACAATGGCCTCAACTAGAAAAAGACTTGTTCCACAACCTCCAAATGCGCCAAAAAAAAAAAAAAAAGGCGATTAAGCGATATTGGCAAGTGGACCTGCACATGATGATAAGAAATGAATTATTTATAAGTCAAACTAAATAATATCTAGTAATACAAAATCCAACTTGAGTATGAGAGCCGATTATATTACATATCTTTGTGACCCACAATTTGGGTAGAACAGATATCTACAACAAACCAAAAAATGAATTCTAGAGCTATCAAAATAAGAAAAAAATCACTGCATTCGACAATAACAAAATGGCACCATGCTATATTCACTTCCTATCTGCATAACATTACCATCAAGACACAACAAGCAATACGTAATAATCCAAAAGCATTCAGTTTCCATGAGCTAGGTGGATGTTGAACCATTATTTTCCATATCCTTATGGTTTTTTCTAGTCCAATTTGGTTTCAGTAGGAGACTATCATCAAAATCTTCTTCCTCCAAATTTTCAGTACAACATTTTATAAAAAATGTTTTGGGCATAATAAAAGGATAAATTTTTTTCCATCAAATTAGATTACAACTTGGCCAAAATTTTCAGCAACAAGGTTTTCTTGCAAACTCCAAAGGTAACATGACCAATAAGAACAAGGAAACATATAAAAGCAGACATAAATATGACTTGGAGATAAATGATTCACGAATATGGCAGAAAAATCCAAAAATCCTTGAAGAAAATCATATAACACCAAGAATTGTTCGATAACAAGTTTAAAGACGACAAGTGAAGACCTTATACGGCTTTTCTTGTGATGATTTTTGAGGTGGCGAAAGCAGATAGAGTATTAATTAGCAAGAAGTATAGGCAAATCTAACTCGGGAAACCATATTTTTATTCTGAAATTATTAAAAACTATACAGAATATGCACCACAAATAGATTAATGAACAAGAGTATAGGTGAATTTCATAGCTGCAATTAAACTTGCATCACCCATACCATATTTTGGAGCCATTTTTAGAAGCCTTACCTTCTTCTTAGGCCCCAGCTTTTTCAGTTCAAGAATGATCTGGGAGAAAAATATGGTATGATTTTTTGTTATGATAGCTTGTTATGAAAGAGAGAGAGAAAGAAATTGAGATTTGTTTGTGACAAATAGAGAAAAGAGGGGAGGAAGGGAGGAGAAAGAAAATAGGGTTAATAACAGTTTACCTGAATTAGGTATCTAATAATATTTTATGTCTCTTGATTAAAAAAATTATACTTTATCCCCAATCACATGATTTATCTTTTAAAAATTTTATAATATCATGTTAAACGATTTAAATATTCTTAACACTATATTTTGATTTTTATATTTAAAATCTTATATATTTTGATAATGATGTGATAATTATTTAAAAATAATAAAAAATAAATTATATAATATTTTAATATAATCCATATCAATATATATCTTTGTTAAATTTTAAATTTTATTATTTTATTTTATATTATTTCGAATTTGAATGTTTAATTATAATAGTAGAACAATTTCTAAATGGGCTAATTTTCTATTAAAAATTCTTCTTTAAAGATATTGTGTGACAATATATTTTTTTATAAAATTTGTATTTTTTTTATGTCTTTTAACATTTTATAATTTTAATATTTGGATGAACCTGTGCAAATTGCAATGTCAAATATAATATAATTCGATATTTTATTACATTTTCACTCCCTAATTATTTAGTTATTATATTTTATTATAATATTAGTTTGTTATTATATTTTATTTTTTCTTAATTCTTTTATACGTATTGAACATCAAAATTAAATAAATAAAAAATCAAAATATAATACTAAAGGTATTTCAGTCATTTAACTTGATATTATAAAATGTATAAGAGACAGTTTTTAAAGAATGAATCATGTGATTAAGAGGCAAAGTATAATTATTTTTTTAGTTTAGCGGGTAAAGTGTTATTACCTATCTAATTCGGGTGGAGCAAAGTGTAATTAACCCAAGAAAATAAGCTGAATCAATTTAGTTTAGAATAGATAAGAGGGTGATATGATGTTTGGCATGGAGATTAGAGAGTCTTCTATTCCATATCTTCAAATGTTCCAATGGAAAAATAGCATTAATTAGTAGTGCGCGTGAGCGTTAGAAATATTGGAGGGAATTGTAAAATTTATGCAGGAAAATTAAAAACCTTTTAAGTTTTTAATATAACATCTAAAAAAATATTAATAATTCATGTAGCTTCAAATGAATTATTTCTAGTTTTGCTAAAATATTGTATTAACTTTAATAAATGAAATACAAGTTAGTTCCAATTAGTTTACAATTAAATCACAAAATTATTTAAATCAAATTTCCAATAAAATTTGATGTTTAATTATCCATTTGTATCTAGATGTGTATAAAATTTAGTTCCTATCTAAGTTATAAATTTTCATAAAAGGAGGATTCTTGAATTGTTAAATGCAAAATTTTAATATATATATATATATATATATATATATATATATATATATCTACCGTGTGCTTTAACAAATCATTTTTCAGTAATTTTATACGAAAAGTAAGAAAATTGAGTTTTACAATATCAAATGGATTAATTTTCAATAGGGATGTAAATGAATCGAAAATATTCGATACTAAAATTGAAGTCTATTTGATAAGAATTTATTCAAACTTAGTTTGTAAATAATCAAACTAAATTTGAACGAGATTTAGAATTCATTAAATTTTTGAACTCGTTCGAACTTGACTCGATAAGTTTAAAACTACAAATTATATGTAAAAATTTCAAATTACTTGAGTTTGATTTGAATGTAACTCATTAAAAACTCATTTTAGTTCAATTTGAAAGATAACTATATTTGCTTAAACATGAAAGTATTGGACTTATTTGGTCAATTGTTTACACCCCTAATTTACATGTATAAATATGGTTATATTACACATGACCAAGTTTTTTACGGATAATATAATCAATCATACTATATATCTTGAGGCACGAGTTGAAGCTTTTTTGGAATATTTTATACCAGTCACGAGTTTGATTGTATAAACATGATTATATTATATAGATATGGCTTTTTATGGATCTGACTTATATCATTTTATAAAGGTTACAACTATTGTACGTGAATGTATTTCTTGAAACTCTTTCATAAGTTTTCGCAGCTCCTACATCAATCATTCAGTAAATTGGTCTTGAAAATAAACTCAATCTCTACTTCAACTTTAGTTATTGTGTATGCATGAAATACGTACATCAATTCTTAACCACAATATTTGGTAATAGTGTCAACCAACTATGATTAAAACAAGAAGACAAAAATGGTAAAAGAAAATCCGCAATTGAACTGATCAATTCTACATCATACTAATGTACTTGTGACTGTTTCTTAATTTTGATATACTATAATTTTTCATCATATCCAATTTTTCAAATTAATTCTGTCAATAATTGCCACGATAATTTTTATCTTGAATTATACGTTATATTTGAGAGTTCGGCATTAATTTGACATTTGCGTTAAGATACATGTATAATATCCCTTATTCTTTGCCATCTTTTAGAGATAAGCTCCCATTTTTATTAACCACCTGACAAATGTTGCTCGAAATGTAAAAATTCACTACTAAAAAATTGTTAATTACCTGCATATTTTGCTGCGGATTATAATGAAAAATCCGCAGCAAACAAGACTTTCTGCGGATTTGGGTCCATTAATAATCTCTCAAAGATCTGTCTCTTATACACATCTAGATGTGTATAAGAGACAGCTCGGGTACTGGGTGGGGATTTTGTTGCGGAAATATACACGCTGTCTCTTATACACATCTAGATGTGTATAAGAGACAGAATTTATGCTAACCAATTTCCGACAAAATCCCTAGCAAATATCCCGATAAATTCCCATATAATTTCCATGACAAAATCCCTAGCAAATATCCCAACAAATCCCCATATAATATCCCCCAAAATCCCCATATATTTTCCGACAAAATCCCCAAATAATTTTCACAGAAAATTTTTGTTAGTATTGTTTGGTTTTTTCTTCCCCCTGTACGATCATGACATGATGATCAATGCGAATTTCATCACAAAAATAATTCGCATTGATCATCATGTCACATTCGAGCAATTTTATCTCAAAAAACAATTCGCATTGAAAGAAATATAATACGAAACAAATTCAAATACAATACATATATAACATTTAGTTATCTAAGTAAACAATCAAATACAGGATAAGCATGCTATGTTACCATGCATCATCCTCATCATCGCATCAAGAGGTGAGGGACGCCGTGGCGAGAGGATCAGATAAAATTGCAAACGAATATTATAATAAAATATCAATGCGACTAAATAATTAGATGAAATTGGAATGAATATGTGTATATTGATACAGATCTGTCTGCTTATACACATCTAGATGTGTATAAGAGACAGCCCTTGAACTAGGAAGAACATGAGTGGACGTGCTCTAATCCTCTCATCAACATCCTCGGGTAGGTCGTATGGGTGTGAAGGTGCAGACGAATAACCCTTCATGGTCCTACCTAAAGAACCAAGCCCGAAACTCTGCCTTTCTTTTTCCTCCCACGGCGTCATACCAAATATCCAAATCAGATGGCAGATGTTGTGAGTGTTGAGAACCATCAGAAGACATATTATCATTCTCAACAGTACTTTGAGAAGATATTTCAGCCTTTTTCTTCTCAAAGTTATCCTGCAAAAGTCATATAACAAAGATCAACTTTATGGAAACAAGAATATTAAAGGACAAATCATAAAAGATTGTAATAAAGCCTTAATGACTTACATAAGCAGCTTGGGCCCGAGGATGAACCCAATCTCCCTCCTTCTTCTTATGGGTACGGAAATAGAACATAGATCAGAGATAAAGAATAAAAATAAAATACGATAACAAACAAAATAAAAAAAATAAAAATAAAATAAAAATAAAAATGCAAAAATTATAGCAAAAATCCTACAGAAATTAGGGATAAAAAAAAATCAAAGGTGGTGAGAAATTGAGGGTATAAGAACATCTGTTATTAGAATTAAGATACTTATAATTTTGAGACCATGATAAGAGGCTTAGCTATCTATGGAATGCAGTTGAGAAGGATACCTGTATTTTGTAAATGTCTAACATGTATCATGGTGTTTCTCAACACATTACGGTACCAAACTAAGTTACCTTTCCATCCAGTCATTGACCTTTTCAGTGATAGGATTTTTGCTTAAAAGAGTCTTTGTCACTACATCCTCACAACTATGGTTTTAGAACCAGGTTTAGTGGACTAATGTAACTGTAATCAAAAATTGGAACAGAAGACCTAATATTCATTCCTCCGGGTAAAAGCCATTCACACATATCCAGAAGNANCAAAATATAACTCCTTCTCTTCTAAATGGATGGATCTCTAGGCAGGAAAAGAGAACCTGTTTAGCATTCCATGTCAAAGCTGGTTAGCATAAATTAATCACTTGAATTCTTACTTTATCCCTTCTCATTCTGCTGCATGTACATCTTGTGATCGAAAATGATAAATTTCTGAATGTGCTATGATCATGTTGCAGGTTAGCTCGAAGATGTAGGGAAGAGATATACGGTATCACTTGAAAAACATGATGAGACTACTCTCCGTTTTGATGAAGCTCAGTAAAATGGAAACTTCAATTGACTTTTTGTTCTTTGTTCCTTTTTTTTTCTCTCCCTCATTTTCTTTGAGTCAAACGCCTACTGTACTTGTATTTACACAGAGTCTGTTTTAGGTCCAAGCAAAATCTGTGACAATAAAAGAACACAAACAAGAAACTCGTGGTGGCAAATGCGTTGGACTCACAAATTTGAGTATTTCATTACAAAATTCTGTTTTGTGTTTTGTTCTTTTATTTTAGGGGTAAATCAACATTTTAAAAATATATATATATATATATATATATAGTGGATCACCACTTTTTCGAAAGGTAACCACTACATTTGCATGAAGCTACTTGAAGCGTTCTAGAGCGAAAAAGTCACTAAAAAAAAAAAGAAGAGAAGACCCCCGGGAAGATAAGATATCTTATATGGGGGAGAAATTTTTATATGAATTCGATTCACGGTAAATCTATACGATAACAAACAAAATAAAAATAAAATAAAAATAAAAATGCAAAAATTATAGCAAAAATCCTACAGAAATTAGTGATAAAAAAAATCAAAATAACATAGCAAAAATCTATACGATAACAAACAAAATAAAAATAAAAATAAAATAAAAATAAAACTGCAAAAATTATAGCAAAAATCCTACAGAAATTAGGGATAAAAAAAATGAAAATAACATAGCAAAAATCCTACACAATTTATTAACTTGACAACAAATAGCTGCAAAAAAAATAAAAAAACTGAAAATAACAAAATAAACCACTCACAAAATTATGGATAACAAGAATTTAAAAAAAAAATAGATAAAAGAACAAAAATTGAAATGGTAGATCAATCAATCACCTTGGAAATGGTTGAGGATGTGCACGGTTGCAGGTAGAGGAGATGGTGGCTGGACAAATGGAATCCAAGATGAACACCAAGTTCACGCGGCTTCTTCAAGAGGAAGAATGGAGCAAAATGGCTTGAGGAGAGAAAGAAATGACCTTCCATCTCCTCTGAAATTTAGGTTTCTAAATAGTGGATTCCTGCAGTTCTTTGCATTCTGATTCAACCCTGTCTGCTGCGGAAAATTTATTCTTCAGCAAGTGTCCTGCGGAATTTATTTCCGCAGCACACTTGCTGCGGAAAATTTATTCCGCAGCAAGTGTGCTGCGCGGAATTAATTTCCGCAGGACTCTGCTGCGGAATTTATTTTCGCAGCAAGTGTGCTGCGGAAAATTTATTCCGCAGCAATTTGCTGCAGAATTTCTTTCCGCAGCATATGTGCTGCGGATTTATTTTTCCGCAGCAAATATGCAATTGTCCTTAATTTTTCCTTTGATTTTTGTTGCGTAATTTTTGTAAATAATACGTTCCCGCTTTATGGAGGGGCTGTTATCTGCGGATTTTGATTTTCATTTTTTAATCTGTAGCAAAATTTTAATCCCAAACCTAGAAAACTAAAATTTGCAGTAAAATCCGTTTATAATTCCTGGGGAAAAAATCTGCAGCAAAAATCCGCATGAAATTTGCAATTTTTTTGTAGTGATTATACCTAAATAATTGACATTTGAATTCACTTTCACATTATCCCTTTAAACTGATCATATTCACCGTGTTAGAAAAATGATCAAATAGGTAAACCAATTTGGCCACATGTTGTAGTCAATAATCATGATGAATTAGGAAAATTTTGAAAAAGTTTACCCATAAACAAAACATCCAATTTAAAGCACTTTCATCCTATAATTATCCATAATAATGCAACATTTACATCACCACCTTTGGTAGGTATATGTAGCAGCCTAATAACATTCTCCAACTACTTACATTAATAGTTTAAACCTGCATCTAACTTGTTCACACATCAGTACTCGACATTTTTCAGTCATGTTCATCCTTACATCACCTCATTGATGGCATGATAATCATAGACATTTACAAAAATCAGGTACCTTGGGCATCAGTATTTAAGGAGAGTCAAACATCATATTTAGATAACCACTAAAGAATTTTCAGACTTGACACGGGGGCCAAAATAAGCCAAAAGTTGTTGTTCTGTGATTCCAAAAACATGGTCTCTTATAACCTGAAAAGAAATTCACAAATTTTAGATGTTAATTTCAGCCCACTCATCTTCTACCTCAATGAACTTATTATGACAAATGAAAGAGGTTACACGTCTCTCTGATAAGATGAGAAAAGTCACTTCTAAGAAGTGAAAATGCTATCTTGCTCAAACAATTGAAGCCTCTTCAAAAGATGGACAACAACTATTTCAGAAATAGATTATAGAAAAATTCAGTTTCTTGGATAGATCACGAGTGAAGCAAATGCATTAGATTGAGATTGGTCACACAAGTATATTTGTCTTATGGTGTTTCCTATGTAGAAAGAAAAAACTGTTGTGAAACCACATGTCACATGGGTTTTCTAGTCCACATTATTTACTACAAAGTTGCAAGCCCAACATTAGATATTACCCTCAAAGCCAGCAAGTAAAGCAAGAAAAGTTAGCTAGCTCAAGTACTCAGTCAATCACCAAACTCTTTGACGAAACAACCACAAAACATTAGAGAATTTATGATCATAGTTCAAGAACTAACATGAAAGGGGATGAGGTTCTCTAACCATAAAATCAAGTAACTAAATCACAAAGAAGCATTTCAACCTTTTACATGATTACTGGCTTATATGGCAACTAAACTAAGATACTTATGGAATATACTAGTTGCAGAAAGAGTGATAATATAGATGCAACAAAAATATTACTATAACTGCTGTGGGCACATTTGGTTCCTAGGCATTTGGTTAGTACAGTATTGAACTATTGATACAAGCCATCAACTTGCGCTTTAGTATGATCAAGTTCAGCTCTTTGACGCCTGATCTCAGCTTGTTGGGCTTCTATTGAGCAATTAGTAATTCAGACTTTTGGTCATCAACTATCCTTTGCAAATCTGATGCATTGTCTTTAGTACTGGAGTTGGCATTGTGAAGTTGAGATTGGTGCTTTAATTGACGTGACAGCCCAATTTCAATGCTTGTCTTTTTGGCAAATGTTTCATTTAGTATTTCCTGTTGACTCTTTTTGACCCACCCTCAACTTCACATTCTAGGGCTCCAATTGCTTATTTTTTATTTCTATCTATGAATATAAGCATGCCAAAAGTAAGTTGTTTATGAGTTCAAAAAACTATTAACTCTTCGCAGGTAAAAATCAGTGCTACCTTTCAAAAACTAGAAGATTCACTTATAAATATCTGTTCAGCAGCAGGAACAGCCCATCCTCTTTTGACCCTATAAGTCGCAGTAAAGAAATCAATAGGACCAGGTTTTTTTTTCATTTTTTTTCTAGATTAATCTGCACAAAATGAAGCAAGATTACCAAATCAAGAAAGACCACTAAGAGGCCAACTAAATCAGAATAAAGTGAAGGACACAAATAGTAATAAGTGTCTAATTGAGTATTTCAACCATTTCATGGCATTTCTATGAGGACTTTAACCCCATCTTGTGGACAAATTTTAGCTTTGCTTGATTGTTTGAATTAGCCAATGAACGTACCTACACATCACCATTTCAATTGGCCTATTATAATAGCACATATGAACCCAAAATATGCATTACAATCTACTTTGAAAAATCACGTCTTCCACTTCTCGTTGTCATATATATTTTTGTATATTCATCTCCCTCTGGCTTGTCTACTAGATGGAGCATGTGGGGTCATTTTCGCAAATTCTCTGCCTCCCAGTCCTTTATACCAATCATGATTCACATGCTTCGCCAAGAGACAGAGATACATGAGTTTTGCATCATACTCTACAATGTCTCTTTCACGTGAGACTTTTTAGTATCTAGCTTAAATATTTTCTATAAAAATTAAAGTTCATTAGGAATATTCTACCTCAATGAAGTGGTAGCTAAAATTTAGAAATTATCGCTGCCTGGTTTCACCTCTTGTCCTTCTTTTCTTTTGGTATATCTAACCTTTTTTCACCCTAAGCGGAGCTTCTTGCTTAACAATTATACCTAGTTCTCTTGAAGAAGTACTCTATTTTCCCAAGACGAGGTTCAAATTGAGCCCCAAAGCAAAAATTGAGCCCCAAGACGAGGTTCAAATTGAGGAGGTTACTATCACTAGATCCGAGCCTCCCTGATCGGAAAATCAAGATATGTGCTACCCTTCCAGCAGAGTTTAAGGGCCTTCTCTTTAGGCTTTAGCCGAATACAAGGACGTGTTCGCCTGAACCATCAAAGACATGCCATGCGTCCATTGAGAAATTATTGAGCAAAAACTCAGAGTGGACCAGGCATACAAACCAGGAAGCAGAAGAAGTGCCTCTTCGGTCTAGAGCGCAGCTTAATAATCGAAGCCGAGGTGGATAAACTCTTAGTGGCCAGATTAATTAGAGAAGTATTGTATCCCACCTAGCTTTCACTACAAGAAAATTGCTGTTTTCATGCGGATTTTGCTGCGGATTATAATGAAAAATCCGCAGCAAACAAGACTTTCCTTCCATTCCTAAATGCTATATCTTCATCTTATACACAATTTAGATGTGTATAAGAGACAGGAGCTAAGATTATACATGCTAGATCGGTAGCTCGGATCTTTTGGTTTTCTCCTCCTTGATCTCCTGCATCAGCCATCTACAACAACCAATGAAACCAAGTAAGATATTGATTAATTCAAATACAAAATCACATAGCAATAATATAAGGATTTTTGAAAAATTACATGAATATGCAAGACAAATTCACATGGCACCAATGTAAGCAATATTGGAAAAATAACATGAACAAATCCATAAGGGAGAATCGCGTAGGTTGAATATGCCATAGGGGGTTTTCTGTAATTTACTCGAAAATAGAGTACTAAATGCACTAAAATCATAGCAAAGTGAAAATTTTATCTTTCTCATCTGAAAGTTCACTTTGTTGGCAAGCAGAATCAACAAGAAATAATCAGAAATCTAGATGTGTCTAGATGTGTATAAGAGACAGATATGTAGTTCCCGAATTAAGATGAAAGGAAATGTGATCACTTTGCAAGAAGTTCCTCGACACTACTACACCCTGCTCAGATGCTAAAATGATTTCTACTTGTTAAAAAAATAAATAAATAGTAGACTATAGTACATTTATATCTTGTGACCATGAAAATCGGGCCTTCTTACTGAAACATGAGAAAATACATTTTGCAGATGTGTATAATAGCAATCAAACCAACATCATTTAAGCTGTTTTCGTTTCACCACAAAATATATGTTCTAGACATGATAGGAAACTCCCAAGAAGAGGAAGGTAAAACTCCTAGCCACAAGCTTCTTGCATTCCAGTTAAAGCCCTATAAACATTCAAAGCAATCGCAAACCTTTATGAGATATTCATATTTTTATTAGTATCATATTTTCCTCCAAATTCACGACTTCATTCATTTGTTACTCTAGTTTGAGTTCCAAAGCGGCAATAAAAACCTTATATTATTTATATGACAAACTAATGACTTACTTAGTCTCTTGTTAAACAATTAATTTCTAGACAAATATAAGAATATAATTTCATCAAAATTTTCCACTTGCTTATTATAGTAAAAATTTAGTAGATGATAGTATAGGTGTTAAATATTGTCATTATATGGGAAATTTATTGAAAATAACATAGCAAAAATTAACGACAAATTATGGATAACAAACAGTTGAAAAAAAAATGTAAATAACACAACAAAAATCTATACGATAACAAAATAAATTGTATCTTCATGTATACGATAACAAACAAAATAAAAATAAAAATAAAAATAAAAGCGCAAAAATTATAGCAAAATCCTACAAATTAGGGATAAAAAAATGACAATAACATAGCAAAAATCCTACACAATTTATTGACAACAAATAGCTGCAAAAAAATAAAAACTGAAAATAACAAAATAAACCACCCACAAAAATTATGGATAACAAGAATTAAAAAAATAGATACAAGAACAAAAATTGAAATGGTAGATCAATCAATCACCTTGGAAATGGTTGAGGATGTGCACGGTTGCAGCTAGAGGAGATTTTTCTGTCCAAATCGAATCCAAGATGAAGGATGGAGCAAAATTGCTTGAGGAAGGACGGAGCAAAATTGCTTGAGGAAGGATGGAGCAAAATTGCTTGAGGAGAGAAAGAAATGAGGAAGAAGGGATGAAATTTAGGTTTGGAAATAATGGATGGTAGTTGGAAGGAAGGTGGAGGATGAATGGTGGTTCAGGAAATGGAGAGAAACGCCTGTCTTTTTCCCGATTAGATCTGTCCAAAATGTGCTGGGATTCGCAAATTGAATTTTCTGCGGAATTTTCCAGAAAATCACAGAGACAGGCAGCATACTTGCTGCGGAATTTATTTTCCGCAGCAATTTGCTGCGGAAATAAATTCGCGGCAAGTCTGCTGCGGACATTTAATTCGCACAGTGCTGCGGACATTTAATTCGCAGTGCTGCGGGAATTAATTCGCGGCAGTGCATTGCGGACATTAATTCAGTGCGATGCGGACATTAATTCCGCGGCAGTGCTGCGAATTTAATTCGCGGCAGACTTGCTGCGAAGTAAATCTTTGCGGAATTCATTTCGCACAATTTTGCTGCGGACATGTAATTCGACAAATTTCTGGAAATAAATTCGCAGCAAATTTTTCATTGTCCTTTATTTTTCCTTCGATTTTTGTTGCGTAATTTTTGTAAATAATTCTTTCCCGCTCTATCGAGGTTCTGTTATCTGCGGATTTTACTGCAGATTTTTTAATCCGCTAGCAAAATTTTAATCTCCAACCGTGAAAACTAAAATTTGCAGTAAAATCCGTATATAATTGCTGGGGAAAAAATCCGCAGCAAAAATCCCCATGAAATTTGCAATTTTCTTATAGTGTTTGTAATCCAGTCCTTGTAACAAAACCAGATTCTTCTTGGCGAATGTGCCAAGATTTTACTGATCTTAATAAAGCTTGTCCAAAGGATAGTTATCCGTACCCCCAGATCGATACAGTAGTAGATTCATTTGTTGGATTTTACATTTTATACTTTTTAGACGCATTCAAAGGCTACAATCAAATATACATAGCCAGAGAAGATGAAGAGAAAACCTCTTTCATCGCCGACCGAGGCATGTACTGCTACTGTACTATGCCCTTCGGACTCAAAAATACTGGAGCCATATATCAACGCCTCGTCAATAAAATTTTCAAGTCCCAAATAGGACGAAACATGGAGGTATACATTGACAATATGGTGGTTAAGTGTCGAACCTATAAGGAAACCTTGCGGAAGATCTCAGGGAGACATTCGAGACATTAAGATCCATCCAAATGAGGCTGAATCCCAAAAAATGTACATTTGGGATCCCTTCGGGAAAATTCTTTGGATTCATTGTCTCTCACCGTGGAATTGAGGCGAAACCCTGAAAAGGTGCAAGCGATAATTAATATGAAAACTCCCACCTCGGTTAAGGAGGTCCAGAAACTCACCGGTTGAATGGCGGTCCTGAATCGATTCCTATCCAAATCAGCAGAAAGGGGTTTGCCGTTCTTCCGGTTCATAAAGAAGACTGAGGGCTTTCAATGGAATGAAGAAGCTTGTAAAGCCTTTGAAGAACTTAAAAAATACTTGGGCAACATACCGAAGCTCGCATCTCCACATAGAGAATAACCACTAGACCTATATGTTAGCTCGGTTCTTTTGAGACAGGATGAGCAAGGCAACCAATGCCCTGTATATTTTGTAAGCAAAGTGCTTCAAGGTCCATAAAAGAACTATACCCCCATTGAGAAGGGGCAGCCTTCTCGTTGGTGGTGTCGGCTCGAAAGCTAAGGCCCTATTTTCATGGTCACAAGATAATAATTTTGACCAACTGATACATCCCAAGGACTTGATGGTGATCAATTATCCACAAAGGCTCGATATAGGCTCACGGAATCCGCACTTCAAGTTCCACAAGGTCCAATTACGAGATCAAGAGCTAAGAACCTCAATGAAGCTATGTTGGGCTTAGTTGAAGTTGTTGAAGATCAAGAAGAGCTCACAAACCTTTTGGAGATGAAGTCCACTAAAGAGTCTAAGATGTTCTTAGTAATGGACGTCCAAGTCATTGAAGATCAAGCCTAGGATGAGAAGCTGAAGGGCCGAAATTTAGCCTCATTATTTCGGCCATGGAATATTCTTTTATTTAGTTGTCTAGTCTTTTATTTTGAGCCCAATTGTTTTAAGTGTTAGTGTGTTTAATAGGGCTGGTTTCAAGACGTAATTATTTGTTTTTGGGCCATGTATTTCGGGCATTACTAATGTTTAACTACCTTTCGCTTGTGCATATAAACCCTACGTTTGTGACCAAGTTCTACATGTATAAGGCATCAACCCGTATCACCAACCTTCCTTTGCTTCAGGCAGAATGCTAAAGTGGTCTGTGGAGCTGATTTGAATTTGACATAGAGTTCAAGCCTCGGACCGCAATCAAAGCTCAGGCTTTAGCAGATTTCATAGTAAAAAACTGTGGCATCGAGAGGATTAACCTCATCACGATGACTAATCCAGCAAAGGAACAGAAAATGAGGGAAGATTGACAGAGTTTCGTGTGAATCCGGAGCCTGGGCAGGAATAATAATCTGATCCCCAGAAGGGGACTATCTCACTTACGCCCTCAGGTTCAGATTCAAGGCAACAAATGACGAAGTTGATATGAGGCTCTCATCTGTGGGATAGAAATGGCTCATCAGATGGGTGCTCGAACTTTAAAGATACATTCAGATTCTCAACTAGTTGTAAACCAAAGCTTAGAAAATTACGAGGCTCGGGGCGTGATTCTGAAAAGGTACTTAACCGAGGTCAAAAGCTGGATTGGAAAATTCAAAAAAGTGGGCATCATTAAGATTGCCCAAACCATAAACACGCATGCCGATGCTCTGTCAAAACTAGCCTCGATAATATACTCTCTGACTTGTCCATTTAACGAAAGAGATTTTGGTAGAACTGCGGGAACGCGTGTTTGTTGACTTCTCTGAAAGAATCTCTTGTGTCCAACCAGACCTCGGTTGGATGGAACCGATAATAAATTATTTGAATAATGAGAAGCTCTTCGAGGATCTGGCCGAAGCTAGAAAGATAAAGTACAGAGCCGCCAAATATACTCTTATTGACGGAATCTTGTATAAAAAAACATACTTGTGCCCTTGTTGAGGTGCCTCACGCCATCCGAAACTAACTATGTTTTACGAGAGGTGTACGAGGGCATATGCGGAAGTCAGGTCGGTCCTCAGAGTTTAGCTCACAAAGTCTTGCCGACTGGATACTACTGGCCGACCTTACACTCTGACGCAGACACTTTGGTGCGGGGTTGTCACCAGTGTGAAATACATGCTCCAATACCCCAAAGACCCGGCTCGGATATGGTTCCTTTTCAGAGCCCATGGCCATTTGCTCAGTGAGGAATTGACATTTTGGGCCCACTTCCCCAGAGTGATAGGTAAGCTTGAGTTCTTAATAGTTGTGGTTGACTACTTCACCAAGTGGATCGAGGCTGAGCCCCTAGCTACAATCTCGAGAAAGCAATAGAAAAATTCTTTTGGAAAAGCATTGTTTGTCGGTTCGGTATCCCTGCTGTACTCATTTCTGATAATGGGAAGTAATTTGAAGGAGAGCCTTTCAAGAGCTTCGCATCAAATAGCACTTCAAGCAAATAGACATACCGAAGTGTGCAACCGAACCTGCAGAGGGCCGAGGCTTGACAGTCCCGCCTCAAGGGCAGAGGTTTAGTAGCCCCCCAAGCAAAAACAAAAACGCGCCAACCCTCAAAGGTTCGGACAAGACACAGTCAGATGTTCGAGCTGCTCCAACTCTCAGAGTTTCAAATCCAGTTCAACAAAAAAGCAAATGATTGAGGATCGAGGCTTAGCAGTCTCCCCGTCAAGGACAGAGGCTTAGATGCCCCCCCATGCAAAAACAAAGCCGCGCCAACCCTCAGAGGTTCGCTGACAAGGCACAGTCAGATGTTCGACCTGCTCCAACTCTCAGAGTTTCGGATCCAATTTAACAAAAAAGTAAATGATTGAGGACCGAGGCTTAGCAGTCCCCCATCAAGGGCAGTGGCTTAGTAGCCCCCCCATGCAAAAACAAAGTCGCACCAACCCTCAGAGGTTCGGACAAGACAATCAGATGTTCGAGCTGCTCTAACTCTCAGAGTTTCGGATCCACTTTAACAAAAAAGCAAATAATTGAGGGCCGAGGCTTACCAGTACCCCCTCAAGGGCAGAGGCTTAGTAGCCCCTCAAGCAAAAAGAAAGCCGCGCCAATCCTCAAAAGTTCAGACAAGGCACAGTCAGATGTTCGAGCTGCTCCAACTCTCAGAGTTTCAGATCCAGTTCAACAAAAAAGCAAATGATTGAGGGCCGAGGCTTAGCAGTCCCCACTCAAGGACAGAGGCTTAGTAGCCCCCCCCATGCAAAACCAAAGCGGCGCCAACCCTCAGAGGTTCGGACAAGGCACAGTCAGAGAAGCTGTTCGAGCTTCTCCAACTCTTAAAATTTCGGATCCATTTGAACTAAAAAGTAAATGATTTAGGACAGAGGCTTAGCAGTCCCCCCCTCAAGGGCAGAGGCTTAGAAGCCCCCCAAGCCAAAATAAAGCCGCTCCAACCTTCAGAGATTCAGTCAGGGCACAGTCAGATGTTCGAGCTGCTCTAATCCTAAGAGGTTCAGATCCAGTTCAACAAAAAAGCTAATGATTGAGGGCAGAGGCTAAGCAGTCCCCCCCTCAAGGGTAGAGGCTTAGTAGCTCCCCAAGGAAAACCGAAGGTGCACCAACCCTCTGAGGTTCGAACAAGGCAAAGTCAGATGTTCGACCTACTCCAACTCTCAAAGTTTCGGATCCAGTTCAACAAAAAAGCAAATGATTGAGGGCCGAGGCTTAGCAGTCCCCCATCAAGGGCAGAGGCTTAGTAGCCCCCCAAGCAAAAACAAAGCTGCGCCAACCTTCAGAGGTTCGGACAAGGCACAGTCAGATGTTCGAGCTAGTTCCAACTCTCAGAGTTTCGGATCCAGTTCAACAAAAAAGTAAATGATTGAGAACCGAGGCTTAGCAGTCCCCCATCAAGGACAGAGGCTTAGTGGCCCCCCAAGCAAAAATAGAGCCGCACCAACCCTAAGAGGTTCAGACAAGACACAGTCAGATGTTCGAGCTGCTCCAACTCTCAGAGTTTCGGATCCAATTTAACAAAAAAACAAATAATTGAGGGCCGAGGCTTAGCAGTCCCCCCTCAGGGATAGAGGTTTAGTAGCCCCCCCAAGCAAAAAGAAAGCCGCGCCAACCCTCAGAAGTTCGGACAAGGCACAATCAGATGTTCGAGTTGTTCCAACTCTCAGAGTTTCAGATCCAATTCAACAAAAAAGTAAATGATTGAGGGCTGAGGCTTAGCAGTTCCTCTCAAGGACAGAGGCTTAGTAGCCCCCCTATGCAAAAATAAAGCCACGCCAACCCTCAGAGGTTCGGACAAGGCACAGTCAGATGTTCAAGCTGCTCTAACTCTTAGAGTCAGTGTTCAGATCCAGTTGAACTAAAAAGTAAATGATTAGGGCCAAGGCTTAGCAGTCCCCCCTCAAGGGCAGAGGCTTAGTAACCCTCCCAAGCAAAAACAAAGCCGCGCCAACCTTCAGAGGTTCGGTTAAGGCACAGTCAGATCTTCGAGCTGCTCCAACCCTCAGAGGTTCAGATCCAGTTCAACAAAAAAGCTAATGATTGAGGGCCGAGACTTAGCAATCCCTCCTCAAGGGTAGAGGCTTAGTAGCCCCCCTAACCAAAATTGAAGGTGCACCAACCCTCTGAGGTTCGGTTCAATCACAAAGCAACTTCGAGCTGTTCCAGCCCTCAGAGGTTTGGATCCAGTTCAATACAAAAAGCAAACATTGGGGCCAAGGCCAAGCAATTTCCCCGCAAGGATAGAAACTAAGCAACCCCTCCAAGCAAATGAAATTGAAGAGGATCCGATCCTCAAAGAGGCTTGATTGCCTTGCTTAAGAAAAACATCATCCTTTGGATTTTGGAAAGTCTGACTCCTTTCACAAATTAAATGGCTAAGGCAAACATAAGGAGCCAAGCTTAATCATTTTGCCTCAGTTCGGAAGGGTCTAAATAAGGCCTAAATTCAAAATGAAAGGGAGTCTTCGACAATCTTTTATGATTTGAATGTTTAAGTGTGGAAAGTTTGTTACCTACTTATATCATAAAACTTCTGTTTTAAATGCAGGAAATAAAGAAATTGAAAAGCAGGAAAAAGGCCAAAAGCAAAGAAAGCCGAGGCTCTTATCAAGGGGACAAAGTTATCAAAACTTAGGAATTTCATTATAAGATCCTAACTATTACAAAAGGAGTTACTAACTATTACAATAAAATTACATCAGCCTGAGCACCGGAAGTGGAAGGCTTAGCAGTAGAGGTGGAAGCTTGGTTCGTAGGCTCAGACTCGGCTTCGGGGTTCGGGCCCTGGATCAGCAGAGTCTTTCTAGAAGTTCCGGGAATTGGAGTGGGGCTTTGAATTGAGCTTGTAGGCCATTGATGACCTCCTCGATGACAGAAGCATCGTATGCAGCCCCTTGTACAAATTAGGGTTCTTCACCAAGTGGTCACAGGCCAGTGTGAACCCCATGGAGAAGACCTTTTTTGTAAACTTCTTCAACATCTCGTCTGCCTCAGCTGAAGCCATGAATTGATTCCTACCTTCGATCCGTAGCTCCACCTCCCGAGAAGCGAACTTTGGCTCGGCCAACTGAGTTTCTTCTTGAAGTTGAAGAACCCTTTGCTATAGATCTGTGACCTTCTTGTCTCGATCGTAAACATCCACTTCAAGGGTCTTCTTCTCCAACTCGGATTGCCGAAGCTTGTCCCTCACCTTGGTCAGCTCGGCCTTCCACTCGTCTGACTTTTATGCCCGCCTCGATATTGTATTTCATCTCATTGGCATTGACAGCCTCCTTCACTACCTGATCCACGCTGGAATTGGCGTGGGCTAACGCTTGCTTCATAGAGTTAAAAGCAGTGTTGAAGGAGGCCTCCCGATCTGCCATGATGGGTAAAATGGTGATGGCCTACTAGCAAAAAAGGCCAAATGATTAGTTGAAGTCCGAGGTGCAAAAAAAAAAAAAGTTGAAATTTCACAAAGGGTTAGTTAGACTTCCATTCATCAGGCTGACGTGAAACTCGTCCAGCCTCTGTTGAGGGGTGAGCCTTTTGACATAGGCTACATCCCGAGGCAATGCCATCAATTTTTCCTGCTCCCGAGCCATCCTCAGGAATTGAGTCCGGTCGTTTACGTCGATCAGTAGGATGGGTCAAAAATCCGAGCTCCTCGAGGTGGGAGGCACTGAAGAGGGTCGATATACAACCAATCCCAGGGCACATCCTGTGACCCTACAGATTTTCTCTCCTACTCGGGAGTGTATTTTTTATCACCTGAAAAAAGTAAAGTGTTAGCTCTGGACAGTGACAAAGGAATAAGGAGTGGGAACGAATGAGGTTCGGTAGTCCTTACCATACGAAGTGATAAGTTATTTGGATAGAGGGATGTTTCCAGAGCCTGTCCCTAGGGTCCGAACCCTCGCTACTGGAACGAGGAAGGGAGAGGGACCTCGGCCGCGATGACGTGGATGAGAGGGTCATGGCTGAAGAAGGACTCTCCTTGAGGCCAGCAGCCTCTCTAGTCCTTTTCCTTGTAACCCGAGACGACTCGGGTTTGATGGGCAAAAGAGCCAGAATTACCTTCCCGGCTGGTCTCTCGGAGAACTGACTACCTCAGTTTGATTCAGGGACGCGGAGGTTGAAGGTGTAGCCTCGGCACTCCCTAATGGTGTGTTGATGGTGGCGGATGAGGATCCGCTTGTTGACGAAGAGGGTTGGTTTGAAGCGCCCGCACCGATGGCAGGTGTGGTGGACACCAACCCCTTGAGGAATGCTCCGAACTCTGCATAAGATAAAACATCAGGAAAAAAAATGACATAAAAAAGACAAGTGACAAATGATGATGATGACCTTGTTGAGGGTCGTAGCTCGGGTGGATGTCGTGGGTAGGAAACAGTCCTGCCCAAGCCAGAATGTTGTTTGATAGGATGGCAGGTTGGTTATTGAAGTTTATTTAATCAAAATCGGAGGTTGGATTCAACGAGCCTCCGGGCATGGATGGAGTCCGGGGGAGAGGCATTTTTGGTTTTTAGGTTTTCTTTTATAAGGTTCTATGGACCCCGGGGCATTGGAGGGTCTAGGTACTGGACGAAGAAAAATAACTTTTTCCAGTCGTGAATAGATAAGAGGTTACCCGAAGTGAGCAGTTTGCCCGCAATTCGGGGAGAGATGTAAAAGATTCCCTTTTTGGGGGATAATTTTAGCATCTTCCTAAAGGTATCTAAGGAGAGGGGGATGTCGTGTAATCTACATAAAAAGGTGAAGCCGGCGATGACCCGAAGTGCGTTTGGGGTCAGCTGGGATATGCTGATATCCCAGTGGTTGGATAGGTTGACGAGAGGAGGCGCTATGGGGAGCCTTAGCCCTGCCTCGAGTTGTTCCTGGTAGACTGTTAGGTAACCAGGTAGTGGCAAGTGGCCTCGGTCCTCGGGGGTCGGGAGTTTCATGTGCACGTTCTTGGGAAAACGACACCTATTCCTTAAGAGGATTTTGATATCCTTGGGGTCGAGGGAGTTTGATACATTTTGTGTTTGGAGGTTAGGGTGGTCGTTTTGTGGAGATTCGGTAAAGAGAGGATCGGGCGGAAAATTTAATGGCACTGCTGCCAGTAGGGCTTCGTCGAAAGGATTTAACATCCTGTTAATGGCGTTTACAGGGGAAGGGGGAACCGGCGTGCTAATAAGAGAAGTGGGAGTGAACGTACCGGGCATGGTCTTCTATTTTGAGGGCGTGTGGGAATTTTTAAGGGAACTCCTAGTGGTGTTCGGTGGTGGCGTAGAGCAGCGGTCAAAAATCGGCAACGGTAGAACGGTAGAGGACGGAAGAAAGCGGACTGGAGGATGAGAGTGAATGGGGAACGTGTATGAGTCTCTGGGGGAGTAATGGAGTAAAGTGAGTAAGGGAAAGAAAATAGGTTGGGGGAAATGGAGTAAAGTGAGTAAGGGAAAGAAAAATGATTTGGGGTTGAATGGGGGTATAAATAGGAGGGTTTTCTATTGTAGAAGTCCAAAATGTTCAATGGTTCTGGGGGGAAAAATTGACGGTTTCGAGATGAAAAAAGGCGTTTAGGCGGGAAAAGTGAGGTACTATGGCTTGATAAATGGGATATTGCGTGAAAAACGAGACGTGGTGCAGGCGTTACGGTGCATAAAACGAGACATTTTGCAACAAAATCAGAGCGAATAATGCAGTGCAATAAATGTGAATTCAATGCATGGGGACTCAGCGAAAACATCTTGAGTTAATGCTACAGTTACAACCCGCCGTCAGGACCTCGGATCGGTAGGTGCGGTACTATAGTGGTCCGAAGTTCCGCATCTCAGTTCGGTAAAGAGTCTTGGTTGTCATCGGTTGGGGACTGCGAACAGTCATTTTTGGCTCGGCCCCTATCCGTGAGGCTCAGCACCAAGCCGAGGAGACTATTGATGATGTGGATTAGTGACACATAGCATATTACCTAGATTGTTCTAGAAGTACCTACGTGGCAGCCTCATTAAGGATAATTATGTAATTTAACAGCTTCAGCTGGACTAGCATAGAGATAGCCTTATGCCTTCTTATGTAATTCTATAAATAAGGGGTTGGGTGTTACTAAAGAAGGACTGAAACTCAGATAATCAAATACACTCTTGACATTCAGCTCTTCCACTTTCTCTCTCCTCCTAGAATCTAATTCTAGCTTCTTCACTTCATAATTTGAAGTTTTAAGCATACATGCAATAACAAAATATAAGAATGTCACATAACAAGGAACTATTCTTTACTAACTCATCATTTTGGTTAATTGCATTTTGCTCTCCACTTAAGGAAGTAGCAGATACCTGCAATACTTTTATACTAAGTAAATTTTCAATTTAAAATTTGAGGAAAAACAACTTTAAGTATCCAAAAATTTGATGCACTAGGTTCTGGGAGTTTGGAAGAGTTGTCCCCTTCTTCCTTGTAGGGGGCACTGGTGGTTCATATACAAGCTTTTGCAAATGTAAACTTTGTCCAAAACCTAACACAAAAGAAATTACCGATGATCTTGCCTATGAATATTTTACCATCCTATAACAAGTTTTGTAAAACTTGAATATGCACAAAAGAATTAGGCAACTATAAACTATTTCTGCTAACTTCTCCAGATTGGTTTGTAGTTTCTTTAGGGTCAGCACGTGCTGGAGACAGATTTGTTAGTCTCTTGAGTTGCCATAAGCAATTTTGGACCTATTCCCTAAGTTAGAAGTTGGGATGTTCATCTAACAAAAGAATTATATAGCATCATGAATATAATTACTCATGCAAGAAGGTAACTAGAAGATAATTTAGGGATCGAAGGCTTTCAAATTTTTTTGGTGCAATTACATATTTACCACTGTAGAAGAGGAGCCCTAGTTTCCATATATTGACACATTCTTGTTTTTGGATAGTGATGGAGAAGTAGGTGCCTCATGTTTGACCTTTCGGGACCGTAAACTCATATCAATAAGAGATGGAAATAGTTTTTTTTTTGTCCTCTCGAGTCAACCATAGTGAATTTTTGTGTTGGACCCCTAGAGTAGATGTTTAGCAATTGCGATGTTTGATGCAGGAAAAGTTTGAATTAACCTATTCGTAAATTTTCACTGATCTGCAAATACACTGTATTAAAGAAGTAGAGGGAATAGGGATTATTCCCACCTAGACTATGTAGACAAGTACTGAAATATCTTTGACAATTTCTATTCAGACAATTACTGATGAATAATTAAACTAAACTAAAATCATACTAGAATTAAATGAATGCAATTAAACAGTGCTAAACTATGGCAGAGTGTTTTCAAATATTTAAGAGGATGGGTAACGTACAAGGCTAGAAATTTCCTAGGATTAATCAAATTATAAATCAGTCGAAGAAATTATAATGAATGCTAGCTCAATTCTCAAGTATCAACCCAATCTCGATTGCTTGTGCAAGTAGGTCCTATCAAATCAATTTATTAGAGGTAGATTTCTCTCTGACATAATTAATTAAATTGAGCTTTATCTGTATAAAATTATCAAGAACAAACTAAATAATCTTGTCGGTTATGATTCTGAAATTAACTTAGTCTAATTTTTAACATAGATCTATGATAGAGGATCAACTCTCCTGTCACCTGGGTGAACCAAACCATTTAGCTACGTTCTTGAATTGTCAATGTTATGATAATATTACCCAGCTATTATTATTATTATTCCAATTAATAATTCTTTGAATTAATCCGCAAAAAAATTGCATTATCTATACCCAACCTTAATCAACTTAGTGCATCCTGGCCAGAGTGGACAAACAAAAAATAATTGGATTGCAAGCATTCATGATTAAACAAGAATAGAATAGAGAAAGATCACTAGAATCTTAAAATGAAAATTCATGCAAATGATAGACATATCGGCAAGGCATTGAGAACCATTAAAGCCATTTAATCCAAAACCAGCAAACACAACTATTCACCAATCCTTTATGACCACCTTTTATTCAAATCATCTTTTACACGGCTAACACAAGATTCATTTTACACAAGCGGCCTTATTTTTTTTTTTTTTCTTTTATCATGCCTACATATGCTAACACGTAAAGCAAGCCATATTTTTTTCATTCACACACACAAGAGCACACAATAAACTAGCCATGGAAAGATGAATTGATCATGCAGTTAGGACTTAAATAACTACAATAGAACAAAATAATCCGCCATGCATTAACACGCACTACATTATTTTAAACTCCATTCCTATTGATGAACCATAAGAAAATAATCTCAACAATTCCCAAATAGGAATTATCAATCAAAAATACTTCACGCAACTTCTCCCTAATACCATTAGCTAAAAAAATTTGTATTAAAAGAAAGAACAACTTGATATAAGTCCTAATTCAACTTAGATAAGAAAAAAATGTAACATGGAATCATATGTTCCAAAAACACTAGGTTATCATATCATTGACAACTAACATCAACCCAAATAATAATATGCCATCCCAACATAAAATAACTTCATAAAATAGACTAACATATGACTCCATGACACCAGTAACAACAAAATAAACAATCCATCAACAAAAGAACAAGAGATACATAATAAAGAATTCATACTACTACTTGTACAACTGAAGTATACCTATGATAAGTAGTACACAAACATCCACAAAAACACAAATTAACTAGCGACAAACAAAAGTGAACAAAAGTCTTCCCTAACAAAAAATGCAAATAGCCAAAGATCAATCAAGTCATCCTCGAAGGACTAGCTTCATTAGCTCCAGATGCTCCTTTATGAGTTTGAGGACCAACCCTCTCATCGTCTGGTGGGCCATAGTACCAATCCAATGGTGGTGTCCTCTGGGCCAATGTGACATGTTAAAGGGACTCATCTAACTCAGCTGCCATACCATAATATCCATCTTCCAATGCAGCTTATTCATACACTGATTATGACAACACAAGAGTTCCCTTTAAGCATCCTCATTCATAGGCAAGAAATAAACATAATTTGGATTTGGCCTTAGTATGGCATTGGTAGAAGTCCACTCTACTAAGCTCTAGACTGCCTTAGTGGTTGAGCCTTCTCATCATCCTAATGCATCATCTTCATCATCACTACTATCACTATTCTCACTATATCCAATCCCATAGCCTTTGCTCAAACTCTGACCATGCATGTTTGATGAAGTTTAATAATGGTCTTCAAATATTTATCATTAATAGGCTTCTTAAGCATGAGTTTCTTTGTAGTCGTTATATGAAATCCTACAATATGACACAATTGCATAATCAAATTAAGAAAAATTAAGCCAATATGCATACAGCTTCCATTTTGAAGTATCTCTTCCTAGATCTCCTACCCAAAACCAATCGATAACCCCCTTAAAATAGCATATAACAAAAAGCTCTATCTAGAGTAACTTCATTTACGTGAGAAATAGGAAAAAACTGAGCACATACAAATTGCAACCACAGACTCACCTCAAGACACAAATACTACAGTTTGATCCACTTTCTAACATTCATCTCCATCTCCAAGGTAATTTCCCATCAGTTATTATATTTACTACCTCATCATATTCTATCTCCTCATTCACAAATGCATACATTGAAATGATTATTAGGAATAATAAGAAGTTGCTAGATAGAAATAATGACTTCCTTCCTGAAACTGACCGGAACTTGTCTCACTTTAATTACATGCCCAAATATAGTAAGGGTAATACCAATAAACTTACAAACTAAGTTTCTATTACCATGAAAAGTTAGAACCTGACAAAAAGCAGCCCTTTCCTAGCCTGAATTGTGGATAAAATCTTATAACAAATATCATCAGCTACCTTGTTGTTTTCAAATCTTAAAGAAGACTAATAAAAACCTCTATCATGACAAGAATCCTTGCGCTTTTTGAAGTTTGCCATGGAGTTTCTCTACCTCTTTAGATACAAACCTATTCTCATTATAAGATGATTGGTCAGTTTGTGTCCTCTTTTTACCCATTTTTCAATTCAACTTAAGCAAGTGATGAATTTGATGTCCTAAATCACAAACTAGCACAAATGACCAAGAAATTCACCACTAATATTTAAAACACACAATCACCACATCAAAAATTCAAGCAAGTAAAAATAATATTCAATCAACAAATTAATCTAACCAAATCAAAATCAACTACAAATTCAGTCACAAATTAATCACCATTTCAACAAATTCAATCCATTGATGATTCTAAAATTCCAAAAAAAATAATAAAGGAACGAGCTTGCCTAAATTTTGGAAAAATTAGCTATGAAATTTACCAATTTGTGGTAGAAACAACAATTGACCAAAGAATTTTGACAACCTCATAACCACGAGCTCATCTCAAACCATCCAAAATCCAAAGGTTCTCTTTGACCTAATTAAAGAGCTCCAACTTGTATCCCAAAAAATCTCACAAATATTGATTGGGGGTTTTAAACTTTTAAACTTAGTGAGTAGAGGGATTTTTAGAAAACTAAAATTGGTTGAACATACGGTAGTGGTGGGTTTTAATCTATGGTGGAACAAAAGGGAAAAGAACTTGGAATTGTGAAGGATAAAAGAAAGAAGGAGGAAAAGAGGTGATAAGGGAAAAGAACTTAGATACCCTTATTGTGAAGGATAAAAGAAAGAAGGAGGAAAAGAGGTGATAAGTTAAAGAGGAGAAGAAAGATAGAAAAGAAGGTGGCAGTAGAGAAAGAAAAATAAAAAAAGTAGGTTGTGTTTATAATCTACTTAAATTTGAAAACTCTTAATATCCACCTCTGCCATAATATTCACTTAATACAAGTAGGTTCTCTTTGACTGCTTCACTTAAAGCGAAGAATGTTCTATTTCGTTTGCTTAAAGCAAATGTTTCTCTTGCTTTAGTTCTCTTTCAACGAACAGCATTCTAGTTTGTTTGCTTTAAGAGAACATTTCCTCCTTGTTTACTTCACTTAAAGTTAAGCTCATTCTATTTTGTTTGATTTAACAGACAAGCCATACATTCTGGTTCACTTTTCCTCCCAAAACCAATCACCACTTCACAACCTACAATAGAAATATCAATATCAACTCCCAATTTTAAGATTAAAATTAACGAAAATTATGGACACAACTTAAATTTAACAAAATAAAAGACAATAAAATAAATTAAAAACACAATATTTGGGTTGCTTCCCAAGAAGCGCTTCTTTTCTGTCACTAGCTTGACTTTTGATGGTCTCGATCAGAATTAATTAGCAAAGTTTACATCCTCACGCCCACTCTCAACATCGCCTCCATGGTAGAGTTTAGGTCTACTCCCATTGATTTTAATATTAAAGAATCTTGGTTTATCAACTCTACTACACCATGAGGAAATACACAAACCACTTCATGTGAACCACTCTATCGTGATCTTAATTTCCCAAGAAATAACCGAAGGCATGAATTGTAGAGAAAATCTTTGTCATCTGGTTGAAACTTCTTGTAGAGGATGAGCCTATCAAGCCACTTCTTTGTTATCTCCTTATAAATATGCACATTTTCATAAGCCTCATCCTTAAACTCATGCAATTCGTAGAGTTCCAACAACTGTTTTTCTCCATCGATTTTTGAATCAAAATTCAATGCTTTAACTACCAAGAACACCTTATGTTCTAAGGTTTGCACAGGTAAATGGCATGCCTCCTGAAAACCAACCTATATAGGAACATCCCTTTAGGGGTTTTAAATACGGTATAGTATGCCCATAATGTATCATCAAGCTTCCGGGCCCAATCTTTTTGTGATGCATTCACAGTATTTTCTAAAATATGCTTCAACTTACAATTTGAGACATCAATCTATCTTGAGGTTTGGGGCTGGTAAGGTAAGGAAATTTTGTAGTTCACCCCATACTTAGACAGCAGAATTTCAAATTGAGAGTTCTTAAAATGTGAACCCCCACACTTATTATTGCTCTTGGCGCCTCAAATCTATAGAAAATGTTGTGGCAAATGAATTTTATGACTACTCTTGTATCATTTGTTGGCAAGGCCACTGTTTCAACCTACTTCGAAATGTAAGCCACAGCCACAAAAATATACATGTTGGAAAAAGAACTCGGGAATGGTCCCATAAAATCAATTCTCCAAACATCAAATAACTCAACTAGTAAAATATTATTTAAAATGAATTTTGGCATCTTGTCCTCACGAGATATATTTTTTGCTCTTTGGCCTCCATCATAGTGTTGAACAAACTTCCTAGCATCCCAAAACTTCCTAATCAAGCCTTTTATCTGTATATATATAGTGGATTGGTTAGAGTTAGTCGATTTGTAATGAGTTCTACACAAACTTGCAATTACAACAAGACCTCTATCATAGTAAATAAAACTATGAAACTAAAGGAATGATGAATCAGAGAAATTAATTGCATTGGTAAATGACAAATAAAACCGAAATTTAATATCCATTGATTTCATATCTAGTTTTTTAGTCAAGTATTTCAGATTTCATAGCTAGTTATTTAGTCAAGTATTTCATTATTTTCAGGACAATTCTACTATTGCATTATATAGATAGAGTTTTGCATGTATCACTCTGGTAATTGTCAACCGTATTAAGTTTAGTTCTCGTGGAAACTATCTCTACTTATTCTATATTATTTGTTCGATCCGTATACTTGTGCATGCACTTTGTGTCAGGCCTGTCTATATTAGACCATGGACAAATTTTTGACACCATTACTAGAGACTTTCTCTTATCATTTTTACATTTTTCCAATGTCAAATTAAGAATTTTTTGCCAATATCACATTGTTATATTTTGTTCTTGACATTGTCATATTTTTCTTTCTTTTAATTTTTTTTTTTTGTTGTTGTTTGTTTTGTAGGTTTTTCACAAATTTTATGCCTAGATGGTCGAAAAGAATATTACCTCCTTTACACTAGAAATTGAGCATAACACCAGCTATTTTAGAAGGGAGGCAAGGAGATGTTTCCGGCCAAACTTAGACATGGATGACTGTGATAATCTTGTTAATCCAGTCAAACAAGTACCGCCAAATCAAACTGAACCAAGGTCTCTCAAGGACTTTGCAATACCTATAGTAGGTGGCCTTTGGTTGAGTATATTGAAGCTGCCAATTGAAGCAAACAAATTTGAGTCGAAGTTGCAAATCATTCAGATGGTACAATCTTCAGGTGTTGTTGGTGGATGTTCTCTAGTGATGACCCAAGTATTCACATATTCAATTTCTTGGAGATTTGTGACACATTTCGCCATAATGGAGTTTCAAACGATGCTATAAGGATAAGGCTTTTCCTATTCTCATTATGGGATAAAGCCAAGGCCTGGTTAATTTCTCAACTATTAAGTTCCATCACGACCTAGAATGACCTTTCTCAAAAGTTCCTGTCTAAATTCTTTCTACTGCCAAATATGACAACACTAAAGAACATATTAATTCTTTTGTGCAGCATGATAATAAGCCACTATTAGAAACTTGGGATAGGTTCACATAAGGTTGTGTCCACATCATGGTCTTCTAGATTGGTTGCAAATCTAGACATTCCACAATGGATTGATGGGGTCACCATAAACCATTATTGATGTAGTAGCAGGGGAAGCCATTATGAGCAAATAATTTGATGAGGCAGTACAATGCTTAAAGATATGTGATCAAACAACTATCAGTGGTCTAATGAGAGACCAATACCCAGAAGAACGGCAGGGGTTTATGAGGTTGATGCTTTAACGGCTTTCATAGCACATTTCACCGTACTAACCAAGAAGATAGACAGGATGGGTATTCAAGGTAGACAAATTTGAAGTCCTTTTCTATGTTGCGAGGTATGCCAGCAGGGACATTTTATGGTACAATGCCCAAACAATCAGGAAGCAGTGACTATATTGCTAACTATAATAGAAACCAAGAAAATCCCTATTCTAAAACATGTAATCCCGGTTGGAAGAACTGCCTAAATTTTTCATGGAACAACAGCCAGCAGGATGTACCACCATTATTTATAAGATCATAAGCTTTACCAGGATTTCAAAATCAAATAGATTTCCACAACAAGGGGTATAAAAGAAGGAAAATGTAGAAGATTCACTTAGACGATACGCTTCAAAGAATGAATGCCTAACTACAAAGTCATACGACATCTATTCGAAATCTCAAAAGTCAAATGGGGTATTAGAAAATTATATCAACCATGGGCCCCAAGGTACTCTATTAAGTGACAAGGTAAACCTGTATAGAGAATGGATGGAACAATGCAGAGTAATGACACTTTAGAGTGGCAGACAGTTAAGACAAATGGATGATTGTGTCAAAGCACAGGATGCCAAACTGACTAGTGGATAAGACAATATCATTTGAGAAACAATTGCACTGGACAATAATTTGAATAATGAAGTGGTACTTACAAAGGTGCTATATCCTCAAAGATTGAGGAAGCAAAATTTAGAAAAGCAACTTAGAAAATTCTAGGAAGTCTTCAAGAAACTTCCCATAAATATCCTGTTTGTTGAGGCATTGGAACAAATGTCAACCTATGTGAAGTTCATGAAGTATATTTTATCTTGCAAGAAGAGGTTAGTTAATTTTAGGACCATTTCCCTAACAAAAGAGTGTAGCCTAGTTTTACAACAGAAGCTACCTCATAGCACAAAAGGATCCAAGAAGCTTTACTATACTTTGCACAGTTAGAACACAGTTCAAAGGTAAGGACTTTATGGGATCTTGGTGCTAGTTTAAATCCAATACCTCTTTCTATTTATAGGAAATTGAGCATGGGAGAAGTGTAGCTGACATTAGTAATCCTCCACCTTGTGGCTTGCTCATTGAAACATCAAATGGAAGTCATTGAAGACGTGTCGGTAAAAGTAGATAAATTTATATTTCCTGTGGATTTTATTATTCTTGATTTCAAAGAGGATGAAAATAATCCCATAATATTTGGGAAACCATTCTTAGTACTGTTAGAATCCTCATTAACCTGCAAAAAGGTATACTAACTATGAGAATGCATAATGAAGAGGTAACAATTAAAGTTTTTAAAGCTAACAAAATGCCTAACAAAGATGAGGAGTGTTTTGCAATTAATGTAGTCATAAGTGAAGACATAGTTAAACCCTCCGTGGTATAGCAAGGAATTTTAAAACCAACATGGAAAGATGATGAAAAAATAGATATTTAAGTGATAGATGCGAGTTTCATTAACTCAATCCCATTCAATGACAATTGAGCAAAAGTCTTATGTGCTGCATACCAATGAAAAGCGAAACAACTTTGGTGAATAACATGATGAGGAATCTGATCCCTTCAAGAGCAATCAAATGATGGAAATTTTTCATAGAATATTGAAGTATTACCAAATCCATTTGCATGGATTACGTCCCTCTTCCATGCTTTGATATATTGATTGAGAAACATGAAGTTACAGTTTTGTTACGATCTTTTGAATGCTTATGCAAGTTTTAGCTAAATGGTGAATGATCCAGATGATCAAAAAGTTACCAAGGAGTACTCTACCCTACAAGCAATGTTCAAGCAGTGGGAGAACGAAAAAGTGTTAAAGGTTGCAAAAATATGTAATAAGAAGCTTATAAGCATCCTACCTCAAAAAAGAGAACATCCATGGAGTTTCACTATACCATGCATCATTGGTTCTATTTTTATTGATAGAGAGCTTTATGCAATCTATGGGCTTGTATGAACCTAATGTCTCTATCTTTATAGGCTGCAAGAGCATAGGATTGACAGACTTTAAAGAGTGCAACCACACTATTCAATTGGCTAATAGAAGCTTGGTAGACCCATATAGGGAATTGGAGAACATGCTATACAAAGTAGGGAATTAATTTCCTAGTAGAATTTGTTGTTCTAGACATGGAGGAAGAAGACGAGGATAATATTTCATTAATATTTGGAAGGCCATTCCTAGCTACAAGAGCATTAATTGAGGTGGAAAAAGAACAAATAATTTTAAGGGCGTGAAATAAATCAATCTTGTTTTCCATTATGGATGTAGAAGCATTTCCATAAGGGTACTTTGAGTGTTTACAACTTGATAGCATCTGTAGCGGAGTTTTCAAAAGTCAAAATACATAAACCATTAACTACGTCTAGCTACAGACTTTAAACAAAGCATTTCTTGGGAGGTAACCCATATTCTCTAACCTTGTACTCTTTAATTTTGTGCCACTTTGTGTCCATTTAAAATTATAATTTGAGATAATTTTAGACTTATTGTTTATATTTTTCAAGTATTAAGAATAAAGTTCAAGTGGATTTCGGCTCAAAAGTTGCAAAAGGATGAAAAACAATCAATGAATCAACTAAAATTTGAGCAGTCTAGGTAAAACCATGATTGGAGGAACTTGGCAATACCCTGCCACTGACGGCTGTGTGCGGTTGCATCCCTAGCTTCTTAGCCGCGCCTGGGCTGTCAGCATAAGGGGCAAGGGCTACAAATTATAGCCAATTTAACACCCTTATGTGTTCCTCCCACCTTAAAAACATCCCCAAACTCATTCAAACTCTTCTAAGCTCTTCCCAACACAAAACCGTTTCGATTTATACTTGTAATCTTCGATAAATCTCTTAGAGAACTAACCTTTTTTGAGATTTTCAGCTTTAGGAAAAAAAAGACAAAGAAAAAGCAATTCCCTACAAGAACATCAAGAAAGTTCGTCATTGAAGAATTCTTCCTAGGGACTAAAGGGAATTCAAGGAAAACTTCTAGTACTTCAAAAGGGTGATTTCTATATTTTTTTAATGCTTTTAGAATCAATATTTCACATTTAATTAACCTTTGATTGGTGAAATTACCTTGATTTGTACTTAGTTGAGCTTTCTTAGGTTGATTTTGTGCATATTAGAACTTAGGAAGACTTTGTTTGTGCACTGTTGATATAATTGGTGTTTGAACTTTTTCTTGTCTATTTGAATAATTAATTGGGCTTCATAGCTTGAATTTAGAATCATGGCATCTAAAGGAAAGAATGTTTCTAAAACAAGAGGTTCTTCAAAGAAAAATTTATTTTAAAACTCAATTTCCTTCTGAAGAAACACATGAAAGATTTAAAGTTAATTCCAATGATAAAATGTAAATTCCTGATCGAGGTTTCAAAATTGATGTTGCATAGAGACATAATAACCTCATGAAACTAGTTGAACAAATGATTGAAAAAAGGAGTTGGACTAAATTATGTATGTATCAAGAGTTTGCTATTGAACAAGAAATTATGGAATTCTATAATGCAATGTGCTAGAACATGAAGAGGGGTTAGTTCAGGTTAAAGAGAAGATGGTTCCTTGTACTTTAGAGTCATTAAATATTTATTTAGGTGTTTCATTCGTTGATTGAGATGTATATGCAAAGTACCAAAAACAATATGATCAGGATGTGGCATAAATGTCTAAATTTCGTTGTGATGGTGTTGATGTATCTTGGAAAATAGCTAAAATGCTTTGGGAACTAAGAAATCTTTTCCTATGACATCTTTGTCCCCAATTTCATAGGTTTGGTATAATTTTATCAACGCATCACTAATCCCGGGTTTGCATACAACAAAAGTAAATAGAGATAGAATTGTGTTGCTATGTTGCTTGCTTAAAGGGAAAATAATATATTGGTTGTGTAATTCAAGAAAAAAATTCTCACACGGCAAGAACGAAAAGTAAGGAACTCTAATTTGCTTTCTAGATCACTCAATTGTGTTTTCATGGAGGAGGTTGTTGGGATAAAAATAAGGACAAGCAGCCTGTATTCTTTTCATTTTGTTAGTTGGGATGAACATGAGAAATTTTAATTTTTTTTCTTTTTGTTGTTTGTTTTGAAGGTTTTTCACCAATTTTATGCCTACAAGGTCAAAAGGAACATTGTTTCCTTGAGACCTAGAAATTGAGCGTACTACTAGCTGTTTGAAAAAAAAGGCAAGGAGATGTTTCCGGACAATCTTAGACATAGCTGATAGTGATAATCTTGTTAATCTAGTCACAAAAGTACCACTAAATCCACCCGAACTAAGGTCTATCAGGGACTTTGGTGTACCCATAGTTGATGTCCTTTGATCGAGTATATTAAAGCTGCCAACTCCGGCAAAAAACTTTGAGCTGAAGTTGTAAATCATTTAGGTGGTACAATCCTAAACCATAGTTGGTGAGTTGTCGAGTAATGACCCAAATGTTCACATATTAAATTTCTTGGAGATTTACGACACGTTTCGCCATAATGGAGTTTCAGATGATGCCATAAGGCTAAGGGTTAAGAGTCCTTCCCTTTCTCATTAAGGAACAAGGCTAAGGACTGGCTAATTTCTCAGCTATTAGGTTCTATCACAATCTAGAATGACCTTGCATAGAAGTTCCTGACAAAATTCTTTCTACCATCAAGGGCAGTAAAACTAAGGAATGATATCACTTCTTTTGTGCAACATGATAATAAGCCATTGTTCGAATCTTGGGAAAGGTTCAAAGACCTACTTAGGTTGTGTCCACATCACAGTCTTCCTAATTTATTGCAAATCTAGACATTCTACAATGGGTTGAAATAGTCTACCTTAACCATATTGAAGCAGTTGTAGGAGAAGCCATTATGATAAAATCATTTGATGATGTAGTACAAATGCTTGAAGATATGTCATCAAAAAACTATCTGCGGTCTAATGCAAGAGGCGTACTAGGGAGAACGGTAGCGGTTTATGAGGTTGATCTTTAACAGCATTCGCAACATTGTTAGCCACACTAACCAAGAACATAGACAGCATGGGTACTCAATCTTTCAAGTTAGATAAATTCGGAGTCCTTTATTATCATGCGAGGTATACCAGGAGGGACATTGTATGGAGCAGTGCCCCAACAATCAAGAAGCAGTGACCTATGTTGGTAACTAGAATAGAAATTATGTTGGTAACTAGAGTAGTCATAAATGAGAACATAGTTAAACCATCCATGCCACGACAAGGAATTTTAACACCAACACGGAGAGATGATGAAAAAGGAGATATTTAAGTGGTAGATGAAAGTATCATTAACTCTATCCCAAATGACAATTGAGCAAAAGTCTTATATTTGCTACATACCCATGAAAAGTGGAACAACTTTGGTGAACAACAGGATGAGCAATCTGATCCGTTCAAGAGCAATCCAAGGATGGAACTTTTTCATAGAATATTGAAGTATTACCAAAGCCATTTGCAAGGATTGTGTCCCTCTTCCATGCCTCCATATATTGACTAAGAAACATAAAGTTACAGTTTGTTTAGATCTTTTGAATGGTTATGCAGGTTTATACCTCAACTAAATGGTGAATGATCCATATGATTAAAAAGTTACCAAGGAGTATTCTACCTTACAAGCAGTGGGAGAATAAAAAAGTGTTAAAGATTGCAAAAATATGTAATAAGAAGCTTATAACCATAGTACCTCCAAAACGAGAACATCCAAGGAGTTTCACTATACGATGCACCAACGGTTTTATTTTTATTGATAGAGCTTTATGCAATCTAGGAACTTGTATGAACCTAATGCCTCTACCTTTGTGAAGGAGAATAGGATTGACAGACTTTAAAGAAGAAACAACACTATTCAATTGGCTAATAGAAGCTTGGTAGACCCATACAAGGCACTAGAGAACGTGCTAATCAAAGTAGGGAACTTAATTTCCTAGTCGAATTTGTTGTTCAAGATATGGAGGAAGAAGATGAGGATAATATTTCTCTAATATTCGGAAGACCATTCCTAGATGCATCAAGAGCATTAATTGATATGGAAAAAGAACAAATAATTTTAAGAGATGTCATTGAAATCATGGAATAATTCAATCTCATTTTCTATTATGGATGCAGAAGCATTTCCATATAGGAACTTTGAGTGTTTAAAACTTGTTGGCATCTGTAGGGGAGTTTCAAAAATTCGGAATACATGAACCATTAGCTCTGTCTCTCTATAGACATTAAACAAAGCGCTTCTTGTGAGGTAACCCATGTTCTCTAACATTGTACTCTTTAATTTTTAGCAACTTTGTGTACATTTAAAATTATAATTTGAGATAATCTTTTGTTGTTTATATTGTTAAGGTGTTAAAAATAAATTTGAAGTTGATTTGGGGCTCAAAAGATGCAAAAGGATGAAAAACAGTCAAAGAATCGACGAAGTTCGAGCAGTCTAGGCAAAACCATGCCTGGACGAACTCGGCAGTATCCAGCTACGAACAGTTGTGTTCAGCTACGTCCCTGAATGCTTAGCCGCGCCTGGGCTGTCAAGCATAAGGGGCAAGGCCTGCAAATTGTAGCCAATTTAACTCCCTTATTTTCAGTGTTTTTCCCACCTTCAAAGCATTGTCAAACTCATTCAATATCTTCTAAACTCTTCTCAACACAATACACATTTGATTTATAATTGTAATCCTACATAAATATCTTAGAGAACTAACCTTTTTTACAATTTTGAGCTTTAAAAGAAAAAAGGAGAAGCAGAAAAAGCAATTCCCAACATGAACATCAAGAATGTTTATCATTGGAGAATTCTTCCTAGGGACCAAATGGACTTCAAGGAGACTTTTTGGACTTCAAAAGGGTGATTTATATCTTTTTCTAATGCTTTTATAGTCAATATTTTCCAATAAATTAATCTTTCATTGGTGAAATTACCTAGATTTGTGCTCAGTTAAGCTTTCTTGGGTTGATTTTGTGCTTATTAGACCTTAGGAAGACTTTGTTTGTACAGTGTTGAAATAATTGGTGTTCTTGAACTTTTTCTTGCTATTTTAAGAATTGATTGGGCGTCATAGCTTAAATTTTGAATTTTGGCATCTAAAGGCCTATAAAGAATGTTTCTAAAACAAGTAGTTCTTCAAAGAAAATTTTATTTTAAAACTCAATTTCCTTTTGATAAAGCTCATGAAAGATTGAAAGCTAATTACAATGATACAAAGTTAATCCTGATAGAGGATTAAAAATTGATGTTGCATAGAGACATGTTGACCTCATGAAACAAGTTGAACAAATGATTGAAAAATGGGGTTGGACTAAATTTTGTATGCAACAAGAGTTTGCTATTGAAGAAGTAGTTAGGGGATTCTTTGGGTATGTACTTGAACATGAAGAGGGATTTGTTTAGGTTAGAGGGAATAAGTTTCCTATTACTTGAGAGTCATTAAATGTTTATTTTGCTATTTCATCCGTTGATTGAGATAGATACGCTAAGTACCGAAAGCAATATTATCTAGATGTGGTAAAAATGTCTAAATTTCTTTGTGATGATGTTGATGGTTCTTGGAAAATTGCTAAAATACTTTGGGAACTACAAAATCTTTTCCAATGACATCTAACTTTATCTTTGTTCCCAATTTCAAAGGTTTGTTATAGTTTTATCAACGCATCACTAATTCGAAGTTCGCATGCAAGAAATGTAACTAGAGATAGAATTGTGTTGCTATATTGCTTGCTTAAAGGGAAAATGCATATTTGTCCATGCAATTTGTGCAAAAAATTTTCAAATGGCTAGAATGAAAAGTAAAGAACTTTGGTTTCCTTTCTTAATCACTCAATTGTGTCTTGATGCAGGAGGTCGTTGCGCTAAAAATGAGGACAAGTAGTATTTTTTTCATTTTGTTCGTTGGGATGAACATGAGAACTTTTAATTTTATTTCTTTTTGTTGTTTGTTTTGAAGGTTTTTCACCAATTTTATGCCTAGAAGGTCAAAAGGAATATTATTTCCTCTAGACCTAGAAATTGTGCGTACTACTAGCTGTTTGAAAACGAAGGCAAGGAGATGTTTCCGGACAATCTTCGACATGGCTAATGATGATAATCTTGTTAATCTAATCATAAAAGTTTCTTCACCACCAAATCCACCTGAACCAAGGTCTATCAAGGACTAGGTTGTACCCACAGTCGATGGCCTTCGATCAAGTATATTGAAGCCACCAACTCTGGCAAACAACTTTGAACTAAAGTTGTAAATCATTCAGAGGGTACAATCTTTAACTATAGTTGGTGGGTTGCCATGTGATGACCCAAATGTTCACATGTTCACTTTCCTAGAGATTTGTGACACTTTTCGGTATAATGGAGTTTTAGATGATGCCATAAGGCTAAGGGTTTAGCACAAGAATTCTCAGAAATCATGCAAGAAAAATATTAACATCGACTACTCAATCATGATGGTTTAGCTCAAAAAGTATCATGCAAAAAATCAAAGAGACTTGATAAGCATTACAAAATTCCCAAAAATGTCAAAAATTCCTAAACTAATTCACACAAAAAATTTAGAAATCTTGAAAAACTCTCAATTCATAAGAAAAATTAAAATATTGCAGCAAAAATTGAGCTAACTGCACCATGTTAACAAATTGTAATGTAAATCAAGATTACTCCCCACCCCACACTTAGAAATAAACATTGTCCTCAATGTTAAAGAAAATAAAGAGCATAAAGAGGAAAAGGGAAAGTTTCTCTGGCAATGAAGAACGGTTGGCATAGTATATCCCGACATAAATACCCACAAGACAAGTTGAAGCACATCATTAATACTAGAACAAAAACAAGACGTTAAACGTTTCAAGAAATTAAGAACAATAAGAAAATCAAGGAATGAGATTCCACGATAGTCAGGGAAAAAAAAAACTTAATAACATCACAAATAAGCTAAAAATGAAATAACATAAAGTATGACATCATCTGAAAATAAAACACAAGAAAAACAAAAAACAACATTAAGTTCCTCTTGAACAACAATGAAATCCCAAGGCTACATGGACATGAGAACGAATAGATCAAGACTCATCATCAGAAGTTGGAAACTCCTGTGGAAATGGAGGAAAAGGTGGAAATGTAAAGGAATCCTCCCTACACTATCCCATGCCAACTGACCAGCCTCCATGTTTTGCTGCTAGGATGCTGAAAGTGAATGTAAGTATCAAATCAGTGTCGCATGCATTATTGTTCCATCAAAATCTGCTCAAGAAGCTCATCCTGACTAGGCCTTGGAACTAGTTCACTGGACGATGGCTGTGAAGTGGAAGCTTGAGAACGGGTTCGTCTAACTGGGGCCCTTGCTCTATCCAATGCAATAGGCTTACCCGACATCAATTTTTTCTCCGCCGGATCAATCCCAACACCATTCTCATGACATAATGCAGTAACCAAATGTGGGAACCATAAGCCAGATTACTTGACTACTATTGTATAACAAATCTACTAGCTAATCAAATGGCACATATCTACTGGCCTACCCAAAGTAATGGTACATAAAAGCTTAGCTCACTTCAAAGTAACATGAGTAATATGACTAATCGGAAGGCGACGAGCGCATAAAAACTTGAACCAAACCAACCAAAGAGGTTTAAGCAAATTGGCATTTGAAATGTCGTGCAACAACCCTAGCACCATATGCCCGCTCTATTTCACCCGTGCAAATAAGGTTCATGATATTATTAAACTCCATGTTGGTGTCACGAATAGTCAGCCACTCATCATTGCAAACTCGGTTTACTCTCAATAGCCGATTAATCGTATTTCCAAAAATATCCACATTTTACCCTTGATATATACCTCAGTACCCTCATACGTTGTTAATTAGCATAGAATATTGCACAACCAAGATTACCACATCCTTGGGGTAGATTTGAACTAATTCCAGCCACACGTCCTAATGACATCACGAATCTCTGGAGCTCCATTAGTACAGATTTGTATATCCTTCTCTTTAATCCTTGCCCTCATCAAAATGTCTGATTCGTGCTTTTTCCAGGCAGCGACATTGAGAAATTGCTCTAAAACATTCTCCTCCTCTAAAGACTCTTGAGGTTCCTGTTGTGGTGATGTGGAAGAAGAAGCTTCGGTCGTCCCTCGAGTTGCCGGTTATAAGTCTTGCCCTGGCGTGTCATTCCTACAAAAAGTTTAATATGAGATATAAGACACCCAAGTAAAGGCACTACGACCCCACACTAATTCAATTCTATGCCCTCAAACTAAAAAAATTAAACTTAGTATGCACAAGATAAAATCAAGTATGGTAGTGCCAATACTAAGTTTTGTGTACATATCTAATACATTCCTTGAACCTTTTCAACCAGGAAAATAAATAGGAAAGAATCATATGTCATGATTAAAGTCCTACGAATTTAATTCATGTACAAATGGCTAATGTTGTAAGATTTTTATTCATTGAGACATTTTATCGAACATTTGGCATACATAAACAAAGAATAGAGTTTTCTCTATTTAAATACCACACAATCACTTCCCCATTCAAAGAACAAGTCAAGAATCAAACAATCAACAATTTAATATGCAATCTAACATAAATAAGCACAATCAAATTACCAAAAATCAAAACTTTCCTTCAATTCAATTGCAAACCCTAAAAGGTTTTCGAAAAGAAAAATAAGAGAAATCAATGAAATCCATAGCTTAATGGTATTTATTCTTAAATGAAGAAGAAAAATTGATGTGAATAGAAAAGATAAAGGAGTGATTTGAGGGGATAAAAGTGTTACGGGTGAAAGGGTGTGAGAAAAGAAGGGTTTTATGAAGAAGGAATTTTGTTTGAGTGTTAGAAAATAAAGGTCGATTGGGACTTTTAATTCGACTTGTGCACATGCACAAGGTTACTTAGGCATGTGTGTGAGAAGCTAAAAGGGTAATTTTTTGTTTTGTTTCTTCTGAACACGCGCAAGGTTCGGGTGCCCATGTGCTTGAGTTAGAAAATTTGAATTCTATCCTTTGGTTTTCGCACACATGCGCACCAAATGGTGGGCATGTGCACAAAATTAATCCCCTAAATGTGTAAATTCCTTTCCTAGCTACTCAAACCAACAACAAAAACTCAAAACCATATTCTAGTCCATTTAACTTACATTTTAAGATGATATGCACACAAATAACAAGGAAACTAAAGAAAATCATAAACGAACACAAAAATGAAATTATAAAAGGACATGGGTTGCCTCCCATGTAGCGCTCTTGTTTATAATCTTACGCTCAACTTCGCACTTGAGATCATTCCAAGCAGTTAAGGATGGTCAGCCACTTTTTTCTTTTTTCCATCTACGGGAAAAGATTGACATCATTTTTCACTACTACTGAAGCTTGATTCCCGGCTCTAACTTGAATTTGCCTTTTCTCCATGCATTTGCCGAAGCTAGTGCACCTATTATCACATCTAGTTGCTTCTTAAACCATTTTTTCTTCTTCTTGCTCATGGTCATGTTGCTCAAACCCTTACCTTTCCGTTTTTGTGAAACCATTTCATGATCCATTTTTATCTCATTTTCATCATCTGGTGGTTTTATTCTCCAACTCAATTTTGGATTCTTTATTTGTTTCAATAGCCTTTTTGAATGCATTGCTTTGACCCACCTTGGGTACGTTGTCTTCAAACCTATCAATTTGTAAATGAACCAAGAGAATAATTAGCAGATTTTTCTAGAAATATTGCGACATCATCATCATACCTAAAAACATCAATTTTGACCTATTCATTATCAACTTGCAAAATCAACTTTCTTTCGTTAACATCACTTAAAGCATGTCTGGTTGATAAAAATGGCCTCCTTAGAGCCAAAGGAATATCATTATCTTCATCGATGTCCAATACCAAGAAATCAACAGGAAATACCAACTTTTCCACTTGAACGAGCACATCCTCCAACAAGCCATATGGTTTTCTCTAGGGCAAATCTGTCAATTGGAGTGTAATGTTGGTTGGTCTTGCATTAGTGACCCCTACCTTATCATAGATGGCTTTTGGCATTATATAGATACTCACTCCCAAATCACAAAGTGAACGTTGCAACGTGTGTCCTCCTATGTTGACATATACAGCGAAACAACCGGATCTTTGAGATTAAGGGGTAACCTCCTTTGAACAATGACACTACACTTGGCGCCAAGGAACAATATTCTCATCATCATCCATTTCTGCTTCCCAGCTAAGAAATCATTCATAAACCGAGCATAATTGGGCATCTTGTTTAAAACATCAACTAAAGGAATGCTTACATTAAGCTTTTTGAGCATATCGAGGAATTTGTGGAATTGTTTCTCTTTTTCCTCCTTTCTTTAATCAATGAGTTGTTAAGGAAATGGTACTCTCTCTAATGTACCCAATTTCAAAGGTTCCTCTATTTTTTTTCCCTTTAACTTCTTTATTGCATTCTCCTTTGTCATCTTCTTATCCTCGCCTTCAATTTCAAGTTTATCTTCAATTATCTTAAATTTTTGCTTCTCAACTTCTTTATCAAACTTTTTCTTGTCATTTTGTACGGCCAATTCCTTTCCACTCCTTAGTGACATAGCATTGCATTGTTCCTTTGGATTTGCAATAGTGTCGCTTGGCAATGCTCCCATAGGCTTTTCATTATTTTGCTGAGCTAACCGTCCCAATTGAAGTTCCAAATTCAAATTCTTGTAGAAGCTCACAAATTCTCATGCTCCCACCGCAAAGCTTCCAATTCCCACCTTAAATTATCCTCACTGGTCTGATCATGGGTTTCATGTGAAAGATAATTGGGATTTTGAGGTAGGGGTCGGGGTGGTAGAGGCTGGTATGAGTTATTTAGTTGAGGAGGAAAGTTTTGAAAAATCCTTCTGGTGAGGTGGTTGATAAGGTCTAAAGGATGAAGCATGATTGAAAAATTTTGATTTTGGCCGGTTGGGTTGGAAGCATGGATTTTGAATTTTATTCTGATTACTCCAAGAAAAATTTGGATGGTTGTACGAAGATGGGTTATAAGTATTAACATAGGAATTTGGCTGATTCGTTGACCATGAATTTTGGTTTCAAGCAAACTGAACTTACTTACCTTGCGTCATGGGTGCTTCACAAAGGCCATTCTAATGATTTCATCCACAAAAGTCACAATTTAAATTCCCCTAAGGTATTGAATCAATGGAGTTCACTAGATTCTCTCAGCTTCCTATGTTTTCTAGAGCCTTTGTCAAATTTATTATCATGTTCAACATCATACCCTGTTACGCTAAGAAAGCAACATTGAAATTAATCATACATCCTTGTTAGGCATTGATTTGATGCACTTGTTGTTTGTGGTTGTAGCCCAGCCAAAGGAATGATTGTGCCATGGTATTAGTAAGTTGATGCCATTCTTTCCAATAGTTCTTGTGCTTCTTCCAGAGTTTTAAGAGGAAAAGTGCCTCCTGTGCTTGCATCGACAATTAATCTTGTCTCCGAAAACAATCCATTGTAGAATATTTGTACTTGCAGCCACAATGGAATGGCATGATGTGGACACTCGTTAAGCAAATCCTTCAAGCACTCCCATGCTTCACATAAACTCTCACTAGTAATTTGTCTTAATGAAGTAACGTCATTATGGAGCATTGCAATCCTCGATGGTGGAAAGTACTTAGCTAAAAATTCTTGAGCCATCTAATTCCATGTAGTGAAAGAACCCTATTTGGGATCAAAAGATTGTAACCAAGCCTTTGACCTATCTCATAGAGAAAACGGAAAAGACCTGATTCTAATACAATTAGGATGCACTCTATTGCATTTGAATGTGTCAAAGACTTCCTCAAAATTCACCAAATATGCATAGGGATCCTCGTGTGGCCCACCTCCAAACATAGCATTGGTTTGAAGTATTTGAATTAAGTTAGGGTTAATCGCAAAGTTATTGGCTTGCACGGGCATTCGAGCAATGTTAGAACATGCCCCCTCGAAATTTGGTATTGCATAGTTTCTAAGGGGTTGAGGATTAACATCTCCTCTATTGCCATGGCTACTTGCCACCTAGTCTTGCTCCCCAGCATTGTGGTTTGGATTCTCCACTGTATTCTCACCTTGGTTTCATTCTTATAGTTTCCTGTGATTTTCGGTTAGAGTTTGTTCAATGTCCAAATCACCGGAATATAGCGGTTATTGGGAAGAACGAGTATTTACCATAAACTTCAAGAAAGAGACCAAAGTTATAAGATTGAATATCAAAGCAAGATTCGAAAAGAAAGATTAAAAACAAAAAGCAATTTGTAAATAATTATAAGAAAATAAAAAGTCTAATTTAGTAAGGCTCGTTAAACCTAATATTGCTGCCAAAAATAGTCCCCGACAATGACACCGAAAACTTGTTCAGTAATATTGGACTAGGAAATTCAATTCACAAACAAACAATAAAAACCTTAACAACCCTAACCAACATTCACACGCTCGCAAGGAAACAAGGTAAGTTTGTAGATTGGGTAAGTAAGGATCGTTTCCACTAGGTTTATGGAACAATTACTAGGGTTCACAAACCTTCTCACTAGTTAGACAAATTAATTAATAGGATTTTGTTTCTACCTAACTATATCAATTCTAACCACTAGAAAATAAGAACAATCGCCAAATCAAATTAGAACTAAAAGAAATGATTAACTTTAACGAAATCAAACTTTAACTAATAAACTAGAACAATAGAAGCAATAGTATTAAATTTAAAGTGACTATGAATTGTAATAAATAATTGGAATTGAATTGAATATAAATAAAGAAAGAAAACTCAGTAATTGTAGCCAGAGTAAAAGTTGATGAAGCTTGAAGTCTTGACACGAAAATAAAACCCTAATCTAATTACTCTAATGATCTAACCCTAACTAATGATTTCTCTATCTAACTAATGACGATTTTTTTAACTCCTCTCTACAATGGGATATTTATAGGGGATATTAGGATTAAACCCTCTCTCCAATGATAGAAACATGAAAGCCCACGAAAAGGAGTCTAACCAAATAAAAACGGTTGCCAAAATAATAATTTATGCTGAAACTCGCTGCAACATGGGCACATGTGCACAAAAATCTTTTCTAACATTTCCTCTTGGGAATTGTGCACATGCGCAAGAATTGGGTTCCGCATGTGGCCAACTTCCAGTGCACCTATTTTAGCTACCACCTCAATTTGGACCTTGATGCTAATAGAATTTGAAAAAACTCAAAACATGAAAGTTGCTCTTTCTCTTAACTTTCCAACGCATCTTGAATCAACTCAATCAGAGCTTAACCAAGAAAGATATGCTTAAAAAAGCAAACAGTGTCCAAATCCACTCCTTAACGGTGTACATTTTTCATCCTTGAATTTTTTTTCTCCAACTTTTTGATCCTTTTGACTTTTTTTTTCATCAAGAGCTATATAACTAAAAATAAAAAAATTAAGCCCATAATGAATTCAAATATTACTTGCATCACAAGAAAACTATGGTAAATGACACATAAAATATAAGATATTTATGAGCTTATCAAGTGGTCTATTGACAGAGCCGTACCAGGGAGAACGGGCGGGGTTTATGAGGTTGATACTTTAATAGCTTTCGCAACACAGTTAACTATACTAACCAAGAACATAGGTAGCATAGGTGTTCAAGGTAGATAAATTTGGAGTCCTTTTATATCTTGTGAGGTATACTAGGAGGGACATTATATGGAGCAGTTCCAAAACAATCGAGAAGCGGTCAATCCAACTATGTTGGTAACTAGAATAGTCGTAAGTGAGAACTAGTTAAAAACTCCATGGTACAGCAAGGAATTTTAACACCAACATGGAGAGATGGTGAAAAAGGAGATATTTAAGTGGTAGATGCAAGTACCATTAACTCTATCCCAAACGACAATTGCACAAAAGTCTTATATTTGCTGCATACCTATGAAAAGTGGAACAACTTTGGTGAACAAGATAAGCAACCTGATCCGTTCAAGAGTAATCAAAGGATGGAACTTTTTCATAGAATATCGAAGTATTACCAAAGCCATTTGCAAGGATCATGTCCCTCTTCCATGCTTTGATATATTAATTGTGAAACATGAAGTTACGGTTTGTTTTGATCTTTTGTATGGTTATGCAGGTTACAGCTAAATGGTGAATGATCCAGATGATCAAAAATTTTCCAAGGAGTATAATGCCTTACAAGCAATGGGGGAATAAAAAAGTGTTAAAGATTGCAAAAAATGTAATAAGAAGCTTATTACATTAGAATAACCATTGTACCTCCAAAATGAGAACATCCATGGAGTTTCACTATACGATGCACCAATGGTTCTATTTTTATTGATAGAGCTTTATGCAATCTAGGAGCTTGTATGAACCTAATGCCTATACCTTTGTGCATGAGAATACGATTGACAGACTTTAAAGAAAGCAACAACACTATTCAATTGGCTAATAGAAGCTTGGTAGACCCATACAGGGCATTAGAGAATGTGCTAGTCAAAGTAGGGAACTTAATTTCCTAGTCGAATTTGTTGTTCAAGATATGGAGGAAGAAGATGAGGATAATATTTCTCTAACATTCAGAAGGCCATTCCTAGCTGCATCAAGAGCATTGATTGACTTGGAAAAGAGCAAATAATTTTAAGTGCATGGAATAATTAAATCTCATTTTCTATTATAGATGTAGAAGCATTTCCATATGGGAACTTTGAGTGTTTAAAACTTGTTGGCATCTGTAGGGGAGTTTCAAAAATTCGGAATACATGAACCATATAGCTCTGTCTCTCTATAGACATTAAACAAAGCGCTTCTTGTGAGGTAACCCATGTTCTCTAACCTTGTACTCTTTAATATTTAGCTCCTTTATGTACATTTAATTATAATTTGTGATAACTTTTTGTTTTTTATATTGTTTAGGTATTAAAAATAAAGTTGAAGCTGATTTGGGGCTCAAAAGTCGTAAAATGATGAAAAATAGTCAAAGAATCTACCAAAATTTGAGTAGTCTATGTGAAACCATGCTTGGAGAACTCGGCAGTACCCTACCATTGATGGTTGTGTGCTACTGCATCCCAAGCTGCTTAACTATGCCTGGGCTATTGAGCATAAAGGACAAGGGCTACAAATTGTAGCCAATTTAACACCCTTATGTGCTCCTTCCACCTTCAAAGCATCCCCAAACTCTGTCCAACACAAGACCCATTTGATTTATACTTGTAATCTTGCATAATTCTCTTAAACATCTGACCTTTTGTCCAACTTTAAGCTTTAGAAATTCGAAAAAAAAGGAAGAAGAAGAAGAAAAAGCAATTCTCTACAAGAACATCAAGAGAGTTCACCAATAAAGAATTCTTCCAGGGACCAAAGGGACTTCAAGAAAAACTTTTAAGACTTCAAAAGGGTGATTTCTGTCTTATTTTAATGCTTTATTTGTTAATATTTTCCATTTGATTAGCCTTTGATTGGTGAAATTACCTTTATTTGTGCTTAGTTGAACTTTCTTGGGTTGAATTTGTGCTTATAAGAGCTTAAATCTAGACTTTGTTTGTACATTGTTGGTATAATTGGTGTATAACTTTTTCTTGTCTATTTTAAGAATTAATTGAGCTTTTTATCTTGAATTTCATATCATAGCATCTAAAGGAAAGAACGTTTCTAAAACAAGTAGTTCTTCAAAAAAAAAATTATTTTGAAACTCAATTTCCTTCTAGTAAAGCTTATGAAAGATTTAAACCTAATTCCAATGATACAAAGTTAATTCTGGGAAGAGGATTCAAAATTGATCAATTAGTTTCATAGAGACATAGTGACCTCATGAAACAAGTTAAACAAGTGATTGAAAAAAGGGCTTGGACTAAATTTCGTATGCACCAAGAATTTGCTATTGAACAAGTAGTGAGGGAAATCTATGCAAATGTGCTTGAACATGAAAAGCGGTTTGTTTCGGTTAGAGAGAAGAAGAATCCTTGTACTTGAGAGTCATTAAATATTTATTTTAGTGTTTCATCTATTGATTGAGATGAAAATGGTAAGTACCAAAAGCAATATGATTTGGATATGGTAAAAATATCTAAATGTCTTTGTAATGGTGTTGATGTATCTTGGAAAATAGCTAAAAATGCTTTAGGAACTATGAAATCTTTTCCAATGACATCTTTGTCCACAATTGAAAAGGAATGGTATAATTTTATCAAACTATCACTAATTCCAGGTTCGGATGCAACAAATGTAACTAAAGATAAAATTGTGTTGCTATATTGCTTGCTTAAAGGGAAAAGCATATGTTGGTCATAGTAATTCTTGCAAATATTTTACATACAGCTTGTTTCCTTTCTTAATCACTCAGTTGTGTCTTGATGCAGGAATTTGTTGGGATGAACATGAAGACAAACGGATTGCTACTAAGAACCTGATTGATAGTCGAGTAGTCACAAGGACGCAACCAAGTTCAAAGTAATTGCGAAAAAGAAAGGCATCAAGCTCAATCAATCCTTCAACCGCCAATCGAAGTTTGGAGAGCGGCTTGATGAAAGACAAATGGAGCATCAATATCAATATATAAAGGCCATGAGACATTTAATTCAATATATTGGTGAAGCCTCAAATAATAATATGACTACAACTCCAACATTACTGGTGACACCCGACTATAAAGAGGTTGAGCAATTAGAAGATGATGTAAGTGAAAAATTGGACGAAGAGTTCACGAGTGATGAGGAAGAAGATGATGAAAAGAATGATTGAATATGTACTACAACCAGGAGAGTGTTGCTTTTGTTGTTTGTTTTGTTAACTTTAATTATTTTCATGTTTAGCTGTAGTGTGAAACATTTGGGACAATGCTTCATTATAAGTTAGGCGATAGTGTTTGTATTATATTTTATTATGTGTTTGTATTTTGGTGGTGTGATTGTGATTATGCGTTATGTGTTTTCAAAATGTGTTCTTCCTAGCATTGTTTTTGTTTTTGTTAAGTTTGGCGGTGTTTTTGCAAAATTTAGGGTTTCGTTTTTGAAAATTTCCCAAAAATACAAAAAAAAAAAAAAAGATTTTTTGATTTTTAGGTAGTTTTGGTAGTTTTATCAATTTCGAGAATCTGACTATTTATGCTTCTTTTGCCTGAAATATTGTAGACGGCTAAACCAAAAAAAAAATTCATTTTTGGTTTTCTTGTTTATGTTCATTAACTTTGGTGATACATGTCAAGTGTTTAAAGATATTTCAAGTGAAAGTAGTCCTGATAGAGTATTTGGATTGAAAACGCATATAAGTTTTCTTTTCATTTTGATCCCTTTGAATTATGCGTTGTGAAATGTTATCACCATACACTTAAATATATTTCCTAGAGTGAGGTGTGAAAGAAAGTTAATTTTCACTAAGTGTTAATCATTATTGGCTTGAAATATTTGTTTTGCTTGGGACATTCGTTGGAATTGTGTGTGATTTGTTACTTGCAAAGTAGGGGTAAATTTTATGCCAAGGAGATGATTTAGGCAAGTTCTTTGGACCGTTTGTACCAAAAAGCCGACCTAATTGACATTTTATCCTTAGTGTCCCCCTTTTTTAGCCTTATAAGCCGTATTTCTTTGTTTAACCATGTTATTTAGCCAATTTACTCTTTTAATTTACCATTCTTTCTACCCATCACCCTAATATTAGTGTTAGTGGTGTGTGACATCAATACTAGTGGTGTGCTTGTTGAGGCAAAAAGTCAAGTTTTTCACTTTAACATTTGTAATAATCCCTTATATTATTCAATGTTGAGTTGGAAAAAAATAGAAGAGAAAAAAATGCTAAGAAAAAAAAAAAAGAATAACTTCAAAGAAAGAAAGAAAAGAAGGACAATTCCTTCTAAGTTGATTTTAAATAAGTTTGTGTAAAGAGTTATGAATAAAAAAGGACAATTCCATCTAAGTTATAATAAAGAAGGTAAATTTCGCCTTCGAAAATGATGGTTAAATGCTGTTGTTGTGGGGGATGTTCTATTGGATTTTGGTTCAAGTTATTCACTAACATATCTAAGGTGATATGAGCTACTTTATACAAATACATATCCTACCTTGATCCCTTGGCCAACGTTACAAGCTTTAAAGACCTACTACTTGGTCCTTGGTTTAAGTTCATTTGTCTTAGTGACATGTGTGCTAATTTTTTCCAACATGTTTGTCACTTGCTGAATTTTCATTCAATAGGCTTTTCATTGATTAGTGAGTGAGTGATATCTACATTCACGAGTGGGGAGTTAACACTTTCATAATGATCATTTGGGGTTGATTAGCAATGTTCTTTTATATACATGTTGAATCCATACTCCTTCTTATTGAGCACTAGTTTTTCTTTGTTTCGACATTTGACAATAATTGTTTTGATTGGCTTGGCACTTGAGATTGATGCAATTGAATTGGCTTTCGTAGTGCATGATACGTGAAGAAAACAAATTCATTAGCCTTAATGACGAATTGGAAAGAGAACTAAGAAGGCTTTAGAAGGAAAAGCAGGTGCAACAAGAACTAGAGAAGCATAAAATGGCGAATCCACATAACAATGCAACAAGTCTAAATGAAAATCCATAGCTAGATGATAATGAAGAAGTTGAAGGCAATAATGGCTTGGGTGGTTTTGGTGTTGGAAATAGAATCAATGGCAATGGAAATTTCAATGGTGAAATGGCAAACAATGGGTATAGAATAATCTAGATGGAAGGCCCTTAAGAGATTATGCGGTGACAAATTTTGATGGTATCAATTCAAGCATTGCATGAATGTTGGCTCAAGCCTAATTTCAAAATTAAACTGGCTCTCATTCAAATGTTACAAACTCATGAAATTTCTCGTTTGGAGGTGGCCCCAATGAAGACCTTTATACTCATTTATTGAATTTTGAAGAGAGCTTGGATACTTTCTAGTTCAATGGGGCTTACCTCGATTGTGTTCGCGTGTGAGTATTTCTATTTTTCAATTGCATGATCGAGCTAAATGGTGGTTGCAATCTCACGATCAAGGAACATTCACCATATAGAACTAACTTACCCAAGAATTTTGGCAAAGTACTTTACTCCATCTAGAACTGCCAAGTTGAGAAATGATATTACCTCTTTTAAACAAGACATGGGAGAAAGCCCAAGTGAAGTTTGGCAGAGATTTAAAGAACTTTTGAGAAGATGCCCTCCCATGTTGTTCCTCTTTGGCTCCAAATTTAAAGGTTTTGCAATGGATTTTATCAAAAGACTAAATCTACTGTAGCCACATTAGTAGGAGGCTCTTTGTCATTTAAAACACCGGAGGAAGTGCAAGAACTTCTCAATAGGACGGCTTCTAATTACTATTACCATGGAGCTCGAGCCTAATCCTATAGCTCAACCCAGTGCTCAATAACAAGTGCAACAAGCCCAAGCTCAACAAGGTGTCCAAAACTTGAATCAAAATGATGCATTCTTGGCTCAACAAGAGATGATGATGATGAATGTTATGATAAGCTTGACAAGGGAAATTAAGAATCTTGGTAGGAGAACATGCCAAATGCAATCTCTTCAACTCCGTAAGAACCATTAATATGTGATTTTTGTGGTTGAAACCATTTGAATGGTCAATGCAAATTTTCAATTAGAATCAATGACCAAATGAATTATATCTCCAACCAACCCTCTTCATCAAGAAATGTCCCAATGTGTTTGGTAATACCTATAACCTGCTTCGAGAAATCATCCTAATTTTTCTTGGAGCAACCTATCTCACCATCAAAATGCCTCTTATCAACCCAACTTTGAACCACAAAATGTCCAAAATCAGGCATCCTTCTCAAGAACTTTTCAACCTCCCCATCAAAGGAACTCTCAAGCTAATTCCTTAGCAGTATCAACCAAATCCCTCATATCAAAACCAGTAACCAAGGCCTTCCTATCAACATCTTGACCAATCCCAACTAATATACAATGAACGCCATGTTCAAATGGAGAGGGATAATGCTCAAGATGGTAGTCTAAGAAGGGAATTGGAAAACTTAAGAAAGGAAAATGAGAATTGGAGGAGGGAAAATGAGAATTGCGGAAGGGAATTTGAGAACTTTAGAAGGGATCAAAAGGATATCACTAGGAATCAAGAAGCCATAAATAGGAACTTCGATATTCAAATTGGCCAAGTAGCTCGGCAAACAACTGAACGACCAATAGTGTCTCTTCCTAGCGACACAATTCCCAACCTAAGGGATCAACACCAAGTCATAGTGGGAGAGAACAAGTTCATGCTATTATCTTGAGAAGTGAAAGAGGTTGTTGGTAGACCATGGGAGTGGTGTAAAAGGGAAAGAAGTAGACGAAACAAAATCCAAAGTTGGTGAAGATAAATTTGAAGACTAGACAAAAGTTATGACAAGGCAAAGAACGAGAAAAATGAGATCAAATCTCGAAAGAGGAAAGAGAGTAAAGGTGAAAATTTGGAGAAACCTTTGCCTCTACGATCTTCGGTAAAGATATTGTTTCCTCAAAGGTTGATTGAGCCTAAGAAGGAAGAAAAGAGAAGCAATTCAATCAACTCCTTGAAGCATTTAAAAACTTCCACATCAGTATTCCCTTCGTTGAAGCACTCACAAAGATACCCCACTATGCCCGATTCATGAAAGAGATTGTAGCTAAGAAAAGAAAGTGGGATGATGAAGAAAAGGTGTATCTCATTGCAAAGTGTAGTGCAATTGTCCAAAAGGAGTTGCCACCAAAGCTAAATGATCCCAATAGTTTCTCCATACTAGTGAATATTAGGAGCTATACATTGAATCGATCACTGTATGACTTAGGTGCAACCATAACTGTGACACCTAAGGCAATCTATGACAAGTTGGGGATAACAAGTGCAAAGCCTTACACATATCACCCTCCAATTGGTAGACATGTCAGAAAGGAAACCGTACGACTTATTGGAAGACGTTTTAGTACAAGTGGATAAACTCATTTTTCTGGTGGATTTCCTAGTACTCGAGATAGCAAGAAAATTCAAATATTAATCTTGGGGAGATCTTTCTTATCCACAACACATGCCATGATTGACGTGAATCAAGAGAAATTGACACTGCAAATTAAAAATGAAATTGTTGAATTCAATATCTTTGAATCAAATGAGAATACTCCAAGTTTTGAAGAATGTTTTACCAATAACTCACTTGATTCTTTTGTTCATAGGTAAGATGAATATGCACTCAAAGATGAGGAAAACGAGCCACTCAAGGTGGTGGAGAAAGCAAGAATTGACTTGAAGCATGAATTGAAAGAAAAGTCACCCAAAGCATAGGGAAGTTGATGATGACAAAGAGAGTAAAAGTGTGTAAGAAGAAGAGATGGTGTCATGAAAAGACTCCCATTTGGTGTAAGGTTTGGTCCTTTAGCTATGGTGAGTACTTGTAAGAAAAGCTATATCCATGTGAAAGTCAGAAAGCAAACATTCTTGGCTAATAAGAAGGGAATCAAGCTCTTACCATGGAGACCCAAAGGAAAAGGATGGCCAACCATCCTTAATTGCCTCACTTGATCAATTCATGCCATAGCCAAGCTAATGACTATAAAAAAGCATTTAATGGGAGGCAACCTAATCTTTAATTTCATATTTTGTGTGGTTTTCAGCTTTATTTCTTGTTAATATTTGATTGTGTTTGATTAGGTTAATTTTGGTTGAATTTAGGTTTTAAGTGTTCCCTTATTTTTTTAATAAATTTTGTAAGGAATTGAAGTGAAATGTTCACTTATACTTATGTTTTTCAAGTTTGTAGGTGATCAGAAGGAATGAATTAAAGTGGGAAAGAAGCTGGAAATTTGGCTAAGCATGGAAATTTTTGTCTGTTTTGATGTCACAACATTGACTTCAGGCTTGTTAGAATTGATTTCGGTCTGATGTTGCGACATCGAGCTTAATGTTGAGATATCAAGTTGAACTTGTACTGGAACAACTTTCAAATTGGTGTCGCGACATGGACATCGATCACGTGGAGAGCATGCTTTTACTTTGATGTTGCGACATCAAATCTTGATGTCACAACATTGAGACTTACCTATTTTTCCCACAACAGTTAATTTTACAACATCAAAAATTTGATGTCGCGACACCAGAATCAGGCATAAAGGTTTTAAAAGACGTCTTTCCAGCCTTTTGAACGAAATTCTCCTTTTCTTATAAACCCTAGCTGTCCCTCCTCCTCTCTTCCTCTTCTCCAATTTCTCTTCTTCTTTATGAACTGCCACCAAAATTCTACCATAAATTCATCCCTTCCATCAACCTCATCAACAAATTCAACAATCAAGATTATTTTTCAAGCTTCCAAGGATTTTTCTTCAAAGACTCAAGGGTGTCAACTTTGATTATCTGGGTAAAATCCTTCCAATTTTTTAGTGCTCATGCCCGTGATTCTTGTGATTTAGACTATTTGTTGGTTAAATTAAAGTTTATTCTTGCTTTATTTGTTCATATTTGCTTTGGGTTGCTTGGAAGTTCAAGAAAGTTTGTGGGTTAACTATTAGGTTTATTTGGATTATTTGTGCAATTTTTGGAAGAAAATTGTTGAAATTATTGTGGTGGGTTGATTGCTTATTTTGGTTAATTGTGGTTATGCAAAATATTGGGTGCATTTTGGTTGTCGTGATTTTAATTGGCAAAATTCTTGAATTGTGAAAATGCCTTCTAGAGGTAGAGGAAAAGGTAGAGGAGTGTTTGGTAGTGCTAAGAAAAGAAAGGTTGGGGTGGGGACAAGTAATGAAGCTAATGAGCCCATTGTTGAACCTCAATTATCTTGTGACCGTGTTCAAGACTTATTCAATGCAAATGCATAACATGAAGTCATAAGGGAAGGGGATTTGATTTATCGATGAATTGGGGTAAGAATTGAACACGTATGAGGGAGTAAGGATGGAATTAAAGACCTAACTCAAAGCTAGACAATGGGAGAGTTTTGATACAGTAGCTGAGCCAGGTTACACAAACTTGGTTAAAGAATTTCATTGTAATTCGTGTCAACTTGAGGGGAGAAAAGTGAGAGTTAGAGGTGTATTAGTTGATTTTAGTGTAGAAAAGATCAATGCCTATTTTAATATGCTTTCTCTTGATCCTGAGGGAGTTTATAAAGGATAAAACAAAGGACATGACAACCACTAAAAATGCTTTTAGTTCAAATAATGAGGCATGTATCATGAATGTAGTGAATAATAAAAAGTTGAAGTTTCCTCGCTAGGGTCTGGCATTGTTGGCAAAATTATGGTTTTATTTCGTAAGTTGTAAGATTTGGGGAACCAATTCTGTGAGTTATGTCCAATGTGATAAAGCATGTCTTATTTATGCTATCCTTGCGGACATGCCTCTCAATTGTGAGATTAATCAGGTAGGGGTTTCTTTTTGATAGTAGGAGTTCCGGGAAGCCAACATTCTTTACCCCAAGCTTAGTAACTCATTTATGTATTGATATAGGATGTCCTACCATTCCCGGAGAGCCTTGAACTTATCAAGGAGGCAGGATCAACAAGGAATATGTTCACAAGTTGGTTTGGGAACTCGAGAGACACCAACAGCCAGGGAAACCACCGTATCTCCGCCACCTCTCACACGAGCATCTTACATCTCCACGCCAACAAACTATGTGTATAATGACCGACAACTGACGAGGAGCGCAATGAGCTTTAGGGATATTGGACTTATAGCCAACTAGTCCTCTATGACAATTTGATGCTCATTGGTGAAGATCTCAAGGCCACAATTCTTAATACATGGGTTCATCCAAGAGCACTTCTAGTTTGGATTCTTGGTCCACCTCGCGAGCATTCCTTTTATACAGCACCTGAGGGATCGGTTCAACAAGAAAAATAACAAGAAGTTGGTATGGTCCAAAGGGTCCAACATGAAGAATCTTTGAGGAGAGCCAACATAACGGTGTAGAAGAAGGCCAAGGGGAAGTAGAACAAGATATTAATGAGGCTGATGATGAAGAGTGATGGCTTGCGGCATATGGAGATCATCCTACCCCTATTTCTCTCAACCTTTTTCTTATTTATGAATTGTTTTGGAAGTTTAGAAGAACACTTACACTTTCATTTCCTTAGCATTTTTGGTACTTTATTATTATGTTTTCTTTATTGCTTTTGAGGCATTATGATTTGATTGACTTTTGTTAAAGTAGATTGGCTAAGGACAATTGAGCTTATGCAAGTAGATTTCTTAATTGTGCTTAATTGATGGATTGACCACTTTGAGTGGACAATGATGTTTCTTGCCATTAGTAATGCTCTATCCTCTTTTTGCTTATGGTGATTGATATGGAATAAGCTGCTTTTAGATCATGTTATCCTTGTTTTAATTTTACTCATGTTAGTATATGTTGTTTGGTTTTCTTCTTTAGATCTAGTCTTTATAGATAATTCTTGCGAATTTTAATCTTTATTAGTTGATATTGTGAGTTTTAATTAGCTACAAGTTGATATAATTTTTACATGCTTTCTCTTTAAATTTCTTGCAATCCAAGCTTACTTAGATTTAGAGTTTCTTTTGAACTTCTTCAAGTTCTTGATAATTTAGATATTTCCTAGTTTAAAATCCTCATTTCTTAGCATTAGTTACTAGTAATTTGTAATGGGCTTTCTTTTAAATCCAACAAAAATCCAAAATTTTATAGTTTTAGTCAACTTCCTTTTCTATTCCTCAATTCCCTAGCTTTAGAGAAAAAAAATGGAGATTTCTTCAATTGCATGCTTTCTTTATTATTTTCTTAGTCAAATTAGGTTTAATTACCTTCCTATTTCAATCTTGTTTCAGTTACATTAGATAAGTTAGTGTTAATTTTACAATTTTTCCTTAGAGTAATTTAGATATATCCTTAATTAGTAGTTTTACTTGCTTTCGTAGAATCGAAGTTACTAGTAAATTATTTAATTGCTTTATCCTTAGTTGCCTTTAGTAGTCCATAGACTTAAATTGTTTTAAATATTTAGTTTCATGGTTTCTCTTAGGGTTAGCTCTTCGTCTACCCAAGGATTCTCAAAGTCTAGTACTTGCCTACTCAACTATCTTTGTGGGAACGATATCCTCTTACTACTTACTACTTACCTACCCCATATACTTGCGGTCGTGAGGGGAAAGCTTAAGTGTTTGTGAGGTTTTAATTACTTGAATTATTTGACCATTGATTGAATTTAAATACTTTACTTGAGCAAGCAATCAAGTGAATATGTACTGGGTCAAATAATATATAGTGAAAATAAGGGGTCGAACACACAACGATTGGCTTAAAAAGTACTAGTTATTTGACTTGAATACTATATGAAGAATCAAAAAATGGGAGAGAGAGTTAACTAAACTAAAATTAAAGCTTCAACTAATGAGAACAATATATTAGCGTTAGACTAGTCAATTCCAAGTTTTGATTAATTGCATTCAATTAATTGGTCCAATTATAAAGCATGAAAGTTCAATTCCCAATTATCAATTCAACCCCAAAACCTTCAACGATTGAACTCTATCAAATTAATGATCCAGGATAGATGTATCTATGTCCTAGATTAATAAATTTGAGTCTATCCATATGAAATTAATGTGAATTAATTAGCTAATACTACCACCATGGTCTCAAATTAGTTTAATCTAACAATCAATACATGTCTATGGAGGAGAATCAATGGACTGTATCATCTTGGTCCATCTAACCGAATATAGAGTTAATTACTCTCTAAAATTGTCGAGTTGTGTTAATTGTAACCTAATTATTATAATTATTCTAATTGATAATTAAATTAATCATTATCCGAAGGAATCGAAATCATCCAACCTTAATTCATAACAAATTAGAATATGAATGAAAGCATAAATATAGAAGAAATTAATGAAAGTAAGTAAACTAATCTAGCATTAATCTAGAAAGCAATTAAAGAAAGAGTTCATAGATTCATGGAGCAAGAAAACTATAATTAAATTGCAAAATAAACGTCTAAAAAGATTAAAGAAGCCTTCGCTAATGAAGAGTCACAAGTTTTTGTTCCAAGGTTAGAATCTTGAACCTCCTCTTCAATTCTTCTTAAAAAAGAAAGAAAGTTAATGTTGTAGACCCTGAAGAAACTAAAAGAGAATGTATTTTTGAGGTTCTAAAGAACCTTATTTATAGTTTCTAAGAGTTACAAAGTGTAGGTCTCTAAATAAATTTTGAAATACACTATTAAAGTGTCCAAAACGAATACCCGAAAATCTAAAAATCGTCAAAATTGCATGATAGATCGCTCTAGTCAAATCAACCTTATTCTATGCTTGTCTATCATAGATGGCAATAATGCTTCTATCTAAAGCACAGTATGCACTTGATTTTTCCTTGTCCAATATTAGACTTTGATTGGCCTTTCACAACTTTACACGGGTTTTGCCTCTAAAATTTTCATTCGATATCCGAATACAATTGACGTACTATTTGTTCCTGCATAACCGTAGAACAAAAAAACACATTACTCTCTATAACAGACCTCTAAAATAAAATTTAAACACTTATTGAAACTATAAATAAAAGACAAACAAGAACACACGAAGATACTAATTCTGGGAGGAATTAGGTAAACAATTTAAGCAAAACTCTAAACACGTACACACATAAATATAAGTTAAATAACATCAAATAAATACTAAAATACTACACTAAACATATATTAACACATAGAAATGGAAATGCACGAAAACACACACATAAAACCTAAAAGTGTTGAAACTAGGGCAAAAACCATAAGTAAAAGAGTAGGAATAATCTTAATTTCATAGGTTTATCATAAAACAAGCCAACATAGTCCCTTGTCTTTTAAAATATTAGTAAATGTTGGGGTTTTGATGGGAAAGTTCAACAAATTAGTAGTAGAGAGCACATGAGCATCACGTGGACCTTAAAGCCAAATGATTGCTGATTAAAAACTCATGAAAATGATTAAATTTGCTTTAATCGTTCTATCATTGAATGTTCACGTGCCCTTTAAATACAAATGATTGAAGGTTAAAAACTTGAAAATTATTTTTCTTTAATAACTTATGTCATTGTAGATTCTTTGAAAATGATAGGATAGAATCAAGGTTAGGAAAATGAGAGAAAAGGAAAAAAGTACTGGGGATAGTAAGGATAAGACTTTTTAATCTCAATATATTTGTATTTTAACAATTGAATGATATTACATGGCTTTCACCATCAATTTGTTAAACTTTTTTGTCAAAAGCTCAGAATTGGCTAAAATTCTAAAAGATGGGCAATCAAATTGGTTTGTTTTAATACTTAAGTGACCAAATTAGAGAACACCCAAAGATAAGGACCAAAATAGTCTTTTCCCTTTATTTTTCTTTCATGACTTTAAATATAATTAGTTATGGTTTAAAATTAGATGATGCCAATTTTTAATAGGTAATGACTTGATTTGATAGATTGAATTAATCTTGGGTAAATGGAAAATTTAGAAAATTCAAATGTACTAATTAGACAAGTAAGGGAATTGATCATTTCACTATTTATTTAGGTTAACCAATGCGAGACTAGAAGTTCAACTTTCATTATTGACCTATATTAGTATTGGATTATGTTAGGAATTAATATTGTTGGGTTTTTCACCTAGTTGGTCGTGTAGAATTTCTTTGGTAGATTATCAAATTTAATTTAATTTTTTGTCTAAGTAGCAAGAGGAATCCACATTCAGATTAATTTGATTGATAGACCTAATTCACCCAAGGGATCCAGATTAAATAAGAATTAGGAATTGACCTCTAAATTAGCTAATTAAACCAAACAATCGAATGATTAACCAAGTCTGAGAATTAGCCAGTCAAAACCCTAACACGTATTTTTACTCATCTCAAAGTCTAATATAGTTTTAAACCAAACCATTGTTCATTCAACCCTTAGAATAATAATAGAACCAAATAATCAGTAATTGTCAGCTAATACTTAAAGATGGCTGGATCGATTCCTATTTTCTATTTGTTACTATTTGACCTCATATACTTGTGTTACGCTATCTAAATAGTTGTAGTAGGTTTAATTGATTTATAAGCATAAAACTAGATTTTAAACGCATCAAGTAGTAATGAGATTGTAATCGTATATTATGAACTAATTAACCTGTCCATCCAACTATTTATATTATGATTAATACGTTTTCTCCTTAATGGCCTTGATCCACTTTAGTTGCCTAATCAAGTCATCATGAACTAGAGCTACCTTGACTTTCTTGACGCGTGGACATTCTTAGGTCTAGCCCACTTGGCGTTGCCAGATTTGTTATACATTTTGGCATAATCAGAAACAAAATAAAACCTTTCAATAACTTTAGAGACTTCCCATATAATTTCTTCAAAGGAAGTAATTAGAAAGTAAAAGGAGAACGTGCATGATGTAAAATATATTAGCATTTGTATAATTTATTACTGGAAGCTCATATCAACAGGAGATATGTCTATAATACCGGGGAGCCCGCGTAGGATGTAGGATGTAAAAGTTACTCAACAGGATTCAAATAATGCCACAATTTCTAAAATTTATTAGTGCAAATATAGTTTACTTGGCAAGTATATAATTCTTAATATTTTTTTCTTAAGGGAATGTATATCTTAATCTTGAGTGCTATTTCTGTGGCTAAGGTTGGTTACAGTTAGCTGATCTTCAACTTCTTGTTCCAGCATGGGCTCGTAATATCAATGGAAAGTAACCTTTCAAGATGGTGATGTGAAATATGTCCTTGAAGAAAAATGATAAACAGATAAAGCTTGAGTTATTCAAATGAGGTGTCACTGTTACAATTATTAACACCCTTTTGGCTTTGCAAAAGTGATTCAATGAAGTCCATTTCTCCACATCCGTCACAGTAGATATCTGATTGTCAAATGAACAGTCAATATCATAGAGTTCAAGGCCAACTTGCACTGCTTAGTGAGTCACCATCTGAAGACTGAAGGTGGGCTACTGGTAGTCAATTTTGTTGGTACTGACAAATAGATTTTAGAATCCAAGGACTAATATGTATATATGCAAGTGTTTAGAGGGATTATTTCTAATTTTAGAGAATTTTGATGGGTGGGAGCAAATGCTGATTTTATTAGAATCTGTAGCGTTTGGAATGAATGATTTAAATAATGATTTGAAATCCACTTTAGAGTAATTTTTAGGGTTAAAAGTGATAAATTTTAAATTTATCAAAATTAAAAAGTTTAAGATTTTAAATAATTTCTAATTAATTTGAATGAATTTATATATATTTTTTAACCTTACAAATATTTTTCACAAATGGATAGATTTCAAAATTTTTAGCAAATTATCCATGTAAACGTAATCTTAAAAAATTTAAGTTATTCAAACGAATAAAAGTAAATGTCTTAATGCAGTGCACCTGATTTTAAATAGTTGGAATTATTTGTCTTTTATTCAAAGGCAGAACTTTTTTATAATAAATTCAGATCGACGTTGTTAATGTATGGAAAAAATTTTGCTTCAAGGGCAAGAAAATCTCATTTTATTCACATGCAACTAATATCTTAAAGATCTAATGAGAATATGTACTAATACGAAACAAAAGTGAAAGCATAGAGGGTAGATCGAAACAATTGAATTTTGTTTATAGGGACAAACCTAATTAGATATCTATTAAGGAGAAAATTAGAATAATCTAAATCAAATTAATGGACCAGGAAGGAAACTGTCATTTTTATTGTCACATTATTCAATGATTTATGTAAAATTCTTCTTTTGACAACAATATCGAAATAAAAATTTCTGTGCTTTCCGAATTCAACCTATAAACTGAGGGACTGATTTACGATTTTATTTATAATTTTTGTGATTTAAATTAAATTTTAAAAAATAAATAAAATCAATTGATGTAAATAAATTTTCATAATATTTAATTTTAATTATAAAATTTATAAATAAAATTCAAAACCTAATCTATTAAAATGTTTTCTATAAACTAAACAATAGAACAAATAACCCAATCATTTTGTTCTCTTTTTTTATTTTAAATATATTTTTATTTTAAATATATTTTTTATTAATTACTACTAGTACATTTTCCTATGTAGAGAATTTGAAAGTGGAACATCAACGTACTTAATTATACGGCGTTTTCCGCTAGATTTCTGTGTTGGAATTGGAACATCACTTTGATACGTTAACCACATAATCTGTGGACAATAGACATGAGCTTGAACAATAAGGCAGCCCTCCCCCCTATCCTTCCTAGCTCAAACCCCACAGGCCCATTCCTCAATTAAGGGAATTCTGCCCTGTGATTGTGAATCCTCAGAAACAGTAAGGAAACAATCAGCTCCGTCCTTTCTTCCATATATTCAGTACATATACGTAAACTTCTGCTACTATTTTCTACAGAATCTACAGTACTACTACTCGTACTTTCTTGACCATCGTCATTCATCATCTTCATCATCCCATTCCTCGGAAGATTCTTACATAAATCGAATTCATAGTATACAATATTATAAATATCGTAATTCATATTGTTTTACATCACTCTACATGATTTAAATAGATGATGTGGAACAGTATAGACCAAAAGGTCTATGACATAGTGTCATGAACCTTTTGATCCGTGCAAGGATTTTTTCCCATCACCCTAGTATACAATATATATATATAAATATATAGACACTCACGTTGAAATTTTTTTAAATAAATCAAATTTATGATACGTTGTATGAATTCTTTAATTTTAATTTATTCACATTATCTCTAAATATAATTATTTTAATATATTAGAGTAACGTAACTAAATTAAAATAAAAAGATCTATAATACTTGTATGAACCGGTCAACGTTAAAATTTTCCATATATATACTGTTTTGCCAACTTCATTTTTTCTCGACAGATAAAAATTGGAAAAAAAAAATTTATTAGTTATGTAGGTAGCCTACATTTCTTTATATGTAATAAACACGTATGTCACGTCACCCTGTATCTAAATAAACTTCCATAATTACATTACTCCATGTTACTTGTTCTGTAATAGACTAACAGGAGACTTTTATCATACTTGAATTGATGCATTTGGCATTAGTTTGTATTTGGAGAATTGTACTGCCTTCTATTAAGACTAAAACATAAAATTCGTCCCGGGGAAAAAAAATGAACAGTTATAGCTGTGCTTATAAATGACTTCTTACTATCTAAAATGGTAAAATTCTAATGGAAGACTTCAATCAAACATCAAACAATTATAATACGGAGAGTTGGGTTTACTCTATATTAGAAGCCCCTTGCCACGCTAATATTGGCGCATGTCAATTAATTATCCAGTAGCACGTGTATGTATGTATATATATATATATATATATATACATAGATAGATAGGGTGCGAGTGTGTGTGTTAGGCCAAGGATTTGGCACTCCTCAAGATTCAAACTCTACATTTACTATTTTATAACTAATATGACTAAAATCCCAAAGATTAAATCTTGACAAAGAAAATGCCCTTCAATTTTAGCAAAGACGTCATTTCCTTTAATCTTCATTGTTACTTTATTTTTTTTTCTTCTATTTTATCTACCAAATGGTTTTGTGTACTGTTATTCATATTCAGATTATCATACACAGTAAAATTACAATCTTCAGTTTGCCACTATGATTAAGTCTTTTTTTGACAATATAGTATTATAAATATTAACCAATGATTTTGACACTCCAATAAAAGTTTTAAACACTTCATATTTAATTCTTTTTAATTAACTTGGTAAACATATTCATGGACTAAATCCCCTTACACATTTTATACAGAGGAAAGTATTTTTTCCTACATTTTGTCTTTTGTTTTTGTTTTTTTCTAATTTCTTAGTTCTAAATATTTACATCTTCTATTAATTATTATGAAAACGGGAACTTATCAAAATAAGAAGTTTCATCTTGTTGTTACAAATTGATTTTTTTTTATTTATATTTTTTTGGTAATAAGAAAAAGAGAAATAACAAGGCCTTTTACCTTTTCTCGTCTTAAAATTTATCCTAACTAATAAATTTTTTTACATTAAGATCTCCTAGATGTCATGGAAATTTTTTTTTAAAAAAAAAAATCATAATTTACTGTAAACTCTATTTATTTAAGACAAAATTTTAAACATTATAAAATGTAGTTTATCCTTGTATCACTTTCAGTAATTTATCATTGCTAAAAATTTTAAAGATTAAAAAAATTACAAAATTTTAAAGCATGAACCCAATTATGTCTTCTCCTCTGTTGTTCAAAATTCTTATTTCTCCAATGAGATAATATGAAAAACTTTATTTGTTTAATTATGTAGAATTGAGTTTACATATATTAGAATTAAACTTGATGTGAGCATCTAAGTTATAATTTATTTATAGTTTTTATCATAAAAAAAGTAATTAGTTGCTTAATTTGACTGGTAATATATATTTCGGGGTAAATATGATATTGAAATTATTAGTAATCTAGCTCAAGGGTATTTCATCAAATTGATTAAGTGAAAGTCATTTTATGGTGTGCCTAAAGTTTTTGTTAGGATAACAAAATCATTGACCTAAATATTTCTCTCACTTTTTTCAAGAAGAGAATGTTGGTTCCGTTTGGATTGCAAATAATTTGCATTATTTGCCAAATAATATTTGGTCAGAATATTTAGTATTTGGTTACCAAATAATTATCCAAATAATATTTTATATTATTCATATTTTATCTTATTCATTATTCATATAATATATTATTTGCACTATTCATGTCCTATTCATTATTAACATTTTAAATAATATTCAGTTAATAATTATGTATAAGCAATGGAATTTTTTTTTTTTTTTTACAGTCCCTACTTTTACATAGAGACATCTTAATCTAGTAACTATTAGAATCATAATTTTTTATCGTAATTTGTGTTTATTGCAATCTTTTGTTAGTATTCTATGAACATTAATCTTGTGGATATAGAGATAATTCGTCTTTGTGCGTTTACTTTGAACCATGAACATATATTTTATTATTGATTTAATTTAAATTATTTTGTATGTTTTACTAAATTTCGTGAAAAATGTTTATATATGTGTATGTGTGTGTGGTAGTTCTTTTAATAATGGCATCAAATAATTAGACATAGATTCTTGATTATCTTTTATCATTGTTAATGTTGGTATTTTTTTTTAGTTTTTGTATTGGATTAATTTAACTGTACTCCTTTAACGTTTAAGGTCACAATCACTTTAATTTCTAATGTTATTTTTTAAGTACTATAGTCACTGGACTAATGCTCAAAACTAACAGTGTTAGATTTTCAGCCTCAATGATATTTTTATCCTCAAATTATTGATGTGAACAAATTTTCTCATAACACCAAAAATATCTTATTTTATTTTCATAAATAGAGTTTGATAAAATTTAAGATATGTTGATGAATGATAAAAAAAAAAAAATTATTGAATTATATCAACAAAATGAGTGAGAAAGAAAAAATGAATCAAGTAAAAATGAGAAGAAAAAAAAGAAAGAAGATAGAATAAGGGTATTTTGTTAAAATGATATTCATTGCCATGTTGAGTTAGATTTAATGGAAGGATTTAAATATCTAAAAAATAACGTTATGTATTAAAGTGATAGTGAGTATAAATATTGAGAGTGTAAAGTAAAATTATACCCTTTTTACGTATGTGGAGTTTGATAGAAACAAGGGAAAAGTTACAATTTCAAGTGAAAATAAGTTATTAGAATCTTTATAATTATCAGATTTTCTATTTGCATTATTTTTTATTTTTGAATGGGTCTACCAAATAATGGTACTATTTATTATTTCCGATCTAAATGGTTATTTCGAAATATTATTTCGTATCAAATAGTTATTCTATTATTATAAAAGTCAACATTATTTTTAAAAATTATTAAAGTCAAAAAGCAAATATTATTTACTAAATAATATTTTACTATTTGCAATCCAAACCAATCCCTAATTTTTTTTTTGGTTAATTGTAGGTAATTGATTATACTTCTTTCTGTAATTTCTGTATCACCTTTAGCTTGTGATAGTATGATAATTAATCTAATAGAGACATTGAGTTATATTGCATTGTTTCTTATATTTCCATATCACTTTTAGTTTGTGATAGTATGATAATATGTAATAAAAGATGACAATCTAATAGAGTGTCAAAATTATTGTACCAAAAAAAAGTAAGTGTGAATTATTGTAAATCCCTATAAGGCATAGCCGTCAAATTTATAGCTTCATATGTTTTATAAATATTACTTGCACTTTCATTTAGTTTATATCAAAAGATAAAATGAATAGAAATCATCTACATTGACTGTGTTTGAGATACACACTCTAAATACGAATTTTTAATGAAAAAATTTATCTTTATGACCAATTTACGCCCATTTACCAAAAAAAAAATTAAATAAATAAATCATTCAAAGTAGCAAATGTACCACCGCCTTCATTACCACCACCACCACCACCAGCAGCAGTGACCACTAACCTTCTCCCAACACCTCTCCCTCCCATCTTCCTACTGCCTCTTACCCCTCCTCCCCTTTTCTTAATAGATCCCCAGCCTCATGATGTGTACTCTCTCTGTCATCCATCTCAACCCTTTTCCCCCGCAACCCCACTCCTCCCCTTTCCTCTTCTGAGCTGCCGGCTGCCCCTTCCCTTTTCCTGATCTCTTCCTCCCAACCCCTCTTCCCCTCTCCCTTCTTCTCAATCTCCTCGCCCCCCCTCCTTACCTTTGTCACCCAACCCTTTCCTCTCCTTTTCCCGTTGCCCCACACCTCTCTACCTTATTCGCGATCTCCTCCTTCCTTTCAACCCAATAGCCAATCTTCCAACCCCTTGTTGATCCAACTAAATCCATCACTGATTCTTTTTTATCTTTCTATAGTGCTCTAAAAATTAGCATGGCCCGTTGACGTGACAAAAAAACAGAGAGCTTTGCATGAAGAATGGCCATGGCTGACCTTACACCAATCAGTAATTATTATGCAGTTTATGTGTGTATAAATAATATTTGTTGTGGGAAATTGATTGTTTAGGCTGAAAAGAAAAAGGATGAACTACTGATTTCTTTTTAATATTTGGAACTCAAAGAATGCCAGAAAAAGTAACCGTGAGATCTAGAATGAGAGATTTTGCAAAGTTTCTCGCAATCTTTTTTTTAAAGGAACAACTTCATTTAGTTGGAAGACTAGTTAGTCCTCGTTTGGTGGTGATTTTTAGCCTTTTTCTGGTAACACAGATGGAAAGATCAGGATGTGATGCAAGAATAAGGGTTGGGGACGGTTGTTCAGGGTGCTTATGGTGTTGGTAGGGGGACAAGGGAAATGGTCAAAAGACCTATCTGGATTGAGGTTATATGAGTAATTTCAGTGATAATCTTTAGTTTGAATAATATTCATTCATATCACTCTTTGTTCCAAAATATATAGTGATTTAAGATAAATTTTTAAAATTTTTCAAAGTATATAAGAGCATATGAGAATTTACACTAATTTACTAAAAAGTAATAATACATAAACATGACTCATCAGCACATAAAGGTAAATTTTGACAAAAAAGAAAATAATACAAATTTTAGCAAATTTGTTGAGACTCAAACTAAACTCAACACAAATTAAATTTTAGGAAAATTTTATAATTCCTTTTAAATAATTATTCTCTTATTTTTTAAATGTTTGTATAGTATAACATCATGTATTTTAAATGTTTGTACTGTATAAATTTTTTAATCTAAAGAAATAATTTTCTAAAAATAACTGTAGAATTTTCTTAAATTTTAATATATATTAGACCACTGACACGAAACCACATTATATTACTAGAGGATATTAAATTTTAAATATAAGAGGCATAGTAACTAACACTTATATATCATTGGAAAGTAATTTTAAATATATAATTTAGAATACAGTTTTCCTAAATTTTAGAAGGGAAAGTCGTCCAAATTTTAATATGGAGAGCCGAACTATATATGGAATTGTGTGGTTAAGTAGTTGGCTTCACTACTCTAAATAATGCAAATTGTAAAGATAGAGAGACAAGACGCAAGAAATCAAGGACTAGAAAAGAGAACTGTGTCAAAGGGGACAGATGTTTTCCTGTTATGGGGGTCTAAAACAACAGTGCCAAAACCTTAGTTGGCCATTAATATGGACTGGGACCAATCACTCACCTAACCATAAGATGACATAACCCTACCTCTTGCCTTTATTTCTTATCTTTCAATCCTTTCCTTTTCATTCTTTCTTTGCATTTGACAAAGAGATATCAAGCAAGAAAAACTACTACTACCAACTTTATTTTCCTGTCACCGTTTCTTTCTTTTCTATTTCTAACCTCTAGTTTCCAACCCCTTGAGACCCTTTCAAAAAAGCTTTCTAACCTTTTTCAAATTCATGAACTTTCTGCTTCTAATATGATCATCTCTAGTAGACCGGTTGAATTAGACGAATCCATCTGACTACTTAATCTCTCCATCTTTCTTCTCAAACCATTACAAAATAAAATATTAAATAACTAAATACAGACAACAGGACTGCTCTCAATCTGTTCTGCTATTATACACACTCAATATTCTGATTCAGTTTATCCATGTTTTCTGCTCTTCTGACTTCACTTTTTCTTATCAAAAACAACTTACTATACAGTTCAAGTTGCACCATATTAATTTCTTCTGCCGATTCTCTGTATTCTATATTTCTGTCTGTGTTTCAGTAATTTTCCCCTAATAATTCTGCACAATGGGTAACTGTAGAAGACCTTCACTTCAGGTTTTTTGGTTGGCAGTACACATTTTCATCTTCATTATTGGTCAAAGTCATGGCTCCAGAAGCACTCATGTCTTCAAATTCAACCCAAAATCTCAGAGATCAGGCTTTTTTTTCAACTTCTTGCCCAAAAGGTTCCCAATTCCAGCCTCAAGTCCTTCCAGAAATCACAATGAGATTGGCCTTCAAAGTTGGAGATTGCCCTGATGACAAGAAGAAAGAGGAACAAAAACAAACCAAAAGATGAGGAAAAAAAAAACAAAAAACTACATATACATAGTTTTGGTTAATTATCTCCACTTCTTTTAGAGCAATGAAGATGATCAATTGGTTGGGATAATTCACAAGGTGGTTGTGAATGACCAATTCTTAGCTTTCATGACTTCAAGGTTTGTATTAGATTTTCTGATCATGGGTGTATTTTCTTTTGCCGCTTCTCCATAATCATGGAGAGAAAATATTCAAGGCCATTTGGCTTATTTTGATAGATTTTGGTGTGGATCAGGGACTTGACTATCTTGCTACGTACGTTCTTTATCCTTTTTTTTTTTTTTTCTTTTTCTGGGATGTTTTTCCATATGGTTTTGGAAAGCTTAATGAATGTATATGTAAATATATACACTCAATATATCATTATATAGTATGCAAAAGAACTCACCGAAGTAGAAAAAACTCGTGTTGATATATTTAAAGTTTATTTATTTTTTTTAATTTTCGGTCTACTTTCGCAATTTTCCTTGTAATTTCCATGAACATAAATTTGTGCATGATCAAATCAAATAGTTTATATTTCGGATCTCAATCGTTAACGGTGGAATGATGAAAATATGCATCTCAAGAAATCACGATTTGGTTATGGATTTCTTGAACTTATTGGTGGTGTATATTATTTCAATGAATGGACTGTACCTTACCCTTTATTACAAGTATGATACGAACATCGTATATGATGTGATGCACTGGTGCACGTCCTAATTTTCTACTCATTATAAGGTAGAAACTGGCGTACACAACTATTCATTTATTAGGCATGGAGTGGAGATATTGTACTTTCTAACAGTAATTTTGTTTAATTTTCTTTTTCATATTGTTTTTCTTTTATCTTCATGCATGTTTTTCCAATAAATAAATAAAATAAAATAAAATAAAATATACCTTCACAAGAAAAGTTATTTGTTGTACTTATTTTTGTTAAAAATTTGTCAATTTGGTGCTATAACAAATTTCCTGTGATGTTTTATGATCTACAAATTTACTCTCTCTTGAGTTCTTATCATGTAAAACCGAAAGTAACTATTATTTGATTATGTTGCTCATTTTCTTTGTTTCTATATATGTATATGTTGTTTTTGAAAAGGATTAAGGACATAAAAATCAAATAGTTTGTCATCCTTTTGTCTATAATTGAACTTATCTTCCACTACCTATTTTCTCATAAATACTTGTGCAAATATTATTGGCAGCAATTTTGATCTTTTCAAAGTTAGATCGCTTTTTTAATTTATGAAAAAGGGTAAAGCGATTTTGGCATAATTCTTTCCTTTAGTTCTGTTGCCGCAGATAGGACCCCACATAAGCCATAAAACTGAGACTTTCAAAGAATAAGTGGAAGGAAACAGATTAAAGTTAATTGACTCTTAGTCTTAGCTAGTCACATTCTACCGCCACTTTCACTACGACCAACCATTGGCAGCAAATTAAAGAATTAAAAAGATGTTTATTAGAGATCAGAATAAAAAAAATCTTTTTTTAATTTTGTGACATCCGCCTGAAAAAGTGATTACATGAATGTCATATTTGTCTTTCAGTAAGGGCATATTTGTAGCAAAGTCATAAATGAAAGGCTTAATAAATTTTTCAGTAATTTGCTGATGTACGTTGTGTATAATGATATCAGACAAATTGGGGTTTACTAATTATACTTCATGATATTCCTACACTGTGGAATATCATGATGAGGTAAAAAACTGCAAGAAGCAATTATAAATTCGATGCCAACTGTTATGTAGGAAAAGTACTTTTGCTGGTATCCAAAGTTCTGTAAATAGGATTGGAGCATGCATCTTTTAGGCGGAATAAGTTTTTAGGGGTAAATCAAAGTTAGAAAATAACAGGATCAGAATTTTGTTTCACTTGTCTGATTGCACTTTGCAGCAACATGAGTTGTAAAATGTGATTGAGAAACTAAACTGTTATATGGATCACTTTTTGTGAAATTTTACTTGATTTCTTTTTTTTTTTTTTTTTTTTTGTAGTAATACTTTTATTTGATCCAATTAAGTTATACACGAGTATGGCTTGAGTATTTTATACGTTTAAATTTACGTTTGTCTACAAATTTGAGTTTTTTGCCTAAATTACTCTCTTTTTAAAAATAATTCTCGTAATAACTCAATTTCAATATTAATTCCCATAATGATACTTTTTTTGCCACGTAATTCTCTAATCAACCAAAATGACAAGAAATCTCACATAATCCCTAATTCTCTGTTTCATATTAATTCCCAAATACCTTTCCCACCCTCTCTTCTCTCCATCTTCCCTAATCAAGCGGCTCTTCTTCGCACTTCTTCCCGTCTTCTCACGTCTAGCCCATAAAAGCATTCATCTTCATTTTTAAAGCTGATTTCACGAACCTTGGAATTGTACTTAAACATCTATGAATTTCAAATTAACTGACTATTTGTGTTATATTTGCTGAAGTTACTCATTTGCCATGTAATATGTAGTCAATCCAAGTCTAACTTCGACCCCTTTATTGTCATATTTCTGGATTTTTCTGAACAAATATTTTATGTATGTAATTGAGTCTATAAACTTTCAGTGCTAGTCTTAATTTTGCTTTTCTGTAATGAGTTAAAATGCATTTTTTACTAGTAGAACCTAGCAGTTGTGTTGAAGCTTTGGGTAATTTAATTCTACCATTTGTTACTAGTTACATGGTTAGAAATATCAAGCTTTCAACCTGGAATTTTTCTATGTGCTTGCACAGGTAGAGTTGTTGTATTTTTAATTTTTTTTTTAAAAAACCCCACGTCTTTCCCTATCTTTTTAATAACTCGAATTCATGAATAATAATTAACAGGGAAAAGTATCTTACCACATAAATTACACTTTATTGTTAAGATTGAGTGGTTGTATGTTGTTGCTGAACTCTTGATTCCTTTTCTACACTTTTTAGCATATCGATTTTCGTTTTTGGAAAAGTTCATAGCTTAATTAATCAATTTGCAAGGTTTTTTATGTGCAAAATCGATTCCAGCATTTTGAAACTAGATTTTTTTTTCAGAATTATGATGCCTTAGTGATTTTTATAATAGAAATGTTCTATTAATTTTATATGTGAAAAAAAGTGATACTTCCTAAATTCTCTATAATTTATTAACTTGTTAGTTGCATACTGGAATATTTAAGAGTGCAAAGTCTTTCAATTTGTCCCATATCTCCTTGGCCGATATGCAACTTTTTACTTTAGAGAACTCATCTGCATCCAAAGCATTATACAAAATATTAATGGCTTTAGCATTTAAAGATAAGTTTATTTTATCTTGTGCATTTAACTCGTATCTAGTCTTAGCCCTTAATCTATGAGTATTTTCATCAAAAAATATTAGCTTCTAAAGGACCTTCACAAATAATATACCATAAATCAATATCATTAGATTGAACAAAAATTTTCATTCTATCCCTCCAAAAAACAAAATTAATACCATTAAACATGGGAGGTCTAGTGATAGAATGCCCCTCTAAAAATAAAGCATTATTGGTTGCCATGATCTTTACTCTAATGCAATTTAAGCAAAATAAAGAGACCAATGCTCGGATACCAATTGTTGGCCCCAAAAGCAACCTAAGAGAGGGGGTGAATTAGGTTGTCTCTAAAACAAACCTTTCTGGTTATGTGCTTAATGGAAATTCAAACTTTATGCACCAAATAAAACTTAAGCACAAACGAATACAATAGATATTCAACAATTTAAGCTTAAAGAACAAATAAGAATATTGAGATTAAGAGAATCAAACCAAACTCCCTAGCTTCTCAAGCTTGGAGCTTACAACTACAAAGAGTTTCTTACAAGGCAACTACCAAGTTCACAACTTGAAGTTCAGCCACTAAAAGTCTCTTCAAAATAGGTGAGACAATAACCTCTTGTACACAAATGAGGATCACTCTTGCTCACACTAATTTTCTTTAGTTAAGCCAAGAGTTTTACACTCACAACCTCCCTTTGTTACAATTGTTATCTCTCCACTCTCACACTTGAAGAACTCTTACACTTCTAAGCTCTTTTCACACTACCTACACTATTACAACACTTGTACCCACTATTTCTTCCAAATAGCTCAAGAATTATTTGTAATCAATGTAGAAGTCCTCCTTAGTTAATTCAGACCTAGAGGGTATTTATAGTTGCCAAAAAATCTGCTTCCAACAACTTCCCAACGGCTATTTTCTGTTTACTGGAAAACTAGCCGTTGGACCTTTCGGACAGCCGATGCAGCAAGAGTGCGTCCGAACAAACTAGCCGTTGGACCATTCGGATGGCCGCTGCTAAACCTTGCGTCCGACACTGCGTCCGTTCTCTGAGGGTATTCGTTCGGACGTCCGAGGATGCGCCCGAACATGCGTCCGATCGAAGCAAAGTCTTCTGGAAATATGATCGGACGCTGTTCTTCGTCCGAGACTTGCTTCAAATTCTTTGTGTCGGATGATTACCATCGTCAGAAGTTCTGTCACTCGAACAGTCATTTGCATCCGTGAAGTCTTGTGGTTGTTTTGTTCGGACGATCATTTGCGTCCGAACCTACCTGTTTTTCTGCACACTTGTTATCAAACCATTAGTATGATTTGGTCATCATCAAAACATGATTAACATAACTGGGGTTCAACAATCATAAGGTATACTAATAGCACAGGACCTAATTAAAGTGGTAAACTTTTTAGGATTTTCTTCACATAGTATGACTAAGAAAGCATGAAATCATTGTTAATTTTAGTCAATTTAAGACCTAAAATAACATCAGCTCCACCCATGTCTTTCATATCAAAATTAGAAGCAAGAAAAGACTTAGTTTGTTTAACAACAGTTTCATCAGTTCTAAAAATAAGCATGTCATCAACATACAAGCATATTAAGACCCCAACATTTCCATGAAATCTACTATAAACACATCTATGAGATTCATTTAATTTAAAGTCATTAGAAACAAGAGTCCTATCAAACTTTTCATGCCATTTTTTAGGAGTCAGTTTTAAACCATACAAGGATTTAATAAATCTACAAACTTTATGTTTATGTCCTTCAACAACAACACCTTCAGGTTAATGCATGTATATTTTCTCATCCAATTCACCATTCAAACAAGCAACTTTCACATCCATTTGGTACACAATCAAATTATATATGGAAGCCAAGATAGCAAAAAACACCCTAATGGTAGTGGTTCTAGTGACAGGTAAATAAGTGTCAAAATAATCAATGTCTTCTATTTGTGTAAATCTCTTGGCCACTAAACGTGCCTTAAATTTACCAATAGAAGCATCAGGCATTAACTTCTTTTTAAAAACCCACTTATACCCAATGGTTTTATACCCTCTAAGTAACTCTACCAATTCCTGGGTGTGATTGTTCATTATGGATTCAAGTTCATTTTTTGCTGCATCTTTCAAAAAACTAGCTTTAATTGAATTCATTATCTCCTTATATGTTTTTGAATCTTCTTTAATTATGAAAGCAGTTATAAAATCAGGTCCAAAATTAGTTTTCACTCTTGCCCTTGTACTTCTTCTCAATTCTTGAGTTTCTTCATATTCATCTAAATCTTGAATTTCTTGAGACAACGTTTTTTTTACAGATTTTTTATTTCAGTGGGAAAACATTCTAAAAAAAATTTAGCATCTTTAATTTGCATAACATTATTAGACTCTTGTTCAAAACCAAGAACTTATAGGCAGTACCATGATGTGGATTCCCAATGAAAATATTGTCAACAATTTTAGGCCCAATTTTATTTCTTTTATATTCCAATATTCTTACCTTAACTAGACACCCCCATACTTTGAGAAACCTAAGGACAGGAGCAAAACCTTTCTACAATTCATAAGGCGTCTTTAATGTTTTCTTGTGAGGGTATTCTATAAGAATATGACAAGAAGATAAAATAGCCTCCTCCCACATGTTAATAGGTAACTCAAAACTTATTAACATTGCATTCATCATGTTTTTAAAAGTCCTATTTTTCCTTTCTTCATCCCATTGAATTTAGGCAAGTAAGATGAAGTAGTATCATGAACTACTCGATTTTGTTCACAAAAATTCTTGAGCAATTTGGAATCATATTAACCTCCTTTATCATACCCAAGTCTTCTAATTTTTTTCTCAAGCTGATTTTCAACTTCATTTTTGATTTAATGAACATTTCTTCATCCTCATCTACCTTTTGACTTTGGAGATATAATTTAGTGTATCTTGAGTAATCATCAAACGAAAGTAGCATTCTTATTCATTCTATTGCAAGTAGCGTCACGTACAAATAAGCCCCCACAGCAAATATTCTTTCCCACAAAATCCCTATTCCTAGTGAAAATTAACTTGACACCCTCAAAAACAAGTTTAATAGCAATTTTTTAAAACAAAAACCAGAAATTAAATTTCTTCTCATGGATAGAACATGCAATTCATTGGTTAAAGTAATAGTCTTTCCAAAGGTAAGTGTCAAAAGGACTTTTTCCTTGCATAGAATTAGAGCAACATGAGTATCTCTTACGAAGAATAACTGACTTTTGTCAACAATAATATACTTCGTGGCTTAAGAATCCACAATCCATTAGGTCATATTACGCACCAAGTTCACTTTGGAGACAATAGCAACAATTGCCTTATCACCTTTAGTAAGGTTTGCTTGATTGGCTGGTCGTTGCTCTTGTTCCTTGCAAAACACTTGTTTGCCTTGTGACCTACAACTCTGCAGACATAGCATGGTCCTTTAGAATTTTTATTAATCTTATCAAACTTTTTGAACTCACCAAACTGCTTGTGCTGCCTATCCTGGTTATGCCTATTGTTGTGGTTCTAACCCTTCTGGGATCCATGATATTTGCCTTTGAACCTTTGAGAAGCTCCATCGGGTTTGCTATCCACCAGGTTTATCTTGGTTGTGAACTCCTAAGCTAGATCAGATTTGTCTTTCTGAAGATTAGTTTCCTCGATCTGGATGTGAGATATCACCTCATTAAGCGTCATAGTAGTTTTGTCATGTTTCAATGTATTCCTATACTCCTTCCAGGTTTGTGGCAGTTTCTCAGTCAATGACGTAGCCTGGAAGGCATCATCAATTTTCATGCCCTCCTGAGTGATGTTTAGAATAATATTCTAGAATGCATGGATTTGGTAGGTGATAGGTTTGTCGTCCACCATCTTGAAATCCATGAGCTTTACGACCCTTTACGTACTTTTTCTTTCCAAAGTCTTCAGAGTTGTACTTTTTCTCTAGAGCCACCATATTTCTCTGGCAGACTTATATGAGTGGTACAGATCAGACAAGGCTTCATTCATAAAATTCATCACGTGACGGCTGGCGGTTCGGTTATCATCAGCATAAACCCTAGTGGATTCTGAAGGTGCATCATCTCCAAATAGGACATAATCCACTTGGAGAGTCTACAGATAAAACAGAACATTCTCGGACCAGCATTTCCAGTTCTTCCTATCGAATAGTTGCAATTTGGATATGTCAGTAATACCAGTGTGGTCCATCACAGTAATACAGAAAAATCACTTTCAAGATTGTTGGAAAAATTAGACAAAACAATAATCGAAACTAGAATAGAATTTTCAAGGCTTGTAATCACTGTCCTTGAAAGTGATTTCACCTCCTACTGGATTGTAATCTACTAATGCAAATGGGATCACCAGACAGTTATTCTCCAGAATTCAATGGCAGTCTCACTAAGTCGTATGTACTCGAAGCAAACCTTCAAGCTCACGACAGGACTACTTAGTTCCAAGGGAAAAGACGAAAAAGAAAGCAAAAAAAAAGCTTTTTCTGGTATGTTTTGAAGGGGACCTCAAGGCCTGTATCTATAGTGATCAATTCGACCAGAGTTCAGAAAAAACAGTACTGTTTTGAGAGAAAATATAGGAACGATAAATGTGAACACAAATGTGAACGATGAATGTGAACACAAGTGTGAACGCTAATGTGAACATTGATTAGATTAGAATTTCAACAATATAAACCCAAAAATCAGATAAATTTGCACAAGTTAAGTTCTATAGAATAGGTAAGCAAAGTTGGATAAGACCAAAATTATAGGAAGAAAAAATGTAAAGGAAAAAAAAAACTCTAATAGTTCATAGGTACCACCCTATACCGCATCGTGCTGCATCGGGTCGAGCGGGCATGCACGTGTGTGTCTAAGAAAAATTCCCCAAATCACCAACCATGCATAGTATAGCCTAGACCCAACTAGTGTTGCTCAAAGGAAAAATACTAAATACATATATGTTGAAGAAATCCATAATTAGTTTTCAATGTGGGACAAAGGTTTTCACAAAGGAAGGAACAAAAATGTAGGGAAATGAAATTTTTTTCAAAGTGTATTTTGGAGGCAAAATCCAACATATAACATCAAGTGAATTTGGTTGATCAATCAATTTAGATGTGGGTACGGCCTTAAAAAACAAATGCATTACGAGCCAGCAACAAATATCAACAAATTGAAGTTGGCAACACAACAATCCATTGTCCCACTAATGAAGCTGAAGAGTGTAGCCACAAAAGTTGCAGTTGATGAAGATGTTGGCCCCAAAGCAATCTAAGAGGGAGGTGAATTAGGTTGTTTTAAAAAACAAACCTTTTAATGTGCTTAATGAGAAATGCAAACTTTATGCAACAAATAAACACTTGAGCACAAATTAATACAAAAGATATTCAATAATTGAATCTCAAAGAACAAATATAAAGATGATTGAGATAAAGAGTATCAAACCAAACTCTCAAACTTCTCAAGTTTGGAGTATAACCACTAGTAGTGCCTCTTCAAAGAAGGTGAGGCAATAACATTCTTGTACACAAAGTAGGCTCACTCTTGCACCAACTAAGTCCCTCTAGTTGAGCCAAAGGGTTTTACAATACAACCGCACTTTTGTACTCTTGTTATCCCTCCACTCTTACACTTGAAGATCACTCACTCGTCTACTCTTGCTCACACTAATTCCCTCTAGTTGAGCCAAGAGAACTACACTACCTAAACCAATACAACCCACAATATTTTAGCCTATTTCTTCCCAAATAGCTCTTACAAGTGTTTGTATTGAATGTAGTAGTTCCACTCTCTATCTTTTGCATTTACAGACTTGGGGGTATTTATAGATGCCCAAAAACTACCTTCAACAATTCTTTAATGGCTATTTTCTGTTTATTGGAAAACTAACCGTTGGATCTTTTGAACGGCCGATGTAGTGGGTGAGTGCGTCTGAACGAACTAGCCTTTGGATCTTCGGACGGCCGCTGCTAAATTCTACGTCCGATGCTGCGTCCATTTTCTGAGGGCATATGTTCTGACATCCGAGAATGCGTCCTAACCTGCTTCCGATCGATGCAATGTCTACTAGAAATATGATCGGACGCTATTCTTCATCCGAAACTACTTCAGGTTCTTTGTGTCGGACGATTACCATTGTCCGAAACTCTGTCTTTCGAATAGTCATTTGTGTCCGAGCTCCTTTCTCATGGATGGTCTTCATCGTCCGAATCTCCTTGTTCTTCTGCACACTTGTTTACAAGCCTTTGTATGATTTGGTCATCATCAAAACATGATTATCATAATTGGGGTCCAATAGAAGAATTGTGGTAACTGTCCTTGACAGCAGTCCTAGCAGCGATCCAAAGGATATCCAAAGATACTGTGCTAAGGAACATGTAATAAAACAATGATCAATAATCTGAATGGAATGACAATAAAAACACTTTGATGGGAAGATTAAAACCCAAGGAAATGACTAGGGTTAATGGATTTTTACTTTGGGAGAAGAATTATTTCCTACAATTAAAAAAGTGAATTTCTCCCCTATTTTAATATCTTTTATTTTTAGATTATTTATGCGTTATTTGTTCAGAGATTATGCTTAGGTTAAAGTTGAGATTACTTTAATTTGGAATTATAAATTTTATTTTTTATTTTAGTTTTCGAGAAAAAACATCTATTTTTCAAAAACAAAATATGAACATATAATGATCTACAATCTCAATAATCACGCTAGTAGCTACGCAGCTGGCCAGCGTGCAAGGGTTTCTACTTGCACACCCTACACCAATTGGCCAGTAGGCCCTGACTAGCTAATGTAGCCAAGACTAGTTGCGGCTTACAACAGTTGTTGTGCCAATGATGGTTGCAGAAGTCGCACCAATAACTACTGCGGCAATCTCCGACAGCTACAATGGCCAACGATAACTAAGTAAATGGGATGATGGGTTTGGGGTTAATTTTGGATTAAAAATTGGAATTCATCTCTAGGGTATATAGTTAGGCCGAATACTGTAAAGTAGAATTAATTAATTCATTTCAAGTTTCTAAAGTCACAGTAGTGCCAAAGTAATTTCAAACAAGTTCTAGTAGTCCCTAAAAACTTTTAGAAATTAAACTAACTCAGAAAGTTACCAGAAATTATAGGAATGCCTTAGAAGCATTTTTAATTTTAATAATAGTGCCTAAATGTTTTCCAAAGTTATAACAAAGGCATAAAATTTTTGTAAAATTTTATAAAAGGCCCTATACATTTTCTAACAATATAGAAAAGCCACTAATTATTTTTTTAAGTTACAGAAAAACCCCAAATATTTTTGTAAAATTATAGATAGCCCTAAGTATTTTCTAAAATTATAGAAGAGTCCTAAAAGTGTTCTAAAATGTTATTAGAAATCCTCAAAAACTTTCAAAAAAGTATAGCAACATCGTAAAATATTTTGAAAGGCCATTAAAGAGTATGTTTTTCACTGGATGCTCCCTTGGTGACATCTAAGCTAGAAAGTATTATTACGAACTTTAGGTTACAAAATAGTACTTGGCTAAATAACTACTCAAGTTTGGGTAAATTAACGTAAAATCCTATGTGGCATAACTTTTTAATACATAGTTCCCATGTATTTTTGAAATATACCTTAAACCACTATGTATTTAGAACAAAAAGTAATATGGATGGAAAACATCCATACTAATAGAGATAGCCAAAATTACTTATGTATCCTCCATCCATTGTTAGATATGGATTTCATTTTAGTTAATACTAACAATGGTAGCGCCGTAGCCTCCATACTTCACTGCCGGAAAATTCTTTGGTAATCATATTAACACCAAAATTAAATCTTCGTACTCAGTTTTTTGCATAGATCATGAATCTCATGTTGGATTTGGATAGAAAAAGGCCCAATGATAGACAAATGGCCTTGGATAGCTATCAGATCTCTCTTCTATTTTATTTAAATCATTAGTAACGCATCGTGGGATATAATTCTTGGGCTACGAGGCTAATGGGGAAGAGGTTTTGATGTGAGAGATTGAGGGATCTATAGGGTTGATCGGGAGGGAGAAGGCTACAAGGTTGAAAGAAGAGTGAGAGTTGCAGGAAAGGGGATGGATAAGGGGAAGAAGTGAGAGAAGGCTGTGGGAAGGAGGGGAGAGGAAGAAGTTTAACGAAAATGTGAAGGGATGGGTGACAGGAGGGAAGGAGAATAGGCTATGGAATGAGGGGTGTTGAAAAATCTAGTATTGAGCCATGCAATCTACTCATGAAAAGATTCAGAAGCCGAAGATTCCTGAGGTCAATGAATTCACATGGGATCTCTCAATAAGTGCATTGTGAGAAAGATCAAGATTCTTCAAGCTTGTGAGATTGCCTAATTACTTTGGTATTGGACCAGATAAGGCATTGATATCAAGAAACAGCAAGAGAATAGATGCTAGTAGGAGGTGGAGCCTAGAGGTGGAGGAAACAGTAGGTAAGGATAGGATTTGTGTTGTGTATTTTTTTTTGAAAGAAGGGTATTTTAGTCATAAGGTGTTAAAATTATTTTATGAAAAATGATTTTTTTGTTTAACACTCTCGGTTGGATGCGTGTATTTCAAACATGATAATTTAGATAGTTTCCATCTATTTTACCATTTAGCACAAACCATATGGGGGCATAAGATATATTTCTAAAATATATAGGGGCTATGGGTATGATGGCTATACCACATGGGAGTTTACAGTAATTTACTTGTTAAGGTTTCGCAAAATTTATAATAAGATATTCATTGGTATATGATAGGTGAACCAATGAATGGAATCAAGAATGAAGAGCATAAATTTTTACCATAGAGATTCAAACAAGGAGCAAGTGCAAAATTAGCAAAGGTAATTTAGTATATCAAGATAGGCGGTACTTAACCTCTAGGTTTCTAAGCTACTTTACAAACCTATGCATTTCTTGAAACAGTTTTATGAACTGATATGTTCTTTAAAATTGTTAATGATACCATATTTAGCTGCTATTACTTGAATTATTTTTTGCTACAAAAATCTATTCATGTTTGGATATGTGACCTACATGAATTTAAATGTACAATTTTAATCTTGCATAGTTTTTATTGTATGATATACATGTAAATAATAATGGACTAAACCTCTAAACGAACATGAGATAGTAAGTAAAAACTATAGTCCTAGTTTACACGATAAATGATAATTGATAAACTATATAAAGGTTAAGTTGTTTTCATGAGATTTCTTGACAATCTATTCTAGTGAAGAAAATCAGTAGACAACATCCTCAATATCAATGAAGGTATAGTTTGTTTTGAACCAACAATTGAATATATGATACATGAATGATTTATGACATTTTGAAAATTACATGAGAAGTGCACATACATGACATGATCTATTTACATTATGCATGAATACATATACGAAATGATAAGAGCATGATTTGATCACACGACAATATGAAATGCATAATATATGACTTGAAAATATATATACACAAACACATCTATGTAATTGCATGAGTCAACAGGGGTGTAAGAGCTACTCATGAGATTTCATTATTCTTTATATTTTTCTACAAATGACGAGTAAGAATATGTTATCATAGAGGACTTTGTCGAACAAGGAAGGAGATTAATGTTTTTTAGTTGTACAGTGTTGCATAAGTGAAGAAACAATAAATAGTTTCCTATGTTGAAATTATTTGAGCCTACATGCTCATGATATTTGATGACTATTTTTTTTAACTAGCAATTACACGAGGTCGATCAAATAATATCAAGGTGAGTTGAATATTGTTACCACGAGAATTGTGTATCAAGTATCGAATTTTGTTTGCTTTGTACTATTTGATTAATTGATAACAGCTTTCCACCAATTGAATAACTTATAACTCCACATATATTAGCTATTATAGTGCTTAATTATGTTTGACTAGTGTTATATTCTTTGCAATTGTAGGTTCTTAATCTACTTTTGTAGTTTTTTGAATGTTTAGTTGTTTCATATTATTGTATAAGAGCTAGTGAATAAAGTTCATCTCTTAGCTTAATAAACATGTTGCTATGTGTAGAAAATGGCTGAAAGCTATTGAAGTTGTTGAAAAGCAAAGCTAAGCTGTTGAGAAGCTGGTTTGAGCAATCTAGTCACCTTGGCGATGGCTAGGATGAGTGTTGGCCGCGGCTACGAGGAATATTATATTATTATTTGATTATTCAAAAAGAGTATTTTGTAGAAGAGTTTTATTTACATTTGTGCAAGTGTCGTGGCTATGAAGAATATTCATGGTAGTTGTGGCGACCAAAGTAGCAATGAAGAATTAAAAATATTTTTTCTTAGCAGATTACTATATTAAAAGTGTGAGAGCTATATGGCCGTAGTTAGAATTGTGGTGGTCATAACTAGTGCCCTGATCAAAATTAATCCAAGTACTGAGGGTTTCTTGGCCGCTGTGACTATGTCCTTTGGCCGCAGCGAGCACATACTTCGAGGTTAAGATTCTTCAATAGCGGGATTCAGTTTCTCAAGCCCTGTTCTATAAATACGTCATTGCAGCAGCATTCTTAAATTGTTGAGTCGGGCCATCATTATTAGGTTTAGTTCAGAAGTATTTTTAGAGTGCTTCTTTATTCCTAGTGTCATTCATTTCATTTCATAGTTAGATTTCTATATTTTCTCTGCAACTGAAAAGGATTTCCCATTATTCAGTCATAGATTGCGTGGTTATTTCAGGATGTATTCATTTCATTATTTATTAGTAGTTAGATTTCAGTCTAGGGTTCGGATGGAATCCTAGTTCCTCTACATATTTATATTCATGATATGATAATTTCATCATTTTAATATGAATTCATGGTTTATTCTATGTATATTCACTGTGAGAATGGTTTGTTGGATAATTGCAGTTGTTTGTCAATTATGCTTTGCGATAGATTTGGAATGATCTGCATGTAGTGCTTGTAGTTATATGCCTGAGAACCATAAATTAATAATCATTGAGTGTAATTGTCAATGAGAATATAGTCCGTACTTTAGTTAGACGATGGGATATGACCATTAGTTCACATTAGGCTAATCCTTCCAGGGGAATTGAGCTTGCAGCTTGTAATCCCTTAATACTAAATGAATGGTAATTATAATTGATTGAATATGAATGAATTGAAATAACTAGGGAAGTCACTACACTAGATTGTCTATTTATATATGTTATATTTCTTCATTTATTCATTGAGTAGTTTCCTTTTTTAAATCAAATTTCACTTTTATGAAGTAGATTCTGATTGTGTGGTTTTGTGTTTACGATTGAATCACTTCAATTCCTCATGTAATCGATACCTTACCCTAGTTTTATACTTCTAATGGTACTTTCCCCCAAAACACTGAATAGCCTTGCTATTTTATGTCTTTCGAGTTGCGTGATTCATTTGTAGTGGCTTCATAGTAAGAGAATTTTCTATACAATGTGCTAACAGTTATTGTTGATTCTAAGTTAGTCCCTTCTACGGATACATATGATTTCTTAGGTATAAATAAAACTTTCTATATACTATGTGTCTTTTCTTACCTGATTTTTGCACAAAAGAAGAACAAGTTCTTATGATGACTATATTGGGAAATTTACTTATATTGTCTTCTAATATGCATGAATACATTTGTGAGTTTGAATGTTTACTTCATGTTCTATAAAAAGGTTATCACACACACAAAGATTCCTAAACCTGTGTGGCTAAAATAAATGGGTTGGTCTTGTTCGTCTAAAGTTGGTATGGCCTTTAAATATACTCCAGTAGCTCCACGTCATGGAGGTTAGGAGTAAGATATGCTAGAGGATAGCATCTCTAGTGAATCCAAATGTGTAATCTACTTGAATGGTGTATTAATGCTACTTAAAATGTCAAAAAGGTCCACCCAGAATGATGGGTTTGCTAATAAGCCAACTTTTGTATGGCTAAAGACATAAAACTTAGCATACGCTAGGAGGCAACCCAATCCATTATTGTATAGTTGCATTTTTTTTTATTGAGTTTTTAGGTTGTAACATTATTTTTTTTTTGTCCTTATATTTTGAGTTTTTTGGATGAAGTAGTTCCCTATGCACTTGATCTTATTTTGGGGTTTAATTTTGTAGAAAATAGTTTTATGCACAAGAAATGTATGCAACACTGCTGGATGAATAGGTTTCAAGACTTTAGTTGCGACTAGTCTTTGTATTAGCCACAACGGGCATACTTTTTATAAAATATTCAAAATGCCGAGAGTAGAGTAGCTAAGGCAAGGCTTCCATTAGCAACAGTGATTAAGAGAATTCCAAAAACCCTAAATTTGAAAATTCAGTTATTGGTCGTAGGCACAAGGAGTATTAACTGTGTTGATTGAGCCAGTCCAGAAACCTTAGTTTTAAATATGCTGCTAACCGCAGCGAGTGTGTCATTTTCAACTTATAAGGCAGCATAATCTTTTTTTCTTTTCTCATTCTTTTCTTATCGTTTTGTAGTCTTATACTTGTTTCTTCTCATCCTAATATTCCATAACATCCTATAAATCAACAAGGGCTTGTTTGTAGTACTTATACCTAGAATTGGTGAGAGTTCTGACAAGTTGACCAAAGATTTTATGGAAGAATCTTTGCACACATCAAATATTCCTTGGTGCATAGTGACATCATTTTATTTGTTTAGTTATTATGTAACATACTTTACTGGTATTTGTGGTGTCTGTGGTGAGATTGTACCATTGTTAAGTATTTTTGTGGTTTATTGCGTAATTGCTATATTTTAATTATCATGGCACATAATAAGAGGTATAAAACTAACAAAGCCTCGTCTTTAAAATCAACTAATCAAGTTGATAATTTAAGTTCATTAATCAAGGGACATATGATAATTACGAAGCCTAATTATCTCAAACACTGATCCCTTAGAGTGTTTTTTTTCTTGGAGTCCCAACAAAGTCTTTGTGAATTCATACAACTTTCCTCCTTCCATTTCTTGGTTCTGAATTGTGAATTGAATTCTTCCATGTTTTTTGGTCCATATAGTTATCCATGTACCAGTAAAAGATTCAGCAGCTACTGCGGCTCCAACAGACAGGTTCTTGGGGTAGAACTCCGGGTTGAGGAGTTACTCGAAATTCTAAATAATGAGAAACAATTTGAAAGAACTGAGTCAACTGGTAGAACAACTAATCTTAGAACCATGCCCGAAGTCGTTACCTTAACCGGAAGGGGATGCCTAAGGCAGGGCTAGTGACTGGAGTAAAGTCGTAACAAGGTAGTCATACTGGAAGGTGTGGCTAGATCAACCTCTTGAAAGACTAAATATGTCCATGTTTGGTTGTCCGCTAGAGGGACCATGATGAAGAGGAGTTGTGTGTATTTGTTAAGCCGCTAAATGAGAGGACCCAAGTATGTGTTAGAGAGTTCTATGCCCAGGCATAGATCCATAACAACTTCATGGTTAAGGTGAGAGGTATGAGAGTTAGTTTTAGTCCAAAGATTATATCTAATTCTTCAATACTCCTTCCTATTACAGCTCGAGTTTTGATTAGTTAAAGAATCAGCTAAAGAAAGATTTAAGGGATGTTGAGAAAGTCCAGCAAATTTGTAAGGGGCAAGGGGTTTGACAGTACAGTGTTTCGAGCACACCTATTTGTTTGGTGGGCAGTTCTTTATCTTTACGAGCCAAGGTTGGCTTTATTTTGAGTGTGCTAATATTTTTCCCACTACCCAATGCACTGATATCACTCTAGATAGGGTTTTCAAGATTTATACGATTGTGACTTAGTGGTTTTTGAACCTTGGCAAGATAATTGCCAAGGAGATTGTGACCATGACTGTTAGATCTTCTGGAGGTTTGGGATTTTTGTTGCTTATTACCAATTTATGCTTACAGGCAGGTGTCCAATTGAGCAACAAGGAGGAAAATTTTGTATTTTATGCAGCCTGATATAGATATTAATGAGAAGTTTGTAGATACCACCATGGGAGCACAAGCATGCTATGGTTTGGCAGAGCATGTTGTAGCTCCTGGAGCACACCCACCGATAAGGCCTTTGATTCTGAGGTAAAGAATGGAGGATGATCTCTGGGCATTTAGCATATGGTAGTGCCCAATGTATGCACTTGACATATAAGCTCCAGAGGACAACACTAGAGTCGAGTGCAGCGGATGGTTTGTTGTTCCCAACTATGCCATTTATGCCTGACTAGATGGAGAACGAAACTGCTGATGACGTTGGCATTGGTCCATCAAGAACCAGAGGTTATGCCATACATGATGACGAGGAGATGGTTCTTTTATTGCTACTTGAGGAGGGGGAGGGGGGTTTCATTTTGATTAATTTCTGAACAACTTTTAAAATTCTATTTCATCACTTTCTTGTTTTATGGGCTTGGAAGTAATGCTTGTTGCATAGGATAGTATTTGTTTTGGGTTATTAGGTGGTGTTTTGGTATTATTTTTTTATGATTATTTGTTTTACGTTTTTTAGTTTTTTGTGTTTGTGTTCATCAATTCTAGACTATACAATTAATTTTTTGATTCTATTGATTTAGATTTGTTTCAGAAGCTGTTGGTAATTTAATGTTTTTCAGTGATAAGTGCATAAGTGATTTAGTTTAATAATTGATCCTAGAAGTGCATCAGTGGGTTTCGTATTAAGTATTTATCATCATATAATGTTTAAAAAATGTGTGTGTTTCGAAAAAAATATAGAAAGTATTTAAATTATTGTGTTTTTGAAGAAAAAATTAATTTTAAAACTTTATTTACGAAGATTTATCAGATTTTTATAGAGATGGTTATTCTAATTTTTGGACTTGAGCACGTACCATGAGACTTAGAGGCTATATTAGTTCCTTTCTACATTAGTTTGGTAGGACAGTTATCTAGACCTTCTTTGGTCATTTGCATCTATATGCCTACCCTTTTATTGCTAGTTTTCCTAGTATAACTTTTGAGTCTTGGAAGCCTTATTTTCTTTAACGACCACTATAATTTAGACCTGAATCCATGTTTGCTATTATATCTCGTTTTTCTTGTCAAATCACTTATATGATACATTCAAGTTTTCCCAAGTGCGTGTTTGTGTTATTTGGAAAGGGAGAATGTCAATGTATGGTAGTGGTATGAAAAGAAAAAAAAAAAAAAAGAAGAAACGGTAGAAAAACATTTTTTGTTGTCGTTTATAATAAAGGATGCAGCAAAAAGAATTTTATATCAATTGTTGCCCGATTGTTCGAAAAGTAATAAATTTGGTGTGACCTAAGTTTCTTGGGAGTTGAAGTAAAAGTAATAAATTAAAATTCATGGTTAGGCTTTATTAGGGGTGCTTGCTGCTCTTCCATGTATGGGTTGCAGTAGCAGTGTTAGTCTGTGATGAATTTATTTGTGGGAATTTAATGCCATAATTAATTTATTTTGCCAAAAGTGATTTTTAAATTAGTTTTATTCCATTTATCCTACCTAATCATCTAGCATTTACTATAAGCTTGATAAAATCCTATATGATATTTAGTCCAAGTCTAGTTTTTGCTGATAAGGAATGGGATGAAAGTACGACAAATAAGTGGATTGTTCCATGTTAAGGTCTGATGTTGGTATAAACTTATATATGCTAGGAAAGTACACCTGCTTCACATAAGTTGGACGTGTATTATGAATGACAAAGTGACAGCTATAATCTTTAAAAAGTTATATTAATTTAGGATAAATTAATTTACAGTTTTGCAAATAAGTGAACACTATATATTCATTTTGGGGTTAATTACACTTTACGCTATTAAACTTTAGCTTCACTGTCACTTTAATCCCTAACGTTGTCTTTTAAGTACTAAAGTTCCTTGACTAACGGTCAACTCAAACTAGGCGTTAAAAATTAGCTAAATGAACAAATATACCTTTGGGTTATTTTCACTTTACCCCCTTAAATTTTAAAATCTCTTACACTTTAGTCCCTAATGTTAATTTTTAAAAACGTAATCCCTTCTCGTGCACCAATTCAGTATTTTAACCATTCCATCATTATTTTATTCAATTCTTTTATATTTTTTGCCTCAATTTTCTTTAAATTTTTCTATTAACTATGAAAAATTATTATTGGGTTCCGATCCACTATCTTAATTGTAGATCTTTTGGTTAAATTAATAGCAAACCATACCTCATTTTTTATATTAGCATTTATTATTTAACATATGTGTGTCCTATTTAAACTTCAAGATCCACAAGTGAATTCAAGGATTAAGTCTAGGTAAGAATATCCTACTAGCCACTACCAGCACCACATTATCAAACTAATACACTATCTTTTCTTTCTTCTTTCAAATTATAATTTTTATATTCTAATTGAGAAAAAATAAATTTAAAGAATAAAAGTTATTTTTAAATTCTAGATTCATTGGTATATATGTCCATTTATTCAAAATTTTAGCTGAAGAAAACCCTTTAGTCGAGAAATATGACATGATTATAAATGATACTTAATCTACGGGTTTAAGTGCTCAAAAACTCATATTGGTTATGTTATGTCATATTTTCTAACTAATTTCGATAAAAAATATTGATCAGCAAATGCACAAAGGTCAACTTACAATCATCTCTTTGAATTATATTATATCTAAATTAATATTTTTCTGTTGAAAAATAAATCCATGGAACTAAACTAATTTATAAACAAAATAAAATAATAAATAAGATTATAATAGTCAAAACATAGAACTGTTTCAATCAAAGGATTTTACAACTAAAAAAATAAAAATATGGACTAAAGTGTTAGTCACACTAAAGTTTAAGGGGTAAATGCAATTAAACAAAAAAAGAATAAAATGAAATAGGGGTAGAATGGTCAAAATATTCAGTTGACATAATAAAAGGGGTTAAGTACTCAAAAGATAATATTAGGAACTGAAGTATTAGTGGTACTAAAGTTTCAGGGAGTAAAGTATAATTAACACTTCGTTTTTTCTATAACATTTTAAGCTGCACAAACTAAATGACATTGTTCTTTGCTATTAAGCACTATTTTAAGTTATATTCGTTTTGGATCTTATCTTTATCTTTATACTCATTGATAAACTTGAAATTAATTTTGATTGTTGTCAAAGTTTGATAAACTATTGGATCTAAATATATCAATCGAATAAGACTTTCAATATTATGAGGAATTTTGTATAAATTAATTTCTTCAAACTCCACATTCATACGCTATGTGATGAAACTGTATCTTAAACATCTAGAACTGGTTTCATAAGGAATTAGACTATTAAAATTGTCTCTTATATGATTAAAAAAAAATATCAACATTGAAGAACGAAATCATAAGTGCAGTATCACCACTGCATAATATAGTACACTATTTTTCATTTTTGTTATATTTTACAATTTTATTACCGATTCCAAAAATATATATAGATAGATAGATAGATATGATTATTAGTCCGTGATAAATTTATATCTATTGATATTAATCATGAAATAGAATGATAGATATTTGAGAAACTATTAATTTTTCTTGAATATTTTTTCTTTCTTTACTTATAGTAAATAAGTTTTCTTTTTAAATTGATATTCTAAACATGTTGATATGTTTGATTTCTTTTCTTCAGCTAGATAGGACTTTTCTTATTTAGTTTGATGGTGTAGAATTTAAGCATCATAAAGTATTATGTTATTCCAAAACAAATAATATAAAAGTATATATTGTGACTTTAAAACTATTATGTTAATTGTATGCTAATCAATTCTATTTTTTATTATTTCTAAAAAATTGAGAGTAGTTCTTTTTCAATTTCTTTCACAAAATAGCATAGTAAGTCTTTTTTTTTTTTTAAACTTACATACAAATATTTCATAGGATTTTGTCACATAAGCCAAAATGGGATAATGCGAAAGGTTATTAAAGAATGTTCTAAAAGTTGATTCTCATTACATGTATTTAAGATGCTTAGATTTGTTACATTAATATGATTTAGATAATATCAATGCTTTAGGGAATTATGTGTTTGTATATCCATATTGTAATGTTATTATACTTCCTTATTTGCTTTACTAAGTAATTGATCCATTAGTAGAGTACTAGAGAAATTTAATGATGAAGTATAATCTGTATATTATTCATGTACTTGAGGGAAAATGTATATGAATCTTCTAAGTCTCTAATTTTAGACTTTTGTAACACAAATAATAATCATACATACAGTGGACAAATAATATTGTTTTTTTTTTATTAAAGATGATCTACAGTGGATATCCACCTATCTTCTTGGTGATTCAAACTTATGACCTAGGTTACAGGGGAAGTATAGTCATATCATTTGAACTACGTTTTGTTATCAGTGCTCAAATACTTAAAGATATCGCACTTTGTATTCAACTAATTAATATGAATCCAACCGATAGAAAATTTATCTAACTCCTTGAATTTAATTTGAAAAGAACTCTACTCAATACTAATCTATATGAATCCTACTAGTAAACTCTAATCTATCTAACTCAAATTATGTTTTTAGTAAAAAACTCTTAAATTTAATTATCAAAGAACTCTACATATACTTGCAATTTCAAGTTCACCAAGAGAAAGGCCTGCTCCCTTCCTAATGCTAGCCAAAAAGGTTTCGAAACCAAATTTTGGATCCATGTTAGGCTTTTACTAACACAAAAAGGACAATTATACTCCTCAAATATATGGCCAGGTTATTATTTATTTATTTACTGTATGATCAAATAACAAAAAAGTGCCCATAAAATATTTTATCATGTGACAAAGAACAACCTAATATTAGGTACTATAATCATGAAAAAGACAATATAAGTTGCTCAGTAGTTAAGAGTTTAGATAAGCATTCAAAGCCTACTACATACATATACATACATATATATATATATATATATAAAAGGAAAAAAATGCTATATAGTATCAAAAAAGAGAAGTAAAAATAGTAGTATTTAATTTTATAAGGACATGTGTGTATACGCGACTAAAGGATAGAGAATTTTGTGAGATATACATACCTGTAGCTACGTATGCCATTATTACTTGAGACGGTAGTTTTTATTTTTTCCCTACTTATATTTCAGATGAGGATTTGATTATTGAAGTAGAACATGATAGCTTTAGAGTATAATTCGAACTCCATTATTTTCTTTCGAGGAGGAGAGACTATCAATTTATGGTTCACTAAAAGAAGGATTCATCAAAAGAGGTAGGAAGAGGGATGTTTCACTAGCACGTTGTTGGTCTATTCATATTCTAACTCTTTAGTTATAGGTAGTGCATATTTTATCTTTTTTTATCCAATATATTTCTGACTATTTAGTTTTTATAGTGCATATTTTACATTTTATCCAATGTATTTAGTTTCAAAATCTTATATTGATGGCATAATAGGTAGTCCAAAAAAAGAAAAAATACCTTGAGAAAAAACACAACCCAATTTTTTGTAATAGTATTGATGAACTTGATGTTGCCTTAGTGAATTATTTTTATAATAAAAAACTCATTTTTGTAAGTTGCACTGGGATTGACAATTGAATTTGCTTTTGTGCTATGTGATGTACTCTTATGCATTTCCAATTGGTGTTCTTATGATTATGGTGATTTATTGGAAATTGGTTGTCATGGCTTGGATTTGATGGCATTTATTTTGTTTGTTTGTTGGTGTGTTTAGTTCTAGTATTTGCTAAGGACTAGCAAAGCTTAAGTTAGAGGTGTAATAATGCACTTCACAAATATTCGTTATTATAGTCCTAATTCTGCTTGGCTAGTGTTTTGTAATTCGCAACTGTAGGTTCTTTGTTACTTTTGTAGTTTTCTTAGTGTTTAGTTGTTTTATGTTATTTAGTGAATAAAGTTTGCTATTAGCTTAATAAATGTGTTGCTATGTAAGAAAGGGCCGAAAGCTGTTGGGAAGCTAGTTGGACCAATTTGGTCACCTTGGCCATGTTAGAAGGTATACTACATTATTATTTGATTATTTGAGAAGAGTACTTTTTTTATAGAGCTTTATTTAAATTTGTGTCAGTGGCATAGTTGTGGCGAATGTTTGAGGTAGCCCCGGTGACAAGAGAAACATTAAAAAATTAGAAACACTTTCTCACCAGTTTATTATATTAAATGTGCAAGAGCTATATGGCCACGGAGAGTGTGCTAATTAGAATTCATCTAATTATCGAGGATTTCTTGATCGTGGTAAGCACATTCTTTGAGGTTAACAATTTTTCAGCTTAGACAGGGAAGAATCAACGAGATTCAGTTTCTCAGACCTATAAATACATTATTGAAACAATATTCTAAGAGATTAGAGTCAGGTCGAGTATAGTAGACTCAAGCCGTTATTATTAGGTTTAGTTTAGAAGTACTTTTGGAGCATTTATTTGCACCTAGTTTCATTCATTTTTGTTTCATAATCAGGTTTATTTCTTTTCTCTACAACTGGAAAGAATTCTTCCTGTTCATTCATGGGTTACACATTTATTTCAGGTCGTATTCATTTCATTTGTCATGAGAGTTAGACTTCAGTCTAAAGTATCGTGGGTAGTGGGAACCCTAGTTCTTCTTTATTGATATTCATGATACGAGTATTTCATCATTTTAGTATGTATTTATAATTTATTCTCTATAGTCACTATGCGAATGGCTCATTGGATAATTGAAATTGTTTGTTGATTATCCTTGTAGCTTTTTGATTGATTGTTGTGATAGATTTGGAATGATCTGTGTGTAGTTCAGTTAGTTCTATTTATTCAAGGAATAATAAATTGGTAATTGTTGAGTGTAATTGTGAATGAGCATATGGTCTCTATTTTAATTAGACGAGTTATATCTATTAGTTCACATCAGACAAATCTTTCCAGGGCAATTAGCCTTGTAGCAATTAATCCTTTGTTACTAAATGAGTCAGAATTGTTAGTGATTGTATATAAATTAATTAGAGTGGTGAAGTCATTATCCTAGATTGCCCATTTATATATGTCTATTCCTTTATTTATTTGTTGAGGAGTCTAATCTCTGAAATCACATTTCACTTTTGCTGAGTAGATTTTGATTGTTCGTTTTTGTGTTTTACCGTTGAATCACTTCATTTCTTTGTAGAATCGATACCTTAATCCCACTGTATAATTGAGTCCTCGTATACTTGCGAGTTGGAGACTAAATTATTGTAATTTGGATAATTTAAGTCACACCAATAATCAACTGTTGGAAAGTTAAAAGTAAAATATAAATAAATCTATCTAATAAAATAAAACAAATTATTAAAGGTAAAATTCAATCAAATAAAAGTACTAGGTCATTGAATCACTTGGTTGATCCAATGTAAATTGTTGTTTCTCATTAATATAGGTTAATTTCTGTGATTAAAGGTTGAATTCCCTAAACTAGCTAATACTTTCTCTCGCATAATGTCAATCCTCTTTTAACTAATATCTATCTAACGTCTCAAATTAGATAGATGAATGACATGATTTTATTCCATTAAATTGATACAAAAGATCATGCAAATCGTGGCAATCTATTTCTATCATTCACTCAATTCACAGTATTTATTTACATGGTCCAAGATCTATGCATCACTTTTCAGCCTCATCACAAGTTTATTAAATCATTCAAGAGTTGGATAAAGAATTGAAAGCACAAATATAATGATAAATACATCAATCATAAAGATCAACCAAAGAATAACTAGAAATCAAGAATTCATACTTTCACAACTAGACTCGTTAAAACCCTAATTTCCATAACTAGAACATAATACTTGAAGATAAAAGACCAATAAAACTTTAATTAAGCAACATAAAAAGAGTAAATATGAGTTTAAGAATATTTCTCTAACAAATTACAAGAACTTCATCCTAGGTCATCAATCGTGAGCCTCTTCTTGAATTCTTCTTAAAAAGAGAGAAAAATCTAGTCTAATCTTATAGCCCCCAGTGAAGTGGTAAAGATGTTTAAAATACCGCAAGGGACTCCTAATTATAGATTTTAAGAGGTTTCCAGTATTGTGGTCAAATGTTTCTTGAAAATGAACAAAATCAACCCAAAGCTTGCATCGGCTAGCCTACTTAATTGGTCGCTTGTCTTTCTATTTGTCTGATGTTTTGCCTGATCTACTTCATCCAACCAACAAAATACATTTAAAAGCACAATATACAATTATACAAACATCTTAACACATAAAAAACAAAACTTAACATACAAATAGAAAAATGGAAAATCGCTCCATAAACCCTAAAAACCCGTAAAACTTGACAATATTTAGACTCTAAAAGGGAATGAAAAGTAACTTTAATGCTAGAGTTATCACATTCTCAAGTTAAACTTTTGCTAGTGCCATGCAAAACTGAACAACAAATAACAATCAAGTAAAACAACACCTACAGCGAAATCAACTTCATATAATTTGTCAATGGTCGTTACAATCAATAGCTAAACCATGGATAAAATAATCATGCAAGTGTAATGAGCAATTTCACCGAAGAATCCGTCTCATTACGAAAATGCCAAAAATATTTACATAAAAACAGTTATTAAGTCGATCATATTCATGTAGACTAGCATACATTAACTGCAAGACTTAATAAAGGACATATAACCAAAAAGTAATGTTTCACCCCCACCTTAACTAGTACGTAGTAGCTCAAATTAAAGATTGTTTAAAACTTTATAGGCTCGTAATCTTAGGGTAAGGTAATAAGTTTGGATAAATATAGATACAAAATTACAAAAATCACCCTAGACACGTTACCTATATTAGACCAAGGATCCCTTTATCATATCTTATCACCACATTATTTAATCTTATACAATTGAAGACAATTTGTAACCTTCTTCGTTTCATCCACAATTTTTTTTCCTTTTTCCTTTTTCCTTCATTTTTTTCTCTTTTTTTTCCTCTTCTTCTTTTTTTGCTTTTTTTCTTTTCCTTTTTTAAAAATATTGAAAACAAAAAATAGGGGCAGATTAGAATCAAATTCAAGTCATGAGGATATTTGACTTCCTCCCCTCATAGAAAATACAAATCTCCTTTCCTTTGTATAACACACCATCATAAACATCAAATAATCATTAAACTCTAACAAGATCAACAATATCTAAAGCATATAGGTTAGAAAGAGGATAATAAAAACAAAGGAATGAAAGCTAAATAATGTGGTTTAAACAAGAAAATTAAAGGCTCATGAAGTTCAAACAGGGACATTAGGGACAATATTTTAGAATATGTAGGCAATTTTGGCACAAACAGTCAAAAGGAAGGCTATATCATTTCCAGAATTATTAGAATTGAACTTTCATCTATATTTCGCTGAAGGAAAGATTCACAATACCCCAGATCAATGTCCCAAGCTAAGACTTAAAATTCAATATAAACATTGCCAAATAAATAAACAGTCGTCAAGACTTACGTTTAAAAAAATGAAAACTTTTAACAGTTAATACAAGTCAATATTCAAAGCTTTCTATATACCCTAGTAATGCTCAAATCTGTCACATGACAGAATTTGAAACATATTCAGATCATTAAAAAGTGTTGAAGTCAATTATGTAAAAACTTTAATACGTAACAACTTTATTACGTAACAAACACACAACCAACTCTGAACTAAAATTAAATTGGTAAAAATAGAAGTTGGTGAAATAACTAAGGTATAAACTACATGCATGCTTCAAGATTAGTAAATTGTGTCTAGAAATTTAAGGATTTGAGACATTTGATGGGTCTAGAGGCAAGGAATTCGATAACAGCAATAAACACTTGCGAAGTTGGAAAAGTGTTTCAAAACATGGACTAAGGGTATTTATACCCAGGCAGAGAAACAGTTTTTAGGGTTTTGGAATCCGGGTTGTCACCTGGCTCGGACAGATTATATAGTTCAAAATTCATTTTTGGGTGGAAAAGTGGTAACTGAAAGGACACGTAACATTAGTTATGAAGACAAGAAAAGTCGTGCAGCATTTATTGTGAGAACATGGAAGTTATTACTTAAGCGTGGGTAACCATTGGTGCTGTTGGTACAAATTGGCACAGGTGTCCTTCGAACCGAGGGACTTTGAGACCCCTTCATGGTCAAGTTGGCTTGGCGGAAAACTCCAAACCCAAACATTGAGAATGGAACAAATCTGAATAGACAACTCTTTGGCTCATGCTGATGAACACTATCAATTCGGGCAACGAAGCTAGCGTGGGGATAGACGAACAAAAGGATCAGGTCGATTGAGTCCGATCTCCAATACTAACCCAGTAGATGGGACAATTGATGATAAAGGAAATGGTCCTCCACTAGTATTAGCACACGTCGGGCATTAGCTTATAACTCATTAAGGATAAACTTATAATTCTACTTGACTAATGAGAGCTTACTTTTTAATGGCCGTTTGGCCAAGGGTTCAGACCCTTGACCACTCCTTACCCATACCTATATATACTCATTCAATCCTCATTAATACAAATTCATTTTCTCTAATTTAACTCTCATCAGTCTACAAGTAAACTATTAGGGCCTCTATTTGGATTTTGGACTCTCAACATTGAACTTCAATAGATTTCCAAATGGTTCAAGGTCATTCAAAGTGGTTTTAGGCCTTTTGTTATAATTTTTGGTATTACACTTGTGTTATAAGTGATATGTCTCTCTTATTTAATATTTATCCATAGTAAAGTAATACATGTCACTCATCTAAATATTGTAACATAAATGTAATGCTAAAACTATAACAGATGATTCAAAGCCTTCCGAAGTCCGCATGATTGAAATTAGAACAACTTACTCTAAAACCTGATTAACTAAGTATATAGAAACAAGTCGGTACGAATTTTAAATGTTGTCTCCTTGCATGTGGTTTCTTCTTCTTCAATCCAATTCGGAAGAGCCTTAAATGAGATATTACTAACTTATTGAAGACCATTGCTTGCTTACAAATAGAATACCTCTCCTTTCAATATTTTTGATGCTTTAAATACATATACATGCTTAATTTGCTCCCAACTCTACGGCTAAAAGTAAAATTGCAAAAATTAAAAAAAAATAAAAAAAAATGATGTGACTACACTTTAGCGGGTGGCCTCAGCAATTGCTCATTTAAGCCAATGGAATTATTCTTTCTGGTACTAGCTAGTTTATTCTATTCATAATTCGAGTAATAATTCTGTTCCTTTTCTCTACAAAAAATAAATAAATAAATAAATAAATAAAAGTAACAATTGACTTCATCTACTGACATTATTATTATGTGTTAAAGTTGGATTATTTTTGTCTCTTCCTTGAGTTTTGCAGATTATTAAATATTTGAAGGATCATGTAAGAAATTTTAAGGCGCTTTACCAATTCAATCTATAGAAGGGGCCCACTTCGTAACAAAAACTATAACTTATGTCATGTAATTAGGGGTGGATAAAAATATCCGCTGATTCGCTGATCGTCTGCTTCACCACGCTCCGCTCCAAAAAATGAGGGTATCCGTCCTCTGATTAGGTCAACTCAGGGTTGAATATCCGCTTCTGTGAGGGTCGGATACAGGTCAGGTTTTAAAAATCCACAGATACCCACTCCAACCCTCATATATAATATTTCTTATAATTTTTAGTGTAAATAAGTCATTCATCTATTTTTAAAATCTTGATTTATAGTAGTATTGATTTTATCTAACTTTTCTCAAATAAATTTGATATTAGTTTTGTTTTTTTTTTAGTTTGAAGAAATTATATGATTTCTTAAATTCAATTTTGATTACTTTTGTTTTTAACAATCTAATATTGGATGTTTTTTCCTTTATTTTTTTCAATTTATATAGAATATTTGTTAATCAACTTGTCACTTCTAAATGAATTATTAAAAGTTTGGTGTTCAAAGTGAGATTAGTTTAGTTTTATTTTATTTTTTTTAGAAAGTGAATGATGATATACCCGACCCTCTTTATTCAGTACTCGCTCTCTGAATACCCGGTGGTATGAGGGTCGGATCAGAGTAAAAAAATCATTGACTCGACAAGTGAGGGTCAATCAAATCCTTTGAGGAGCGAGTACCCGCCACGCGCTCACCGTACATGTAATGAATATATTAAACATCATCGATGATTGCCTACAGAAGGTGGGTTGTTTTTATTTTATTTTTGGCTTTAAAATTTTTTTTGCTTCTTCTGTATTAGGTGGGATGTTGCCAGTGAGAAAATATTAAGATGCAACTATCTTATGGTTCAGTGTAGAAAGCTATTAATAAAAAGTACTTAATCTTTATTATTTCTCGGACCCTCTATTTTTTGGTAACTTCATGAAAAATTTAGGACTTCGTCGAGTGAGAGTGCATAATCTGACGTAATGCAATTGTTACATTCAATCNGTATTCTCTCGTTGTTAAGGCCTTTGGTTATCCTCACTATTTTTTTTTTTTGAATCGTCTTTTAGTTTTAGATCATTAATTACTTGAATGTTACAATATGTATAGTTAGATATAAACCATTATAGTTTGTCCTTTTTAATGGCCATGAGCCCTTTCAACCTAGAACAAAAGTATGTATTCTGTATTCATGTAATTTGATAGATTTTGACAAACAAAATATTAAATGCTCGATCTAGTTCACTTTTTTCTTTTCCATGGATAAATAAGAGTAACACCTTTCTTTTGCACAACTAGATTTTTGACCTAAATATATGTAGATTGCTTGAGCCGACAGTGTTGTACAGAATATATATGTGAGTTTTATATGATTAAATGTATTATTATATGGACATTTTTCATGACCATAACCTTTTCGAGTTGGTAACAGAAATAACTTGCTCTACTTCTTTTTTTTTTTTGGATAAGAACACATAAAATTACTCCTACTTAGGATTGTAAATCAGCCAATAGGTAAACTGGAATTACATTTGAGGGTGGTGGTGACTCAAACTACAACATTTTGCGATAAAAGAAAAAAAAAAAAAACCTGATTATCATCCACAATAGTCGTGGTAAAAGATAATCAAGAGAGAGAAAGCAAAGAAACAGATGTTATGCATTTGATTACCTGCTTTGTTTAAAGGAATAATTTCATAAATCTCTCCCGAAGTTTATGCAAACATCACCTAGTACATTTGTACATTTAAAAATATCACTTAACTCCCCTCTCTTGTAAGTTGGTCCTACTCTATGTACTAAAAAACATGAAATGACACTTATATCCCTCAGGAACTTTAGCCATATTACGAAAGGGTAATTTCATAAACCACCCCTAAAGTTTTCGATAAATTTAACTTGGCATCCTTTAAGTTTCTAACAAATTTTTGTCAACTTATTTACACAAATATGTGTGCACATTAATTTTTTTATTTCTATCTATTTTAACAAAAATTTGAAACACACATTTATTATAATAGATTAATGATATAATTTTATTATTATTTTATTTGGGTGATTCACAAATTTGTAAACTAAAAAACAAATGTATTCTATCAATAAGTTTTTTGGCCAACTAATTTATGAAAATATTACACATATTTATGTATTATGAGCATTGATTTGAACAAAAATTTAGAATGTAGAACACATTATATGATATGGTAGTAATTTAACATGACTAGTACTATTTTGTTTGAAAATCAGAAAATTGAAAAAGGTATTTCTAAAAAAACTAATAAATTTATTTACAAAAATGTATAGTTATGTAATGTGCTTGTGAGTGTCAATTTGAACAAAAATGTGAATGCGTAAAAACGCACGATATATTATAAAGACAAATGTGATTTGTATTTATTTGGGATATCACAAACTCTTAAAAAAAACTAAATGAATTTTTTCATAACGCTTTTAGTCAATTATTTACTGATAATTAGGAACACATTAATATGCTTGTATATATCGTTTTGAACAAAAATCTAGAACACAAATATGCCCTATATATAATAATAATAAATGTTATTCACATTTTATTTTTGAAATCACTAACTCGTAAACTGAAAAAATAATTAAAATATGTTTTTGATATTAATTGGTAAAGGACATGAAAAGTCACAATCCAATATTTTTTAATAATTATTTTACACCTTTTCTTCCCATTTTCTCCAACTATTTTAATCAACAAAAGCTTTGTACTAGGGGTAAAATTGGAAGAAAACTGTCTCTCTTCTTAAATCAATGTTTTTAAACGAATGAGCTAACAATGTTACAAAAAATTTGAAATAGGAGAGTTAAGTGATATTTTTTAAAGTTTAGGAGTACTAAATAATATTAGCATAAACCTCATGGGAGGTTTCTAAAATTAGGGTTAAATACATTAAACCCCCTTAAGGTTTAGGCTGTTTTGCACTAAACCCTCTGATGTTATATTTTTTCTCATTTTGTCCCTTTGACTAGGTCAAATGTAACTCTGCTGTTAATTTTTTTAAAAAGATAAATTTACCCCTGTGGTAAAGATCAATTACAGTAAACCCCTTTATGGTTTAACCGAAATTTCACTTTACCCCCTCAGGTAAGTTTTGTAGCATTTAATACATTAGGATAAAAATAAAATTCAATAATGTTATCAATATTGTTAAAAATATAAATATGTTCCAAATTAATTACTAATATTCTAATTCTCAAATTATACTTTCTTTAATATTTAAAATTTAAAAATACGATGAAATAATTAATTTTAAAATTTTTGATACTGGGACCCTTGTATTTCGTCTAAATTATTTTAATTTAAGTTTTTATTTATATGATAAAGTTCATTCGTATAATTTATCTATTAGTTAAATTATATTAACAAAGGAAAAAAGTAAGAAGAAAACTATTTTAAATAAACATTAAAAAAAAAAGTAAAAGGAAAATTGACTGATATAACTTTAATAGATGGTTATAAGTCTCGTCTATTTAAAAATTTATTTTTACACTAAAATAAAATATAATAAAAGACCAAAAAAATACCGAAAGTGTCTAGAAAATTTTTATATTTAAATTTTTTTTCTTAAGTATTTTTAAAGAATCACTGGTGTTGATAGACATCATTATATTTTTAGTTGTTTTAACAATATTTTTATGTTGATTAATGATTAAAGTAAGTTAATTGTTACAAAACTTGAATTAGAGACTAAAATGACAAATATAATGAACTTTAAGAGGTTAATTTTATATATTCTTGTAGTGTCTAGGAGTAAAAATGTCTTTTTTGACTTTTTAATAGTCAAATTGCTGACAGAAATGGAAAATTAAGAAAAAAATAACACCAGAAAATTTAGTGCAAAACATGCTAAACCTTAAGAGGTTTAATGTATTTAACCCCTGAAATTATTCCTTATTTATATCTTCAAACATCCACCTATTTTGATAGGCCAAACCACCCTACAGCCCCTTTGAATTTTTACGTCATCAAGTTATTAAATATATCAATTTATCCATCAATTTTTTAAAATTATATATATTTGACCATTCCGTCAAAATTTAAGCCTTTCAACCCAACTGTATAAGGGCCAATTGTGTCATTTCGCTATTTTATTTTATTTTCTATTTTACGTTCACCATGTATTCACAAAAACTATGTCGTTACACATTAATTTTTCTTCTCCTCCTATCACCAAAACACACACAGTACGCACTAAAAAATTCATATACACACAGTACAACACACCAAATAAAACAGGCCCATAACTATGTTCTTCATTTTTAATCTCTCTTTTTTTTTATATATTTTTTTCCCCAAACAAATCCAAGTCTCAAAGCACTCAAATAAAGCTTAGTTTATTCAATCTCCTAACCAAACAAACAAAGACAAATCAAAAAAAAAAAAAAAGTGGAAGAGGGGTATGAAGGGTGGGAGGGGGGTGACGGGATGGATTTGCAGGGAAGGTGGGATCAGAAGGAAAGCTGCCGGAGGAGGAGTTACGATCGAGGAAGAGACACTTGTTTCCAACAGGATCATTTAGACTTGAACCATATATCTGTATTGCAAATATCTATATGGACAATTGTTCACTTGAAATGGAAACCAAGGAAAATAGCTACAGATGATTATAAGAGACTAACCTGGAAGATTACAATAGCATAAAATTAAAAGCACACAGAACACTCTGCAGCTCTAAAAAGAAAACAAATCTTTTGACAGCTACGAAGATGCCAAATGCGCTTCAAAACTCATCCAGATTTTCAGATTGCAATTTGAGTAAATAATTCAATTGTAGACATTTTTGAAGGATCATATACTGAACAACCATAAGCTAGAAAAATCTGAAAAAGAGAAGCTAGATGAGAGCCACTTGCACACATCAAAAGTATCAGGCTCAGCATGAAAAATTGCCCGATCAGGTTAAAAACCAGCCTCAAATGGATTTCCGTTGGAGGGGGAAGGGCATCTACAGGTGAAGCGTGAGGGAGGATGGGAAGGAATGGTGTATACAATGGTGGAGGGTGGCGGGGAAGGGCGGAGGAATGTATACGAGGAGGAGAAGGAATGGGAGAGGTTGTTTGCGGTGTTTGGTAAAATGACAAATTTATCCATTATGTTTATATAACTTTAAATTTCAACGGAATAACCAAAAATAAACATTTTAAAAAAATTTAATGAGTAGATAGATATATTTAATAGTTCAATGGTAAAAAATATACAAACATAAAAGTGTAGTGAGTTGTAAAATAGTTTGCCCATTTTGATATGGTAACATAGAGTCCCGGTCCAATAGTAGCTATTGTGCTCATTAATCTATTTTCAATATTATCTACTAGAACTCACTCATCTTCTTTTCGTAACATTAGTTTATAATGGTACACCGTGCTCATAGCATATGTATTAGGGAGAAAAAGCATGAGAAAATTTTAGCATGTGTTGGGCAGTGTTTTGAAAACCGGACCGGATCGTCCGGTTCGACCGGTCGGACCGCGAACCGGAAGAACCACAGGTCTGGTCCAACTATATATCCTATCTGTCTAAAAAAATCGGACAGAACTGGTAAAAAATCAGAAACCGGTAAAAATTGTACAGATTTGGTAGAGAATCGGTAAAAAATCAGTTTTTTAAATTTTAGAATAAAAATGATTTAAATAAAGCAAAAAATTAAAAAATCATGAAATAAACTCCAAAATGGCAAAACATTGAACACACCAAAACCTAAACTATTAAGTTATTATGTTTTTTCATCTTTTTTATACTTATTTTTGTATAAATTTCACTTTTCTTATTAGAAATTTGATTAGTATTTTTGGGTATTAGGACTATAATTCTCCAAAAATAGTGTTTCACTTCTATTTTAGATTTTATATAAATATATTTTAGGTCATTTTAAATTATATCACACTTTGATAAAAAAAAAAAAACCTAAATTAGTGAACCGGTTGAACCGCGAACCGGACAGGCCACAGGTTCCATGGCTGGTCCGGTTTCCAAAACATTGGTGTTGGGAGAAAAATCATGAGAAAGTCTATTAAAAGAGGTTAATACATAAATTGGAATTCAACTTTGATCTAAAAGTTTAAGTCAGTAGGTCTTGAGTCCAATTTATATTGAATTGATTAAGTACTCTTTATTCATCTCTCAAACCAATGTGGAACAAGTTAAACCTACCCATGAATCCAACAATCTCTCTTTTCATGAGCATACTTCTACATTAAAACTAAATTTCTCATCAAGCTCATCTTAATGCTTCGCACAAGTCCAAATTCTTCATTAACTAACCATGGACCCACCATTCTTAAACTCCATCCCTAGCCATGGTAAAGTGGCCAAACCCCTAGCCCATGGTCCAACACCAAGAAGAGAACATTACAGTCTAACACCGACAAAACACTGGCCACTTGCTAGTAACCCAAGCTCGTAACCAAAAGCTCTGACACTACTATTGGGGAGAAAAACCATGAGAAAGCCCGCCAAAAGAGGACCAATACATAAGTTGGAGTCCAACCTTAACCTAAAAGTTTAAACCAATTGGTTTTAAACCCAACTTATAAATTAAGTACTCTTTATTCATCCCTCAAATTAATATGAAACAAGTTAAACTTACCTATGAACCTAACAGAATTGGTGATATGTCGTTTAAACAATTCTCTCACATACCTAATGTGTGACAAATTATTGGGGCTTTACAGGTTATCGTGATAATCAAAATTGCTTTAATTCCAATTACAAAGATTGGAGTGTGAGCACCAGGTTAACAACTTTTCAATCGCTTAATTACTCCTTTTTTACATCCAAAAGTCACATGCATAATTTACTGCTTCAAGTAAATAGTAATAAGAGGACTTAACTGTCACGTCCATGAAATTTTCCTGGCTTTCAACACATACAAATAAGGGTTATTTACACTTCACCCCTAAACTCACATTAGTTGCATTTTGTCCCATGGGCAGAAGATATGGATGCTAAACTATTTCATAAACTAACTGACCTGATATTTTATATATATTTATAGAACCGAAATGAACCATTACTGATTTGATTTTGGTTTTCAAGTTTTAAAATCAAGAAAAATCGAACCGAAACGATAGGCACCTTTCCAATTATTTTAGATAGTTAAATCAATATGTTACCTGCATATATTCCTTGACTATTCATTCAAGAGCTTAATACTTCTATTTATTAACTAAAGTATCTTTTATTTAAAATTAAATTCTATGATTCCTTTTACTTCAAATTTTAAAAGAATAAATTTGTCTAACATCTAGTGCAATTCGTGATAAATACTCTTTTTAGTTGGAGACAAATATTTAATAAAATAACTTTAAAAATGGCAAAGATATTTATATTTGTGTATGTATGAAACAAAATGGCAAAGATATTATATCCTTTGTAATTAATGAAAATTCAAATAAATCACTTCTACATCAACAGAAAAACAAAAAAGAAAAAGATAAATATAAATATAAGATTTTCATAATAAAGAAGAAATGAATTCATAATTAATTTTATATATCACATTTTATTAAAAATTCAATTAAATAAGTTAAAATGATCAATAATCATTGAGAAACATAACCATTGTACATATAGACACTTATGTAAGTATGTGTAAATACACACATCAAAAATAAGTGTGACAGTTATTTATCTTTAATGTACAAATTGGTCTAAACTTATCCCAAATTATTGGATAATGAAATTTGCAACATATTTCTTTTAGTTTTTGTTCAATTCTTGATGTGCTACAATGATAAGATTGCATTAGATTATTGCAAAGCATAGATACAAAATAGGAATATAATACATCTTATGAACCGATTAAGGAAAAAAAACTAATTTAGTCTCTTATTTTTTGAGTGTCGACTAATTTGGTCCTTCATCTACCGTAACAGACCGATTTGGTCCTTTATCTTTAAAAAATTAATCAATCTAGGACCTATGGTGAAAATTATAGACAAACTAATAGACCAAGACAAGTGATATTCATATGCCCGTTAACATGTCGTAGTTGTGTTGTCAAAAATTCTATTAGTTTATCCACAATTTCCATCACACGTTTTAAATTAATTAATTTTTATAAGCACGAGAGACCAAATCGGTCTTTTTGATGGATAAGGTACTAAATTAATCGATACTCAAATGATATATACAGGTACCAAATTTGTCTTTTTCCCAACCGATTAACTAACTTACACCGACTTATACATTATTTTCTTCATTTACAAATCTAAGTATAGAGAGAACTTTAACAACTGCTTTTGTTCATTTTCGTTTTCTAGTAACCAAACATACTAAAATAAAATAAGTAAGTAAAATATAGTTATTTATGTAAATATGTTATAAAACAAAATCAAGATTATTAAACTTGAATATTAACTAAAGTAGAAATATAGTAAGTGTAGAAAAGTAGAGAAATATTAGATAATTCTCAAATCCTTTAACTTTTATTAGCTCTATCAAAATGAGGTACCAAAGTCCCCTATTTATAGGGTTACAAGATATGAGATTCATAAATATGATACTTGAATCCGAAAATCAATAAACCTTCACGGGAATAAATAAATCTTCACAAAATTCAAAGGGATGAATACTACATTAACTGATGTGGTTAGGAAGATGAATGGACATCCACCTTTATAGAATTCATAACTTACTCTCCCTTGGATGTCCATGCATCAAAAAATACGCGAACAATTACTGTCTCGTTAAAACCTTTACCAAGAAAAACCCAGTGGGAAAAAACCATGGTAGAGGAAAAAAGAGTACAGTGTGTATTCAATATTTATAGTACACTTTTGCATGCTATCTCATTAAAAACCTTGTCAGGAAAACCCATTGGGACAAAACCATGGCCAACGAAAAAAGAGTACAGCGTGTACTTATCCTCCCCCTCATAAAAGTATCATTTGATATCCTTGAGACGATGCATCCCAATTTTACAAACTAACTTCTCAAATATTGTAGTTGGTATCACATTTGGATAAATCCGCTAGATCATCATATGAGCGAATTTGTTGGATATCATTTCATTATTCTTCTGAAAATCATGAGAGAAGAAAATTTTTGGAGAAATGTAGCCTCCCTTTAGCTAAGAAACATATTCAGCATTGTCTTTATAGAATATCATTAGAAGTCTCACTTCGAATATTAAACCACATCGATCTTCTGGATATGTTAGGTCAATGACTGTAGCCAAACATATTCACTACTTACTTCATATATTGAGATTACTTCAATGATTGCAAGAAGTTGTGACTAAAACTTTGATCACCATGATATCAATTTCTTCATACTGATTCAAAAATCGAACTCTGCGTTGGATTAGATGAATATCCAACATCTGCATCACCAACTAACTTTGATTTAGATTCATCTAAATAAAATAGAATCATATCAATAAGGCCTCGGAGAAAATGAAGTATATGCTTGATGTCATTCCAATATCTTCATATCAGAGAAGAAAAGGATCGTGCTAACAAATTTATAGTACATGTTAGCACTGAGAGATATGGTACTTCAGGACCAATAAGTTCTTCGCTACTCTCACGAGAACGAGAAATTATTATTCTTGACATTAATCATTCTCACAACCATTTGAATACTCAATGGATGTATTTTATCCAAATAGAATCATTCTAATACATTTTTGGCATAAGTTCATTGATTCTGAACAAAAATTTTGTTCTATAAGTGTTCGAACTATAGATCTTTGCCAACATTAATTTATTATCTTTTAAACCTCTTTAGGAGCTCTAGTGAAACTCTTTGTGAGTTCTAATGAACTTCTTTAGGAATTCAAATAATATTTATATTATTAACATATACAGCAGTTATCACAAACTTTGATTTTGTACCTTTTGTGAAAACGCATAGGTTATTTTTATAACTCTTACTCAAGAGATTCTCATTAAGGCGATTATATCATATTCGCCTAAACTACTTTCAACTAATCCATACAAGGATTTTGTAATCTCATTGAAAAATGTTCCTGGGAAACTTTACATGCTTCAGGCATGTTAAATCCTTCAAGGATTTTCATATAGATATCGTTATCAAATGAGTCATACAAAATATACTCAATATCCATTAGACGTATTTCAATTGTTTTTATGAATTGTCACACAAATTAGATATCTAAAAATGATTACATCCACCATAAGAGAATAAATATTTTTTTAACATCTATGCCATATTTTTGCGATAACTTTCGCTCAACAAGTTGTGCTTTATATGGTATAATTTCATTATTCTCATTTCGTTTCGCACAAATATATTTGCATCCAGCTGGCTCTACACCTTTAGGAATTTGGACTGCAGGTCCAAAGTCTTTATTTTTTGAATGTGAATTTTCTTATATTGCGTCTTTCAATTAGTTCTATGTCGATATTCTTGGACAATTTTACATTCAAGATTCTCATTTTCTATTCAAAACATCAGCTGATATTATAAACAATACATCTCTTTTCGGCTCCATCTTTTTCAGTAGTGACATAACTTATCGAGATCTCTTTATTTTTATTAGATTCAGGTACCTGATCCACTTCTGGGGCTTTATGATGAGTTATGTCTAGAGTCTCTTCAGAAGAACCCACCTCCATTTTGTGTCCATCTCTAATATTTGCTCATTTCCTCTAACAATGATTCTTATTATTTGGAACCAATTGGTCAACCATAATTTATGCACCCATGGCTATCTATTATTTATATTGATGGCTGTCCTGCTGGGACACCAATTAGAGCATTTCAGTTGGTACATGAGATTTCCCTTATTTTAGATCAGTAATAAATATGACAGTTGATTCACAAATTTTGCAAATGAATTATCTTTTGAACTTCAAATTCACATTAATTACTTTGTACGAGGATCAAAATGAGATAATTCATTTTATTCAATTTTCTATCCAACTGCTTATCTTCTCACCCTGATGTTGGGAAACATTTTCATTTCAATCGACAAATTATGTCATATATAAGTTCCCTATAATATTTCAAAATATTTAATTATAAAGGGCAACTCACATCATACATATATTCCCAACTTTGTTTTATGGCCCATCTTTGTGCGTTGCAATGGAGTAACATATATTGCACAATCAAAAATCCATAAATGGGAAAATTAGGCTCCTGACCAAAAGTCAAATTATAATGGGGAGAATAACTTGTTGGTTTGATGCGTATAAATGCTGCTCCGCAAGCAAGATAACACGTTCTTATAAATAATGGTCTAACTATTTTGGAGGCATTTTGTTAACAATTTTATTAGACCATTTTGTGTATAAACACATGCTTCAGGACGTTCATACAAATATCATCAAATATTTGAGATATAAATTCACCAACATTACCAAGACAAATTTTCTTGATTTCATAATCTGGAAAATTGTGATCTTAATTAAATTATTTAAGCTAGTAATCACGCAAACTCCAGGTTGCGAATTTATAATAAGCACACATGTGACCATCTAGTAGATGCATCTATCAAAATTATAAAATATCTAAATGGTACACATGAAGAGTGAGTGGTGATGATCTAATAATTAATGTAAGGGATTCAATCCTTATTTTAGCTGGTGATGATCTAATAATTGATTTCTTTGAGAACAAGCAACACAAGAAATTTCATTGAATTGAAGAATCTTCTGGTTCTCCAATAGATATCCATGTGAATTTTTAATAATTTTTATGCAACATAAGGATTTTATTGACCCAGGATGGCCTAACCGGTCATTGTCAAACAATAAAAGTATTGAATCAGTAAATTTCAGGTTTATTATAACATGTGCTTCAATTGTATAGTACAAACCAAAAAGAAAGATATGCAATTTTTTCATAGCACATTTCATTTCTACTGTTACATAAATATTCAATAATTTTCTAATTTATAGTCTCAAAATGATATCCTTTTCAGCGGATATCTTTAATAAACTTCTTCAAAATTTAGTAGAGAAAGTGTATTATTTATAACTAATTTTGTTCCTTCAGGGAGACATATATTTGCCCTACCGGAGATTTCAATTAATTTTTGCAATAACACTTATAGTATTAAGATTTATTTCTTCCAACTTCAGGTGGAAAAATATTTCTTATCATATGTATTGTTATATTGTCAGAGATATATTCTCATACCTCAGATACATTTAAATGTATATCCATACATTTTTCATTAAACAGAAAAAATATAATAGCAAAACAATATAAGATAACATTAATTAATGTAAAACAACAAGATATGCGGAATTCTAAAATTGTAATGAAGACATACTAACTAAAATATCTCGCCATTTTCTTTCTAGTTATTTTCACCGTCAACCAAACATTCAATACTTCCTTCAGGGAAGAAACCAATAGTACCGCAACTATGGTCAAAATAATTATAGATAAAACTTGTTTTTAGGATTTTCTCTTTATCTTTTAATGATTCTTGAGAAAATTCAAAAAGACTATTTAACGTACGACAGGTACGTGACCGATAGTCTTTCACAGCATAACGGTAACGTTTTATGTCATTCTTAATGTATGACTGATGTCTTTCTCTTTTACATTTTCACTAATATACTACTTCTGGTAGTGAGATGTAGTACTATAATCAAAGTAGTGTTTACTGATAACCATCATGAATATATTAGTCTTGACCATCACTACATCCATAAGTACTATTTAAACTTTTGTCACATTCATTTCAGGGAATGGAGCATAATTAATTGGACGTAATGATTCATTTGAGTAATGGCTCATTATTTTATTCAGTCATAAGAAGATACGAAAGTTGGAATATTTTTTAAAATTCTTTGCCGGTATTGCTTCTTCAGGAGCATATTTGAGGTAAGAAAAGTAGAGAATATTTTTTTTAATATGTACTCATCAATGATCCATATAATTTTTTCATAGATCTACTGGATCTTTTAAATAGAAAAATTTTGAATCCTTCAGGGATTTATTGTATTTTGTCTTTTCTGATTGTATCTTCATGACTCATGGAATTCGAATGTATTTCAACATCCAAAATCCAATATAGATTGTTTATTATACCAAGGACCATATATTCAAGTTTGGTATAATTTGACATGATTCAAACTAATCAAAATAAATTTTAATAATACTATGTTGATATAATTGAAAATATAAAAGCAAAAGATAGAAATAGAGAATATCCAAAATCTTTAAATTGTACCTTGGCTATGATAATTAAAATTCTACATATCTTCGTCATGTTGAAAGTACTCTACGTACCTTTGCTGTGTTGATTTAAAATTCAACCTCAGTTGGTCAGAGTCTCGTACTGATAACGTATTATAAAACAAAGTCAAGATTAGTAAACTTGAATATTAACTAAAGTAGAAATATAGTAAGTGTAGAAAAATAGAGAAATATTAGATCATTCTCAAATCCTTTAACTTTTATTAGCTCTACCAAAATGAGTTACCAAAGGCCCCTATTTATAGGTTTATAAGATAGGAGATTCATAAATATGATACATGAATCACGAGAATTAATAAACCTTCACGGGAATCAATAAGTCTTCACAAAATTCAAGGGGCTGAATATCACATTAACTGATGTGGTTGGGAAGATAAATGGACATCCACTTTTATAGAATTCATAACAAAATAACTTCAAGTTATGTATGTTTGTAGACTTAATGGAAAATCTTTTTTATGCGTTTAATGTCATACATAAAATAAAAATGTACTTATTTAGTTAGAAGATATTCTTTGTTTCACCTTTTTCTATTAATTGCAAAATGACAAAAATATTCTTGTATAATATGTATTTAAAGAAAAGCTATTTTACTTGCTAATTTTGTATTGAATATCCTTACTTTTTAAAAAATGAAATGAACATAGAGTAGTTAGTATAAATTTTTTCCTTTTTTAATTAGTTTTATAAAAGAAGAAAATAGTGTATAAATTGATTAAGAAAAATTTGTAATTCATGGGGTTATCTTATAGCCACGAAATTAAAAATCAAAAAATCAAAAAATCAAATAAATATACGGAATCATAAGATATGAAATAAAAGAAGAGTAACTTTTCTCACAAAATTTTTGAAGGAATTTTTGTTAAAAAAAGTTTCCTTGTCATTCTTTCATATTCTCTCCGTTTTATTTTATTTAGTATCGTCAAATTTGGACACAGTTTAAGAACAATTGGTGTTTGACCCACTAATAAAATGTTTTTTTCATAATTGTCATTCAATTAAGATACAAAATTTATTAGTTGATTTTAAAGTTTCAAATTTCTAGTAAACTTAAAATGACTTGTGAAAGTAATTAACATTAAAATATGAATTTAATACTATATTTTTGAAACTTGTGTGAAGGATAAAATAGGTAAAATTACCTTTAAAAATTTACCATTTTAAGAAGTGACAACTAATTTGAGATAAAGTAAAATAGAAAGATTGATATATAAAATATGACGAAAAAAGTAATTATTTATATTATAAATTTTTTTAAAAGGGATAAAGTGTATACATTATTTGACTTCAGAGAAACAAAATGCAACTGATATAGAATTAAGGGATAAACTATAATTAACCCTACAAATAATAGATGTGAAATAATAAAGACAAATACCACTTGCCCTGGTACTGTTTTGTTTTGTTCATATCCAACTGACATGAAGAAGTAAAATAACCCAACTACTCCCTTCTACTAGTCAAACTCTAACCCTTCCACCCTCCCCTTCCAATTTCTTTGTCTATTAAGTGGTGTCACATATATCACTTATTTAAATAATTTTACACAAATACTTATTATATTAAAAAGTGTCACAGGAAAATTAAAACTCTAAAAAAAATTATAACATACACGTATATCTACAAAGCACACATAAACTTGAATAGGTCAATAACCTTTTTTTTTTTAAAATTTTATCTTAGAGAAATTTTCTTGAATATTCTAAAGTATAAATAATTAACCTCGCCCCGATCTTGATCGTCTTTACAAAGATAATTATGCAAGAGCAAAAATGTGAAACACATAAAATATCGAGATAGCTTGCACGTTTCTAATTTGTCAAAAATCATATAAAATTGTTAATGCAATTAAAAAGAGATTCTTGAATCCATATATGATCCCATGGAGGAGTTCTTCGGAATATAAAAAAAAAAAAAAGTTGAATTTTTGAGTGCCTACCACTTGTTTAATCCTTTTAACACCACTTGTAATCTTATCCCGCCATAATTCTACTTATGTGCTCAATTAAGACGAATTAAGCATGGGCCACTTTGAATCAACACACGAGCCATAATAGGCCCCATATATAATTTGTATCATCGGAATTGGCAAGAGAGACTCTGCGGGCCACATCTCTTAGATTTCGAGCCCTCTTGTGTTAAACCATGCGTGATGATTATGTTTTTTTTTTTTTTTTTGAGGAAACTCCCTTCAAGATTTTTATAGTATAATAATCATTCGTTTTTAGTATCAAAGATATTATAATCCAAATTAATAAAAGGAATAATAATGATTGAAATGTCATATACTACAATGAAAAACTGGATATATAGCTCGACATTTTTTTTTTTCCACTTCTCTTTTACTCTTAGAGAAGTAAACTCATATTTAATAAATAACAAGAGAAACATCTTGTTATCTAAATTAGACTTAAAGAGAAGTAAACTCATATTTAATAAATAACAAGAGAAACATCTTGTTATCTAAATTAGACTTTATTATCCTATAACTCGGTAGTTAAGAGTCTTATTTTCTCGTCTTAAATAAAATATGGATATCGTGTACCATTCTTCTTTAATTTCTTTCTTCCATCTTTGAACATGATGTTTTCAATACATTTTAAATTTTTTACTCATAAAAGGTTAATGTCATGAAAAATTTTAAACGAACTTGATCCACGACAATATGATATGAATTTAATTTTTAATTAAAGGGTTTATGAAATATTGTTATAAATTTAATCCATCTAAGAATAGTAAATGTAAGTATCGGTCACTATTAGCCCGAGTTCTCATCAACTTTTATGATAATGGGGGCCGAAAGAATGGTATGTCTTCCTTTGCGATTTATGCTATGATTTTTACAGTCATTGCTGCAACTGTAGCAAATTATTATACGATGTTGAGTGAGGAGCATTATGACACGTACATAATCATAGACCATTTTATATTTCAATCATGAAAGCTGGGTATTGGATTGGACGGTGCAATCAACTCAATTTAACCACATTCATGGTTCAAATAATCAAATATTTCAGGAATTTGCACATGTATTTATATGCTTGCTCTATCTTTGCTTGTCCTTATTATTTTTTACACTTTCTGTACATGTAAATTCGGATATGTAAAGAGCATTTGATGTTATTGATAGCAATAAGATTCTTCACTCAATTTTTTTGTTTTATTTACGTTTAAAAAAAAAAAAATTCTTCGTTCAACAATTCACTATTAATCATGCATGAGGGTGGACTTTCTTGTGCAAAAAATATATGTAATGTCTTTTTGTAATCTCACTACTGTTCCCACCGGTCTCGTTTTCTCTATTTCTTTTTTTTTTTTGGGTGATATGCTTTTTTTTGCTGTCATAAAATACAAGAAAAATGAACGACTCCAATCGAATTGTTATTGTCTTTCATTATTCACTAAACAATATTAATTTCAATCATATTTATACAGATTTTGTAACCATCTTATTCAGTACATAATACTGCGATATATTTAGCCACGACAAATTGCATTGAATTTAGCAACAATAGAACCACGTCATTTTTAGTGACAAAATAGCAACGGAAATTGTCACAAATAGTAACAAAATCTATCTTCCTGGAGTTAAATATTTTATATTGGTTCCAACGAAGTTAGCAACGAAAATTCGTCCACAATTTTAAAAGAAATTTCTAAATTTAGAAAGGAATTTACCAAACAATTTTGGGAAAAATTTTAAAATTATTTTTAGCCATGAATTTAGCATCAAAATTAATAAGTTTTTATTATTTCATTTTTTGTTTAATATTTATATAGCTATTAGCTTTTACAATAAGGCTTGGTTTGTTGTTGTTGTATTCATATAGCTTTTACCAATTTATTTGAATTTAGAACTACACACAAATAGAGAAGTGTGGAACAAAATTGAACGAAATACAATTATATTTAAAATAAATAATTATTCTTACCTAAAAGTGTTGTCCACAAACAAAAGAGCAAGAAAATAAAGTAGCTACTAGAAGATCTGGATAGACCGTGATTGGTGAAGGTCCTCTCGAACTACTAGCATGGTCAGGGCCTAAAACCTTATCTTGTATCTTGTTGACAATCCCAAGCACATCATGAGCAGCATCCTGCACTCTTCCTATAGCTCTCTAACCTTTCGGTAGCTCCTCATTGAACGTGATTTCAGACAAATTAACAACCCTAAAATAAATTGGTAATTAGGAAAAATAGTTTAAAACATATAAAATAGTACTAATTACTCTTAAATACTAATGAAAATAATAAACAAGCAATTAACCCTAAAAAAGTACTATTAACCCTAAAATGAATTAGGTACTTAGGAAAAATAGTTTAAAAACATATAAAATAGTAGTACTAATTATATTTAAATAGAACTAGAAAATAATAAACATTCAATTAACACTAAAAATATTACTCTTAACTGTAAAATGAATAGATACTTAGGAAAAATAGTTTAAAAACATATGAAAGTACTAATCACCCTTAAATTAATTAAGAATTATAAACATTCAATTAGAAGTCTAAAAATAGTACTATTAACCCTGAAATGAATATGTACTTAGAAAAAATAGTTAAAAATATACAAAATAATACTAATAAACATATAGGGAAATAAACATTCAATTAACCCTAAAAATAGTACTGTTAGCCACAAAATGAATTGGATAATTATTTACAAAAAATAGTTTAAAATAATCAAAGTTTATAAAAGTTTTGGTAGAATTTCCCCCATATTTTTACCATTCCCAATATTTAAAGTAGCCAACAACATTGAAAAAAAAAATTCAATTTCCAAATTTAAGATTAATACAATTGTATAAACCACCATATGCCAAAATATAAACTAATTTGAACAAAAATGCAACATAAACATATTAAACTTTCTTAAATAGGCAGCACCCAGTGAGGATCAATCCGCAATTTAATTAACAAGATAAAAATAGCCAGTACACCACAATGGTCACTAACATATGTTTATTACACTAAAACATGCACTATACTACAAATTACCCAAAAAATACATCAAATCTGCACTAATTTACTAAATTATATTGCAAATACATTAAATATACACTGAACTGTAGTAAAATTGCACAAAGTACACCAAATAGAACTTATCATCTTTACACAAAATAAACCACAATACAGTAAAATTCTTCTCAAAATACCATTGTTCTACATTAACACAAAAACTTACATACTTTATTTATATTTAATGCAATCTAACATTTATAATATACTAAATTATCCTTACATTAAACTAATTTGGTTAATAAAACTAATTTGACTTAACCCAAATGTCAATGTTATTATTTTAGTTAATAATAAACCTAAATTGCCCTAATTTACTAATAATACTATTAAATAAAATTTATAAAAAGTCAACAAATATTAAAACTAGAAAAATAATAAAAGAATATTAAAATAAATAAAAAATTCAAGAGAAAAGAAAAATAGAACATTAAATCGGGAGAAATAATAAAAAAATAAAAATTAAACGACTTTGATAAACAAAACCCATAAGTAACCTATCTAACCAACAACCAATCTATTTTAAACTTAATACCTTAATTAACTCATAATATCCTAATGTTTGAAATTTCTCAACTAAGTAATTTATGTCAATCATTAAACTTTGAATAACCTAATTAAGTAAAATTACAATTATAGTTAACCAAATTAACCATAAAATAACAGATTTATTTCAATTAACTATAAATTAAACCATGTGACAAAATATGCCTAATTAACCTAATAAACCAAAAAATCTGCCTAATCTAAATCAAACAGTCCATTGAAAAACAAATTGACCGTTTTTTTGGGTAAGGTAGTAACGGAAGCTTTGGATGGCTACTAGGGCTGGCTCTGGCTAGTGGCTTCAGATGGCGATGGTGATGGCGACTTCAGGTGGTGGTGGTAGAGCCTTCCATTGTGATGTTAGTAGGTAGTAGTGGGTGGAGAAGAGAGAGAGCCATGAAGAGGAAAAGGAAAGCTGATAGAGTGGAAAGAGAGAGACAAAGAGAGAGAGAATGAGAGAAAGAGTAGAGAAGGCGGTGGTTGGTGGTGGTGGTGGTGGTTTCTGGTGATGGGTGGAAGAGAGAATGTAAAGAGAGAGCAAGAGGGAAAAGTTAGAGGGAAATTCATCTTATATGTGGGAAAAATATGAGGAGTATCTAATAAGACACGTTTTGCAACATAATTAGCCACGAAATAGTTTTGTGGATAATTCAACATAGCAACAAAACTATCCTTGAAAAATGATGATTACCAATAACTTACTGAATTTAGAGTGGAAAGAGAGAAACAAAGAGAGAGAGAATGAGAGAAAGAGTAGAGAAGGCGGTGGTTGGTGGTCGTGGTGCTTTCTGGTGATAGGTGAAGGAGAGAATGTAAAGAGAGAGCAAGAGGGAAAAGTTAGAGGGAAGTGGGAAAAAATGAGGAGTATCTGATAAGACACGTTTTGCAACATAATTAGCCACGAAATAGTTTGTGTGGATAATTCAACATAGCAACAAAATTAGCCTTGAAAAATGATGATTACCAATAACTTACTGAATTTTAGCAAGGAATTTTGCTACGAATTTAACGAGTCAGTCAATGCCTAACAATTGTGACTTATATTTAGCTAGGAATTTGGCAATGCACTGCTTTTTGCTTGCTAACATTAACATATACATAACCCTAATTTGTATCATAAGAAATTTATGGCTAAATTCAATGTTACTTTATAGTCACAAATTTAGCCACTAATTTTGCCTCGTGAAGTGAAGTAGTGGTTGTACCTTCTACCAACCACATGAGTTTTCCAATGTATTTAACTATGAAAACATAAATTTGTTGCTACATTTGTTACAAAATAGCCAAGAACAGTAATTGTATGGAACTTGTAATAAACCTTTCCACAAAAATGGCAATGACTGTCTTCCTCTATACACTTCAACAAATGTAGCCATGAAAGTAATTTTGTTGCTAAATTTGCCACGAAAAAAGCAACATCGTTGTCATTGCAAATTTGGCCACATGCCCGTGCGTGCACGGTAATTTTTGCCACAAATTTAGCTACGAATCCTACTTGGCAAATTTTGTCACCTAGTTAGCCATGAATTTTGTCAAGTGAGTCCTTTCTTTTTTGTGGTAGATTTCGTTGGTAATTAGCAACACGAAATTTTTTTGGGGCTAAATGCGTGTTTTTTGTTTTGGTTAGTTAGTTTAGTTAGTATAACTCATTTAATTTAATTCTTTTAGATAACCATCCGCTTTAGTTGGAATAATATGCGAGTTGCAATTCAAGATTTAATCTTTGCAAATAATTATTTTGTATGATAATAATACTCTTATTCATATAAAACTTTATTACTTCTCGATTAGTGTACTTGTTATTGTAGCACACATCAAGTTTTGGCACCGTTGCCATGGTTTGATTGAGTACAAGGTTATTAATTTGATTGTTGGTTCACTTATTGTTTCAATTTTTCTATTAATTTGGGAATTTATTTTCCTTTTTGTTTTGTTGGGTGTGCAGTACTTTGTTTATCTTGATTTTGTTTTTGGTTCATTACTAGGAGCAAAAGATTGGTACTTGAGGATTTTGATCCAGAAATTGAGTGATCGATTAGTCAGATAAGAATAGTTGCATGTTTAAATGAGTAACGGTAGACTACAAACAGAATAGAAGAAGAAAAAAGAAGAGGTTAATCAGAGAAGAGTAATTCCAGAGGAGTAAAGTACTATGAGGGAATTTGTTGCACCCAATAAGATGGGGGCTGATTCTAGTATTCAAAGGTCAACTGTTCAGGTAAACATTTTGAGATTAAGCTGGCCATCATCACTATGGTACAATCTTGTCAATTCAGTGATTCACCTCTTGAAGATCTGAACTGTCATCCACCTAATTTCTTGGAAATTTGCAATACATTTCATTCCAAAGGGGTGTCTAACAATGACATTAGACTGAGATTATTCCCATTCTTAGTTAGGGACAAAGTGAAGAGTTGGTTGACTTCTCTGATTCCAGGGTCAATCACACCATGGGATATGATATTGGAAAAAAATTTAGGTAAATATTTCACTCTTTCTAAAATAGTGAAGTTGCATAAAGAGATTATGTTTTTTGTGCACAATGAATTGTAGAGTTTGTACGGGGCATGGGAAAGACTTAAGGATTTGTTGAGTAAGAGTGTCGAATCATGAATAACCCTTATGGTTGCAAGTTCTGACGTTTTATAATGGATTGAATTCGTCTACAAGGAATTTAGTAGATGTTGTTGCTAGTGGTACTATTATGAATATCATCGAAGAAAGCTTATGAGTTGTTAAAGGAGATGGTGACCAATGCATGTCAATGGTCTGATAAAAGATACAATCGAAAAGAGTTGTTGGAGATTTTAGGTTGGTGCAGTCTACTGATTTTACTGAACAATTGCCAGCTTTGCATACTAAAGTTGACAATTTTAACTTTAAAGCTACCACTGTTTGTGATTTTTATGGAGGAAATCATCCAAATCGTGAGTGTAAGAAAGGTAATAGTAATCAATCCATTTTTGAGAATACTATTTATCTATCTAATGGTCTTAAAGGAATCGTTGTTCCAACAGCTATAATTCAGGGTGGAGAGATCATTCTAATTTTTCATTGAGTAATCAAAGTCAGCAATGTCCATCGATGAATTATCGATCACACCTACATCCAATGTAACAATCCAACAGGGAATCCAATTTGAAGGAAATAATGATCAAGTTTATGATGAGAATGAGCTTCAATCAAGAATTTGGAAGTGCACGTTGGTCATCTTTCGAAGCAATGGAAAAGAGTCAAGGTATCTTGCCGTGTGATACTAGTAATAATTCTAAGAAGCAAGTTATGCTACCTTGAGAAATGGCAAGGTGGCAATTCAACAAAAAGAGATTGAGTAACCTGTTCAAATTAATGGTGATATTATAAGTAAATCATTTTATAGAGAGGTGTCTGAATAATCTAAAGGAAGACCAAAATACACCATTCCTATAAGAAGGAAGGAGAGTGATGAGCCAAGATATGTTGAACTTCCTAAGGCTTCTACTGCTCATTTTCCTAATATGCATGTTAAGAATGATAAATATTTATAATTTTTGAATTTTTTTTATTTATTTGGAAAACTAAGTGTTAACATTCCTTTTGTAAAGATATTAGAGCGAATTCCTTTTTCGTCTCGAATGCTAAGTTTGTGAAGGAGATTCTTATAAAGAAGAAAAGCATTATGGAGGACAATACGGTAATGTTGACTGAAGAGTGCAGTGCTGCACTTCAGAGATCTCTTCCTCCTAAGGTTAAGGATCGAGGGAGTATCTTAATACTTTGCATAATTGGTGATTTTTATTTTGGTAGGTCATTATGTGATTTAGGAGTTGGTATTAATTTAATGCCTTTGTCCATATACAAGAAAATTAAGGATGAAGGATGTTAAACTGGCATCTATTTGTTTACAATTAGCTGATAAATCCATGAGTAGGCCGTTTGGATTTATGGAAGATGTTCTTGTGCAAGTGGATAAATTTATTTTTCCATCTAATTTTGTGATTTTTTGCATAGATGATGATGGAGATATGTTGCTAATCCTAGGAAAACCATTTTTTTACCACTAGTAGGCTGTGATCAATGTTCCAAATGGTAGGGCAGAGTTGCGTGATAAAGAAGAATGCGTTACTTTGCAAGCATTTTCAGCTCAAAAAGATGTCGAAGGAGTTATGTAATGAACTGAGGGTGAATGTATTTTTGGAAGGTCAGCCTTTTGATGTGGGGAAATGCTCCAATGCATATGAACAAGGTGGTAAGATGACAAATGGTAGTAATTGACAGGAAATCCGCCATGGCAATTTTCTGTTAAGGTTAATAATTTTCATTGTGAGTTATTTAGTAGTGGAGGAGTAGATTAGTCTCTTACACTAATTTACTGGTTGTTTAGTAATTGAGTTAAGCAAGTGACTATAAATGAGAACTATTTCTATCCTTACTCTTTATTTTGTTGATTTTTGTGTTAGGTAGTTAATCTTGATGTTTTTATTAGTTTTTGTGTTAAGTGTTATGTTTTGTGTTTGTGTTGGTGTTTAGAGTGGCCAGAGAAACACATTTAAGCTAAATTTTGAAATTTTGGAAAAAAATTATTTTCTGGGCACAAAGTTGGGCATTTATAACAAGTATAATTTTAGAGCCCCAGCGCTCATATTATTTTTTAAGATAAAGTTATGAGTTCCATGGTGTTCTGTTTTGCCTTATGTGAAACCCTACGTAGTTACATCGTATCAGTGTTAAAAGCCTTAGCAATTCATTTAATTTTCATTTCAAAATTTTCCACTTTGATTTCTAGTTGTCTTCTACTATAATTTTTACTTCTATACTTATTTTGAGCAGCGTTGAAAATATTTGGGAGCTTTTATGATCACTTAAGTGCAAATTCAAGGTGAATTTATATCTAATCCGAATTGGGGTTTTTCTTTTTTTGAATTTTGGGTTTGATTTGATTACAACTATTTCTAATCACTCCAGTAAGTGGTTAAGAGTTTACTTGATCAATCATTTCCAATACTGTTACCGAATTTTTAAGAGATAATTTTGAATTTTTGGGTATTTTTGATTGAACATTTTGTGGAATTTGTAGTTAAATTGTGGGATAGTTGGATTGTACGTGACCTTGTTGCATTGTTTGCTAATGATTTTTGCTCATTAATTGAGTTGGTTTCAAATTGTTTGTTGAAATTTGAATTTGTTGGGGGTAATTTTGGATATTCTAAAACTTGTGGGGCAACTGTGTTATTACTTGAGCTACTTGTTTATTTACATCCATTATGACTAAGAGGCAAAGAGTTCCTAGAGTTTCTAGCATAGTGGAAGCATTTGATGCCTTTACATTTATTTCTCAGGATGCTTTTACCAGATATCAGATATTGTTAGATAACATTGTTGCTACTTACGTGTATTTGATTTTGTGGAGAGTCAGTGATATGGATCCAAATAGCCTGAAAATGTGTCAAGATGAGGAGATGAAAGATGGAGCAAGCATGGATTCACTCTTGCCAAGATTGGAGTACATTCGTGGTATTTCGATCAAGTTGGATTGGACTATTCTCAATTCAATAATACATGAAGTCCAATTCTTCAAAGTGAAGCACAAGTGGAGATCCTTTAAGTGCAAGAAGGCCGGACTTCCTTTCAAGTTTATTTTAGTTTGGTCTTTATTATGTAAAGCCAGATGGGCAATAATAATTTAAAGTGTTGTGCATATTGGGCTGATTTTAAGTTGGTTTTAAGTTGGGTTTAGTTGTTGATTTAATTCTTAGTTTTTAGGCTCATTAATTAGCCTTAATAAGGCCCATTTAGCCCAAATCTTGGGGCCACTTATGACTGAACCCTACCACTTATTATTGAATTGAGAATAGTCCAATCCAACTTGATCGAAATACCACGAATGTACTCCAATCTTGGCAAGAGTGAATCCATGCTTGCTCCATCTTTCATCTCCTCGTCTTGACACATTTTCAGACTATTTGGATCCATATCAGTCAGGCAGAGTATATTCCTAACAGAAATTGTTTTGAGATTGATTTTACTAGACGTGGTTGGGGCACATTTGGTACCCATATTCAGCCTAGCATTTCTCTTTGATACGTGCTAATGCTACTAGGGGTGCAAAGAGAATCGTGATGGTAAGGGGTGGTCAAATTTCTTATTCTAGAGCTATTATTAGTACGATATTAGAGATCTACTGTTGTTGAGTAGGACATGTATGGTCAGTACTTAGATGATACATCTATTGATCATCCTACTATTACTCTCTTTTTATGTGGTAAGCTAGTTAAGTGGGAGATGACTAATAGGGGAATGGTGTACAAGCAGTTTCTTAGAAAAGTGTTACCTCTCTGAGTTAGGGTTTGGTTGTACTTTATTGTTGCTTACTTTTATACTATCCAACATACGAATCAATTGGGTTTTCATAGTTTAGTTTAACCGACCAATTCAACCGAACCAAATTAGTTTTGTTTCAGTTTGGATAATTGATGTTCAAATAAACAAAATAAGAAGATTGGTTATATAGTTCAAATTTGGTTATTGAAAATCAATAACCAAATAACAAAATAACCAAGTTTTTTTTTTTTTTTTTAGTTTTTTGGTAACTAATTCGATATATCTATTCATTCAATATATAGATATTGTTGTTCTTTGTAATTTTTAGTTTCTAGTTTTAGTTTTATTAGTTTTAGGGTTTTTTCATTATTTTTGTTAGTTTTACATTAAACTTTACACTTAGTTTTCACCTAACTAGTGAATTTTGATTAATTGGATATATCAAAAAAAAATTTGACTAACCTACTAAGCGAAGAAAAGTTTGGTTTGGATTTGAGTTTAATTTATTGCACCAAAATCCCAAAAAAAAAAAACTGAAAATTTTTAATTGAATCATCAAAAATTGGCTAATGGACACCTTTACAAGTAATGTGACTGTTGTCAGGGCTTGTTTACATTATTGTTTGATGATAGGGTTATCAGTTGATGTTGCAAGGGTGATCAGTGATGAGATCCATCGTAAATGCCATCAAGATACACCTACTCTTCGATTTCCTTGTTTAATATCAGAGTTTGCTAGAGAGCAGGAGTGCAAGTTGATGATGGTATGGATGTGGTAGTAACTCCACAGGCTTCCTTTTTGGGGAAGCTATTGAAGATTCTATAGTGAGAGCATGGCAAGTACAACAAACCTATAGACTAGTTTTGTGGAATACACGCATGAGGAAGGATCAACTTCTTAGCAGACGGAGCAACCTATGTCTTCTTTTTAGATATGCAAGATGATGGTTATTTTTCTAGATGGATGCAGCAATTGGACGCAATGTAGAGAACCACTATGGCACATTATGCTACTGATCAGCCACCGTTTTCTCCACTAATGCCACCTGCTGGATTGGATCCCGATATTGCTACAGAGAGCTATTGAGACTGATGATGAGGCAGCTGATGTGGACATTTGATGGCCATGATTTTAGAGTTTGATTTAATTGTTTTGGTTTTTATTTTAGTGTAATTTATTTGTTTTTATTTTCTTGAGTTTCCCTTAATTGTTTTTTTATTTTAATGTAATTTTTTAATTTTGTTTTTATTTTCTTTGTATTTGTTTAAGTAATGGTGATGTACTTATGAAGTTCGAATATTTAAGTTTTAGTATTATATGTGGAGTATGTTGTTGTATGTTTTATGTTTAGTGTTTATGTTACTATTGTTATGTCATATTGTATGTTATATGTGTTTATGTCCAATTAAGTCTTCAGGAACTAACTTATAAAAGACTCCAGAGTTACTAGATAGAAGAAGCCTTCAGGATTTTGATACTCCTTTTGCCTGAAATATTGTAGAGGCTTGCTTTCCAATTAATAATTAGCTTTTATTTTAGTTTATGTTTGATGTTGTTATTTTTCAAGGTGTTGTTGATTCCATTAGTTCTTTCTTTGTCCTGTTGGGAACAGGGCTCATGTTCAGTATAGGTTGGCAAGAGGTGGAAGTTTTATATTTTTTAAACAATTTTTTAACATTTATTTTTTAATTCCATGTTTTTTGCAATAATATGTTTCAGTTAGTGCTTAGTTTTCAATTTTGAGAATTTCTAGGGTGGTGTATAGGATTCTTTGATTATTAATCCCTTTGATGTGTGGTTTTGTTATTTTTCTTTGTTGAGATTGTGTTAGTTCTATGAGTGTTTTGATGAGTTGTGCATTATTCTTGTGAGTGTCGAGTATTTATCTAGAATTTACTTGAGATTTGTCATAACTTGGGATATGAGTTGGGAAGATATGGAGTTTTTGCTTTTGCGCCATATATACGAAACTTGGATCGTAGTAATGATCTAAGCCTTCTTTGGACCACTTTTGTGCCTAAATTGCCCACCTTGATTTATTTATCCTTAATGTCCTTGTTAAGTTTATCTGTCCTATTTTTGTTGTTTAGTCGTGATAATATATTTAGTCGATTCTTTTGTTTTTATTATCCTTTTTCTCACCTATCACCATTAGACATTTGTGATCTATTGTACTTTTGCACTGTTGGTGGAGAACGGTCTGTTTTTGAGGAAATATTGTGCAAGAAAGGAAGATTAATGCTTTTCCTAATTGGAGGGAAAGCAATACAAAGAACAAAGCAAAAAGGAAAATGAATAAGAAAGATGAAGAAAAGAGGAAAAAAAATATATGTCCAACGAAAAGAGAAATACATAAACGGACATTTATGTTAGTTAGCCCAATGGATGTGCTATGTGGTAGTTATGTATATGTCATGTTTGTCAATTGAAGGGATGCTCCCTTGTTTTGGGATGCTGTGCATATACTTCCTTTTGGTTAATTTTTGATCTATAGTTAGTCTATCCATATTTATCCTGCCTAGTTCTTATTATTAATTAACCCTAGCCCCTTGAAATTGCTTTCTTAGTTTTTCTAAATCTAGTTTTAATCAAATTTTCTATTAATCAACTCTTCAAATAGTAATTTAACCAAATAATCAGTTAACCAATCCTTGTGGGTTTAATTCCTACTTCTACTTGCTATTGTTTGATCAAGTATACTTGCAGTGCGTCATCCAGCAAAAAATAGAATTTAGGTATTTATAAATGTAGAACTAGATGTGATTCGTATCAAGTTTTTTGTGTAGTTTCCAGGGATTGGTTTTCGACAACATCGATATAATTTAGTTGGAATAATACTTTAAAGTTCTTTGTTTTTTGCATAGTTTTCTAAATATTTGAAAAATCCAAAAAAAGTATTTCTTTCATTTTGTAGTTGTATTTCTTATTTTGAAAATACTGAAATTATTTTTACTTAATGGATAATTTAGACTAACTAGTACTCCAAACTTTCCTACTTTTCTTATTTGTGTTTTTTTAGTTCTTGTCATTTGTTTTTGTTGTTTTAGTGTATTTTTATCAAAAACAAACAAGGAATGAATTGGAATAATTTAAACCAACGAAATTATCATTTTTATGATAATGGAGGTATGACCAAAGAGTATGTTTCTTGTGATTATTCTCCCTATCCCTTGGACTATCAAATAGGATGGTCTACCATCCATATTCTTATGAGAGCTATCAAGAAAAGCCTCATTCATTCCCTCCACCTCAAGAGCCTTCATATAAACTAACGGAACTTCAATTCTTTCACCAACCCAAGAAGTTGACAACACAAGATTGGTGGAAATTTTGATGATACTTCAAGCTAACTAAGCCAAATTCCAAGAAGTCCTATCCCAAAATTGAGAAGACAAAGTCAAAATTAGTTGAGGATAAAGCTAAACTCTTGGAGTACCAAGACAAAAGCATCAAGTAATTATACGACCACTTTGTCGAGCTCCAAGGAATGATGTGTGGTGAAGACCAATTGACTCTTACACTCCCAATAAATGAAGAAGACAATGGACACTTTCAGTATCAATATGAAATAGTAGAGTCAAAGAGCATGAACAATCGATAAGAATCAGTTGCAATCGATAAGAATCAACAACTTCCTCACCTCTCTTAACTATCATACAAAAGGAAATGCCATTTGAAGTATTCGTTGACAAAGAACTGGTTCAAGAAAAAGAAAAGAAATAGCATATTTGGGAAGAAACTAATTATGAAAAAACTCTTGGATTTGAATTTCAAACAACCAGGACACTTAACATTTGTTTGGAAGCAAGATGCACAGATACCTAGTTATATCATTTTATAAACACCTAAACCCTATTATTAATTAGGCGACATCCTACAAGTATAGTTTGCCAACTAGTAGTAATACAAGGGAAGTAGGGATCGTACTCACAAGGATTGTTTGATAATTATCGATTATTTGGTTAGACTATTAGTTGAAGCGGTTGATTTAAAATATGAGTTTAATTGAAACTAGAACTAATGAAACTAAGAAAGAAATTGAAAGACTATCTAGTGCATTAAAGTAAAGATTAACATTAAGAAAGCAAGTAAAATAAAAGCATTTTAAGCAAGCAATTAATTGATCTAACTACTAATTATCACTAAGCAAGCACCATTAAAGAAAACCCATTAATTATTCAAAGAAAGTATGTAATAAAGAAAGGATTTTTAAAAAGTAATTAACTATCCTAAACTATAAATTAACACTAAGAAAGTATAATTAAGGAAAGCTCATGTACTAATCTACCAATTGAACAAAAAAAGCAATTAAATGAAAGTCCATAAATCTATCTAAACTACAAATTACTACTAATAAGCATCTTTCAAGAAAAGGCATGAACTAATCTAACAACTACATTAAGAAATCTTAATTGATGTAAAAGAATCAATTATATGAAAACAATTAAACAAATTAACTAAAAAAACATGAAATTGAAGCTTAAATTAAAGAAAACCTACACTAGGAGTCTTCAATCTACAACTAGGAATTGAAAATTATAACTACACTACATCTAATCTAAGAAACTACAAATAACTACTAAGAAAGAATATTTTAAGAAAATCCATGAACTAAACTAACAATTACACTAAAACATCATGTGAATGAAGCAATTATATGAAAACAATTAAACTAATTAACTAAAAGAATATGAAATTAAAGTGAACTTACACTAGGAGTCTTCAATCTACAACTAGGAATTGAAAATTACAACTGTACTACATCTAATCTAAGAAAATTCTCCCCACAAGGGGAGGAAAATGAAGGAGAAACTAGTCTACTTCTGCTTTACTTCTAACCCGAGCTATCTATCTAGTTAGCCTCCAAAGAGGTGTAGAAGATGTATTTATAAGGTTATGGTTAATGGAACAAATATCTTCACAAAATTACAAGAAGCAAAAATTTAGCATTCTGTCTGTGCATCCATATCACGATATGGATTTTCACATTATGATATGGAGCATTCATATTGTGATATGGATATCCATATTGCAATATGGAGCCTTCATTAGCAGACCTAATTTCTCCATTTTGCCCCTTTCCTCCTTAGATCTTTCATTTATTAAGCTCCATACCCTTTATTCTAAACCTACAAAAAAACATAAACCTAATAAGTAACAAATTATACTAAAATTAACACAAATATGATAATATTCACACAAATGCAAATGCAACTACTAAATACAATAAAACTAAACAAAAACACATAAATCTAATAAAAAATCCAAAAAATACTAACAATAAGCCAGTTTAAACAAATAAAATAACTCTGATTTACTAGAGTTATCACAACCCCAAACTTAGTATTTTGCTAGTCGCGAACAAAACAAGAAATAAAAAGGACTCTACTAAAACACAAAAAAAAAAAAAAAAAAAATCACCACCAAAGATCATGACCATAGGAAAGATGAATAATGGATGTACTTATGAACAATTAAGAAACCTCTTAAGGGACCTCAAATACCATATGACTATTGAACTATTTCAACTAGTCACTCCAAGTTTTCAAATTTCCCAATAATCACAAGTTCAAATGCCACAAAAGAAGTCAAAAACCAAGTATTAACCATTCTAAAAAAAGTTTCCAAAAATCAAGTTTCTGTTAGCCCAAAGCAACCTAATAGGGGGGGAGTGAATTAGGTTATCTCTAAAAATCATCCTTTTAATGTGCTTAATGGAAATTTAAACTTTATGCATGAAATAAACACTTAAGCACAAATAATCAAAGATAAATATTCAATCAATCAATCAAAGCTCAAAGACAAATAACAATAAGAAAAGAGTGAGTCCATCTAAGAAAAAACTTTTTTCTCCTCATTCTCTCTACATTTTCTCACTCTAAAAACCAAGACCTAACAAACTCTTTTGCTTTCTCGGCCATGGCCGATCAAACTGCCCTTCAACTGCACTGGTTGAAGGGCAACGAAAAACCTGTGGTTGAAGGGCAACGAAAAACCTTTGCACAAGCGCTTCCGGATGGCCAAAATTCAGACATTCCTTCGCCAAAATTTGATGCACCCCTAAAGGCCCTCCAATCTCACAAAGGCGAACCAGCTGTTTTCTTTTCAAATGATGAAATTCAACAACTTGCTACACCATTTCGTTATACTTTGGTGGGGAACTTTTCGAGGGGGAAACCGAACATGGAGACACTTCGCAAAAGTTTTCACACAATAGGATTCAAAGGTCAGTTCACAGTAGGATATCTTGACTATAAACACGTCCTCATTCGATTCTCATTAGAGGAGGATTATCTTCGTTGCTGGTTGAAGAATACATGGTTCATCAGTGGTCATTATATGCGAGTCCTCAAGTGGCACCCGCTCTATACTACTGGTGAGGAACCATCCATAGTCCCTATTTGGATCACTGTCGAGGGACTCCCAGCAATCTTCTTTAATAAGCACGCTGGCTTGTTTTTTTGCCTCGCTCAAGCTGTTGGGACCCCTCTCAAATTGGATATGGCAACTGAAGAATTTACTCGACCAAGAGTTGCAAAAGTGTGCGTAGAAGTTGACCTCCTGTCCTAACTCCCTTCAAGGGTGTGGTTAGGGGTGGGAAAGGAGGGTATTTGGCAAAGAATCACCTACGAAGATGTACCATCCTACTGTACAAAATGCAAGAAAATTGGTCATGCTATTGAATCATGCAGGGCGGGTGAACTGCTTTTAACCAAACAACCAACGGCTCCAGGTGAAAACATTCCAAATCCAGCAAAAAAGACTGCCCAAAAGTGCGGGATAGCTGTAAAGTATCATGAAGCAGGTCCATCGGGAACGAAGCAAGTAACATCAACTACTCTTGTTGACAAAGGGACGAATTTGACCAGCCATGCTCCACTTGATGTTGTCCAATCAGCTGTACACACGGTTGATCCATTACCAAGTGTTTCACACGGTGCAAATGGCATACAAATGCGTGGTGGTAGTTCAACCCAAAAATAGCCACAAGATGAGGCGGCACCACTACTCGTGGAGGAGCAACAAACACGGATGAGGGATTATCCCAACAACCCGCAATTCAAAATTCAAATCCCAACAAACATGGAATCACTCCAACAGCCCAGGATAAGGTTAATAATTCAAATCAGGAGATAGATTCTAACCAACATGAGGATATCTTGGAAGATCAAAATTTGAATCCTTTGGCTACTAGGGCTACCTCGGTTTTGGAGGAGTTACATGATGTTTCGGGTGTCCTAAAGGAAGCTGAATTTCAGCCAAAGCATCCCCAAACTCGAACCTCAAATAATCTTTCATTGGATGATTCCAACATTTCTCACGGTAAATTAATGGAAGAATTACCATGTTACTTTTCTGACAATGACTCTCCTCATGCAAACCATGCAACAACTGAGGATATTCAGCCATCTCTCCCCACCACACAACACGCCGGTAAGTCCTTGTCCAAAAAGAAAAGGCGAAAAAGAATTCATTTATTCCATGCCAAGGCCAATGCGAACTCGGTTGGCTAGAGCAATTACCACCTTGCCCTCCACCCCTCAGTGTTAAATGGATAGCATCTTAATATGGAATATTCGGGGGATAGCAAATAAACCTTCGTTGCGTAGGTTGAAATCACTCATCAAACAGCGCCGAATCAATATTCTTGCATTATTGGAACCAATGGTGGATAAAGCTAAAATTTCTTTCTTTGCACAAAAGCTGGGTTTTGAATGTTGTGAATGTAATACAAAAGGCAAAATATGGATTTTTTGGAATAGCGAGCTAGGATTAGCTCCCAACTTCAGTTCGGACCAGCTCTTACATGTTTCTATTTCTTCTTCTTCTCAAAACACTGTTTTGGCAGCTTCTATTGTATATGCAAAATGCACGAAATCGGAAAGGAGAGCACTGTGGGAGGATCTCCGTGCCGTACGACCTCAAACTCCTTGGCTGGTTAGAGGTGACTTCAATGTTATCTCAAGTTCTGATGAATACCAACCAAAGGTTCTTGCCCATTGCACCTTGATGCCATGGGTGAATTCAATGATTGTCTTCATGATTGTGGCTTGATGGACTTACCTTTCCAAGGTTGTAAATTCACTTGGCGTGGGAATAGGTATGGTACCATGGTATGGAAGCGGCTGGACAGAGTTGTATGCAATGCGGAATTTGTGGCAGCATTCCAACATATTAGTGTTGAACATCTCCTCAAGACGTGTTCAGACCACTCCCCACTCTCTCTCAAAGCTATTCCAGCAATAATACTAGGTCCAAAGCCATTAAATGCCTTAACATGTGGATTAAACACAAGGATTTTTTGCAGGTCGTGGGTAACAATTGGCAATTGGAATGTACCGGTGCCCCTATTTTCATCCTCGCTTCCAAACTTAAAAGACTCAGAGCCGAGCTCAGGAACTGGAGTCATACGGTGTTTGGTAATGTCTTCACAAAGGTGCACAAGGATGAACAACAAGTAAAGAGTAAAGAAGAAGCTCTCTTACTAGATTGATCACAGCCAAAGTAACCAAATTGCTTTGGCCCATGCACAAGCTACTCATATGCGGTGTCTTGCGGAAGAGGAGACCTTTTGGCAGCAAAAAGCAGGAATAAAATGGCTAAAAAAGGGGGACCAAAACTCAAATTTTTTCCACTCCACCCATCTAGCCAAAAGACAGCGATTGCGCATCACTAGAATCAAAGTAGATGGGAATTGGACTGAAAATACGCATCTCATTGAAGAGGCCGGGGTTACCTTCTATAAGGAACTCTTGACCGCTAACAACTCTGCAGCCACCCATCGCTTCTAGACCACCTCAAGGGAAAAGTCTCGATTAAGGATAATCAGCACTTATTATCCAAGCTTTCCATGAAGGAACTGAAGGAGGCAATGTTTTCTCTCAATCCAAACAGTGCAGTGGGCATTGATGGCTACAACGGGACAAGAATCCACTTAAGGGACATTATTCACCATGATCTCCAATCAATTTAGATGCGTGATTTCCTCAAAGGTGCAAAGTCTGCCCTGCATGTTCACAAGCACCCTTATTGTACTAATTCCAAAAGTAACCAACCCCAACTCCTTTAGTGATTTCGGCCCATTAGTTTGTGCACTTTTTTAACAAAATTTGCACTAAAATCATGTCCAATCGCCTTTCCCGGAGGCCGAATTCATGGTTGGCAGATGCTGTTCCTCTCACCTGGAGGCCGATTGATTCTCATCAAGCACATTCTAAGTAGCATCCCAATTCACTTATTGTCAGTACTTTTACCCCCAAAATCAGTACTTAAAGAGTTGGAGCGTCAATTTGCTAATTTCTTTTGGGGTTGCTTGGATGGGGTGCTAAAGCGACATTGGATCTCATGGGTTACAGTGTGTCGGCCTACATATTCAAATGGTCTAGGGGTTCCCTCATTGGAGGAGGTGGTTCGTGGCTTTGGTATCAAACTTTGGTGGAAATTCCGTAAAGGCAAATCCCTGTGGTGTTCTTTCCTTCAAATTCGTTACCTTAACAGTCAGCATTCCACCTTGTATGCCTTAATCTCGGCATCACCAGGTGACTCATATAATTGGGAGAGAATACTGTGAGCTCGTGATGATGCAAAAAAATGGTTGTTATTTCTCCCACGTAAAGCGGATTGCTCCTTTTGGTTCGACCCATGGACTGAACATGGGCCTCTATCCCACATGGTTGAACAAGTCTATGATGCACAGCTCAAGGTTTCACATGTTGGGGTCACAATGGCTGGAACCTTTCTCTTCTGGATGAGAAATACTCTAATGAGGAGTTACAAAACATTGCAGCAATTCTTAGCTCAAGACCACTCCTTCTGACCGACGAACCAGACCACATTGTTTAGACCCTCATATCTAAAGGTTCCTTCTCACTCTCATCCACGTACCCCCCTAAGGTGCGGATACTCTCTCGGCAAATGATTTGGGACAAGAGACTCCAGTTGAAGATTTCCACATTCATGTGGAAATTGCTGAATAAACGGCACATCTAGATGATATCTTACGGAAAATTGGATTTTCATTGTGTGATTTCACATTCAGGCCTCTAAATGTTGGTTTTGTTGTCACGAAGAATCCTTGGAACACTTTTTTGTGGAATGTGAAATATCACGACAAATCTGGCTTTTCTTTGAAGGCTGGCTGGAATTGCCTATTGCTCCATCTACGACTATCTTGGATAAGCTAAATGCTTGGTGGTGGGCTGCTACACCTTTATTCGCAATTGGAGTAGTTCATAAAATACTCCCTTGCATAATATGTTGGTTCTTATGGAAAGGCAGGAACATGGCAGTTTTGGATGGAAACGTTAGTATTGCAACAAGGATTACCGCGACCATTTGCTCTTATTTGGTATCTATCATTTCAATCCACCTCTTACAAAGGTATCCACAGCCGATGACATGCTACTGTCACGGGACATTTGTAATCAACTCATCCAAACCAAACCAAAAAAAGTCCTAGCCGTCAAATGGGACTGCCTTCCATACGGTTTTCTTAAATTAAATGTGGATGGTGATTCCAAAGGAAACCCAGGAATGGCAGCAGCTGGCAGCATCCTAAGGGATCACAATGGACAATGCATCTGGGCGTTTTCCATTGGCTACCAACAACAAACAAACTTACAAGCTGAGGCATTGGCCTTAGTAGATGGACTTCAGATGTGTAGTAGACTGAATGTGCACTCACTGATTGTTGAGAGTGATTCCCTTGTATTAGTTAACTTTTTGGTAGGCTCATTGGCATCGATTTGGAGTATTGATTCCCAACTGCGATTCATCAACAGCTTTTGCACCGGGAAAGACATCAATTTCAAGCATTATATAAGGAAGCTAATCAAGTTGCTGATAGTTCAGCTAATGAAGGCATTTCAAAACCTATGTATGTTGAATATGATCGCTACACCATTCCTTACACTGTTAAAGGTTTGGTTGGCCTAGATGCTAGGGGTTGCCCTAATATTCGATTTTGTAATCAATGATCCCATCAATAAATTAGTTCGTTTGCTTAAAAAAAAAGAATAATAAAAATTGAGATAAGGGCAGGAAAGAGGGCTTATGAGGGAAACCCTCTGACTGACTAACCCTTGAGTTAGGAGTTGTTGTTTTCTTGTTGTTGAAAACTAAACTTCCAAGCTCCTCAAGCTTGAATTATACATCCACTAGTAGTGTCTCTTCAAAAATTCAAACTTTAAGTATAAAATAAACACTTAAGTGCAAATAATCAAAGATAAAAATTCAATCACTCAAAGCTCAAATACAAATGAGAATAATAAAGATTGAGAAATATAATTTCAAACCAAACTTCCAAACTCCTCAAGCCTGGATTGTACATCCACTAGTAGTGCCTCTTCAAATAAGGTTTGGCAATAACCTTTTTGTACACAAAGTAGGATCACCCTTTGCACTTACTAAGTCCCTCTAGTTGAGTCAAAGGGTTTTACACCATAACCTCACTTTTGTACATTTGTTATCCTTCTACTCTCACACTTGAAGATTACTCACTAGTCTACTCTTGTTCAGACAAACTCCCTCTAGTTGAACCTAGAGTTCTATTCTACCCAATAGATTAACCAATACAACCCACTCTAATCTTGCCTATTTCTCCACAAATAGCTCTTACAAGTGGTCGTATTGAATGTTGTAGTTTTTCTTTACATTTTTAGGCTAGCGTATTTATAGATGTCCAAAAACTGCCTCCAACAAGTCTCCAATTGCTATTTTCTATTTATTGAAAAAGTAGCGTCCAAAAGAACTAGCCTTGTATCAGACGACTTCAGGTTCTTTGTATCAGACGATCACCATTGTCCGAAGTGTTTTCCTTTCAGACAATCATCAGCATTCGTAGAGTCTTCTAGTTGTTTTCTTGATTATGTTCGGATGATCATTTACGTCCAAACTTTTCTATTTTTCTGCACACTTGTTTTCAAGCCGTTAGTACGATTTGGTCTTCATCAAAAAATGATTATCATAACTGGGGTTCAAAAATCTCGCCCTTTTTGATGATGACAAATCAAATGGACAATTCTAAAAACAATCATAAAATACGAAGCACAAGACAACAAGTTTTGTCCATTATATTTCTCCCCTTTTTGGCATCATCAAAACAGTAGAGTAAAAACCAATTTAGGCTCCCCCTAACTTTAATATCTCCCTGAATTTGATAGCCCAACAATTCTCATTAAGTAGCTCTCCTTAAAACATGCATGTAATTCCAATGAGTGCATGGGAAAAATCAAGTTGAAAACATTTCTTCCGCAAGGAATTCATGCATAAGATTAACATCAAGGCATTTTTCACTTGTTCCTTACCAGAAGAAGCATATGTGATGCAATTTCTTGTGAGTTAAATTAGTTTCTAACATATAAACCATTTGAAAAATGAATGCACCTTGGTTTCTAACATATAAACCATTTGAAAAATGAATGCACCCCCTTTCTTTTACATGAAGTGACTTAATTTAGACAAAATTGGGGGTAATCAAAATCATAAAAAAAATATGAAGATAAACACATTCCTATCACATAATTGATTAGTACACAAGAGGTTACATGTCAAATAGGCAATCAAAAGCACATTCTTGACTATGATAAGAATTTTAAATGTTACCCATCTATGTCATCTTAGCTTATATGCTTTGAATAACCTCCATTGATGATCCATCTTGAATCTCTTGGTTCTCTCCAAGCATACCTACACACAAAATTAAGCAACAACTTTTGGTACCCATACTTTCTTGGGTCCGCTTGAGTGAGTCAATTCACTTAATATCCATATAGATTTCATTCCCAATTTTTTATTTCTTTTAACATAACAGTCTTTCTTCACATGACCATGTTGATGACAATAGTAGCATAAAATATTCTTATTGTCATACAAAGAAGATTTAGATTTAACAAAGCACAAATCATCCTTTCAAAAAGTGATAAAGTTCTTGTTGACAAGCATTTTTCTAGTCCTTCTCTTTTCAACAACATTTTGGTTTTCTTTTTGCAAGAAAGAATTAAGATCATCTATTCTTTTCTTTAACAAAATTTGTTCTTCCTTGATCTTTGCCTTTGCATCCAATCCCTTTTTCTTCAGTGCATCATTCCATTTTTTTCTCAACATATTATTTTCTTGTCAAGCTTTGGGTTAGCATTCAATAAAGTATTAATCTTAATTTTTAGCTCCTTATTCCTAGCATATGATTCTTTCAAATATTCAAGCATTTTAAAATAAATGATTCAACATCATCATCATCATCATCATCATCATCACAAGAATCATAACTAGAGGATACCTTCTTATCTCCAATGGCCATGAAAGCCATTTGGGCCGCCTCATGTTCTTCTTCAACTTCTCCATCCGAATTGCAATTGTCCCATGTTATTTGGAAGTTGTTGAAGTGAGGCTTCCTTGACCCTTTCTTCTTCTTGGATGGACATTCATTATCAAAATGTCCCGCTTGGCCATATTCACATCATTTTTCACTTGGCTTCTTGTTTGTATCTTTTTGTGAAGCCTTCAATGCTATGCTTCTTTTTTCCCTTGCCTCCTCATCATCTTGTACCTTATATTTTTGCTTCAATTCAAAAGAGGTTAATGATGTGATTAGTTCTATTGAATAGATAAAGAATTCAAATCTTTAGACTCTTCTATGGCAATAGATTTATTTTCCCATTTCTTATATAAAGAATTCAAAAATTTTCTATTTTTCTCGCCTAAAGAATATTCTGTGCCCACAACTTCCAAATCCGTAATAATATTATTGAACGTACAACACATCTTATCAATATTCTCATGAAGTTCTATTTTCAAGGATTCATATTTAGTCACAAGAAGTGACTTCTTTTGCTCTCTAATATCTTCACTACTTTCGTGAATTTCTTCTAATCTATCCCAAATATCCTTCGCCCATTCACAACCCTCTACTCTAGTGAACTCATTCACATTTAAGGCACTATATAAAATATTCATAGCTTTAGCATTTAAAGATAAATTTATCCTATCTTCTAGATTTAATTCATGTCTAGTTTTAGGCCTTAATGTATTTGTAAATGCATCAACAATATTAGCTTCTAAAAGACCTTCACTAACAATAAACCAAAATCAATATTATCACCATAGATTGAATAAATATTTCCATTCTTTCCCTCCAACTAATAAAATTAACACCATTAAATATGAGAGGTCTAGTAATAGAATGCCCCTTTAAAAATAAAGCATTATTGGTTGCCATAATGATCCTTTCTCAAAAGTTAGTTAAGCTCAATATTAGAGACCAATCTTTGATACCAATTGTTGGCCCAAAGTAATCTAAAAGGGGGTGAATTTGGTTGTCTCTAAAAACAATCCTTTTAATGTGCTTAATGGAAGTTTAAACTTTATGCTAAAATAAACACATAAGCACAAATAATCAAAGATAAATATTCAATCAATTAAAGCTCAAAGACAAATTATAATAATAAAGATTGAAATAAAGAATTTCAAACCAATCTTCCAAGCTTCTCAAGCTTGGATTATACATCCACTAGTAGTACCTCTTCAAAGAAGATTTGGCAATAACCTTTTTGTAGACAAAGTAGGATCACCCTTTGCACCAACTAAGTCCCTCTAGTTGATCAAATAGAGTTTTACACCGTAACCTCACTTTGGTATACTTGTTATCCCTCTTTTCTTACACTTGAAGATCACTCACTAGTCTACTCTTGCTCACACTAACTCTCACTAGTTGAGCCAAGAGTTCTATTCTACCCAAACCAATACAACCCACTCTATTCTTGCCTATTTCTCCCTAAATAGATCTTACAAGTGATTGTCTTGAATGTAGCAGTTTTTGTTTACATTTTCATGTTAGGGGTATTTATAGATGCCCAAAAATTGCCTCCAACAACTTTCCAAAGGCTATTTTTTATTTGCTGAAAAACTAGTCGTTAGAGCTTTCAGACGACCGATGCAGTAAGTATGCATTCGAAAGAACTAGCTTTTGGACCTTTTGAACGGTCGCTGCTAAGCTCTGCATCTGAAACTACATCCATTCTCTAGAGGCTGTTTTGTCTTTCATTCTTTCGGATATCCGAGGCTGCATCTGAACCTGTGTTTGGTCGATGGTCAGTGACTTTTAGAATTTTGGGTGCTCAATTGATCGGACGCTATTCTTCGCTCGAGGTTGCTTTAGGTTTTCCATGTCAGACAATCACCATCGTCCGAACTGTCTTCCTTCCAGACGATCATCAACGTCCGTAAAGTCTTCTGATTATTTTCTTGATTGTGTTCGGACGATCATTTACGTCTGAACCTTCCTATTTTTCTGCACACTTGTTGTCAAGTCGTTAGTACAATTTAGTCATTATCAAAACATGATTATCATAACTGGGGTTCAATAGTTTCATTCATTCAAAACATAGTTTTTGCCCAAATCAAAAGGATTACCAAGGTATTCAACCATGCCAGCAAGGCCACATGGAAATAGAATATCATTAGGAGTCTACCTATACACACATGTCATATAAAGTTGGGAACATCAATCTATCAAGAAGTGAGAAGCATAATATCAATGATAGGTACTATATACATTTCCTCCTCGACTTGTTGATAGTCTAAAATGTAATTCCTAATGGCTTATTTCGGAGAATAAAATGATTCACATGGGTATATGTCAGAATCCTGTACTCGCCTTATTACTGCTTTAATGGCTTATTTCGAAGAAAACAACAGGGTACATGCCAAATCCCGAACTCTCCTTATCCTAAAAGAAAAATGGTTTTTTTTCATGGTCCTAAAATAAGGAAGAGGTGTAAAACATATCCAAAATTAATATTCAAAACCAATCACTCACAAGTCAGAATAACAATCCCTATGCAAACACATAAAATGTCCTAAATCACTTCTATCCCATTTGAACTACTTTTTCGAAAGACAAATTGACTAACAAATACAAGTGATTCGATCAAAAGTAATGTTTCAAATGAACTATTTCAAAAATGTGAATCCACCACTTTTTGATTAAATAGTAATACATGGTCTTTGAAATAATTGAGTTGCTAAGGAACTACACAACACACACCATAATCCAGTGAAATGCCCAAGTTAAATAATTTAACCATATGGTATTACAAGTTATTTGTTATCATCAAGTACTAATTTAATCAATAATTTCCATCCAAATGTCATTAGACAGATATTTACACGCATAAAAAATACCATTCCTGACACAAAAAAGGACACCTCCAAACTTGTCACTTTTATTCTAATGATGAGTAAAGCTCATCGAACCACTCACCCCAAAATTCCAACAAATACAAACAAACACACGAACAAATTCAAATAAACAAGTCACCAAGAGCAATATTAATCCAAAACCAAGTAATCATCCATATAAGTTCAAAATTCAAGCACTAAAAAAATAGTTTATTTGGTATTAGCTTAAAGCCCTTAGCCAACTATTAAAAATAAATAACCAACTGAAAATTCATAAAATAAGTATAAAATAAAAATAACAAAAAGCGAAAGGAATAAAAAGGAAATTGTTGGGTGAAAATGTTTCTATCTTAAATAAAGATCAAAATATTGGAAGAGTTGAATGAAATAAGGTTTAAGAGGGAAAATTAGAGCCTTTATGATAACTCTCGTAAACTAGAGTTATTTTCCTCTAAATTATCTATAGTATTTTGATAGTTTAAATTCCGAAATTAGATAAGTAATTGAAGATTTTAGTTAATTTCTTTCATATGTATTTGTATTTTCGTTCTTGAATTAATTATGATAATTTTGTGTTAAATTTTTAGTTTAATTAAGTGCTTAATGGTGTTGATATTATGCAGGTTAAAAATTAAAGGTTAGAAGCTGGAAGGAACAAAACTCAGGGGACCAAATTGCAAAATGGATGAAATGAAGATTGGTGGAAAGAGAGTCGAGATTGCGGTCTCGACTATTCCAGACCGCGATCTCGACTCGGGAATTAGTTTTACTATTTTAGAGTTGAGAACGCTGTCTCAAATGTTCCAGACCTCGATCTCAACTCACTGAATGTTAAGTTGTAGGGCAATTTTGTAAACTTTCAGCCAGAAAACCCTTAATTTTGCCTTGTGTAATGCTGCACTATTTAAGCTAAGTAGAATGAGTTTTAGAGAGAGTAGATAGTTTTAGAGTAAAATAGTTTTAGTTTAAGTTCTAGATAGATTAGGATAGCTTAAATTACAAGTTACTTTTTCTAATAGAAATTTCTCTTTACTTTCATCTTAGATCTTCTTTAAATTTCTTGTCAAGTTTAAATTTTTATTAGATAATCGTAGTGGGTTCTTCGTAAGCTTCGCATAGATATAATTTTTAATTTCTTTCTTGTCCAATTGAGTAAAAATTTCTTTACTTTCAAATTAGGTTTTTAGGAAAATTAGGGTTCTTATCAATTTCTTGCTTTCTATTTAAGAATTTTCAATTTCTAGCTTTAATTTCTAGTTAATTCTTAGTGGGCTTTCTTAATTCCAACCGAAAAATCCAAAAATATTTAAATTTCTAGTTTAACTCTTTCTAATTTATAATTTAGAAATGAATGCTTTTACTATTCAAAGTTTCTCTTTTGTAGTCTTTTTAGTTGAGTGATTCACTTGTTTTAAATTTTAGTCTTAATTTGATTAAATTAGGTTAGAATTAAAATTATAGTTTTCATCAGAAAATAGAATAGTTCTATCATCTACCAATTGATTTAGCTTAACTACACAAGTACCCTTAAACCTTGGTAATTGCAATCAACAATCGTTGTGGGAACGATCCCTACTTCCCTTTGCTACTAATTGACAACCGTACACTTGCGGGATGCCATCTAGTTAGTGGTACGTTTAGGTGTTTCATTGAATTATAACTAGATGTATTAAAGAGGCATCAATTTTTTGGCGCCGTTGCCGGGGATTGTTTTCGGTTTTTGGCAATATCAAGCGCTTTATGGGTCGTGTAGATTAAGCACTTTAGATTAGTTTAATTTAGTTTTTAATTTTGTTGATTTTTATGTTTGATTGGTTGTCTTGCGGAATTGACTTGGAACTTCAATTGACTATTTTGGTTTTGTGTAGTGCATGGTAAGAGGAGCTCAAGAGCCATTCATTTGCTTAGACAAGGAAATCGAGAAAGAGCTAAGACAAATTCGAAGGTTAAGAAGGGTGCAACAAGAGCAAGAAAGGATTATTGACTTAGAAATGGCACATGCTAATGCTCATCAAGGGAATGTGAACATGGAGAACGAAGAAGAAGAAGTAGGTGGAAATAATGGAATGGGTGGCTATATGTATGGAAATGACATGAATGGGAATGGAAGGCCATTGAGGGAGTATGCTTTACCTAATTTTGATGGGCCGAACTCAAGCATTGCACGGATGCCCGTGCAAGCCAACAATTTTAAAATCAAGCCTGACCTAATCCAAATGCTCCAAGCCCATGCCATGTTCGGAGGTTTACCAAATGAGGATCCCTACACACACCTCATAAATTTTGAAGAAGTCTTGGACACATTTAAGTTTAATGGAGTACACCCGGATTGTGTTCGGATGAGGGTGTTTCTGTTTTCTCTTCGTGATAGGGCAAAGTCATGGTTGCAATCCCATGCCCAAGGAACATTCACCACTTGGAACCAACTTGCTCAAGAGTTCTTGGCGAAGTACTTTCCTCCCGCAAGAACCGCTAAATTAAGGAATGAGATGATTTTCTCATCGTTCAAACAAGATGTTGGTGAAAGCCTAGGGAAAGCTTGGGAAAGATTCAAAGAGTTGCTAAGAAAATGCCCGCATCATGCCATTCCTTTGTGGCTTCAAGTTCAAACTTTTTACAATGGTTTACTTCAAGAGACGAAAATCATCGTAGATGCCTCCGCGGACGGGTCTATCTCATATATGACTCCGGAAGAAGCTCAAGAGTTGTTAAATAGGATGGCATACAACCACTACCATCATGGACCGATAACTCTACCGGTGGTTCAACATCAAGCTAATCAAGCCAATGTAAGTAGTGGAGCGTTGAATATAAACATGCAAGACGCCCTTTTAGCTCAACAAAGCATGTTCAGGAATGTGATGAATAACATGGCAAAGGCGTTGGAGAATCTAGGGAAACCTAGTAGTGTGAATGCGATGACTTCTTTTCCAACTCAACCAAGCATGACATGTGATTTTTGTGGAGGCGGCCATGCCAATGGGAATTGTGAGATGCTATATTGGAGCTAATGAGCAAATCAATTATGTGGCTAATCAATCTTCATTTCCAAGGAACCAATCCGGAGCTTATGGGAATACTTACGATCCTTCTTGGAGGAATTACCCAAATTTCTCATGGAGTAACACCAACAACCAATCAAATCCTCCTTACCAACCAAATCCCCCACCTCAAAATGCCCAACACACTCAAGCCCCGAATTCTTCATCTAGACCTTATCAACCACCACATTAAAGAAATGTCCAACCCAACTCACATCAAAATTTCCCCAATCCTTCTTTTCAAAACCAACTACAAATACCTCATTTCCATTATGCAAATTCTTCCCAACCCATGTACCATGATCAATATGCTCCTAGAGATAAATTGGGTGAAGAAGGTTGGAGAAGAAAAGCCGAGTATTTGAGAAGGGAATTGGATAGGAAAGCAGAAGAGCATAAAAGAGATTATGAGAATTTGAAGGTTTCGACAAGAAATTTGGAGATTTAATTGGGGCAATGGGAAAGGTATAACCTAAATTCTTATGAATAATGACAAACCTATTGGGGCATTTTCGGGTGATACTATTCTAAACCCCAAGGAGCAATGCAATGCCATATCCCTAAGGAGTGGAAAAGAATTGGTTGAATCCAAGGAAAAGAAAAAGGTGGAGGAAGGAGGAACAAAAGTCCAAGGTAGTTGAAAATGAAAGGAAAGTGGTTGATGAAGCCAAGAATGAGCAAAAGAATGAGATCAAGGTATCCAAGAAGAAGCATGTGAAGGAACCTTTGAAGATAGATCCATCAATAAAAGTGCCATACCCTCAAAGACTCATTGATCCAAGAAAGGAGGAAAAAGACAAGCAATTTACCCATTTCTTGGATATGTTGAAAAAAATTAATGTCAACATTCCTTTGATTGATGTCCTCACCAAGATACCTAACTATGCTCGTTTCATGAAAGATCTTTTGGCAAGGAAGCGAAAATGGGATGATGATGAGAAAGTATGCCTTGATGCCCAACGTAGTGCCGTTGTTCAAAGGCGTTCAGCATATATGCCCCCTAAACTTAAAGATCCCCGTAGTTTTATGATACCGGTGAATGTTGGAGGAAAAACGTGGCATTGATCACTTTGTGATTTTTGGGCAAGCATAAATATCATGCCAAAGGCCATCTATGACAAGTTAGGGATCAACAATGTCAAGCCAACTAGTATCACACTCTAATTGGCAGATTTATCTGAGAGGAAACCATATGACTTGTTGGAAGATGTGCTTGTACAAGTTGAAAAGTTGGTATTTCCTGTTGATTTCTTTGTGCTAGATACGGGTGAAGAGAATGATATTCCATTGATTCTAGGGAGACCTTTCTTGTCGACTGCTCATGCATTAATTGATGTGCACAAAGGGAAGTTGATCTTACGAGTTGAAAATGAATCAATTGAATTTGACGTGTTTGAATACAATGATAATATTCCCATTGTTGAAGAGAAATGTGCTAACCAATCTCTTAATTCTATCCTTGCTAGGTCAAATGATGAGCAAAATGAAGTGAGCCAAAGTCAATTCTCTCAAGCAAGTGTTGGAAATAAAGGAAAATCCGAGAAATGAATTGAAAGAAAAACCACCCGATAAGAGATGTGTGTTGATGAATGATGAAGAGAGTTTTGCAAAGAATAAGCACTAAGATGATGTCAAGAAATTGATAAGGCACAAAAAGAAAAGAAAATGGTTTGAGAAACAATTGGAGATGTTAATTGGGGCACTAGCGATGGCTAAGACTAGAAAGAAAGGACTTGTGCACGGAAAACCCGAAAATCAAGCTTTAATCATGAAGAAAAAGGGGATCAAACTTTTTCCGTGGAAACCAAAAGGGAAAGGAAGATCAATCATCCTCAATTACTTGGAATGAGGGTCATGCCATAGTCAAGCTAGTGACTATAAAAGAGCGCTTCTTGGGAGACAACCCAAGTCTTTAATTTAGTTTTTATTGCTTTCTTTTGGTGTGATTTTTAATTGTCTTGATTTTGAGTAAATTGGTTTGAATTAGGTTAGAATTTTCTAGATGTTAAAATATATATATATTGAGTTTTTGAGTTGAATAAATGGTGCTAAAGAATGAGTGAAAATTGTCATCCTAACTTGTGATTTTTTTTGTTTGTTGGTTACCCTTGTAAATGGAGAAAAGTGGTCAAGAGTAAAACAATTTCGGCTAAGAGTAAAAATTCACTTTGCAGAAATTGAGCTTGAGATCACGGTCTCAACCTCAAACTTCTGGAGAGCAGAAGCGTCATTTGGTTGAGACCGCGATCTCATATTTGAGACGGCGGTCTCAACTCTAAACTTCTGCGAAGGCTTATTTTGCACCGAGTTGAGATCGCGGTCTCAAATCTCAGACCGCGATCTCAACATCAGGCCAGATCGCTGTCTCAAAACTGAGACCGCAGTCTGGACTGTGAGAAAGTTTTAAAAAGTATCGAATTCTTCTTTTTTTCTCACAAACTCTCCCTATTCCTCTTCCCTCTTCTGAAAGCCCTAACCCCAAATCCTCCAATTCTTCTCTCATCTTCACCAAAAATTCGTCACCAAAAACTCCATACCAACCACTAATTTCACTTTGTTTTTCTATAGGGACATCAAAGCAACCATCTTTTTGAAGATTTGTGGAAGAAATTTGGCTTCAAGGGGGATTGACACAAAGGAAATTCTTGAAAAAATTTCAATTAAAAAAAGAATGGGTAATATCTTTCCTTGAATTATTAGTTGTAATGAGCAATTTTTGAAGACAATTGTGGAATTTTGTGGATTAAATTGTGAAAAATTTATGGTATTGAATTGTGGAAAAGTAATTGGTGCTAAATTATGCTAGAAGAATTTTGAATTGTCCAATTGTTGAAATTCTTGGTTTGATTTGTGATTGAGTGGAATTGAAATATTCGAACAATCTTTGGGAATTTGGATTGTGATTTTTTTTTGGTGTTGAATTTTGCTTGAAAGTTGGATTTTTGAAATTGGTGATTGAATTCCTTTTAGAATATGACGAGAGGGGTATATGGCAGCAGTGCTGAGAGAAGAGTGAGAATGAGAGGGACTTCTCATAGAGGGACTGGTTCTAGGAAAAGGAAATCCGGAGAGGGTACAAGCGGAGAAGGGAGTTCGGAACAACCATTTGAGGGTGGTGATCAAATTGAACCTCAATTATCAAGTGCGAGGGCTCAACAATTATTCAAGAGTAACGAGAAGCATGAGGTAATTAGAGAGAGGAACTTTGACCTAATCATGCATTGGGGAGTATATGAAGATTCTAAGAGAGTGATACAAGAACAAATTAGGTCAAGGCATAGGGAGGGTTTTAACTTTTAGGTTGACCCCGGGGCTACCCAGTTAGTCAAAGAATTTCATTGTAATTTATGTGAGTTAGAAGATGGCAAGGTGCGCATACGGGGGGTTTTGGTAGATTTTGGTGCTGATGTGATTAATGCATATGTCAACATACCCCCCGTACCTTCTAGTCAATATTTGGCATTTTTTAACAATAAAAATAAGGATATGGATGCAATCAAAGATGCCATTTGTGATAGGAGGGTAGAGTGGATTAAGAGTACTTCCTTCTGTCTGCCATGGAATTAAAATTTCCTCATCAAGGACTCTCATTAGTGGCTAAGTTATGGATTTATTTCATTAGTAGCCGCATTTGGGGGTCCACTACAGTGAGCTTTATCCAGAGAGACAAGATACTCTTAGTCTACGCCATCATGACTGGGATCCCGATGAATATTGGTCACCTAATTAGACAGGAGTTTTTAGAGAGTGGTAGGTTGGGACGACCCATATTTTATGCCTCTAGTCTAATTCACCATCTTTGCACCATAGCGGGTTGCCCAATTGGTCCTTTGGAATCATTGACACATCCTAGAGGAAGGATCAATCGGGAATATGTCTATAGGATGGTGAGAGAATATGAGAAGCACCACCAAGAGGAGCACCCTGCCCAGCCACAGCCACAGCCACAGCCTCAGCCTCCACCACCTCAGAGAACTTCAATGATTCCGATACCCCCAGGTGTAGTATTCAATGCTCCGGTAAGTGGAGAAGAAAGAAACGATCTACAGGGGTACTGTGGTCATACAGTCAAATGGTGATACACAACAACTTGACCGTTATTGGAGAAGCTTTAAGGGTTACTTCATTAGGCACTTGGGTCCATCCACCCACCTCCGGCATGGCACTTTGGTCCACCTCGTGGACAGTACTACAAACCACCGGCGGCTACCACACATCATAAGGGATCTAGCCACGCGGGTGCGACTGGAGGGGACATAGATGATCATCATGAGGAGGCCCAACCTAGTGATGTTGAAGAAGGTCAAGACAAGATGGAATGAAGACAAGAAGCCACCATTTGTTTGAGCATGAAATAAGATCAACCTTGATCATTGGAATAATTTGATGGATGATGATGATTTTTGCTGCTTTCATTGGACACCATAGCTTTTGATTACTTTAGATTATGTTTGTTTTATTTTCAGTTTTTGGAATTGAAGTATTTCAGTTTTTCTTTTTAAGTAGTTCAGCTAATGGCCTTAAGATGATGCCAAGTGATACATTTTGATGCTTTATGGATGAATATTTCTTTTGGATTCTGAAATTGACACTTGGTGAAGTTTGGTTATTGCCTAATAAGAGTAATATGGCTAAGGGCCCTAAGCTAATGCCATCTTTGCATTAGTTGATGAGTTGAATGGAATATTGATTTTGTTTGAAGCTTACTTAGTGAGATGCATGACATGGTTGCTCTTGACATTTTTACTCAATTTTAATTCTAGGCTTAAAAGTAGGACATAGTTTAAGTAGTTTTGGTTACTTTTGGTTTTTGTCTTGATGTTTAATTTTGGGTGAGTGGAAGGATGATTTATTCATCAACTTGAATAAAAGAGACAAGTTTGGGGGTGTTTATCTTTTTCTGTTGGAAATTGTCATTTTATACATTTTGTTGCCACTTGATGATTAATGGATGGAAAGTTGATCAATTAGGTACTCAATGATGATAAATTTTGATGCTCAATGCCTTGTAAGTTAAGTATATGATTGATTCTTTACAAGAATTTTTGTGTGAGTGAGTAGTTCATTGAATTTGCAATATGAAGAATTCATAAATTTAGCATCGCTATTTTTCAAAAAGAAGTGCTAAAATTTTAGAAAATTTTATTTGAAATGTTGTTTTTCATCAAATCATTTATATTATGTGGTTGATGAACTATCTTTTGGAAAGAAATGAGTTAAATGAAGAGAAGGAATTTTGGGACATTTCGTGTGTTTGCATAGGGAATGTTCTTCTAACTTGTGAATAATTGATATTCGAGATTAATTTTTGGTACATTTCACTCCTTTTCCTTGGTTTAGGATCGAAAAAAAAATTAGGAATAAGGCGAGTACGGGATTCTGACATGTACCCATGTTGTTTCTCCGAATAAGCCATTAGAGTAGTAATAAGGCGAGTACGGGATTCCGACATGTACCCATGTTGTTTCTCCAAATTAAGTCATTAGGAATTGTGTTTTTCGTATACCAATAATTTAAGGAGCAAATGATTGTAATACTTATCATTAATCTCATATTACTTATTCCTTGTTAGAGGAGGTCTCGTTTATTCCCGAAATGTGTGACAATTGCATTTAAGTTGATTCCTAATTGAACTTCTATTTTCATGATGCTTAGTCGAGAGAGTTCATTAACTTTATAATATTTGTGATTTGAAAAGTAATGATGTTTCAAATGAAAATAACTAAAACTTTTGGTAACTCTTTTTGAGAATGGTAATGCTTGGTGATGTGAAATCTTGTGTAGTGAATGAATTTGTGCTTCTTTGTTAAACGAAATTTCAATTTTGGATTGATTTACTCATATTCTTCATATATCACATAGTGTAGAACATTTCTTAAGAGATCGCTTAATTGTTCTAAGTACATCCATGATTCATCAAGTGTCACGTCAACTTTGGAGGTGTTTAAATGTTTGAATGTTAGTAGGTTTCGTTTATTGTTAATCTTTGTTTTGCTCGGGACTAGCAAAACGCTAAGTTTGGGGGTTATAACTCTAGTAAACTAGAGTTATTTTCCTCAAAATTATAGCATTTTGATAGTTTAAATTCCGAAATTAGATAAGTAATTGAAGATTTTAGTTAATTTCTTTCATATGTATTTGTATTTTCGTTCTTGAATTAATTATGATAATTTTGTGTTAAATTTTTAGTTTAATTAAGTGCTTAATGGTGTTGATATTATGCAGGTTAAAAATTAAAGGTTAGAAGCTGGAAGGAACAAAACTCAGGGGACCAAATTGCAAAATGGATGAAATGAAGATTGGTGGAAAGAGAGTCGAGATCGCGGTCTCGACTATTCCAGACCGCGATCTCGACTCGGGAATTAGTTTTACTATTTTAGAGTTGAGAACGCGGTCTCAAATGTTCCAGACCTCGATCTCAACTCACTGAATGTTAAGTTGTAGGGCAATTTTGTAAACTTTCAGCCAGAAAACCCTTAATTTTGCCTTGTGTAATGCTGCACTATTTAAGCTAAGTAGAATGAGTTTTAGAGATAGTAGATAGTTTTAGAGTAAAATAGTTTTAGTTTAGTTCTAGATAGATTAGGTATAGCTTAAATTACAAGTTACTTTTTCTAATAGAAATTTCTCTTTACTTTCATCTTAGATCTTCTTTAAATTTCTTGTCAAGTTTAAATTTTTATTAGATAATCGTAGTGGGTTCTTCGTAAGTTTCGCATAGATATAATTTTTAATTTCTTTCTTGTCCAATTGAGTAAAAATTTCTTTACTTTCAAATTAGGTTTTTAGGAAAATTAGGGTTCTTATCAATTTCTTGCTTTCTATTTAAGAATTTTCAATTTCTAGCTTTAATTTCTAGTTAATTCTTAGTGGGCTTTCTTAATTCCAACCAAAAAATCCAAAAATATTTAAATTTCTAGTTTAACTCTTTCTAATTTATAATTTAGAAATGAATGCTTTTAATATTCAAAGTTTCTCTTTTGTAGTCTTTTTAGTTGAGTGATTCACTTGTTTTAAATTTTAGTCTTAATTTGATTAAATTAGGTTAGAATTAAAATTATACTTTTCATTAGAATAGTTCTATCATCTAAGTTAAGACACCACCAATTGATTTAGCTTAACTACACAAGTATCCTTAAACCTTGGTAATTGCAATCAACAATCGTTGTGGGAACGATCCCTACTTCCCTTTGCTACTAATTGACAACCGTACACTTGCGGGATGCCATCTAGTTAGCGGTAGGTTTAGGTGTTTCATTGAATTATAACTAGATATATTAAAGAGGCATCACTTTACGCAACTAATGGTGTCGCAAAATCGATTTTGCATGTAAAATCAATATCACGATAAAGCCATAGTCAAAGGTCTGGTCAGCGGTCAATATTGCGTTATCAAAATCAATATTGCGATATCAAAGCTCAGAAGAAATTCCTTGACTTCTAGAAGTTTGCACCCATATCGCGATATGGGATTCGATATCTCGATATGGCCTGCCGTCTATATTGCGATATAGATACAAACTTATGCAAAGCCAAAATTTTACACTTAGCCATATTTTGGCCAAACTTTTCTCAACTTCGACCCATACTTCATCAAACACTTTACAGAAACATAAAAGCACCAATGTTAGTAAACATTTCACTCAGTTCCCTTCCATACTTTATTGTAAAAACTTAGACAAAAAATAAACCCAAATTACCCTACTTAACCCTCTATGTTAATGACTTTGAATTGCACTTGGACAACCAAAAAGCTCAAATAGATGATAGACAATATAATAGCCAAGTGAAAGAATTCAATTAAGCACACTTTGAACTTAGAGACAAAAGTTCTACTCAACATCATGGAATTCATTAACATTAAGCACAACACCAAACAAGATAAAGCAATGAGCATTTCCAAGTAAACCTATATCAATTAAACTCTTGAGTCTTATAAATTAAATTTCTTTCAAAATAAATCATAACTACACTAAGAAAGGTTCCTTGTAGCTTCAGGGGGTTCAAATAATCAAACTAAACAAAAAATGCACATAAGGTAAACGAAGTTTAACACAACAAATGGATTATCTAAATGTCCAACTTATCCTCCCAAGCTTTACTTCACACATAAGATTGACTTGGTCTCCATAAGATTTTAACAACAAAAACTACTCCTAATACATATCAAACATTTACATTAACTCCTCAAAACAGCTCAAACATTTAGCCCATAAAATTTACCATCGAGTCAAATTTCCATAATCTAATAATAAAAACTAAATCCAAGTTCAACCCATAGAGCATATATCAATCACAAAGCACAAGTCTTACACTTCCATCAACATTTTCATTACAACCAAATTTGTCCAAGAAAGTCCAAAATCAATCACCAACATCAAAGCATAAATTAAACTAATTGTTGAAACCCAGTTATGTTAATCATGTTTTGGTGATGACCAAATCGCACTAATGGTTTGAAAACAAGTGTGTAGAAAAACAGGGAGGCTCGGACGCAAATGATCATCCGAACAAAACAACCAAGGCTCAGACGCAAATGATCATCCGAACAAAACAACCAGAAGACTCCACGGATGCAAATGAGTGTTCGAAAGACAGAGCTTCGGACGATGGTAATCATTCGACTTAAATGCACAAAGAACCTGAAGCAGTCTTGGACGAAGAACAGCATCCGATCATATCTCCAGAAGACATTGCTTCGATCGGACGCAGGTTCGGACGCATCCTCAAACGTCCGAAAGAATACCCTCAGAGAACGGATGTAGCGTCGGATGCAGAGATTAGCAGCGGCCGTTCGAAAGGTCCAACGGCTAGTTTGTTCGGACGCAGAACACTGCATCGGCCGTCCGAAAGGTCCAACGGCTAGTTTTCTAGTAAACAGAAAATAGCCGTTGGAAAGTTGTTGGAAGTAGATTTGGGCAACTATAAATACCCCTAAGCCTGAATTAAATAAAAAGAGACTTCTACATTGATTACAAGTAATTCTTGAGCTATTTGGTAGAAATAGTGAGTACAAGTGTTGTAATAGTGTAGGTAGTTTTGTGAAAAGAGCTTAGAAGTGCAAAAGTTCTTCAAGTGTTAGAGTGGAGAGATAACAATTGTAACAAAGGGAGGTTTTGAGTGTAAAACTCTTGACTGCAGCTAAAGGAAATTAGTGTGAGCAAGAGTGATCCTCACTTGTGTACAAGAGGGTATTGTCTCACCTACTTTGAAGAGACTTTTAGTGGCTGAACTTCAAGTTGAGAACTTGGTAGTTGTCTTGAGAGAAGCTCTTTGTGAATGTACTCCAAGCTTGAGAAGCTTGGGAGTTTGGTTTGCATTTCTTAATCTTAATCTTTTTATTGGTTCTTTGTGATTCAATTGTTGAATCTCTACTTGTGATTATTTGTGCCTCAAGTGTTCATTTGTTGCATAAAGTTTGAATTTCCATTAAGCACATTATAAGCTTTGTTTTTTAGAAACAACCGAATTCACCCCCCTCTTAGGTTGCTTTTTGGGCAAACACTAATCACAGGCTACAAGCCTTTATCACCAACCAATTACATAAACTAAAACAATTAAACTAAAAGAAAGCATAATAAATAAAATAAAAAGAAATACTCACATAACACTAAGGAGGCTTCCCAAGGTTATTGTAATCCTGTGGATAGTGAATTTGTACCATTGTTTCGCTCTTTCGAAGTCCCCAAAGAATTTGACTTTGGCATTGGTAGATTCTACCTCTCCGTTTCCCTCTAGAAAGTATTCTTCTTCATTCCCTACTTCTCGAGCCACTTCTTTGTCCACAAACACCCCAATTGGCACTTCTTTAGTTGTAACTGGGACAACTCACGCCTACATGCATAGTGTAGAGCGACCCCATTGTTGTGACTTTGAATTCATAAGGCTCTTTAGAACCGGTTTTTTGCAAGATATTTTCAATTTGTTCTTCTTGAATTGGTTCTTCACCTATTGGTATGGGGGTTGGAGTCCATTGTTCTTCACTATTTACCATTCCCTGAATTTCGGAAAGTTTGTCTTATAACCTATTGTTGGATATATGGCTTGCTCTTTTAAAGTCTATCTATTTCTTCTTGAAGTTGGACTTATTTTTCTCGGAGTCTATCTGTCTCTTCTCGATCTTTCACCATGACTTCTCAAACTTGAGCCATCATATTCTTCTTGGAGTTCGGCCATTACTTGATGTGTCATCCTCCTTTCCATTAATCTTGCCTCATTAAATTCTTGGGTTGGTGGGTAAAAGAATTGGAGCTCCATTGGTTCATAAAATGGTTCTTGAGATGGAGGTAAAGAATAGGGATTTTTTGATAACTCTCATAAGTATGTGGATGGCTAAATCATCCCATTTGGTAGTCTAAGGGATAGGAAGAGTCATCAAAACAAGAATCATGCTCATTGAGTATACCTCAATTATCATAAATGATAATTTTTTGGGTACGAATAGTTCCAATTTGGCCCTTGCTTGACCTTGAACAAACAACAACACAAATAAAAATAAGAATGAGCTAAGAAAACACAAACAAGACAATTAAGAAAATCTAGACTACTAGCTATTCTAAACCATCCATCACCAACAAAATCTTTTTTGCATTTTTCAAAATAACAACACAACTGCAAAATGAAAATCTTTTTGATTTTTCAAATAGGTGAAAAATCTATTTGTCAAATTCAAGAAAACAAAAGACTTCAATCTAAGCTTCCAATCAAATTATATCGATATTATCGAAAACCAATCCCTGGCAACAATACCAAAAAGTTGATGGCAAACACCTAGTTATATAATTTCATAAACACCTAAATCCTACTACTAACTACGTGGCATTCCACAAGTATAAGTTTGTCAACTAGTAGTAAAGAGAAGTGGGAATAGTACTCACAAGGATTGGTCAATAATTACTGCTATTTAGTTAGACTATTTGTTGAAGCAATTGATTTAAAAGATAAGTGTTAACTAAAACTAGAACTAATGAAACTAAGAAAGAAATTTAGAGACCATCTAGTGCATTAAAGTAAAGATTAACATTAAGAAAGCATTTTTAAGAAAGCAAGTAAAGTGGAAGCATTGTAGGCAAGCAATTTATTAATCTAACTACTAATTATCACTAAACAAGCACCATTAAAGAAACACCATTAACTATTCAAAGAAAGTATATAAAAAGAAAGCATTTAACTTAAAAAGCAATTAACTAACCTAAACTACAAAAACACTACGAAAGTATAATTAAGGAAAGCCCATGTACTAATCTACCAATTAAACTAAGAAAGCAATTAAATGAAAAGTCCATAAACCATTCTAGTCTAATTAACAAATCTAAACTACAAATTACTATTAAGAAAGCATCTTTTAAGAAAACCCATGAATTAATCTAACAACTCTACTAAGAAATCATGTAAAATAATCAATAATATGAAAACAATTAAATTAATTAACTAAAAGAACAACAAACTAAAACTTAAATTAAAGAGAACCTACACTAGGAGTCTTCAATCTACAACTAGGAATTGAAAATTACAACTACACTACGTCTACTCTAAGAAACTATAAATTACTACTAAGAAAGCATCTTTTAAGAAAACCTATGAACTAATCTAACAATTACACTAAGAAATCATGGAATGGAAGCAATTAGATGAAAACAATTAAATTAATTAACCAAAAGAACATGAAATTTGAATGCTTAAATTAAAGAGCACTTACACTGGGAGTCTTCAATCCACAACTACGAATTGAAAATTACAACTACACTACATCTAATCTAGGAAAATTCTCCCCAAATGGAAAGAAAAATGAAGGAGAAACTAGCCTACTTCTACGTTACTACTAACCCTAGCTATCTCTCTAATTAACCTCCAAAGAGGTTTAGAAGATGTATTTATTGGGTTAGGGTTAATGGAGCAAATGTCGCCAAAAAATTACAAGAGGCAAAAATTTAGTATTCTATCTACGCTTCCATATTGTGATATGGAGCCTTCATTGGCAAACTTGATTTCTCTATTTTGCCCTTTTGCTCCTTGATTTTTTTATTCTTTAAGCTCCAAACCCTTTTATTCTAAACTTGCAAAATACCATAAATCTAATTAATACCAAATTATACTAAAATTAGCACAATTATGATAATATTAAATGCAACTACTAAGTGCAATAAAACTAAACGAAAAAACATAAATCTAATAAAAAGAGTCCAAAAAATACTAACAATAAGCTAGTGTAAACAAGTAAAATAGCTCTCGTTTACTAGAGTTATCAAAGCAACATAGACATACCCTTTGAATGTTTGTCAGTTTGTCCCGATAACTATAAAAGAAGTACTATATGAAGTATTCATAGAGAAAGAACCAACTCAAGGGTTGGAGAAAGAAGAAGGATATGTTTTAGAAGGGATCAGGGAGATGCCAAATTCTAATGCCGAAGTTCAACAAATACTTTAGATGCGCTAGGAAATGGAGCAGGTTCACCAAGGATTATGACATTTGTGGAAAGCTTTCTTAGAGTTGTTAAGGGGGTCTATTTTTCATTTTATTTATTATACTTTATTTTAATTTATATGCTTTAGTTTAAGAAGCCGATCGGTAATAATGGCTTGTAACCTTGTGATTAGTTTAGTTTATTTTTTATGTTGGTAAATTTTTTTCATATATTTGGACAAATTTGGTTGTTGATGGTAATATGGGATTTTTTGTGATATATGTATATGGAAACGTACTTTATTTTATGAACTTAGACTTGGTTTACTATTTCGTTGTAGAAATTCTAGTTGATGATACACTTTATTTGCTTAGTGTTTGACCTTTTTTTGAGGAATTCATGTGAATACTTGATATAGATTGGGAGTAGTCTTTGTTGTTGAATGTCTTTTTGAGGTCAACTTTGTGTGAAACTTGTTTGGAGGATGAGTTGGGTATCTAAATAGCCCTTGTGATGTGTTAAACCCTGTTATCTTTATTTGTATTTTTCTTTTTCTTTAATTATTTGAACCCCGTAATGCTCCAAGGACCTATACTTTGTGTACTCATGTTGGATGAAAAAAATAATAGACAACTTATGGGGCTCATGTGTCTTAAAGGAATTCGCATTTACATGTTAAACTTGAGTTTGTCCATTGCTTAAGATTGTGTAGTATTGTGCTTATTGTTGATGACCTCCATGATTGAAGGTTGAACTATTGCTTCTAATTTGCAATTGTGCTTAATTTATCCACGATCACATTCACTCGATTATTATATTGTACATCATGTATATGAGCTTTTTGGTTGTCCAAATGTAGTTGAAAGTCATTTCTTAGCATTATTATTAGTTAATTTTATTTTTATGTGTTTTATTAGTAGTATTTTTGTATCTTGTGATATGGGTGAGTGGTAGGATGAGTTTGTAATTCATCATTGAATAAATTGACATGAATGCTGGTATGTTTTTTATTGTATTTGGGAATGGTTATGTTATGTGAATAAATATTTTGGTAGTTGGATAGAAAATGGGTCATTTTGTCTCAATGATTATATGGATCTAATAGTAGCATATAACTTGTGGTATTTACTAGGTCATTCGATTCGAGTAGTAAAATTATACAGTTCTTGTTACGAGTACTTGTTTAAAAAATCAGCTATTCTCGAGTTCAAAAATAGAGTAGTGTGTTAATTGGTGTTTAAAACAGTTTATTTGAAATATCTTTTACTTATTCTCAAAAGTGCTAATTGTTCTCATTCAGCCATTCTTTTAAAAAAATATTTTAAATGGTTGGAGATGAGTTAGCCCATTTGTGTGTTTGCATTTTTGAAGTATTAATCTACCTTATGGGTGATTAACTCTAAAATATGATCTTGAGTGCGTTTTATTCCTCTTCCTGGACTTAGGTTGCTTATTATTCGAAAAATACAAAAAATATGTTTTACACTTTGGAATAATGTGAGTAGAGGAATTGGTATCATAAATGTCGTGCCTTTAGAGTATGTCATTAGAATAGTTCAATAAGGCAAGTAGAATAAATGTCTTCAAAATATGCCAATAGGTGCTAGTATGCCCAAAAGTTGGGGGTGTTACATTGTGCACTATCTATCATTAATATCGAATTATTTGCTCCTAACTAGATTAATGCATTTATTGCGTGGCAGTGCATATCAGATAGAGTCCTAATGATCCTTCCATTTCCAATTTATTCAGGGATTCTTGATTGTCTTTTGGTCCTTTTGAGTGATGTAAAATATATTAGAAGATTGCATAAACTAGTTACTTTTGTGAAAACCTTTTTGATTGAGGAAAATGGTTGGTAATTTGAAGGTTTTATTAGAAATTGAACTAGTTTTGAGAAAATGAATCATTAGAGTGACCATTTTGAATGCTTCAAAATTATATAGTAGTTGTGATTTTTGAGATGTTACCAAAAAATTTAAAGTATATCCAGATTCCATTACTTATAGATTGTGAACTTGGTGGCGTCTAATATTTAGTATTTTACGTCTAGTGTCTTGGGTTTTGTGTTTCTATATATGGTAGTCATTTTTTATATTCATTTTCATGCCTTAACTTTATTTTGTTAGGGATGAGCAAAACCTTAAATTTGGAGGGTGTGATAAATCTAAAAAACTAGAATTATACGTACCCTAAATTGAAAGATTTTGTTACTAGTTTCAAGCATTCTTACTGTTTTAGTGTGTGTTTTGTCTATTTTCACTTTTATATGTTAGTAAGTGTTGGTATGTGTTTATTTAGTATTTTAATAGTACTTATTTAAGTGTTAATATCTTATTTTACAATGTGCTTGTGTTTAGAATTTGTATCTTGTCTTTAACCTAATTCTATTGGGAGTTAGGTTTTCGTTGGCCTTTGTTTGTCATTGGTTTTTAATTTTTGTGAGTAATTTGTTAATGATTTTAAGAGTTATTTTAAGTGTTTATTATACTCCTTCCGTTTCATTGAAAGTGCCATATTAAGTTTTTATTATACTCCTTCCGTTTCATTGAAAGTGCCATACTTTCTTTTTTAGATTGTCCCATAATTTCTGTCGCTTACCAAAAGTAGCGAAGAATTTACTTCTACTCTTCCAAGCTTGTCCCTTATCAAACCAGAAAGTCAAAATAGTGGGCTCCTAAAATTATTTAATCAAGTCTTGCATCAAAAACTTTGAAACACGCACGTCTGCATAGGTATAAGAAACTGACTTCTAATATTAGTATGCAAACACGCACTAGTATGAGATGGAAATTTTCAAAACAGCCGAAGTTTTTATTTGACTCCCTTATCTTTCCTGCCTCCTGCTGAACGATTCAAAATTATAAAAGTTGCTACTCAATGATAAGAAAGGATTCAATTGGAACTTGAGCAACTTAAGACCGATGTGTGTGAATTGTTGATAACATGCACGACTTCCTAAAAGTGACATATTTTTTTAACGGAGAGAGCAATTATTAATGTGTGTTTTTTGTATTAGGCTTCGATAAGAGAAAATGGCGCATCAATCGGATATCGGACAAAAATTTTTGATGCAATGCAGTTAAGTGGAGCCAAGAAATGCCGCGGTATGGGATTTCATGCCTAGAAAATCCATACCACAATTCAAAATCCTTCAGAGGTAAAAAAAAATTTCCAGTTCATGGTTGAATTGTTGCTGCACCAATCTCGTTTAAACCTAACTTTACATATATCCCTTTAAGCCTCATTTTAGATAGTAGCTAGTAGTAGATAGTTAGAGTTAGAGTAGAGACTCAATCCTCCCCGTTTGGGAAGGTTGTAAGGTTGTGTCTTAGAATAGGTTTTCCTTCTTGTAATTTCTATTTCCTAGTTGAAGATTAAAGCCCCGTAGTATAGGATTTTTTAGTTTATGTTTAATTTCCTTTTCTTGGTGTTAGTTTAGTGTAGTTGGTTTAAATGGCTGTGATGAATTACTTTCTTTACTTATTTTCTTAGTTTAATTGGTAAATTAGTTTATAAGTTTTATTTTAGCTTTCTTTCGATATAAAAATCTCTTAACTTTAATTGCACTTCTTGCTTTACAAGTGCGCTTAATTTTAGCTTTATTTATGTATTTATGCTTGTTAATTTAATTATGTGTAGCTAAATATCTCTTCGATTGGATTAAGGAGATATAATTTCTACCTATGAGTAGTTAGTCCAAGTGGATGTTAATAAAGTGGTGAAAAACTAAGTAGTCATTGGTGTTTTGAGAGCTAAATGAGGAGGGTGACCAACTTTTGAACTTATTTCGTTTGTTTAATATTAAATAGAGTAATTGTGTGTTACTCCATCCTAGATCAAACCTTTACTAAACTAGGGTGGGTGGTAATTGGGGCAAGATGCCATTTTTTCTAGTTAATTCATATAGCTCCATGCTGAGAGATAGACTAAGAATCAATTGTCGGGTCAAGGAGTTGGTTGATAGTTAGGAGTGAGTCCCTAGTTATACCCATTGATTGGACAACTAATTGGAATGACAATTGTAGTAGAGATAGCATTTTCCTAACCCGGTCCACCTTTAATTCTTATTGCTAGTTAACTCTAATGCCTTTAAATTGATTTCTTAGTCTTTTTAAATTTAGTTTTAGTCAAATCTTCTATTAATCAAGTCTTCAAATAATAATTCAACCAAATATCAATAATTACCGACCAATCTTTATAGATTCGATCCCTACTTCTACTTGCTATTATTTGATTCCGTATACTTGTGGTGTACGATCTAGTTAGAAATAGAATTTAGATATGTATAAATGTAGAACTAATTATGACTCACATCAATTTTATTTGCTTTCTATGTATATTAGTAGTAGAAGAACACTTTTGAAGAGTATTGAAGTCTTGTTGAGATTGTTGATTTATGTCTGAAAGGAGTTCAAGCATCAACTTTCTTTTGTAATCTTTAATCTTCGAAGCGTTTGACTATTTATTGCTTTATTTAATTTCAATGAATTTGTTTTATTTCAATATCTTGCTTTATTTAATTTCAATGAATTTGTTTTATTTCAATATCTTGCTTTATTTAATTTCAATGAATATATTTTACTTCAATATCTTGTTTTTTAATTGTTTAAAGTAAAATATGGTAAACCGCATTGAACTCGAAGTCGGTACTACATTGCCACCTTGAACTTGTAATTTTATCAATCTACCCCTTGAGTTTTCAATCTGTACTAAATTAGTCCAAGTTATTAAATGGCAGTTAACCCTGTGAAACCTGCAATCTAAAAAGACTAAATCTCCGTTATTACTTATTAGCACCCTATTGAGTTTTTGGCACATGATCCTGTACCTTTCTTGTCCATCCATCCAACGCTATGTAAATGGACCAATTCATTCTTTATTTCCTTAAAATCGGGAACCAACAAGCACAAGTCTTTTCCCTATATGTACTTCCTTTTTTTCTTTTTCTTTTTTTTTGGTGTACTTGCTAGATAATGAGATAAAGCAAGTGTACTTGCTTTATTCCAACAAAATGTATAATATTCCGTAAAACAATTACACAAGCACATATCTTAAACTATCTTTATCTATAAATATTTTTTCTATCGAAGAGAATATTTATTGCAAGTTATTAAGAGGGATGGAAATGGATAATTCATGCAAATTCTGTTGGTGGCAGCCATTAGAGGCTGTGTCTAACTAAGGTGCCTATAATTTTAAGTCAGAAATTTGGTTCTAAACTTCTACGAAAAGCTCCATATAGGTATAGCTAATTTAGTTATACTTTGATGGTGGCAGCAAGATAAAGGTTGGGATTTGGATAGAGGTTGGAGAGACGTGAGATTAAATGGCAATTGTTACAAGAATGGATTACTAGGGGAATAGGAGAAGAGAAGGCTAGGAAATTAGTTGCAGTAATAGGATCTGTGATAGTTATTAAGGAGATAAAGTAGGGTATAGAAGGTGACGGAGGGAGAAACACATGGCACTGATTGGGGGTTATTTAGTCGGGATGTTTTTGTGAACGTGACCATTCCGCTAAATATCGGACGGACTCTTAACGGCAGGACTTATTTGAAACAAATTGAAACTTTAAGGGGAAGTGATGCAATTAGAAATTCAAGGTAGCAATGTAGAGTCAACCTATTGTACATACTATATTTTACCCAATTATTTATTTATAGAGTACATTTATTAGTTAGAAGTTGATACAGTCTTAACTGCAATTTATGAGTATATGTGATAAAAGATTCAATCTTTTGCTTATTTTGAGTGTCTATGAGAAGTTCTTAATACTTTACTATACTTGGTTGACAATTTATTGTGAAACTTATCTGAGAAAAAGTTCTGGCACATTTAATTAATTAAGTGTAGGTATGAAATGATTGATTCATGATTTACTGTAGATTCAAGTACATGATGTAATTATTTACAGTTAATTTAGAAGCATACTTGTGGATGATTGTGTAGTTGATTAAGTAGTTTGGAAGAGTAATTGATTGGACTATCTTAAGAGTAAGATTGAATTGATTTGATAAGACATTCATAAACTTGTCAGTTGAGCAAAGTCAATTTCCTCAATGTTACTTTTATTTGAATTTATCTCAGTAGGTTAAGTGCTTTAATTTAATTTTCTTACCGTTAATTAATTTAGTTAGTACAATCCATTTAATTCGATTCTCTTAGATAACCATCCGCTTTAATTAGAATTAGTCAGGAGGACAAACTGAATGTACATGGAAAATAAAAGAAAAAAGTATCTCAAGAAAAAAAAAAAAGATGGAAGTTAAGAAGTAAAAACTAACGTAAAAAATTAATAGGATAGTGGTTTAGCAGTAGTTACTTTAAGTGATAAATAAATTTTTTTTAATTTGTGTTGTAAAAATCCTTAAGTCAAGATTATTAATTTTGACTACCAAACTAACTGAAGTAGGAAATTTATAAGTATATATATGAGAAAATAGTAGAGAGAGAAATAGTAAGAAATTCTCCAATACTTTATATTATCAACTTTTATAAACTTTTCAAAAAAATTTCAAAACCCTTTCAATAGCCTCTCAAAAGCCATACAAAAGACTTGCAAATGAAGTACCAAAACTCCCTATTTATAGAGTTACAAGATAAGGGATTCATAAATATGATACATGAATCATTGGAATCAATAAGCCTTCACAAAATTCAAAATGATGAATATCACATTAACCGTGTTTAGGAAGATGAATGGACATCCATCTTTATAGAATTCATAACTCTCTTCCTTGGATGTCCATCCATCAAAGAATACGCGAAGAATTACTATCTTGTAAAAAAGCCTTACCAGAAAAAACCCAGCGAGAAAAAAACCATGGTAGAGGAAAATCTAGCATAGTGCGTATTCAATGTTTATAATACACTTTGTATTAGATGTACGCTGCCTCATTAAAAACCTTGTCAAAAAAATTCATTGGGACAAAACCATGGCCAAGAAAAAAAAAGTACAGTGTGTACTTATCCTCCCCCTCATAAAAGTATCACTTGATATCATTGAGACGATGCATCTCAATTTTACAAAGTGACTTCTCAAATGTTGTTGCTGGTATCACCTTTGGATAAATCCACTAGATTATTACATGAGCGAATTTGTTGAATATCAATTTCATCATTCTTCTAAAAATCATGAGAGAAGAAAAATTTCTGAGAATGTATCTCCCTTTAGCTAAGCAACATACTCAGTATTGTCTTTATATAATATCATTAGAAATCTCAGTTCTAATATTAAACCACATATTTTCTAGATATGTTGGTTCAATGACTGTCGCCAAACATATTCACTACTTGCTTCTTATATTGCAATTATTTCAATAATGATTGCAAGAAGTAGTGACTAAAATTGTGATCGTCTTGATATCAATTTCTTCATAACTCATTCATGAAATCAAACTCTGTGTTATATTAGATGAATGTCCAACATCTGCATCACCAACTAACTTTGATTTAGATTCGTCTGAATAAAATAGACTCATATAAATAATGTCTCGAAGAAAATTGAAGTACATAATTGATGTCAATCCAATATCTTCGTATCAGAGAAGAACTAGTCGTGCAAACGAATTTACAGTATATGACAGTACTAAGAGATATAGGACTTCAGGACTAATAAGTTCTTCACTATTCTCACGAGGACGAGAAATTATTATTCTTGACATCAATTAATCTCACAACCATTGGGATACTCAATGGATGCATTTTATCCAAACAGAATTGTTCTAATACCTTTTTAGTATAAGTTCATTGATGAACAAAAATTTTGTTCAATAAGTGCTCGAACTATAAATCTTTTCCAAGATCAATTTATTATCTTTTGAACCTTTTCAGGAGTTCTATTGAAGCTCTTCAGGAGTTATAATGAATTTCTTCAGGAGTTCAAATAATATATTTATATCATTACATATATAACAGTTATCACAAATTCTGATTTTGTGCCTTTTGTGAAAATGCATAGGCAAATTAGGTTATTTTTAGAACTCTTACTCAAGAGATACTCATTGAGGCGATTATATCATATTCGCCTAGATTGCTTTGACCTAATCCATACAAGGATTTTTACAATCTCATTGAATAATGTTCCCAGAAAACTTTACATGCTTCATACATGTTAAATCCTTCAGCGAATTTTCATATAATATCGATATCAAATAAGCCATACAAAATATACTCATTATCTATTAGACACATTTCAATTTTTTTTTGAACTGCCACACAAATTAGTATTTAAAAGTGATTACATCCACCACAAGAGAATAAATCTTTTTATAATCAATGCCAGATTTTTGCAAAAAAAATTGCTCAATAAGGTGTGATTTATATGGAACAATTTCATTTTTCTCATTTTGTTTCGCACAAATGTATTTATACCTAACCGGCTCTTACACCTTTATGAACTTTGGATTGCAGGTCCAAAGTTTTCACGTTTTGAACATGGAATTTTCTTATATTGTGTCTTTCAATCATTTCTATGTCGATAATCTGCGACAAATTTGCGTTCAAGATCCTCATTTTTCATTCAAAACATCAGCTGATATTATAAGCAATAATATGTTGTCGACAACAATCTCTTTTTGGTTCCAACTTTTTTAGTAGTGACATTATTTGTAGAGATCTCTTTGTTTTCATTAGACTCAAGTACCTAATCCACTTTTGGGATTTTTTTATTAGTTATGTCAGGGCCTCTTCAGGAGCACCTGCCTCCATTTTAGACCATTTCAAATATTTGCTCATTTTCTCTAACGACATTCTTATCATTTGGAATCGACTGGTCAGCCACACCTTATACATGGCTAACAATCCTTTAGGCCATCCTGCAGGGACACCAATTTGAATTGGAGCATTTCAGTTGGGATTTCACTTATTTAAGGTCAGTAATGAATCTGGTAGTTGATTCACAATATCTTCTGCAAATGAATTATCTTGTGAAGTTCACATACTTTGTACAATGATCAAAATATGATAATTCATTTCATTCAATTTTCTATCCAACTCTTTATCTTCTCTCCCTGATGTTGGGAAATATTTTCATTTCAATTGACAAATTATGTCGTATTTAAGTGCCCTATAATATTTCAAGATATTTAATCATAAAGGCAAATTCACATCATACATATATTCCCAACTTTCTTTTATGACCCATCTTTATGCTTTGCAGTGGAGTAATTAGAACATATACCGCAAATCAAAATTCATAGATGGAAAAATTAGGTTCCTATACAAAAGTCAATTATAATGGAGAGAATAACTTGTTGGTTTGATGCGTATAAATGCTCCTGCAAGCAACATAACATGTTCTCATAAGTAATGGTCTAACTATTTTGTAGGCATTTTATTAATAATTTTATTAGATCATTTTGTGTATGAACACGTGTTTCAAGAAGTTCATACAAATATCATCAAATATTTGAGATATAAATTCACCAGCATTATCAAGACAAATTTTCTTGATTTCATAATTTAGAAATTGTACTCTTAATCAAATTTTTAAGCTAGTAATCATGCAAACTCCAAGTTGCAAATCGATAATAAGCACACGTGTGACCATCTAGTAGACGCATCTATCAAAATCATAAAATATCTAAATGGTACATATGAAGAGTGAGTGGGCCCATATATCTCACCCTTATTTCATTCTAGAAATGTAAGGGATTCAATCCCTATTTTAGCTGGTAATGATCTAATAATTAATTTCTTTGAAAACAAACAACACAAGAAAATTCATTGAATTGAAAAATCTTTTAGTTCTCCAATAGATGTCCATGTGAATTTTCAATAATTTTTACGCATCATAATTAGCCAGGAATGGTCCAACCGGACATTGCCAAACAATACAAGTATTTGAATCAGTAAACTTCAGATTTATTGTAACATATGCTTCAATTTTATAGTACAAACCAAAAAGAAAGAATGATATGCAACTTTTCTGTAGCACATTTCATTCCTAATGTTACATAGATACTCAATAATTTTCTCATTTATAGTCTCAAAATGATATCTTTTTCAGCGGATATCTTTAATAAATTTCTTCAAGACTTAGTGAGAAAGTGCATTATTTATAACCAATGTTGTTCCTTCAGGGAGAAATATATTTGCTCTACCAGAGCTTTCAATTAATTTTTGCAACAACACTTATAGTATTAACATTTATTTCTCCCAAATTCAAGTGAAAAAATATTTCTTACTTTTGAGTATCATATGTATTGTTGCATTGTCGGAGACATATTCTCATATCTCAAATACATTTCTCATTAAACAAAATAATATAACAACAAAACAATATAAGATAACAAGTACGTGACCGATGGTCTTTCACAGCATAACGATAACGTTTATTTTCATATCATTCTTAATGTATGACTGATATCTTTCTCTTTTACCTTTTACCTTTTAACAAATCTACCACTTCTGGTGGTGAGAGTGTAGTACTATAATCAGAGTAGGTCTTTGTTGGCCCCAAAGCAACCTAAGAGGGGGGGTGAATTAGGTTGTCTCAAAAAACAATCCTTTTGAAGTGCTTAATGAAAATACAAACTTTGTGCAACAAATGAATACTTAAGCACAAATGATCAAAGATAAATATTTAGCAATCGAAGCTTAAAGAACAAATAAAAAATTGAGATAAAGAATATTAAACCAAACTCCCAAGCTTCTCAAGCTTGGAGTGCATCCACTAGTAGTGCCTCTTCAAAGAAGATGAGGCAATAACCTTCTTGTACACAAAGTAGGCTCACCCTTGCACCAACTAAGTTCCTCTAGTTGAGCCAAAGGATTTTACACTACAACCTCACTTTTGTACACTTGTTATCCCTCCACTCTTACACTTGAAGATCACTCACTAGTCTACTCTTGCTCACACTAATTCCCACTAGTTGAGCCAAGAGAACTATACTACTCAAACCAATACAACCCACAATATTTTAGCCTAGTGTAGTTTTAAATGTCTATTTCTCCCCAAATAGCTCTTACAAGTGTTTGTATTGAATGTTGTAGTTTCTTACATCACTTGGAAGTCCTTGGGCTATTTATAGATGAAAGATGTGCTGAAATTTGAGTTCTAACGGTCAAAAAAACTAGCTGTTAAAAACTAGTCGTTAGGGGTTCGAACGGTGGGTTCGGACGTCCGTTCATTCGTCCTACAGCTTGATGAACAGTGTCTCGGACGGTCATATGCGTCCTACAGCTTGATGAACAGTGTCTCGGACGGTCATATGCGTCCTAAAGCTTGATGAACAGTGTCTCGGATGGTCATATGCGTCCTAAAGCTTGACAGAAACTTACTTCATTTTGAGCTCCTTTTTTCGGACGCTCCCTTGCGTCCGATCTCCTTTCTTTCGGACACTCTTCATCGTCCGAAAGGTATTGTTCAACTTTTGGTTGTTTTTCTTGATTGTGTTTGCAAACCATTACTATGATTTGGTCATCATCAAAACATGATTAACATAACTGGGGGGTTCAACAATCTCCCCCTTTTTGATGATGACAAATCAATTGGACAATTCAAAAAACAACCATAAAATATGAAGTACTATACAAGAGAATTGTCCATTATTTCTCCCCCTTTTGGCATTATCAAAACACAAGAAAAGATACTGCAATTCAAGCTCCCCCTAAGTTTATTCTCCCCCTTGAAAGATGAATATAATGAGTACACGGAGAAAGAGAGAATTTATGCAAAGAATTATGATTAATTGCAAAGAATTATGATCAAAACAATTTTCGCTCATTCCTTACCAAAAAGCATCATCAAAACAATAAAGCATGTGTGATGCAATTTCTTGCAAAAACAAATCCATTTAAAAAAGAGAATGCTCCCCCTTTCTTTTGCACGTAGTGACTTATTATAGAAAAAATTTGGGGAAACAAATTTCCTAGCATTCTAAACAAATTCAAACATATAGATGAGGAATATTCAAGAGAACATAGTTCAACTTGATAAATGAAAGCACACAAAACTTTAGATGTTAGACATGCCTGTTTCCTATTTCAATATGATCTTAGCTCATGTGCCTTGAGCACCCTTTGTAGATAATCTATCTTGAATTCCTTGGTGCTCTCCAAGCATACCTACATACAAAGTTAAGCAACAACTTTTGGTACCCAAACTTTCTTGGGTCCAATTGGATTAGTAACATGCTTAATCACCCAAATAGAATTTATTCCTAATTTTTCATTTCGTTTAACATAACAATTTTTCTTTATATGGCCATGTTGATGACAATAATTACAAATAATGTTCTTATTGCCATAAAAAGAAGATTTAGATTTAACAAAGCACAAATCATTTTTTCTAAAGGTGATAAAATTTTTGTTCAAAAACATATTTCTAGTTCTTTTCTTTTCAAAAACATTTTCTTTCTTTGTTTTCAAAGTAACATCAAGATCATCTAATCTCTTCTTCAATGAAGCTTGTTCTTCCATGATCTTGGTTTTTCCAATAATTTTTTCTTTCAAAACATCATTTTCTTTTGTCAAAGAATTATTTTCATGCACAAGTTTTGAGTTGGCACTCAATAAAGTATTAACTTTAATTTTTAACTCTTTATTCTTAGCATATGATTCTTTCAAACATTTATGCATTTTAAAAATAAATGATTCAACATCATCATCATCATTATTACATGAATCATCACAAGAATCACAACTAGAGGATACCTCATTATTGCCAAGTGCCATAAAAGCCATTTGAGCCTCCTCATATTTGTCTTCAACCTCTCCATTCGAATTGCAATCATCCCAAGTGATTTGGAAGTTGTTGAAGTGAGGCTTCCTTGAGTCTTTTCTCCTTTTTGATGAAGCTTTAAATGCCATGCTTCTTTTTCCCTTTGCCTCCTCATCTTGTAGCTTGTATTTCAACTTCAATTCAAATGAGGTTAGGGAATTGATCAATGAATTAATAGGCATAGAATTTAAATTTTTAGACTCTTCTATGGCAATGGATTTAGATTCCCATTCCTTAGGTAAAGCATTCAAAAATTTTCTAAAGTTCTTTTCACCAAAGGAATATTCTTTAACCAAACCTTCCAAATCCTTTACCATATCATTGAACCTACAATACATCTTGTCAATGTTCTCATAAGGTTCCATTTTGAAGGATTCATATTTAGACACAAGAAGTGACTTCTTTTGCTCTTTAATATCTTCACTTCCTTCATGGATTTCTTTCAATTTGTCCCATATCTCCTTGGCCGATATGCAACCTTTTACTTTAGAGAACTCATCTGCATCCAAAGCATTATACAAAATATTAATGGCTTTAGCATTTAAAGATAAATTTATTTTATCTTGTGCATTTAACTCATATCTAGTCTTAGGCCTTAATCTATGAGTATTTTCATCAAAAATATTAGCTTCTAAAGGACCTTCACAAATAATATACCATAAATCAATATCATTAGATTGAACAAAAATTTTCATTCTATCCCTCCAAAAAACAAAATTAATGCCATTAAACATGGGAGGTCTAGTGATAGAATGCCCCTCAAAAAACATAAAGTATAATTGGTTGCCATGATCTTTACTCTAATGCAATTTAAGCAAAATAAAGAGACCAATGCTCTGATACCAATTGTTGGCCCCAAAGCAACCTAAGAGGGGGGGTGAATTAGGTTGTCTCAAAAAACAATCCTTTTGAAGTGCTTAATGAAAATACAAACTTTGTGCAACAAATGAATACTTAAGCACAAATGATCAAAGATAAATATTTAGCAATCGAAGCTTAAAGAACAAATAAAAGATTGAGATAAAGAATATTAAACCAAACTCCCAAGCTTCTCAAGCTTGGAGTGCATCCACTAGTAGTGCCTCTTCAAAGAAGATGAGGCAATAACCTTCTTGTACACAAAGTAGGCTCACCCTTGCACCAACTAAGTTCCTCTAGTTGAGCCAAAGGATTTTACACTACAACCTCACTTTTGTACACTTGTTATCCCTCCACTCTTACACTTGAAGATCACTCACTAGTCTACTCTTGCTCACACTAATTCCCACTAGTTAGTAACAAGAGCCAAGAGAACTATACTACTCAAACCAATACAACCCACAATATTTTAGCCTATTTCTCCCCAAATAGCTCTTACAAGTGTTTGTATTGAATGTTGTAGTTTCTTACATCACTTGGAAGTCCTTGGGCTATTTATAGATGAAAGATGTGCTGAAATTTGAGTTCTAACGGTCAAAAAACTAGCTGTTAAAAACTAGCCGTTAGGGGTTCGAACGGTGGGTTCGGACGTCCGTTCATGCGTTCTACAGCTTGATGAACAGTGTCTCGGACGGTCATATGCGTCCTACAGCTTGATGAACAGTGTCTCGGACGGTCATATGCGTCCTAAAGCTTGACAGAAACTTACTTCATTTTGAGCTCCTTTTTTCGGACGCTCCCTTGCGTCCGATCTCCTTTCTTTCGGACGCTCTTCATCGTCCGAAAGGTATTGTTCAACTTTTGGTTGTTTTTCTTGATTGTGTTTGCAAACCATTAGTATGATTTGGTCATCATCAAAACATGATTAACATTTGAGCATGCACTCTAATTGGGGTTCAACAGTCTTACTGATAACCATCATGAATATATTAGTTTTGACCATCACTACGTCCATAATTAATTGGACAAGATTCATTTCAGTAATAACTCATTATTTTATTCAGTCATAAGAAGATATGAAAGTTGAAATATTTTCTAAAACTCTTTGCCGGTATTGTTTCTTCAAGAGCATATTTGAGGCAAGAAAGTAGAAATATTTTCTCTAATATGTGTTCATAAATGATCTATATAATTTTTTTTTTCATAGATCTGCTGGATCTTTTAAATAGAAAAATTTTAAATACTTCATGGACATAATGACAGAAATCATAGATTTTGTTTAACTTTGCTTGGATATAGTATTTTTCCTTTTCTGTTTGTGTCTTCAGGACACATGGAATTCGAATGAATTTCAACATTCAAAATCCAAGATAAATAGCTCTTACCCATTATAGTAGGGCAATAAATTAAAGTTATGGTATATCTTGACATGATTCAAACTAATCAAAATAAATTCGTGTCTAATAATATTACGTTGATACAACTGAAAGTATAAAAACAAAAGACGGTAATAGAGAGTACTCAAAATTTTTAAATCGTATTGAAGTTCCATGTCTATTCGTCGTATTGAAAGTTCTACATACATTTGTTGTGTTGATTTAAAATTCTATCTCAATTGGTTAGAGTCTCGTGCTGATAACGTGTTATAAAACTAAATCAAGAATATTAACCTTGACTACCAAACTAACTAAAGTAGGAAATTTATGAGTGTAGATAAGAAAATAGTAGACAAAGAAATATTAGAAAATTCTCCAATACTCTATATTATCAACTTTTATAAACTTTTCAAAAACCCTTCAAAACCCTTTCAATAGCCTTTCAAAAGCATTACAAAAGACTTGCAAATGAAGTACCAAAATCCCCTATTTATAGGGTTACAAGATAGGGGATTCATAAATATAATACATGAATCATGGGAATCAATAAGCCTTCACGAAATTCAAAATGATGAATATCACATTGCTTAACCGATATGTTTAGGAAGATGAATGGACATCCCCTTTATAGAACTCATAACAATTTATAATTTTTAATCTCCTTAAAATTAAAAAGGAATTCAAAGGAAAGACCACCATACCAAATTGCATATCTCTTTATATGTAATAAGATAAGAAAATTTGTGAATTGCAACTCAAAATTTAATCTTTAATCTTTATAATATTACTTGATCGATTAATACATTTGTTAGTTTATCATGCAACAAGCAGCCCAAGGAAATATATGTGAAAAATATAGAGAAAAGATAACAATACTCTCTGCTAGAACGAGTTTTAATCACCCCGACCCCATTAGGCCACAGTCTAATAAAATCTTCCTCACTTCCCCACAATAAGTACACCTTCCCATATCAACCATTAATATATGTTCTTAATTATATTAAAGATAAATTTTTGCAGACGTATCTAATGCACAAATCTCTTCCTTAGTTCTGCTGTTGTTTTCCAAGATTTTGTGAGAGCATATTTTTTTTTTCTGAACTTTGAGGATTGGTAGCATGGAAATTTCAACAATAGGCACTTAAAGTTTGTACTCGAGTGAGTATATCCAATGGCCAAGCAACATGTAGAACACGGAAAAATATGTAGCATTCTATAATATTTTTGCCATCATTGCTAGATTGGAATGTCCGGTTGATGCAGGTTATCTTTGCCAACTCATTGTGCTCAAATAAAAATGACATTTTTGAGTTTAGGAAATAAAAAGTGCTATAAATGCCAACATACATGCATGGGCTGTCATTAAATAATGATGTGACATAAATAGGATCTAATAAAAATTTTAAATGACGCAAGTAAAAATGAATATTAGTCATCAAATGGTAGTAAGTCGTTTAATACAAGGATAATGAATTAAAAGTACTCCCTCTATTTTGAATGGATGGATTCAGAAAATACATTGCAAGTCATGATTTTTAGTTTACCCAACATGTTGGATAATGTCTAAGAGCAAGTACGGTGTAGATAAAGTTTTTTGATAAGAAAAATTGAAAGTTTTATTAGAAAAATGTGAAATTTATGCATCTTATACATAGTTCAAGAATTACACAAATAATCGGACAGTACCTCTTGTAAAGAAAAGGCAAAAGTTAATGTTGAGAATTAGAAGTTTATCTTTTGTTACAGTTATCGTAGGTGTGGAAGTTTTGATGCTGGTTATTAAGAATGTGTGAACAAATAAAAAAAAATCATAACAAATGATGAAATTGTGTTGGGGACGTGTTATGTTTATGATGGTCGAAACAAAATCTTTACTTTTCGTAGAGATCACAATGATTGTGAATAAAAATATCATGATCGAAGCATATATGATAAATCGCGATCGTCGAACTCTGTTCATTATGATCGGACGAAAAATTAATGTATATATCATGCTAAACTTAAAAACTATAACGTTTGTAATGATCAAGAACCAGTGTATTGGGGAAAACGTAATTAAGATTAGTAAGAAATGAAAGAAATATGGAAAAAAGATTCGACGACTGACATAATGATTGAGTGGGTTTGGATCAATGGGTGCGGAGAATCCATTGAAAATCATGATTTTTTAATTTACCCAACATGTTGGAATAATGTCGAAGAGCATGTATGTATAGATAAAATTTGATAAGAAAAATCGAAATGTTTTTTAGAAAAATGTAAATTTTGTGCATCTTCTATATAGTTCATTAATTACATATACAATCAGATAGTACCTCTTGCCAAAAAAAGATAAAAGTTAATATTGGAAATTTGCAGTTTATCTTTTGTCACGGTCATTCTAGATGTATAACTTTTTAAGGTGGCTATTAAGAATATGTGAACAAATAAAAAGATCATAACAAATGATGAGATCGTGTTAGGGACATGTTATGTTTATGATGGTTGGAACAAAATTTTGATTTTTTGTTACGCTCCCAATGATTGTGAATAAAAATATTATGATCATAATAAATTATGAAATTGTGTTGGGGACATATTATATTTATGATCGTTGAAACAAAATTTTGACACATTTTGTAGCTATGGAAAAGATTTTGAATAAAAATATCATGCTCAAAACATATACGATGGATCGCGTTTGTTGAACTCCATTTATTATGATCGGGGGAAAAATTAATGTAATGTCATACCAAATTTAAAAACTATAATATCTATAATTATCAAGCACCAGTGTATCGGGCAAACCATAATAGAAGTTAATAAGAAATGAAAGAAATATGGAAAAAGATTCAAGGCATAATGATTGAGTGAGTTTGGATAGATGGATCCGAAGAATCCATCAGAAATCATGATTTTTTAGTTTACCCAACGTGTTGGAATAATGTCGAAGAGTAAGTACAGTATAGAAAAAGTTTAATGTGAAAAATTGAAAGTTTTTTCAGAAAAATATGAAATTTGTGCATCGTCTATGTAGTTCAAGAATTACACAAATAATCGGATAGTACTTCTTATAAAGAAAAAGTTAAAAGTTAATGTCGGGAATCAAAAGTTTATCTTTTGTTGCGGTCATTCTAGGATACATAACTTTTTAAGGTGGTTATTAAGAATGTGTGAACAAAGAAAAAGATCATAAGAAATGATAAAATTGTGTTGGGGACATATTATGTTTATGATGGTCAGAATAAAATTTTGACTTTTTGTAGCGCTTGCAATGATTGTGAATAAAAATATGACAATCATAACAAATTTTGAAATTGTGTTGTGGACTTGCTATTTTTATGATGGTCGGAACAAAATTTTTACTTTTTGTTGTGATCGCAATGATTTTGAATAAAAATATAATGATCGAAGCATATATGATGGGTTTTGTTTGTCAAATTGTGTTTTTTTATGATCGGATGAGAACTTAATGTATATGTCATGATAAACTGATAAACTATAATATATGTAGTGATCAAGCACCAGTGTATCATATAAACCATAATATAAGTTAATAAAAAATGAATCAAGAAAATATATTTGACGCAAAATGATTGAGTAGCTTTAGATCGATGGATCCAAAGAATCCATCGAAAGGCATATCTTTGAGATTTTGAAATTTATCCAACGTGTTTGAATATTTCAAGAGAGTAAGTAAGTCCAAATAATGTTCGAATATTTCAAGAGAGTAAGTAGGTCCAAATAAAGTATGATGAGAAAAACTTTAAGTTTTTTCATCAAAATGTGAAATTTATTGTCTTCTAGATAGTTGAAGAATTACAACAACAATCGGAGTGTACTTCTTGTAATAAAAAGGGAAAAAAGAATCTTGAGAATTACATTTTATTGTTTTGTCACTATCATTATAGATGCTTAAATTGTTAGCATGGTTTTCATGAATTTGTGAATAAAGTAAATGATAATAATACTTTGTGAAATTTGATGGGGATATGTTATGTTTATTACTGTTAGAACAAAATTTCAACGTTTTGTGACAATTGTAATTATTGTGAATAAAAATATCAGTATCGAAATATATAGCTTTGGAATGAACAATTCACTTTTATCGAACTTCTTTCCTTATGATTGGGAAAAGATTAATGTATATATATATCCTAGATGGTAAATTGAAAACCTAGAATATCTATAATGATAAAGATTCAAGATATTGGGCAAACTATAATGGAAGGTAATAAGAAACGAAAGAAATTAGTAAAAAAGATACGATGCATAATGCTTGGGCATGATTTTGAAGCTTACTCAACGTGTTCGAATATTTTGAGAGAGCAAGTACAGTCTAGATAAAGTATCACGAGAAAATTTATATTTTTCATAAAAAATGTGAAATTTGTATGTCTTCTATGTAGTTGAAGAATTACAACAATAATTGGATTGTACATCTTGTAACGAAAAGGTAAAAGTTAATTTTCAGATACAAATTTATTGTTTTGTCATGATCGTTGTAGATATTTCAATTGTTAGGACGATTTTCATGAATTTGTGAATAAATTAAATGATCATGACAAATTGTGAAATTGTGATAAGGACATATTATGCTTATGATGGTCGGAACACAATTTAGATGTTTTCTGACAATCATAATTATTGTGAATAAAATATCTATATAACCATGACCGAAGCATATAGCTTTAGAAATTACAAATTTATTCTTTGTTACAGTCATTATATGTGTTTAAATTTATATTGTGGTCTGTAATCATGTGTGAACAATTTATATTTCCATTACAAATTATCAAATTATGATAGGGGCAAGTTATGTTTACAACGGTCAAAACAAATGTTTGAGTTTATGTGATGATCATTATTATTTTGAAATAAAATGTACTGTCCGAAGCATGAGTCTTTAGAATGAACAGTTCACATATCTGAAACTTCGTTCATTATAGTCGGAGATTAAATATATGCATCTATGAAACTAATTAGAAAAAGTAGAATATTTGTAATGGCCAAGATCTTGTGTATCGGCAACATTTACCAATTTTAAATTGCTTATGAATATAGTGCTTTTCTAAAAAAAATTAACTAAACTTGTAAATAGAATTTTTAATTGCTTTATTAATTTATTACCTAAAAAATGCCTCAAATACACAAGTGAAAGAATATAGAAATGTGAAAGGGAAATCTTGTAAATTAAAAGCTTTACTTGAATATTTAAATCATTTTTATTCATAAAAAGATAAGACTGGAGTTTCTAAAGTTAATTTTGTAGTGCCAAAATTCTTGGCCTAAATTTATTACCTGAAAATTGGAATTTAAAATTTAAAAGATGTGATGATCAAAAGATTTATAGTGATATATGTATTGATGGGAATAACTATGTCATCAAATCACATCAGTTATCGACTATATAGGTTTTCGGTCACGACTCATCATTATATTTGATATTGACATCTTGTATTTATGTGTAATAACCTAAGTACGTACCTATTATAGAAGGATCCTTGGTAGCATATAATTTAGTCAAGAAATGACGTATATGTTTGAATTACAATAATTAAATTAAGAAAAAAAAGAGAAATGACATATTCTATTAAAGACCGTAATAACTTATAATGCAGTGCTCTGCACAATACATTCCACATTTTGTGGTAAGAAAATTAGAAAAAAAAAATTTGATTCTGTGGATCTCTTTAAGGATTAATTACATTTTATTCCATTAAACTTTAGTGTCATTAATACTACAATCCCTAACGTTAATTTTTAAACACTTTAGTCCTTCTGTTACGCCAACTAAATTTTTAGACCAATTTACCCCTATTCTATTATAATCCCTTTTTTTTGTTTATTTTTGTTTAATGAATCAAACTTTTATAAAGATTAGACTTAATTCAAGTAGAAATTAATATGAATAGATTTTATAAGTATAATTTAACATTCTTTATGATTTTTTTGCTGAGAGAAATTACAGAAGATGACAAAATCTGATAGACTTCATTTTTTAGGCACATATATTTGTAATTGCCGATCAAATTATAAAAGTTTCATGCCTCTTGATTATAATTTTTCTTTAACTTGAAATGTGTCTCTTATACAGATAAACCCATAAGCTTAGAAATTTTGAATTAATTTTTATTTTAAAATTATTTAGGCCAATCAAAATAAAAGAAAATTTATTAAAAAAAGAAAAATTGGCCGCAAAAATTCATTATTTTTGTCGTTGTTGTTGGTAGTAATATTTATTGAATGATGGAGAGCAAATGGAGGTAAAAAAAAAAAATAGAATAGAATGGTCAAACCACTGAGTTGACATAATAGAGGGGATTAAGTTTTCAAAACATAACATTAGGGACAAAAATGTTAGTGAGACAAAAGTGTAAAGGGATACTGTGTAATTAAGCAAAGGGTATATTTGTCTATTTAGAAAAAATTTCAGATGGTATTAGAGTTGATCGTTAATCTAGGAATTTTAGTGTTCAAAAGATAACGTTAGGTATTAAAGTATTAATGACGTTAAAGTTAAAAGGGATAAAATATAACTAACCCTCTCTTTAATGTAATAGTCCCACTATTTGTAGGTCTAAAAGGTTAGTATAACAAAGCAACACAAATAAATAGTTGAAATACAATACATGAACAACTAGAACCTTTATGAAACCCGCAGAAAGACATCTATCGAAATATCATTCTTAATAGCAATGCGGTCTGGGCAAAAGCATCAGCATAATCTGTTAAGAAAGATTAATGAATGATCAAGACTCGTATTACAGAATAAATATAAAGAGACAATATACATTAGCATTGACCAATGACTATGCTTTTGATTGATTAGCAGACAAGTGCGAATTGATTAAGAATTTCCATCACTGTTAAGAAGCACATACATGCACATATACATACAAACATATATATATATATATATATATATATATATAGATATATATGTGTGTGTGTGTTTGTGTGTGTGCGTGTGTCTATACATATATATGTAGATACATACATGTATCTATACACATACATATATGTAGACACACACATAATATATATATATATATATATATACATACATATATATGTGTATATATATATATATATATATATGTATATATGGGACTTAACCCAACACCTTACGGCACGAGCTGACGACAGCCATGCACCACCTGTGTCCGCGTTCCCGAAGGCACCCTTCTCTGGTTCGCGGCATGTCAAGCCCTGTAGGTAAGGTTCTCTTTGCATCGAATTAAACCACATGCTCCACCGCTTGTGCGGGCCCCCGTCAATTCCTTTGAGTTTCATTCTTGAGAACGTACTCCCCAAGCGGGATACTTAATATTAGTTACAGCACTGCACGGGTCGATACGCACATATATATATATATATATATATATATATGTATATATATATATATACATGTACATACATACATATACATATATACATACATACATACATGTAAATATATGTGTACACACACACACACACACATATATATATATATGTATATATATACATATATATATATATGTATGTGTACACATACATTTATATATGTATATGTATATGTACATGTACTTACATACATATACATATATACATACATACATACATGTATATATACACACGTACACACACATATATTTATATATGTATTGTACATATACACACGTACACACACATATATTTATATATGTATGTATGTATATATTTATGTATGTATAACATATATATATATATATGCATGCATATATACATATATGTGTGTATGTGTATATATGTATGTATACATAAATATATATATATATATATGTATGCGTACATACATATATATATGTATACACTTATATATACATATATATATTTATACATACATATATATATACACAATATATATATATACATACATATATATACACACTTATATATACATATATGTGTGTATATGTATGTATGTATGTATGAATGTATGTATGTACGTATACGTATGTATGTACGTATACGTATGTATGTACATATATACGTATATGCATGTATATATACATATATTGGCCCAAAAACAATCTAAGAGGGAGGTGAATTAGCTTGTCTCTAAAAATAAATATATATAATGCACTTCATACAATGCAATTTTGTACAGCAAATGAACACTAAAGCACAAATGATCAAAAATAAATATTTAACAATTGAAATTTAAAGAACAAATAAAAAGATTGAGATAAAGAAGTACATATCAAACCAAACTCCTCAAGTTTAGTGTATATCCACTAGTAGTGCCTCTTCACAGATGAAGGTGAGGTAATAACATTCTTGTACACAAAGTAGGCTCACCCTTACATCAACTAAGTTCCTCTAGTTGAGCCAAAGGATTTTATATTACAACCTAACTTTTGTACACTTGTTATTCCTTCACTCTTACACTTCAAGTTCACTCACTAGTCTACTTTTGCTCACACTAATTCCTTCTAATTGAGCCAAAAGAACTATATTAACCAAACCAATACAACCCACAATGTTTAAACCTATTCTCCCCAAATAACTCTGATAAGTGTTTGTATCGAATGTAGTACTTCCTTACATTAATTGGATGTCCTTGGGCTACTTATAGATGAAAGATGTACTAAAATTTGAGTTCCAACGGTCAACAAACTAACTATTAAAAACTAGCCATTAGGAGTTCGAATAGTGGTTCGGATGGCCGATCATGCGTCCTACAGCTTTATGAACAGTGACGGATGGTCATATGCGTCCTATAGCATGACAGAAATTTCTTCATTTTGAACTCTATTCTTTGGCAGTCTTGTGCATCCTACTGCTTCTAGTTCGAATGGTCATATGCGTCCTGTCCTACTGCTTCTAATTCGGACGATCATATGCATCCGATCCCAAAGCTTCTGGTTCGGACGGTCATGTGAGTCCTAAAGCTTCTAGTAAATGTGTCCGAACTCCTTTCTTTCAGACACTCTTCATCGTCCTTAAGATGTTCATATTTTAGATGTTTTTTTTATTGTGTTTGGACGATCATTTACTTCCGAACCTTCCTGTTTTTTCTGCACACTTGTTTTCAAGCCGTTAGTATGATTTGGTCATCATCAAAATATGATTACCATAACTGGGGTTCAACAACACACACACACGCACACACGCACACACACATATATATGAATACATACATATATATATGTATAGATGTATGTATGTATGTGTATATAAATGTGTGTGTATACATGTATATGTGTATGTATATTCATATATATATACATACAAACATATATATATGTACACACACATACATTTATATGCATACATACATATATACATATATATATATATAGATATACGTATGTATATAAATATATATATATAGATATACGTATGTATATAAATATATAAACATATATATATATACAGGTATATATATATAAACATATATATATGCATACATACGCATACATACATACATACACATATATATGGGTATATAAACATATATATATGTATACGTATGTATATATGTGTGTGTATACATGAATATATGTATTTATTTCTATCTTTGTGTGTGTATATATACACACACACACGTATATATACAAATATGTATGTGTATGTGTATATGTATATGTATATATACATATATGTATGTTTATGTATATATACATATATACAAATACGTATATATATATATACACCCCCTACATATACACACACACACACATGCATACATACATACATATGTACACCTTTGTTGATGTAGAGCTAAATTTTTCTAAGGACATAGTAGTTCGATGGGGCAAAGATCTCGCGTGTAGTACCAACGTTGGGAACACCTAAAAAAATAGAGGCGTGGTTTGTCCTCCGGGGTAGGATTCGATGCTCAAATTTATTACTTTAGATGAAAAAAATTCAGATAGAATATAGAACTTGCAAAAATATTGAATTAGACTTATCATTTTAATATTTATACCTACGGCTAATGGGTTAGTTTGGTCTACAAGTTTGTAAATATTTATTTGACTTATTTAAGCTTTCTTCGACTATGATGATAAAATTATCAAAATGCCCCTAGCTAACGGGCCTGGAGCCACCAGCATTCTTTTGGTGGGGCGTAGAATTTTGGCATCATCACTTGTCCCCCAGTCTCAAATCGAATATTTTTAGATTTGAGAGTATAATTTTTTGACATTGTTATCTCATTCTGACCGAAAATGTAAAATTGACTGGAGTTAATTCCAAAACTTAGAAACTTATTTCAATAGGGCATAAATTAAATAATCTGGGTTGAAAGTAGTGTTGTGATACTTTGGGGAGTGGTGACTTGGCTGGTGCTATCAAAATTTTATTTTATTTTTTTTTTTTTTTGTTGGTAGCAAAGGGTACCAACTATATATGGGTATCATCGCTTGAATGGAAGATATCACATAAGTGGGTGATACCACTTAGATGAGAAGCAGTACTTGAATGGAAGGTACCACCCAAGTAGGAAATACCACCTTGTAAGTATGGTAAGACTAGGTGGAGTCAATAAGGTAGAGTAAGTGAGCAGAGAAATGTGAGGTTAGAAAAAAGGACTTATCTAAAAAATGGATGGCATGAGCCTTGATGTTTTAGGAATACTCCTTGGTACTTCCAGATGAGTTAATTGGAGACCAGAGACAGAGTATATAATTTTGGAGGACGCGGAGTACATTTTTCACTTGGAGGCGGAGTACATTATTTACTTAGAAGCACAGTGTATCTTTTACCCAGAGGCGGAGTGGAGTAAATTTTTCACTTTGCTAGGTAGGGTATACTTTTACTCAAAGGCGGAGTACATTTTTTATCCAAAGTCAGAGTATATTTTTCACTCAAAGTATTTTTTTTACTCGGAGACAGAGCAAAGCAAATTTTTTTGCCCTAAGGCGAAGTATATTTTTTACCTGGAGACGGAGTATATTTTTTACCTGGAGGGAGAGTATAATTTTTACCCGAAGCGGAGTATATTTTCACTCGAAGTATTTTTTGCCCAGAGGCAAAGCATATTTTCTGCCCGAAGGTGGAGTAGTTTATTTGCCTAAAGGCGGAGTTTATTTTTCTACCTGGAGGCAGAGTACTTTATTTGCCTGGAGGTAGAATACATTTTTTCACCCGAAGGCAGAGTACTTTAGTTGCTGGAAGGCAGAGCATATTTTTCACTTGGATAAAGTACATTTTTCCATCCAGAGGCGGAGTGCTTTGTTCTACCCAAAGATGGAGTACTTTATCTATCTGGAGGTGGAGTACATATTTTCACTCAGAGGAAAAGTAATTCATTTTCCTAAAGGTAATTGCAAAGTTCATTTTCTTACCCAGAGGTGGAGTACTATATTTGTCTAGAGGTAGAGTACATTTTTCCACCCAGAGGCAGAGTACATTTTTCACCCAGAGGTAGAATACTTTTTTGCACCCGAATGCGGAGTACTTTATTTGTTCAGAGACAAAATACCTAAGTTGCATAGAGGCAAAATACATGTTTACCCAGAGGCGGAATATATTTTTCCACTCGGAACTAGAGTCAATTCCAAAATTTAGAAAATTATTTTCACGGGAGTTAAAAATTTGGGTTGAAAGGGGGTTACCACTTGGATAGGTGGTACCACTTGAATGATCGTAAGTAATGCTTGACTTTGAAGAATGTCGCCAAGGCTCAACCCTGGAGGGTGTGAGCAAATGTTATACCCTAGAGGACGTGAATAAGGAGCGACCTTGAAAGATGCGAGTAAGGTGTAACCTCAAAGGGTGTCAGTAGGGCTCAACCCTGAAAGACATGAGCAAGTATTCTATCCCAGAGGGTATGCGTAAGAAGTGACTTCGGAAAGCACGAACAAGGCATAATCCCAAAGGATGTCAGAATGGCTCAACCCCAGAAGACGTGAGTAGGGAGCAATCTTGAAAGGCAAAAGCAATGCATAATCCCAGAGGTATTAGTAGAGTTCAACCTCGGAGGGCATGAGCAAGTGTCCTATCCCGGAAGATATTAGTAAAGAGGGACCACGGAAGGCCCGAGTAAGATATACCTCGGAGCATGTCAGTAGGGATCAACCCCAGAGGACGTGAGCAAGTGTTATACCCCAGATGGCATGAGTAAGGAGCGACCTTGAAAGTTGTGAGCAAGGCATAATCTCTAAGAGTGTCAGCAGGATGCAGATGTGCAAGAGCGGACTGTAGCTAAGGTATGCAGCCACATAGTTGCAGGTGCGCTGATGAGGAGCACTGGTAAACTCATGTTACACTTAGGTAATTTTTGTTTATTATTGTTGATATTCTTAGCATAGTTTTGGATGTGCTTGGGAGTGAGAGTTGACAACTTAGGTGGGTTGTCCTAGGTGAGGAGTCCTCCCAAAAAGTTTATATAGTAAGCTCTACTTTGTAAAGTTTGAGTATGCCAAATTTTGAGCACAACCTTGGGATGTTCTATTGTGCGCAAAGGGGTAGAACGGACTTCGAAGGGTGTGATCAAGGTGTGACCTCAAAAGGAATTAGTAGAGTTCAACCCCGAGAGACATGATTAAAGAGTAACTTTGGAAGGCACAAGTACGATTTGACCCTGGAGGGTTTCTTCTAGGCCTAACCCAGTGGGCATGAGCAAGTCTTTCATCCCAGAAGATGTAAAGTTAGAGCAATCCCAACAGACACAAGTAAGGTGTTACCTCGAAGGGTTTAGCAAGGCTCAATTCCAAAGATGTGAGCAAGTCTTCAACCTTAGAAGATGTAAGAAAGCAACCCAAGAGGCAAGAAGAAAGTGTGACCTCAGAGGATTTTAGCCGATTCAACCCCGAGGTGTGTGAGCAAGGTGCAACCCCATGAGAGGCATAGGCAAGGCATGACCTTGGAGGGTAGAAGGTATGCTATGTAGATACTCCTTTCACTTTGTCAATGTTACTCCGATGAGTGTTATGCGTGCTGAGTGCGATGTTTTAGTATAACCTTTAATATTGATTCCCACAGATGGTGTCAAATTTTAATGCTAAATTTTTCCAAGTACAAAGTTGTCCAGCTCTTAGGTAAAGATCTCGCGCATAGTACCCACATTGGGAATACTTGAAAAAATAGAGGCGAGGATTTGTCTCCTAGGGTAGGTTCCGACGTTCAAATCAGTTACTATAGACAAGAGAAAAAATTAGAGAGAATATAGAGCTTGTAAAAATAAGAATGAATGTATTGAATTAGACCTATAATTTTGATATCTATATCTGTGGCCGATGGGCGGGTCAATCCACGAGTTTATAAATATTTATTTGGCCCATTTAAGCTTACTTCAACAATAATGGTAAAATTACCAAAATTTCCCTAGCAAACACAGTCAGTTGTCCAGAATCACGTGCAATTTTTTAGTGGGTGTATAGTTTTAGCATCATCAACCTCCTTACTTGTCAAGGACATTAGTTATATTGTTTGACCCTAGAACTAATTTCTGATTGTAATAGTTCCACATTTCTTGTTACCATTACTCTATCAACAAAATTGTATACATTAATTTAAATAAGAATTAGAAGAAAATAGATACATAACACGAGCATAGGATTGTATAGAAAAGACAACGAAGTACAGTTTAGGTAGTAAAATATTTCTTCTGTGACACGAACTAATAGACTAATTTTACCTAGTAAGGGGAGGGATGGTTTTTCTTTGAAAAATAAATGAATGACATATAATACAAACTAATAGACTAATTTTACCTGGTAATATGAGCTAATGGATAAAACAAATGTATGCTAAACTCCTCCACCATATGAAAGGTAAAATGTAATAATGGATATAAAAATAAATCAATTGATTGTGTTAATGTGAAAAATATATGATTAGATCAATAATAACACATGCCTTCAAAATCTTTAGTAAAATAGATAAAATTGTAGTCAATAGAAGTGAAGAGCGAGCCAGATTAGAAAAGCAATCAAAAGGATAGGGCAAAACTGATACTTCGAAAACAAATAGAAAAAAAAAATGATCAATTTAGTCCCTTATCTTTGGAATATCGACCAATTTGACTCCTTATCTATCACAATAGATTAATTCGGTCCCTTATCTTAAAAAAATTAAGCAATCTAGGCATATGACAAAAATCATGGATAAATTAAGGGACCAAGACACGTGATAATCATGTACCTGTAATTATGTTGTAGATGTGTTATCAAGACTTGTTAGTTTATCCACAATTTCTATCACAAGTTTTAAATTACTTAAATTTTGGATGAGGGACTGAATTAGTCTTTTTAATAAATAAGGAACTAAATTGATTGATACTTTAAAGAAAAGCAACCAAATTGAATTTTTTTCCAACAAAAAATACAAGTTCAAATTAGAAGTTCAATGCATCGATTTGTTGTACTTCTTCACTAAAGAAAAAAAAATCATGCATTTCCATTACGACTATGCTCAAGTGAAGAATAAAGGGACGTAATTGAATTTTGAAATCATATTTCTACTCTTCAAACATCTAGGCAACGGTACTTGGTCATTGGAGAGTGAACACGAGTATAATAACTAAAAAAATTAAATTAAATTAAAAAAAAGGATAATTTTAGAAACCTTTCTCAGATTTATGTTAATATCACTTAACACCCCTTAACTTTCAGAAATCTCACTTACCACGCTCTCTTGTAAGTAGGGCTTGTGTTTAGCATGAAATGACACATGTAACTCTCCATGCAGAGTTTTATGTAATGTATTTTTCTGGCAAACTTCTTAGTGCTTTTGAATGTTCTGTAAAGGATAAGGTGGTTGTAATAGTTGAGGATAAAATTGGAAATGGCTTGTTGGGAAAAGAGTAAAAAGTTAGAAGACTAATCTCTCTTACCCCTGCTAACTTCTTGCCTAATTTGATTTTATAAGATGGGACTTGGACACTATTGCACGATTTATGCACATATGCGCACATATTGTTACAAGTAATGAAGTGATAAGGAAAGTTCATTCCCACGAGGACTATCTTAATTAACTCTACTACGTATTAAAATTATAACACCCTCACTCTATCCAAATAATGATGATTGATGAATGGGTTTTCATGAACTAACTAACAACATGAATATAAACAAACTAAACAACTAACGACAAAAACAAATAACGCAAAATCCTAGGATTCAATTGTCACTTGTCAATTCATTTGAATATTGTGTCTCTCTTCTCTCTTGATTATGATTTCAGATTACTAATTTGGGGATTTGGCAATAATTGCAAGTACGGTTAAGACATATTGCAAATCTATTAATCTTGACCAGTCCACTATATGTTTATGTAGATTAAAGACCTGATTAATGCATAAATGTGACCCTAATTGACTACTTAAGATGAAATGTATATTTCTATCTGTATCCACGAAATGGTTCCATATATGAACTAGTGATTGTTCCAAAGGCTATTTGAATCCATTCTAACCTTAAGTATCCTCTATCAATTCAAAATGGGGTTTACAATTTATTTTAGAGAGTAGCTAATCATCGAAAGGCATTAAGAACAATTTAAAAATAATCCTACTAATCAATACCAAAGAGAGATGCACAAAACTCAATATTAAAACTTCATGACAAACTTCATTTGAAACCCTAGATAACTAAATTAGTGAACAAATAAAACTATATAAATAATTAAGAAAGAGTTTACAATCATCACAATAGCAAAGAACAAGAAGAATAAGGTAGAAAAACGAAAACTCTTGTCAGAAGTCTTGATCCTCAATCTTGCTCTTCATCTATGGCTTGAATGGATTGATGACTTCTCTTGATATATACTGACCTAATACCCTCTAGTTTATGTCTAATTATGTTTCTCTAATGAATAATCAGAATTTCTTGGTCCAAGGTTGTCAATCTTGAGCCATCTCTTCAATTCTTCTCTAAAAACTCAAGAAAAACCCTAGTCTAATATGTAGCCCACGAGGGGAAACTAAAAAGAGAACGTGTTTTTCAGGTCCTAGAGACCCCTATTGATAGATTTAAAGAGTTACAAGTTGTAGGATGATAACTCTAGGAAACTAGAGTTATATGTACCCTAAACTTGATGATTTTGCTCCAAGTTTCGAGTATTTTTAGTGTTTTTGTGTATGTTTTTATCTATTTTTCTTTTATGTGTTAGAATGTGTTAGTATGTGTTTATTAAGTTCTTGAGTACTTATTTAGGTGATAATTAGCAAATTTTATTAGGTTTTTCCATTTAAAGCTGTGTCATGTCTTTGACTTAACTTCATTGGGAGTTAAATTTTCATTCGTCTTTGTTTGTCCTTCATTTTTTGGCCTATTTTGTGAGAATTTAATTTATATTTTTAGGTGTTATTTTAAGTGTTTATTATATATAATAATGTTCTCCTATGTGTTAGAGTCGCACGAAAAAAAATGGCGCATTAATCGGACATCAGATGAAAATTTTGGAAGCAAACTGTGAAATGCTGCATTTCAGAAGTTTCAGTCTATATCGCGATCTCAAATTTGAAATCGCGATCTAGAGGCGGCTAGAGCTAAAAAAGACTTTGTTCGGGGCTAATTTTTGCTGCACAATTATCCCACTACCCTAGCACTATATATGCCCCTTTTAAACCTCATTTGAGAAGGAACTTAACTAGTAGAAGTAGGGTAGATTAGAGAGTAATTTTCTTCCTTTTTCCTACCCGTTTGGGGAGGGTTTTCTTAGATTAGATTAGAGTTGATTTCTCCTTCTTGTAATTGTTGGTCCCAAAGCAACCTAAGAGGGGGGTGAATTAGGTTTCTTAAAAAATATACTTTTAGAAATATTGAGATTTTCCAAATATAAACTGATATAATAAAATCAATGGAACACTGAAGTAAAGAGAGAAAATTAAACAACCAATACTTCCAAGCTAGCAAGCTTGAAGTATTAAATCACTAGAATGCTTCACACACTTTTGGGGAGCCAATAATCTTTACAAAGTTGGAAACTTCTTGCTCACACTAAAACTCTTTTAGTTGAGCCAAGAATCTTACTTACAACCACACTTTCGTACAAGATTATCACTCCACTCAAAGTTGAATTTCACTCACAACTGCACACTAATACAACAAAGCACTATAGCCAATTTATACTCAAATTGCTTTTCTCTAAGGCTTGTATCCAATGTATTAGATGATTTTTTCTTAATGTCAAAGTAGTTATTTATAAGAGCAGTAAATGGTGGTTGCAACTACTTCCTAACGGCTAAATAATAAATGCACAAAAAGTAGCTTTGGGGTTTCGAACGTCCGAGACATATTGGAAGCGTCCGACACAGCGTCCGATCTTCATGCAGTTGTTCAAGAGTTTCGTTCGGACGTCCGTGCATGCGTCCGTATAAGAGTCGTCCGATAGAGGCTTAGATGTGTCATAAGAGTCCGTAAAGAGAAGCATTAGAATCCTATTTCTTTCTGCCTGTTCGTTTTTCTTAATTGAATTAATCGGACTGTGCAATGCGTCCGAGAAGTTTTGACCCAGTTCGGACGGTTCAGTGCGTCCGAAAGCCTTGTCTCTAGCAAAACAGATAACAGACCTGCAAAAACTAGTTTACAGAGTTAAGTGTTTATGTCATCATCAAAATAAGGTTTGGAAAACATCAGTAATCACAATTTTCTAGCTAAAGATTGAAGATTTTTAGTGGTAAATTCCTTGTTTATATTAAAACTCTTTTAGTTAAACTTTAATTTCATGTTCCTTTAGTTAATTAGTTTAATTGCTTTAATCTAATTGCCTCTTTTACTTGTTTTCTTAGAGTAATTGTTAGATTAGTTTATGGATTTTCTTTAAAAATGCTTCTTTTAGTGATAATTTGTAGTTTAGATTGATTAATTAGAATAAATTAGTTTATCGGCTTTTCATTTAATTGTTTTCTTTACTTGCTTTCTTAGTTTAATTGGTAGATTAGTTAATGGGTTTTCCTCAATTGTGCTTTCTTGGTCTTAATTTTGTAGTTTAGGTTAGTTAATTGCTTTTTAAAAATACTTTCTTTTTACATGCTTTTTTAGAATAGATTAGGGGCTTTTTCTAGTTGTGCTTGCTCAAGGATAATGAATAGTTTAGATTAACGTATTGCTTGTTTAATATGCTTTTCCTTCTAGTTGTTCCCTTTATTTGCTTTCTAAAGATACTTCCTTTTTAATTGATTTCTTAGTGATTAATTTTAACTTTAAATTCCTTGTTGAGTTCCATTAGTTCTAGTTTTAGTTAAATCTATTCTCTTAATCAATCGCTTCAACCTGAAATCTAACCAAATAACCGGTAATTATCGACCAATCCTTGTGGGAACGATCCCTACTTCCCTTTACTACTAGTTGACAACCGTATACTTGCAGGATGCCACCTAGTTAGTAGTAGGATTTAGGTGTTTTATAAATTTATAACTAGGTGTGTAAAGCATCATAGGACTCCAAATAAGTTTCGAAACACACTCTTACGGCCCAAAACGGATACTGCTCAAATCCTAGAAACACACAAAATTGTGAGACTGCTCATTGTTGTTGTAGTGTGGGTGCAGCTCAAAGTCCGGAGGTGCAGTGGCTGGGGGCAGCTCAAATTAATTTAGCCACCACCTAGCCGTTTTACTCAGTTTTGCTTCATTTTCGTCCCGTTTGACATATGAATGATCCCAAACCTACAAAAATACATTAAAACACATAAGCAAGTGTAATAAAATATTAAAAATACATAAACTAAATATTTTAGGATAAATCATAAAATTACCAAAATACCCTTAGTTACTAAACAAGACACCTTGAAATCGACTAAAACCGAACTAAAATACATGTAAATAATTCTCTTTTGAGAGTTAACAGACACAGTTCTAGATCCTTTTTAGTCTTGTCTAACACCGAGGCCTTTAGACATCATTCACTAGTTGGTTAATGGTCCCGTTTTGTGTGGTTTAAAAGACATTTGCGAATGTTTGCTTTTGTCCTTTGGTTGTGCAAAAGGGTTGCTACTGTGTACAAGGGATCGAATACGGCACTTGTGTTCTTTGTCACCAAGAGGAAGAGTCAATGGAGTATCTCTTCTTTGCTTGTCCTGCTACTACTATTGTTAGCACAAAATCCACAGCCTCTGTCTAATTTATAAGGGTACATAAACCTGTACAATGGAATTTGAATGGCTTCTAAAATATAGAGCCAGGAGCTCAGTTGCCTCTGACCTACTAAAACTTGCAACTACTGTCACCATTTATCATATTTGGAGAGTTAAGAATTAAACCATTTCCTCTCAGAAAAGACTTGTCGTGCATGAAGTTGTTCAAAGGATTGTCAACAAGGTTTGTTATGTGACTGCTAGTTGGACTGGAATTCAAAGAAGTGAAACAAATTAGAAACTTGCAATGGATTGGGGGTTGAATTCGCAAAATTTACAGAGTTTAGATTAGTTAATGAGTTTTTACTGTAGTGTTACTTGCTCTTTGAGGTTTTATCCTCATTTTTCTAATAATTTCACTTGGAAATCTTTTTTAATCTTCTAACAATTTCTTTTTGCCAGCTTATTTGCGAAAATGTGTGCGTTCATTAATTTGCTTATCTTTATGTTTTCGAAAAAACCTAAAACACAGAAACACAAATACTATAATAAAAATCTTATTGGGATTTTGTATGGGAATCACAAACTCGTAAATTAACAAAATTAAAATATTATAATTTTGATAATGAGTCTTATATGAAAAAATGTGTTTGTGCGTTGATGTACTTGTGTTTACCCTATATTATAAAGGAAGAATTGAAACTTTTGTCCCCAAATTATAGGTAGCGCTCAAAAATGGTCTCCAATCTATGTGAAATTGCAATTTTGGTCCCAAACTAAAATAGGACAAATAGCATAAAAGTCCAAATACCTAACAGTATTGGCATGTGCAGTGCACACGGCCATTAACTTTAAAAAAGTGTTGCCAAAATTCATGCAATTGTGTGCAAAATTGGTTCTCAATATTTATGGATTTTATCTAAACAGGTCCTAATTTACTATTAGGATGTTTTGCTAGATTATAAATGACATAAACAAACACTATTAAATCCATATATTAAACAGTACAATAACAACCTCTTAATATAAATGCTTTCTGGTTTGTATTATTAATGTTCAAAAATGTTTAAAATTAAAAAAGAGAATGGAAATAAAAAAGGGTTCAATGTCTATATAATCAACTAATATAGTGGATATCAATTGAGCAAAATAAGAGCTACTCCCTAATAGAAATTGACGCTCAAACTTTGTTAGATTAATTTACAAATCATATTCATAACCAATATATGTACTTTGTATCAAAAAAAAAGATAACTGCTGCCAACCCTCAAAACACAATGAATTACAATTGCAAAATTGCATGATGGTCAAAATCAAAATTTTTCTACTAGTGCTTAAAATAAAGGGGAATTCATCAATTTTTGTCATCAAAAATAGCATAAAACAAAGAAATTGGAACTTATGATAGAGAGAAGATGTAAAAAACAAAAGAAATGCGAGAGCGGTAACTTGATAAATGGCTTCTTTGAGAGGTTTTCAGGAATCTCTGCTATCAGTACAAACGGGTCAAAAAATGCCTCAATTACCACGAAATCAATCTTGGGTGGCTAATTTTAGTACAGTGCCTTCTGGTTCATTTTTTGCATATTATTAATTGCTATATTATATTAAGATGTTGTTGTATTGCCTAATATATAGATTGAGTGCCGTTTGTTTAAGACATTATAATCTAGTAAATCGTCCCAGAATAGGGATTTGTTTAGTTAAAATCCATAAAGATTGGGAAGCAATTTTTCACGCAATTACATGAACTTCGTGAAAACCTATTTAGAGTTAATGTGCACATGGCCAAAACTATTAGGTATTTGGAAATTTCCATCATTTTCCTATTTCTGTGCAAAATTGATAGTTGGGAGTCTAAAACTGCAATTTCGCATAGATTGGAAACCAGTTTTTAGCACTACTCATAGTTCAGGGACCAAAACTGCAATTCTTCCTATTATAAAAAGCTAAACGTGATTTATATTTTTTTTGTGGAATCACAAACTATTTCTTTATTAATTTTTCATCAACTTATTATGAACATGCATGCATGCATTAATAAGTTGTTTCTATGTGTCAAGATTGAAAAAAGAATAGAATAAGTAAAAGCATACTACGTATTGTAATAAAATAAATATATTTGATATTATTTTGGGGAACAACAAGCTCATAAACTAAAAACATAAACATATATTTTTTGATATTAACAATTGAAGAACATAAAAATTTGCATCCAAATGTCATTTGCTAACAATTTCATTTAAATCTCCCAAATCTTTTTTTTCTTTTTTTCCAACTATTATAACAAATTAATTTTTATTAATTGGGGTAATGATGGAATATAATTTGCTTCTCAATCCCTTCTTAAATGATGTTTTAATCAATTGGGCTTAACTTTTTAAATAAATATAAAGTTATGGGAGATTTGTGAAATTTTTTAAAGTTCGGCAGTGCCAAAAGGTGAAAATCAAGATAATTATGTGTGCTTGGGATTTCCTTTTACCCTAATAATGTTTTAAAATAAAAAGGAAATTCACTCTTTCTGGTGTCTCTCCTTTTTCATTTACTCACATTGCAGATTTAGTAGAAATACTTATCTTTTTTTTTCTTCATAATTTATGGTTCTAGGACTCAACAAAGCTTTCAAATATGATAGAGTTTGATTACTATAGTTTATTATAAACAATTTGTGTATTACTCTATAGATCTTTGCATATATGAACATATAGTTTCTTTCTAAATTATAAAGGAGCATTTATACGACTAAAGCCTTGGTTATGTGTTTCAAGGAATTCTATAGTTCTATTAAGTGAACCATTATATTGGTTTTAAAGATTTGTACAGTATAAATTTTTAAAACACATGATATTGTACTGTACAAACTTTTAAAATACAACTTGATAGTTCCATTATAAAACCATCGAATTTGCCTACGTTACAATTACAAGATAGTTTTTTGGTTTTTTTTTTCTTTTTTACGGTAAGTGATTCACAAGAAATAGTTGAAAGGAAAAAAAAAAAAAAGAAATTCAATGCATTTGGTCAAATGGCCCATAATATTGAAATTAAATATAACCTCGCAAGCCCAAAATATTGAAATTAAAGATAACCTTGCAAGCTTTTGCCTAGCAACCGAAATGTCATAATATAACATATTCACCTGGTGTAACCTTGAGGTATAAATATGAACTGATTTTACCTTGTACAATTTTTCTTTTGTAAGTCTACATTGTATAAAATTATCATTTTGTCCTCTCTTTTTTTCGGATATTGGATCTAAACAAGTATAGTATTTGGTAGGGTCTTATTAAGGATTTTTTTTTCCTAAAAAATCTTTTAAGTTATAATGAAAAAACATTCTCATTTCTTTGCATGCCTTTCCTCATTATTTGCACAATTATCTTTCTTTTGTAGTTTTTTTCAAAGGAAAATAGTAACAAATTTGAATATCCAGTGTCATTGGTTTGTCTAAGAAGAAAAATAAAATCAACAAGCTTTATGCACATGAGAAAACTAGGACTCAACATTCATACAGTTATTCAAATATTCGGAAAAGAAGCACCAAAACTATAAGAAAAAACTATAACAAATGATATTTTTTATATGAGAATAAAAATACCACTAATCCAATATTTGCAACGGATTTGATCTTTATAGTTGAATTACATGCTAGGCAGAGTGTATAATCACTTAGCCGAAAAATATTCAATTCTCACAACCTAAATACCCTAACTATGAATTTCTATGAGATGCTAACAAATAACAAAGAAAACTTCTAACTTCTTTGAGTGCTACTCACACTTTTCTCGTTTTTCTTTTGATGCCTTGAACCAATAGAGTCTTACTCTATTTGTACTGACAAATGGGATGTATTCAACTCTTATCAGTAGATATAACTTAATTGCATCAATGCTATCTAACTTCGACCTAAGAATAAGATGTTTATGCATTAATTAATGTAACTTAATTACATCAAATGCAATTCACATCAGATAAATATATAACGAAGCATTGATGTTGTGCAGTTTTAGAAAGAACTATAACTGCTAACATAAGGAGTTGCAACACATGTAATATCAAGGCAGCCTTCATGGTGCTATATTACTTCAACTCCCACTCATCATGATACCTGGCCCACACACCATCTTTTAATCACATCTCTAATTCTATAGTTTTCAATACAAATAAGTAGGCCATGCAACTTGCAACTACACCTGCCTTTCGGGAGTTTAAAATATACACCTATTAGGAATAACATAGTAACTACAACCCTTAAAATAAATTGTTAAATGTCTCATTGTACCCCAAACTCATTTTCAATTACACCAATACAAGTATATCTTATCCCTTGAAGATCATACTTTATTTCCATAATTTTCATCATGTATTCACAATCATATTTCAAACCCAGTAGAATACATAATTGTTGGACTGGTAAATACACGTGAAAGATGTAACTAAAATAGTTTTCCTTTCACCCACATATTACTTAATAACAAATAAACTACTTTCTTAGTTATGTCCCTAAATTAGGCCGAATTATCATAACCATAGGAAGCGCACTAATGTATCAAACATTCATTTAATACCTTGTAATATTATTAAAAGTCACATGGAGTACAAATGAGGTTCAGATTACCTCAAGGGTCCCATACAAGTGAGACAGCAAGGATACTTTCTCACTTCCCATTATGGTCCATTTGAGCACAAATGGTATGAAGCATAGATTATGGTGATTAACTCTTGTTAAAGAATGTTGGTCTTAATATATATCACCTTAAAGATCTTAATTCTTAACTCAGACACAGCCAACACATTCAATGTGTTAAGCGCTTATTTCGAGATATATAATAACTCGCTATCTTCAACACCTTGTTAATTCCTCGTAACCAGTGTTCTTCTAAGTTCACATAGTTGTAGGAACTATGTTTGGTCTACCAAAAATCTCTAAACCTCATCTTGCCTCCTGTCAAGGCGACTCATATACTAATTACTTACAGTACCAAATAATTTGCTAGTTATCCTTTAACAATTCAGAGTGTATAATCTCAACTCAACTCACTTTCACAGCGCTTGAGGCGGTTACTCGTATGAGAGAGTTAACCTCACCTTGGCAACATACTTCACAAATGTATCTCAATACTATTACACGAAAATCATAATAATTTCGAAATTATTTAATATGGTAAATTTATATAATTTGTTTAGTACAACAACAATTACAATCTACACAATCCCAAAGATTTAACATGATGCAAGAATACATCTCTAGAAATAGATTTGGGGAGAAGATCAGCTACTATTTTATGTGTAGATATATGTTGGAACATCACTTCTTTTTGTGCTATAATGTCCTTGACAAAATTATACTTTATGTCTATGTGTTTTGTCATACTATGATACTTGGGATCTTTTGTATAGTCAATAGCTGCTTGAATATCACAATTGATTATCACAGGTTTAGAAACATCAAGAACAATTTTAAGATTTTGAAAAAAATCTTCTAAGCATTGCTTCCTGAACTGCTATAGAATATGCAACTAATTAAATACAACTTCTATAGTAGACAAAGCTATGTATGTTTGTTTCTTGCTACTCCATGATATGACTCCATTATTAAGAAAGAACACATATCCTAATGTTGATTTAAATTCCTCAGGATCACTACCCCAATCAGCATCCGTGTATCTCACCAGTTTTAATTCACCTCCATGTTAACACAAAGCATAATTTGAAGTACCTTTAAGGTATCCCAAAGTTCTTTTTACAACTTGCCAATGAGCTTGTCTAAGATTTGCTTGACATCTACGTACTATGCCAATAGCGTTACAAATATCCGAACCGGACGGGTGCACATTATAGCATACATTAAACTTCCCATAGCACTTGCATATAGAACTCTTTTCATAACTTTTTATTCCTCTACAGTCTTCAGGCACATTTCTTTGCTAAGAGATTCACCTTTGTAATGGGTGTATCAATAGAATTGCAATCTTTCATATTAAATCGTTCAAGAATTTTTATTATATAATGCTCTTATGAAAAAGCACAAGAAATCTTCTAGAATGATCTCTTTGGATTTTCACACCAAAGATATATGTAGCTTCACCCATATCTTTCATCTCAAAATTAGAGAAAAACTATTCCTTAATGGTTTTAAAACTATCCAAATTGTTAGTAGCCAATAAAATATTATCTACGTAAAATGATATTATTGCAGCATTGCCCTCAAACTATTTAATATATATACACAATGGTCTTCATCAATCATAAAATATTATGGCTCGATGAAATCTCAAATACCATTGTCTTGATGATGTTTAAAACCATAAATTGATCTTTGGAACTCACAAATTTTGCACTCTTAGCCTTTAACAGTGAAACCTATTGGTTCTTACATGTAGATTTCTTCATCCAATTCTCCGTTGAGAAAAGAAGTTTTTACATCAAGTTGAAGTAATTCCAAATCAAAATAAGCAACTATGGCTTAAATAATGCGAATTAATACAATCTTACAATAGGCGAACATGTGTCTTCATAATCTATACCTTTCTTGTTGGGTATAGCCTTTAGCAACTAATTGTGGTTTGTATCTTTGAATTGATCTATATGCTTTAGCTTATTTTTGAGAAGCCATCTATTTCCAATAGCTTTACAGTTTGGAGATAGATCAACAAGATCTCAAACATCATTTGTTTTTATAAACTCCATTTCATCTTCCATTGCTTTAATTCATTTTTCTTTAGCAGCAAATGAAAGAGCTTCTTGAACAATTTTAGGTTCATTTTCATCTTGTGGCTCAACCTTAAAAGATTCTCCCTCAATATCAAAATAATGACGAGGTATACTTTTACCATTGCTTTCTTGCAATTGGATTTCTCATGAAATTTAGTCATCTGATGGTTCATTTTTCCACTCGGTTCAAGATATTGAAAAGTTCCCTCTTCTCTAGAAATAATAATAACATCTGGATTTTTCATTTCATACAAAAGAAAATCCTTATCAATTTCACCCAATATTGTGAATTCAATTTCTAAGAATGTAGCATCTCATGACCATTCTAATTCAATTATACTTCCATATTTATGTTCACCAATGAACACATAACTTTTTGAATATTCAAAGTATCTGATAAAGATACATTTCTTTCTCCCAGGACCCAATTTTCCAAATTTATTATATGGGTTATTAGCATAAGCTGCTGACCCCAAGGTCATAAATTACTTAGATCAAGTTTTCGACCTATCTAAACTTCATAAGGAATGGAAAACCTAATTTGGTAAGTGCACGGTTAACTATATAGACCGCAGTCAATAAAACATCTCCCCGTTAGGTGCTTGGTAAATTTACTTGCACCATTATTGACTTAATCATGTCCAATAATGTTCTATTATTTCTTTCATAGTTGATTGTCTTTTTATGCTCTTTTTATCACATAGATCATTAAATTATCCTGACAAATACTCACGACTATGATCTGTTCTTAATGATTTAACCGTTTTGTCCAATTGATTCTCAACCAAATTCAAGTATAGTCTAAAGCAATCTAATGCTTCTAACTTGTGTATAGGAAATCAAATAAATATGACAAAAACAATTAAAATCATTTATGAAAGTGATGAAAAAATATGTTGTATGTCTTTCTCTAACATTCAATAGTCCACAAACTTCAGAACGAAAATTGCAATGGATATCTGCTCAAGTTCCTTTTCTAAATAGTTTTCTTGTTATTTTTCTTGTTAGGCAATGTTCATACATAGGTAAATCTACTTTTGGTACAGAATCCAAAAGTCCTTTAATTAGCCTGTTTATTCGTTCTTGACCAATATGACCAAGTCTAATGTGCCAAATATTCACATCCACAAAATTATTACTTGTAGATACAATCAAAGAAAAACAATCATCAATCATTTCATTAGGTACTACTAGTACAATAAAACCATTCATTATATATGCAGTAGCAACAGACTCGGTGTCTTTTGAAATAACCACGCTATTGAGTTCTAATCAATCCCAAAATTTAGAACTTATTAGTCTCATGAATTTTAATTTATATAACAAGTGTAATGCACGAATTCAACTAAAACATACTCTGATGTCAATGTAAGAAAAACTAGAACAAAGTATATTTGTTCTTTGAGAATAAAAACACTACCGTCTAATATTTGCAGTAGATTTGATATTTGTTGTTGAATCACGTGCTAAGTCTAGTGTATAATCACTTAATCAAAAAATACATAATTCTCACAGTCTAAATTCCCTAACTATGAATTTCTATATGATGTTAAAAAATAACAAAGAAGACTTCTAATTTCTTGAAGTGGTTCACACTTTTCTTGTTTTTCTTTTGATGCCTTGAACCAATAGAATCTTACTCTATTTGTACTGACAAATGGAATGTATTCAACTCTTATCATTTGATATAATTTAATTACATCAATATTATCTTATTTCAAAACATAAGAATAAGATGTTTATGTATTAATTGATGTAACTTCATTATATCAAAAGCAATTCACATCACATAACAAATACCCCCTCTGTCTCATTATATATCACTCTTTCTATTTTGATGGAAAGTTATCCCAAACTATTTATCACTTCTTAAAATAGCAAATTTTTAAAATCATTTTACTTATTTTACACTTCATGCAAGTACCAAAAACATAACATTAAATTCATATTTAATTGCTTTCACAAGCTATTTCAAAATTTAAAAGTCCAAAATTAACTAACAAATTTTGTATCTAGGATAATTATGGAAAAAAAATCTTACTAGTAGGCCAAATACTAATTTTTCTTAAACTATGTAAATTTAACCATACCAAATAAAATAATACGGAAGAAGAAAAAAGATCAATAATAGAGTTTTAGAAAGAACCATAACTATTGACATAAGGAGTTGTAACACATTAATGTGACTGCATCCTTCATGGCTTATTTCGAAAACTACTAAACAAAATGGGAAGAAAAAGCTGGCCAAATTGAGAAACTTTTGTCCAAAACATATGACATACACATTTATCCTCGTACTCTATAATACTAATTACGTTTGAAATATCAAATAACCAAATTAAAGAAAGACAGTTGAGCTAACCTGCACAATTTTCTCTTGCCTCTAAGACAGTACAATCAACTTGGCATATCTTTGGCAAGGTGTAAGAACTAATAATTTGCTTACCAAAATAAATAGGGTCCTGTTTCAGATTAATAAACACACTAGTACACTTCATTCTGGTTGCTCAGCATAATTACATAGATAAATTGTATTCACTGGAAATGGTCACAAGGAATAAAAAATATAATATGGACATAACCTTGTGAGTGCTGATAGCCATTGTTGAGGACCAAGTAATGCATAGAATGCCATGTTGGTTCTGTCAAGTTCAACGCAGGTCATTGGAACAAATCAGGCATTTTGAGCAGTTACAAGCTCAAACCCTTCGGCAGCAGGGCCTCAAACTGCAGCATTTGTTTTCTTCCACCGACAAATGAATCACATTCTCCTGAATGTGACTCTGAGCTGAACCAGGTCTTGAAATTGACCATGCAGCACTCAACTTCTCTGCAACATGCCGAGAGAGCTGCTAAATTGAACCCATTGTTACTAAGATCCAAAATTTGTAAGCGTGTCGCCATAGCAATAGCAGCCAAAAGCTTTTGAAGGAACTGAGATTCTGAATTCAGTTGCACCATCTGAGACAAGCTAGTATGATTGATACTTGATCCAGATGCTGCAACTTTCTCCTCAACTATATCATCATCACTATCTGCAACTTCAAGCTGATTGTATTCTTTGTTAACTGCACACAACTCTTGTGGAGAAGCCTCAACCTCTTTAGGTGCAGATGCTTTGAGTAAAGAGTTTGGAAGACTAAGATTTGTGTGCATGGGGTCAGAGCTATGTTTCACTGATATCAAGCTATATTGTGTAGTGTGATTTTCAGCTAAGTTGAGCTCTTCAAGATGGCAATTGGTCGACAGTGCCTCAATTATATCTAGATACCAACAAGGCCAAGTTGACATTTGCATAACACCAAAACTTTTAAACAACATCGAGGATTAGCGAGTAACGAGGCCAATGCATTGCCACCTTTCTGGTTTCCAACTTTGAGTTAGATTTTCAAAAAGAATTAACTGCAGAAGTTTCTAATTTAACTTTTTGAATAGACATTGTTAAAAGCTTCATAATGCCAAATTGTTGCATGTTAAGTAACTGAAATAAGATGTCCATGCCCAAAAAGAAACAAAAAAAATGATAACAAGAGGTCCATGAGGTTTACTAGTCTACCAAGGCACCTAGCTTGCCTCTAGTATTTTCAGAACTAGATTGTGCACTGTGAATCACACAAATTTATGTTAGACTTGATTCATGAACATCAGATATTAGTAAGTATGATTGTAAAGCTAACATCAATTATTCGTACTGATTTGCATGAATACATTACTGTAAGTCACAAAAACCTTTCCAAGAACATAAGCAAAAACATATCTCATTCTCCTTTGGAGAAAAGAAAACATACCTCTTGCATAATAGGATTTCCTCCAAGATTCAGCTCCAGAATGCCATTGATCCAACAATCTTCAATGTTTAACCTAATGCTGATATAGTCGGCTGTCAGTCCGCAAAATGATAGATCAAGCTTCACCAGTTCCTGAGTCTCATTTGAGAGTGACTTGGTCAACTGTAATGCTCCATCCTGCAAAAAGCATTTTAAGTAACTATATAAGTTTAACAATGCAGAGATTACAAAAAATCAAAGGCAATCTTCTACAGTACAGACATGTAATCCACTTACTGTTCCAATTCTGCTGCCTCCAAGCATCAACCCTGAAAAGCATAAGTTCTTGGCAAGTTGGCAAAGGCTATCTAATACAGGTTTGCTTAACTTAATACCAGTTAGGTTGAACTCTTGAAATCTAGTACCATCAAGACATAAACTGTTATTCATCAGTCATATAACAAATTATGTATGTAAAATAAATGAATATAAATATGGAAGAAATGATACACCTTTTCAAAGTAGCAATTTTAATCAAAAGGGCTGTAATGGCATTCCCAGATATAGGATTGTTGTATCCTGGTCAAAAGGAGAGATTAAGAGTAGAAAGTCTTAAATAGTGTAGAGAGAAGATCCTCAATGAATCTTCATTCAAATGAGAAGTACCTAAAGAAAGATGTGCAAGTACAGATCCAGAATGTAGCGAGTCAGCAACCTTTTGAACTGTTCTAGACGTGATAGAACAGCGTTCCACATTCAAACTATAAAGAGCTGGAAAATGAAATACTCTTGTAAGAAGAACAATGAAGAAACAGGAAGATCAACTGAACTAAAAAGAATAATGAAGCAGGAGAAACCAACGGAAACAAAAATCCAAACACACCATAGTTTGTTATGTTGAGCTTTATTTTCTTAGTTTAAGATGTACTGATAAATAATCAATAAAATACAAGAACCAATCTCTTCAGTATATCGGGCCCTAAACTAAAGTACTGACAAGAAAATCCAAAAGCAAAAAAGATGTCACAATTATGTCTTTAGCAAATTAAGAAACTCTACCGGATATGGAACCATTCGCAAGGAAAATGGTAACAAATTATAGAAAAGCTAAACACACACACACAGAGAGCGAGAGAGAGATTCACCTTTGCAGTTCTTCAAAATGGTGGAAAGGTAAGATGCACATGCATCAGTCAAGCGGTTGCCAGAGATATTTAATACCTCCAATCGGGACTGTAGCACAGGGCATTCACAAATCTGTAAATCAACAGAACCAAAACTTTTACTGGAGAATATCATGGCATTGCCTTAATGTGTCAATAAAAAGCTGCAGTTCGAGCAATTTTACAATTCTGGACACGATGTCCATAAACCATGTTCTTTGAATCCCCAAACACATTTCAAATAGTTCTCCATGATGACCAACTGTGTTTACAAAAACATCACTTGTAAATGATTGATATATCAGTTCCTCTTATTACAAAAACTTGCATAGCTGTGCAACCCTCAGAGTGAAGGATAACCAGGTACTAAAACCTTTAAAATCGAACACAAAGAAAATTTACCTAGGAAAAGGAGAAATTTTTATTGGATGCAACAAGTTTCTAAGTTAAGATCTTTGTGCTTTCTGATGCAACAGCATTTTACAGAACTATTTGCATGCGCTAACAGCCATTTCTGGAACGAAACTGGGAGGCAGGACATTCCAATGAATGTGTTTGTGTCAATCATAAATGTATATCAAATCATTCTTGATACCTTCATGAGAATTGTTTTACTATAAAAATGTGAGTTATCAACTTAAGAAAATACCCAAAAGTTTAAAGACCTGTGGCTGTAAAAAATTGCTATTTCAAAGGATGGAGCAATTATTTGTGAAAGTGTGAAAGCTCATGTAACACCTTATATCAGACACCTTGCATAATAGATCTAGAGAATCTAGAAACAATTTTCAGTTTGTTTAAGATGAGGTAGAACTTGGAGAACCTATGATTAATCTTCAACAATCATCTAGCAACTTTTTCTCCTTGAAAGAGCATCACAACTCTTCATTATTTTACAAGTATCTTAATTCATGAAGCTATTGATCTTTTATTTTAAAGAGCATAGACTGACTTGATTCTGCCTGTGCTATATGTTTCAACTCAAATTCTAAGTGTACTGTAACAGTCCAAAGAGTTTGATTCATGACACAACACTTGGGCTTTGTTTGAATGAATTAAATGTTGCATGGAAATTTGTTCAACAAATTATGAAATAAAGGACAAAAAGAATGAGAATTTCTCCATTTGTTTTATAGGAAACTTCAAGAGAAAGTGGTTAGCAAACAATTCTTCAGATTATGTGGCTATCTAAACTTTGCCTGCAAACCCTTGTAGGTTGCTTCTGAAGAAAAGGAAAGAGCAACAGAAGTCACATCACAGGAAAGATGTTCACACTATTTTCCTATAATTAGAGCGTACCATAAGATACTTTAATTGACTTCCATACTTCCCTTTCACAGAAAGCAGAAAAGAATATATTGAGATAGAGAGAACACACATTTACATATATATGTTGATACCTAAGCATACAGAGAATCAGATAAAACTCAGCATAGACAAGAATAATAATACTGTATATGAAGAAAATGTACAGAATACGGCATGAAGAAATTGTACAGAGAAGCAAATCGAGTATACATATTCACCAAGTATAAAATCCATAAACATGGCAAAAATCAGGCTGACGAGAAGATTACCATGTGTACATATTCACACTTTTCAGCTTTAACATACCTGTTCATTGCTATGAAATACAAAACCATCTTAATATCTTAGCATATATATAGCTTCCCAACATGATTAGCTTCCTACTTTAGAAAGATACAAGATTTTGTCATGTTGAGCTTGATCCACAAGAAAATCCATGGTTTGACAACCATAAATAATGTATTCTTGACAACTTAAATAATTGTTGAATTTCTATGTTCCAAAATTAAACTCTAACAATTTCTACAATTTCAGGAGTTGCCATGTTTGCATTTCAAAACTAACTTCATTCCACGCTTCTTGAGCTTCTTATCACTATAAAGAATGAAAAGACAAAGTGAAGAAGGAATATACTGAGAATAAAGCAGATGGCACCAAGTCGATTACAATGCAAATCCAAAACTAAAGCCCCGTAATTCTGTCCTGATGATGTACATACTTCCATAAGTCTCTCCATTGTTCCATTTCCTGACAAAAGACATACTTAACTATTAAATGAGAAACAGAAAATATGAGGGACACTTCCGTAGAGAAACACAAATAAAATGCCATCCTTTTGAGCTTGAACAAGCTGGTAAAATGACAAGAACAACAACTAAGCCAATATTACCCAAGAGATTGTGAGAAAGGTCTATGACAGCAACTGTTTTGTGTGCATGCAAGGCATTGAGCAGTGGTGCAACTGATATATCTTGCAGGTTACAGTCAGACACAACAATTTCATCTTCTGATAGCTGGTAAGAGACAAAATTAATAATTTGTGAATTTTTTTTTTTAATTTTAGCAGCTGTTTGTGGGAAGATTAACTCCTATAAACTTTCCTGCAATACTTCCACTCATCCAAAGAAAGCAGCAAATAGATCCACATAAATTAATTTCTTTTCCTCACCTCTAAGTTGTATAAATTCTTAAGAACCTTCAAATCGGGTTGTTCGGATAGCTCCTTGCAGCAGTCCATATATAACTTCATCACTTGTTTTGGAACCCACACTGCTTGTAAAATGATGATTCAAAAGTCTCAATAAATGATGTGTGCAGTGGAGTTAAAATAACAATATAGGTGTACCTTCATACACTAAATCACTAAGTCAAGTGAAGATTTGTATGACTGCTGTCATATGCTACATGACACAGGGTAACAGCCAAAAAATATAAAGATTGACTACCCATCATTCTTCAACTTGCAGATACTTCGTTAAAAAATTAAAGCTTCACACTTAGACATACATTACACCCTGGCATGTGAGAGACTAGATGGAGCTCTCAAGTTTCTAACTAACTGGCAGAAAATGAAGACAGACTTCCTTATGTGAAAGAAATTCGGCATTAGAGTGGAAGTAAGAATGTACCAAACATTTTAAGTCATAAAAATTCTGGATTCATACCCGCATGGGTAAATTTCAATGAGAACACTTAGAGATCTAGAAAACAGAGAGAGGTGAGGTTAACGGTTGAGATGAACCTCATTTTTTTCTTCTTGCGTGCCCTTAAGTGGAAATGAATACAGCCAAAAACCAGAGATACAAATGTCCGATTTTGGTTGAACAACCACCTTATTCAGCTTGATGTAAAACCTGATCAAAGATACCACCACGACTTGACAGTTGATGCCTAATTCTTCATATTATAGGTAAGGGTAAGTTTTAATGTGGAGAATCTGACTGAAATTAACTTCACACTAGTACTTTTATGAAGTTAAGTGTGTTGATTGAGAGACGATTCTAATTGGAGCAGTAGAAAAGCATAAAAATAGATTTTCCTCTCTTGTCAGCCTTACCCAATAAATCAGAATATATCTATTGCCATTTCATCCAGGTACTTATCTGTTTCAGAAGCCATGCTTTTGCCAATAGACGGTGAAGCAACATTCTAGTCTCTTTTTACTCAAAGAACTCAACAGCAGTGAACAGGTTGGGAGACATAAGTACACAAAGGACTAAAACTCCTTCAAACATAAAAAGAAGGTTCAACCGTTCAAGACTTAAAGACATACCCCCAACTGAAACTTCAATGTGGCCTTTTCCAAGTTTGTGATTCTTCAATGTATCAACTGCTTCAAAAGTTTCTAGGGCTCTGCCATCATATTTTATGTCTTGAACCACTGGCACCAGACCTGATGAGATAGTGAATCTGTATGAGCAGCTAGTGATGCTTTATGTGACACCACATTAAAGTCAGATAACTGAGAACAAGGCAATTATATATAGCGATATCTGCAGCAATGTTTTTGCTTCAGTAACAAGAACCACAACTAATAAAGCATGTGACGATTGGAATTTTTGCCTAATTTCCTTTTTCCCATTTCTTCCTTTTTCTAATTTTCTTTTCTCTAGTGTTTTCACTGTACAATTGTCATTGATTACATTACCGTCTTGTGTATATGTCCATGTTCATGTGATATGTGAACAATGTTCTCAGATTATTATTTAGAACAAACATGGTAGCTACTCTTTGAGATGTGATGTATGTGAGATACAAGGTGGTTGGAAAACATGTTTTAGGAATGATTACAAAATATTATTCAGAAAATAATGAAGAATGGTAGCAAGCCAGACAGAGCCATCCTATTCCACCATTGTAATGTGTAATATCATTAAAGGAAAACAACAATAATGGGCATATAGGCCCCTTCCAGATGTCCAACAATCAGTTCTCCACGAATCATGACAGAACACAAGATTTCCACTGTTTTTCACAAGTTCAGCCACAAGAGAAACAATTGTACAACTTCAAACTTCTTTTGCTTCTATATACATAATTTCTCCAAACAAACAAATGGAATGTTGTACTGGCAGAACTATGACATCATTCAGATAGAGTTTAAATGTCAAGAAAGTGAAGGAAGAGTGAAGAAAAGCAATTTTTTTCTCAAACAAAAGCATTTTCCCCTATATTCCTTTTGCATCCAGCAAAGCTTGCACCAAATCAATCACACTCGTGGAATTTTGATAACTACCCTTAATTGCTCACTCGTCTAACAAATATTTCCAGTTAAACAAACATATGAAGGAAAATAAATTTCATTCCTTTGAATCACTTTCTTTTGAATTACTTTCTAAAGTAAACAGTCTCACCATTCAAATGGATTGTCAACTTTCTATTGCCTTGGTCCACTTTTTCCCAGTTTATAGTACAACTTAGCAAAATGCAAAACCACTTCAGAAAGAGAAAATATATTCATACCCTTTGCCCTCTTCTCAGAAGGTAGCTTTACATAGTACAAGCATGCCACTTCAACCTTCATCTGCTCTATGCTGAGTTTGTCTCCAATCATACATGAGTCTGGTTCTATATGTAGCAAATCATCATCAATTCTGAGTATTATATGTTGCTGCAATCAACACACAAAGTAGCAAATGCTTTCATTGATGGCCATGGCGATGGTATTCTAGCCAAGGAAGATAATTGCAACTATAACTGAAAATGGAAGTGAGTAGTGCCAAATAATTGACCAAAAGATGCAATAGCATCATTTATCTGGACTGTGAGAGAAAGACTGCATTTCATTTTGTACATAACCTTGGACTATCAAGGGGTTACATAGCCTTAGATTACCAAGGGCTAAAAGCAGAGCATGAGACGGGATGTGTGTAAATATATATGTGTGTGTGTGTGTGTGTGTATTTGTTCATAGCAAGCTAAAGGATAATTATTAAAACTTGTTTAAAGATGCTTACACAAGTTTCAGCAGCACAAGGAGAGGAACAGAGATTGGACATCCTGTATTCATAAAGCAGGTGTCCAGAGGAATTTGCACCATACTTTGAATTATCAAATTCATTGGTGCTTGAATATCTGAAATCTTTGCCATCTTGAGCAGCTAAGGTAGAGGTTCTGGATTTGTAGGAACAACTGCTTTCTTCAAGATTAACTGGAGAACAAGCACTAATGGCACATTCTATGGAGGCAACAGGTGAAACATCCTGCCAAAACCAAAAGAATCAAGCACAATTTACAAGGAAAAATTCCATGAGACTTTGATTTGAAGACTTGCTTACCTGGAACTCATGAGCGGAACTTTTGGGAATTTTTATGTTCTTAACTGCAAATTCAACAAAAGTGAGTGCTTTGTTCTTGGCTAACACAATCATAACGCTGAATAAGTAGGTTATTGACTTACCTCCTTTTGAAGTAACAACATCTGCATGGCACTTATAAATCGCTCTTCTGGAAGTATGTTCCTCATTATTTTCATATTCATCATCAGAAATAACAAGACGAATACGTTTACGACCAACTGCCTGACCACCAGCAGATTTCGATCTGGCCCTGGAGGATGCTTCAGGTAGCTTGCTAGAAGTATGAACAGCTGTTTCATGCCCAAGTCTCAACTTAGCTGCCTTTTTACCCAGACGAAGAAATGAAACTAATGGAACATTTTCATTCAACTCATCTGCACATATAACAAAGAATGAGACTTCGATCTAGTGGAATTTGATATACTTCTCTCTGGTGACATACTAACTTCAGACCTGTTTGGTGACTCATCGTCAAACTCTGTTTCTGTCTCAGAACAACAGTTGCCTGCCATATCTTTTGCCTCAGTTTCCTGACTTGTTAGCTGCTTTAGTTTGTCAATTGCCAATTGCAGGCTCCTAAACAAAGAAGAATCTTTCTTTCAGCAACCAGGAGTACTTTATATAATTCCAAAGCAGAGACAAACTACAAGTAATTCTGCAGGACTTGGATGGGAAATGCAATAGTAACAAACACAGTCACAATGCCTGAACGCCAAGAAAATATTAAAATACACTTTTACAGATAATCATAAGGTTTTCTTAGGTATTTTTTTTATAGAACCTTTCACTTTGTAGCTGCTATTTCGAGGAGGATTTAGTACCTCGCCTTTTCAACATTATCAAATCTGATCATGTGGCAGTAGTGCATATTTTCAAGAGCAGAGAGCTGGATCCAACAGAAGGAATGTTAGCTTCAAGAGCAATCCTGCATCATAAAAGCAGACCATGAGGCATGAGTAAATAAAATATGAGCTCTCCAGAAGAAAATGTTCACAGTTAGACTGCAAGTACAATGCGGCATCTACTAAAGCAACTTTGACCTTTTGAACCAACAATTTTTGGGTTTGTAAGATGATAGAGGACTAACAAATACTTTCTTTTCCACTCTAGTGATTTTGATGATTTCTTTTTCTTTCTTGCATTAACTGACAGAGGAATGAACAAGAAAAAACTCATTTTTTTTATTTCAAGAATCACAAGTAGAAACATGAAACAATGTCTATTTATCAGCATACAAGGAATTCTTTTATAATTTTAGTCAGGAAACATTCATCCACTCCACTTCACAGCAACATAACCATGTGCCAATGAATTTCAAAAATAAGAAATTTAAGGACATAATTAATCACAAAGATCAAGCTATATGCTATATGCATCACGTTACAAAGAATCTAATTGGCACTTGCTAATATATAAGAAAACCCCAAACAACACCCTGCGAAACTTTAAAACTAGGTGAAACAAGAACCAATATGAACAACAGCTACTTTATATTCAAAGCAACGAGGATAGTCAAGGTGAAGATACTTTCCTGTAACCTTCTTGAAAAGCCTCTAGAGCCCCCATCCAATCACCGTCAGAATCCAAAACATTTCCTATGTCAATCTTAGATAATGCTTGTCCCTAGAAGCACAAGGTATGCATAAACAAATTATAATCACTTACACAGACCAAGAGAAAAACTAAATTCAGATATAAAAATGAATTCATAAACTGCTACTATACATCAAACAAATTTGTGAATAAACTTCCTATACTGATTTGAGTGGACCATTAACCTCACAACATGCAACAGAACTAAACTGCAATGTACAGAGAGCGATAGTAAGTTACCTCCAAGTTGCCAATTAATTTGTAAGTTTCCCAGCTCTTTGTGTACCATTTAAGAGCTTTCCTGAACTGTCTCTACTAGCTTCTGGTATGACTCTCCAATGACTAGAAATGAATCACCCAATTTCTCTTTGTCACAAAGTTCATTAGCTATCTTCTTCTTCATTTTGGCATATTTAAGATGCTAAACATAAGAAACCAAAAGTGAAATACTTATCATTGAAGTAAAATTAACTTGGCAGCGAAATATGGAGAAAAGGAAAGGAGAAAAGAGATACCTTCCAAAATCTTTCTTAAATATCAAAAAGTTAGGGTACAAAAACATGCATTCATATCCCATACTTCAGGATAATTTCTCTGAGCACCAAAGTAAATCTGGGTCATGCAAGATATTTCTTTTTAATCCCAATAACTATCTTAATTCAATTGATTCCTTCAGCGAAACATCAATAATGCCGTGATGTACAACACTCAATCTATTTAAAAGTTTTCAAATCGTCGATAGTGGTCAACCTTATTAGCCTATTGGAATTATGATTTTTTCTGCAGCAAACTACTGTCTGACAGTTCTAAACCAGCTAGCACGTCATCATTGTTTGTATTTGTGATTCAAGTCATTAGTTATACCAAATTCTGAAGCAACTTTCTTATTCAAGGTGTGCTTTTGATAAGATAACAGATTTGAATGTCCACAACTTGGTCATGGATGCAGAATGATAAAATAAGTTTCAATGTATGTATGCACACCAATATGTGCAGTCTTTAAATTGTGAGCTGAGTCAAAGTTCATACAGAAAATAATTCTCTACTGGAGAGCAAGTTAGCTGCTCAACGAGTTTAATGGAGAAGAAGATAAGGAAATAGATTCTAGTCTATACCTCCCTCCAGGCAAGTATCACACTTGATTTCTCAGTAAGACTGTTAAGAGATGCAATCTGCTGCAGTAAATACTTCCTCTCATCAGATGTTCCTCTAGCGAAATCCAAGTTCCTTGCCAACCTTTTTCGATCCTGCTCTTCTTTCTTTATTGTATCCAGTACTTTAATTGCTGCTTCTACAGTTTCAATATTCTGTTCAATTTGACTGGCTTACTAAAGCATCCTCATCTTCCATTGACTTTGCCCGTTTATGCGCCTTTTTGTAACAATTTATGGCCTCATCATACTTTTGGACCCTGTAATGCAACTCTCCAAGGTTGATAAAACCCTTTGCCTCCCCTTGGCAGTGCCCAATTCGCTCACAAATTGAAATATCTTTTTCGATGTGTTCACGTGCTTTATCCCATTTCCTGACCTCCATATAAACATTGCCAAGGTTATGGTGCAGCCTACTGCGTGTATCATCATCTTCATCAACTTCTTCTTCATCACAGATTCTTAGTCCTCTAGTAAGAATTCTCTGGGCTTCTTCCAAGTTATCAAGATCAATTTCAAGCATTCCAAGGTTATTGTGGGCATCAATGTACTCCTTAACAATAGAAGATTTGCTACCCGTTGGACGCTTCTTGAGATCTTCAGCAAGTTTCATTGCCAATTTAAAGTACTTTTTGGCATTCCGAACTGAGTTATGGTCATCCTCAGACTTCAAAAACATTTTTCATGGTATGTTCGACCCAGTTGGGTGCTTGCTCTTTGTTGTTCAATGAGGTCATTTATGTCCTTGGCAAGCTCTAAATGCTTCTTCTGCAATATGAAAGCAATAAAAGATCACAACTATAGACTGGAAAAATATGGAATGGAAATTTCTTAAGGGGAACCCAAGTTGACTATCTAGGAGAGTAACCAAGAGAAGACAATATGCTTGAAAAGGGAAAACAGCTCGTTAGTTTAGCAAATCCAGAAAGCACTGATGAATTGCACTTGTTAGATGTTCCCAGTGCACATGAATGAAATTTTTGTTTCCTGAAAAGGCTTAACAAGGATAAGATATCAACTCAAACTTCAAATGATACCTTGAATTGTTAGAATTACATTTTAGCATACAGACATTTACATGGATTATCTCCACTTCAGGACACGACATCAATATCCCTTTTAGCATAATTTTCCTTTCATGAACTTGCATAAAGAATTCCAATGAGCAGGAGCTATGTTTCCATGAATATTTCATACGGTATTTTATTTAATGAACTATATTTCATACGGTTCTTAAAATGAGTTTGACAAACATCAGCTAAACTTATCACATTTGCATCTGTTAAATGGTCAAGCACCAGACAATAGAAACTAAATCAGAAATTTGAATACTTTCAGCATAAAGCGTACCGATCACCATATGGCTTCTAATCAAAACTTCAATGGGTTACATTCAATTTCAACAACTCTAGCTCTTTTTAAATCAGACAACTCTCTTCCATATAAATTTCATTTTGATAATCATACTGCTTAGCAGACATGTTTTTTGTATTTGCATATAACACCTAATACTTGGTTACGCATTTCAAACAGGTATCAATTTACCACTAATGTATTACATGAATATGGATTCTTCATCATTAAAAGTATTGAGTAAGAGACAATCGGTAACTATAATGATATGGAAACAGGAAATTAAGTCAATAACTTCAAAATTAACAGAATCACAACCAACTAAAAAGGAAAATTTCTGTAACCAATTCAGTGAAGTACCTAAAATTATCACAATCAACCACAATATCTGCTAACCAAAAAACTTGGGAAAAAAAGAACAAAAAGGTTGCTGCTACCATATATCAAAAATAAATTTGCAAAATTTCATTTAATACAATAAATTTCTAGAATAAGACCTATTATTGTTTCCTGTTGAAAAAGAAACATTAAACAACACAAAAACCAGAAGTGCAAGATACAATACCACAAAGTACAAATTATCCAACTATTATATGCCTTTATGATAAATTAAAACTTCCAAGCAAGATAAAACTTATAAAGACAACATACACAATCAAAAATGAAAACTTCAACCCATTCAGTGAAGCTCCGAAATCAAAATAAAAGGTACAACACCACAAAGCATAAAGTAATCCCAAAAAAACACAAGGCAGCTATCATATCAAAGATCAGTTCCCAAAATCTCATTCGATTCCCTCTTATTCAAAAGGCACAACGCCACAAAGCAAACAGTATTCAACATCAACAACCAAAAACAAAAACGATATCCCTCAATTGGTTAGTAATCAATTGGTTAAAAATATCAAATTGAATCAATGGAGTAACATGCAACTATCAGTGCAAAGAGTAAAACACTTCCAATTTCATACAACTACATGCCTCAATTATTTAGCAAAAAAAAAAAAAAATCCTGTAGCAAATCGAAACTCTCAATCAAGCTATAACTCCCAAAGCACAAAGTACAACACTTCCATTTTTATACAAAACCTAAGAGCAAACTTTACTTGAAAAATTAGGGCATCCTGGAAATGCTGAAGGCGGAGGTAGAGTTCACCGAGGGTATTACAAGTGGGAAGGAGCTGTTTGGGCGGCAAATGTTTGACGGAAACATCGTAATCCTTTCGGAGCCACTTGAGCGCCTCCACGTACTCCCCTCGATTCTTGTGGATGTTGCCGATTACATTCGCCCAACGCGCCTCCTCCTCCCGATTCCCAACTTCCTTTGCTTGGTTGTATGCTCGCTTAGACGTCGCGAAGCTGTTGCGCTTCGTCTTTCTTCAACATTTGACTTGTGTTTGTGAATGTGAGAAAGAAGGTTTTGTTTTGGGTTTTGGGTTATGAAGGTTTTGATTTGGTGGTGAACTGGTAATAGGAGATCTTGAAATGTTTAAAAAGGAGGGAAAGGGGAGCGGAGTTCCCGCTCATGGTCGACACGCGGGAACTTTACAATTTTCTTTTTCATTTAAAAAATAAAAAAAAAAAGTTTAAAAGTAAGATGAGAAAATAAGACAGTAAATGAATTCAAACTATTAAATAATCGAACCGAACTCGTTGGGTAAGAGATCATTCAAGTTTAAATAGAATTTTAATCTAATTAAAATAATTAAACAAATTTAAATACTAAAATGTCTGACATATTTATATTTATTTACACCTTTACTGTCAAATGATTTTGTAAGGCAGCAACTACTTTAGTGAATAATTTAATATGTAACCTTCCTGAAACTGATGAAAAAAATCTTCTTTTCTCTCTATGCTTTAACCGTTCTCCCAACTTTTTTTCGTTACGAAGACAAAATCCAATTTTTCATTTTCTGACTTTCTCAAGTTTTCCTTCCACAAAACCTTCTCTTTTCGATTGCATCACAACACCTATTCTTTGCTGAGGTAATTTCTAATCCATTCAACTCTCTGGAGCCAAGAATCTCTCTGATCAAGCTCAAATTATGTGGGCAAAATCTTGAAAATTTGTAAAATAAAATTTGAACAAAAAGAAATTGTAAATAGTTATTATAATAGTAACAAAAGCCTCATCTCAGTTATCATTTTCCAATTTCCCAATTACCTTCTTAACTAACTAACGACGACAAAATCAAACAAAAGTCTACTCCTTTCGTGCTTTCTTCAATAGTATAATTTGTTCCAAGTTGAAAGAAAGAAAAAAATTGATGATGCCTAGGAGTGTACATGGACATGGTACCCAGTCCATATGCCTAATTTATTATCCGACCTAGTCTCACCAAATCAAGAAAAATCTGATCCGGTATAGATGCTCCGTACTTAGTCCACAAATATAGAGTATCTGATTGAGTGAGTACCTGCAAAAAAGAGCCTGATCGACCAAATATCCAACCCTATAACACCCTGTTAATTCCAATATTTGATTTCAATTTGTCATTAGTCAAAAATCCATTATTGATTGAACAAGACTAATTCTTAAATGGGAAAGAAAACAAAACAACAGTGATCTTAGACAAATGAGGAGATTAGATCTTAGTGCTTTGAGACAATGATCTAATTTGAAAGAGATATTAGAGAAAAGGCGAAGCAATAGAGGCAATGATCTTAGAGAAAATGAGAGATGAAGAAATGATAATACGAAGGGAGGTGTTGTTTAGCTAACACTAGAAAGAGATCTTTTTGCAATGATTAGTTCGTTTACTTCAAAATAGTTGGCGTATCCCTGATGCATTGTACAGGATATGGCATTGATTGGTATTAGAAACGTAGGCTTAATCACGGATACCTTTTTGGTAGCACATTCTTTGGATGGTTATCTTGTAGATGCCTTAAAACTATATTGTGGGATCAATACATAGAAATAAAGAGTATTCAAATGATGGAGTAATGCAATTGAGGAAGCATAAAATAGAGGTGTTGGTGAAAAAAGTTTTAAAAAACATTATTCTGGAAAGTCTTTGATATGAGGGTGTAGAAGGAGATAAAGGTGCTTTTCAAATCTAGTAAAAAGAGAAAAATGAGTTACACTAGTGAAGAAGTTAAGCTTAAGTGGAAACCTGAAAAGCTAATTTTTACAATGTGATCTTGTATCTAACCCTACTCAAAAAATACCCGACCCAATTCTAAGAGACGATTCAAGTACTTATTTTACCTATTCAGAATGGACCTGTTCATTAGATTTTTCAAATCAGTAGGTTAGGATGAATATCCCTAATGATGGCTAGCAGCTAAAAGAGAGATTAGTGGCAGCATAATGGAAATTTGGGAAGAGAGGGTGCGGCAACTGCATCTATAATAGAAAAGATAAGAGATGGTTTCAATTTTATGTTTTGCATTTGGAGCAATGAGGAAAATAACTAATTTGGTGGGCCTACCATTTTGATGTAGGAGATGGTAAGGGTAAATTTGGTATTATGATAATTGTAGCTATGGTAATAAGGATATTATTGTGGCATATCATTGCCATTTTAGGTGATTCTGTTCTAGCATGTTTGCATAACAAGAAAGGTTAGGTATATAGGCTGGTAAACCTTGTGATTATTAAATAAGATATATGGGTCATGATGTTAGATGACATCACTCATGTGGGGTGATTATACCAAAAAAATTATAACCAATCAACAGCTTACACGTGGCTTTGCAATCGGTCGTGCCCCGTGGGGGCATTTTAGTAATTTCAGCGTAAAAGGCAAAAAAGACCTATATTCACTTGATAAATTACTGGCGAGTCTGTTAGTCATTCAAGTCATAATGGTAATTCATTTTCATATTTGCAGAAAACTCTAATTTCTCTCTAAATTTTCCTCTTGTCCAAAGTAGCTGAATTGAGCGTCAGAACTTACACAGTGACTGGTTTCTCTAGGGGACCAAGTGTCGTCATCTATTTTCTCAAGTGATGTGAACGTGGATACTACTTGCAGTATCCTAACTTTAACATTGGACTGGATTACACTTGGATTTAGTGCTTAGCAAATTTCAGCATCAATATTTGGCGTTGCCTAAGAGAATTCTTACTAAAAGTCGTTTAATGGCACCTGGCACGCATAACACTCATCGGAGCATTTTGGACCAAGGAAAAGAGAATTCTTTTTAGCATTACCCAACCGATCATGCAAGGACATGGATCGGCATGAAGGACAAGATGGAGATTCCAGTCTCCGAGTCCTAGACAAGGATGAGGAAATTCACAATTCAAGGCAACAACATGCACCACTAAAGGATATGCTTACAAGGCAACAACTCATGCCTCACTTCTACCAACATGAAGAACCCCCTCAAAACTCAGGTGGCAACCCTGACTTGCCCCCCCATCCCCCTAATTGCTCATACCAATGATAGGGAGACGGGAATTCAAGGTGAGAAACCGAGTAGGGATAAACAAAAAACTATGTCTTTCGAGGTGGAGAATTTTGTAGAAAAGACTTACTCACAAGAGTGAGATTCCTCTTCTAAAGGTCAAAAATTACGTCTTCCGGGATCAAGCACTATATGGGTCATCTCACCCTTTCGAGGGTCAAAACACATATCTTTCAGAATCAAGCACCTTTTGAGGTCACCTCACCCCTCTAGGGGAAAAAGCTACATCTTCGAATGTGAAGACTTCTCAAGATGCATCTTACTCCAAAGAGTGAGTATCACCATTTTGAGGGTCAAAAATCACATCTTTTGGGATGAAACATCCTCCAGTGTCGATTCATCCCTTCTACGAGTGAGGGCATAGAACATCCAAAGTTATGCTCAATGCACCAACAATAGTAGGCAAAAAATCATCTAAGTGTAATATGGCCTCACCTGCGCTCTTTACTCACACCCTCTAGAAAGTCTTGCTTGCATCTTCCGGGGTTAGGACTTGCTTGCACCTTCAAGAGTTGCTAAGAATCTACACACGCCATCTGGGGTAGACTCTTGCTCATGGTCTACGAGGTTGAGTCCTACAAATACCCTGGGGTCATACCCTTCCGAGGGTTAAAAATTGCTTCTTCCAAAATTAAGCACCCTTTGGATCACTCACCCTTTCGAGGGTCAAAAAAAATATCCTACCGGATCAAGTACTTTTCAAGGTCGCTTCACTCCTCTGGGGACAAAAGCTACGTCTTCTCACGTGAAGACTTTTCAAATTGCATCTTACTCCTGGGTGTAAGTCTCACCATTCCAATGGTCAAAAATTGCATCTTCCAGGACCAAGCATCCTCTAATTTCAATTCATCCCATCTATGAGCGAAAGCATAGAACATCGAAAGTTATAATCAAAATATCAATAGTAATAGATGAAAAATTGCCCAAGTATAATATGACCTTACCTACACTTCTTACTCACACTCTCCGTAGTAGTACACTTGCTCACATCCTATGGGGTTCAGCCTTACTGACACCCTCTAGGGTCACAGAAGTAAGACTTGCTTGCACCTTTTAGGGTCACTCTCTATTCACGTTCTCTGGGGTAGACTCTTGTTTACGCCTTCCAAAGTTGAGCCTAGCTGACAACTTCAGGGGTCATACCCTATTGAGGGTCAAAAATTGCATCTTCTAGGATCAAGCACCCTTTGGGTTAGCTCACTCTTTAGAGGGTCAAAACATATATACTCCAGAATCAGGCACCTTTTGAGGTCACTTTATCCCTCGGGGGGCAAAAGGCGTCTTCCCACGTCAAGACTTCCCAAGCTACATCTTACTCCCAAGAGTGAGTCTATTGTTTCGAGAGTCAACAATCGCATCTTTCAGGACCAAGTATCCTCCAGTGTCATTTCATCCCTTTCTGCTAGAGCTGTTCACAGGTTAGTTTAACCAAGCAAACTGACCAAATCAAAGTAGTTTAGTTTTCGGTTAAACCAAATAAGGAGATTGGTTTTATGATTCGGATTGGGTTATTGGAAATCAATAACTGAATAACCAAACTTTTACGTTTTATTAGTTCCAATTTTTAGTTTTTTAGTAACCAATTCCATATTTTCATTCATTTAATACTTTGATATTTTTTTCTTTATTATTTTTAGTTTCTAGTTTTAGTTTATTAGTTTTAGATTTTTGTTTATTAATTGTTAGTTCTGTATTTAATTTTATACTTATTTTTTCAACTAATTAGTGAATTTTGATTAATCGAGTAAACTGAAAAAGTTTAGTTAACCAACTAACTGAAGAGAAGTTTCGTTTGAATTTAGTTTTGACTTTTTTTGTATTCACAAATCGAAAAAACCAAAAAAATTTAACCGAATTACTGAAAATCGATCGATGAATACCTCGACCTTCTACAAGTGAGAGCAAGTTATGCTCATAACATCAACAGTAATAGTCAAAAAATCGTCTAACTATAATATGACCTTACCTGCGCTCCTTACTCACACCTTTTGGGTTGTACAATTGCTCATGCCTTCCGGGATTGAGCCCTGTTGATACTTTATGGGATCATGATTTGTGCTCGGGCTTTCTGGGGTCACTCTGTATTCACGCCCTCTAGGGTTGAGCCTTGCTGACATGCTCTGAGATCATGACTTGCTTGCGACTTTTGGGGGTCACTTTCTACTCACACCCTCCGTGGTAGACTCCTACTCATGAACTCCGAGGTTGAGCCATACCATTATCCTCTAGGGTCATTATCCTTCCGAGGGTCAAAATTACATCCTTCAAGATCAAGCCCTACTCGCTCACTTGTGCACCTACCTTCCCCACCTACTTTACAGCGCTCCATACCTAAGCCAATAACTGCATTCCATCCTCTTTCTAGTAGAGCCTTGCTCGCACCCTATAGGATAGAACCCCTACTCACGTACTCTGGGATTGATCCTTACTTGTACCCTCTGAGATAGTGCCCTCCTTACACCATTCAGGGTTACCTCTCCCATCTGGGGGGCCAAATTTAAGGCTTCATATATTAAGATTTCTCAAGTTAAGTCTCATTTCCAAGAGTAAAATTTACTAGTTTATCTTTGTGAAGGTAAGGTGTAATCACGCCTTGTAAGTCCCACTTCTAAGAGTAAGATTTACTCGTTCCTTGTGAAGAGTATGGTGTAAAGACCCACCTCACGCCTTGAGATATTTTGTTCAAAATTTTTCCATGTTGGAGCATGAAAGACCTCCTCTCGTGACCCGGTCATCAAGCCATTTATTCTCAAATTTAGAGCGGTTGCGTGCTCATTTGGGAAGCATCACATAAATTGCGTTCCCGTTTGGGTAGAATATGTGTAGTTGCACACCCGTCCGAGAGGCACCAGTCCCAACTATGCACATTAGGCGAGCACCACGCCCAGTTGTGTGTGCGTCCTTAGAGCACCATGCCCAGTTGTGCATGGCTAGGGAGTCATGCCACCATACCCAGATGTGCGTGTAGTCGTAGAACCACCATTTTTGGCTCTAGCCACCTCTTTTGACTTCGGCCATTTCACTATTTTATTTGCTACACACTCGAAACTCCAATACAAGTGGAATTTTTTTAAGTATAAGAGAAAGACAACATGTAAATGATTTTTTACTCTTCCATCTCCTATTTAAGTGGCTTCAAGACTCCACTTTGAAATTCAAGTATTTTTTTCATCTAGAGAATAAAATTACAAAATTAAAAAAATTAACTCCGATCGAGTGCTCATTAGCCAACCTGGATTTGCAAGCTAAATATACGGCTCCGGCCAGGATACGTTTACAACATAAAAAATTAGTACTCTCAATGGAAACAATTTGACTTGAAAGTGGGAGACAAATGATTATGCCAAACAATATAGCATTGGACTGTATTACGCTTGGATTTGGAGCTTAGCATATTTCAACATCAACATAGGGTATGCCGATGTGATCTGATATCATATGATCTATGTGGCTTGTTTAATGACCACAAATGATGTTAGATGACATCACGCCTTTGGGGTATGTTGATGTCATTTGACATCATATGACCCATGTCCCTTGTATAATGACCATAAGGTTTACAAATATACTTATAGATCGAACCTACCTAAATATTTTTCCTTGTATAAACTGGGTGTGTTTGGATTGCTAATACACTACCCACATTTGGTGCACGTGTGTTTCAACCCAAATATAAAAAATTATTCTCATTACATGTCTGGCGACTCAAGAGAGAACAGAGTGAATATTCTTTTTTAGTCCTTGGTATAATGATTTTAGATGTTAGAATTGAAAGGATTTTAAACTAATTTAACTTACATATCCCTGGTTTCTTTTAAGAAAATACAACAAATTTTTCATTTTTATAATTCATGTTATTAACCTTTCTATTGGTGTGAGAAACTTTAAATACCTATACTATATATAAAGAAAAAAGCACCAATTAGTATGTTGGTCTCTCTTTTTGGTCTCTTTTAAACTTATAAATTGAAAACTACTACTACAAATTTAAATTTTATTTGTAACCACCAACATGAATCCGGATAACTAACCAAACGTTACCATATAAAAATTTTTGGCTTCTAAAATAATTCAGAGATACTATTAGTATTGCCTAAATTAGCAAAATTATTTTTTATTTCGTGAATATAATTCATGAATGAATTTATTGTTTCCATTGCACATGTAATGAATATGCCTTTTACCACTAGTTTTACATCAAGGATAAAAGCTTTAAAAACTTATATACTATTTTTTGTTTGCATACAAATACATATTTAGCTAATTCTACAATACCATATTTATTCAAAAGGTAAATATTATTTGCAATAAGATAAGTATGCAACAAAAATAAAATAAGATTGATGTTTTACAGTTTCTAGATTGTGTTTTATTTATTAATTTATTTTGCATGTAAGAGTGTTTGCTTATTAAAATTCCATACTTGGATTTAAATTTCAACCATTTAACTACTTTTTGGCCAAAAAAAGAGAAGTTTACAATCTCCTTGAAATATAAAATTTTTTTGGACGGAGTGAACAAAAAAAATTAAGCAATACAAAAAATCCAAAAAATCAAATTATCAAAACAATAATTAGATGTGAAATTACTAATCAATTTACACACATACAGTAATAATTAAATAGAGTTATGGGAGACGTGTAGGAGTAAATTATGCAAAGATAAAGCTGAAATTCCATAATAGTCTCTTTCTAAGTTGAAATTGGAAATGACTTTCCTCATTTTTTTTTGAAGAAATGAAATTCCAGGATATTGTTAGAATGGGAATTCCTATTGGAATGGACTTTCTTACTTAAAGGTATTATACCAAATATGAGACAGAAAAGATAATTTAGAAAGATCTTTTCATTTCAGACCATTTTCGTATACCAAACATGGAATAATTAGTTGTTTGGTTAGATAGCTCAGGGTAATTAGTTGTTTGGTGAGATAGCTTAGTATTCACCAAATAATATTTACATTGTTCATAAAATTTGCAAATTTAGCTTTGAGTTCATCTTATGATTTAGTTTGTTCAAAAACATTTCCGGTGGAATCTTAGGTCTTGAAGGAGTCTTTACTCCTAATTGTGTATACCACTTATAAGGCTGTTCAAACTCAAACCAACAAGAAAATCTAATGTAACCCAAATGAATGTTATGTTTGGGGCTAATTGGATTGGGTTACCCGAATTTAGTTGGATTGTGTTGAATTTTATTTTTTAAAACCCAATCCAACCCGCTAACCCGACAATCCAAAATGAGTTTACAATAATACCCTTAGTATTCTATAGTATGACTATACCACCATCAGGTTGTTTCTTTTTTTTTTAAAAAAAGAAAAATTAATCCAAGTGACCCGAGAATCCGATTAACTTGCCCGACTAATAGTTGAGTTAGTTTATTTGGGTTGGATTGAGTTTTTATTTTTTTTTTACACGTTGGCTCGAAAACCCAACCCATAAACGCCCCTAACCGCGTCTATATGTTTGATCTCATAGCAATAAAATGCCATCGATTTTAAGGCCAAATAAAAAGACGGCTCTCATACTTCAAAACTAACCAAACATAGGATGATGTGGAATCAATTATTTAATTTAATGTCACAAACACTTAAATAACTGAATATGCAATCACAATTTTCCTTTATGTTAGTTTATGGTGCAATAAAAGTGATAATGAAAATCACATAGCAGAAAAAAGAGAACAATCCAACAAAAGAAAGATTTATGAAGTCAATCAGTGAATTGTTAAATGTTAATGCATACGAGATTCAACTGAAATTTAACTAGTTTTTAATAAAAATTATGAAAAATTCCGGATTACTATATTTTGATGAGTTTTCTATCTAATAACTATAGTACTTAAGTTTTATATATACATATATGTAGACGCACAAAAGGTAATCTAATAATAAACTTGTTAAAAATTAAAATATTGTATTGAACACAAAATTCATATTTATACCTAAGTGAAATGGACATTTAATTTGAAATAAATACTTAAGAAAGATTGATTTACAGATTGGTTTACACACTTGCATGTAAACTTTGTGGTCATTTAAAAAATTACGTATACTATGTAACGTTAGATGACATAACCCGTTAATGTAAGATGACATAACCCCGTTAAAGTATGTTGATATCATTTAATATCTTTGTGGTCATTTAAAAAATTACGTATATCTATGTAATGTTAGATGACATAACCCGTTAATGTAAGATGACATAACCCCGTTAAAGTATGTTGATATCATTTAATATCAAATAATTCATGTAACTTTTTTAATAATTACAAAATCTAGGTGTGAACTCTTAGATCAAATCTACCATATGGACCTGTCTCCCAATTTTTTAGTACACGGTCCATGCAATGACTTTGACCAATTTGAGTTAAAAGCCGTTACATTTGGTCCAATTTGATATGTTCAAAACACGTGATGTTGACAAAATTGTAGTGTACACCAATGTTTCAAAACACATGATGCTGACTCCATAATTAGTTTTTGGTTCAACTAATTTGACCCTTTGGATCGGCCAGGTTCCCACTTATTTTTTTTTTTAAATTAAAATATTATTACACTATAAAAAATAAACAAAAATGTTGAACATTGTAATACATACCAAAAATAGCTTAAAATTTGTCAACTCATTTATTAAAGATAAAGGAAATTACCATAAGCACTTATGTAATAGTATAGTCCAAGACTCTAGATCACATATGTTTCAGAAATATATGTTTATTCCCGATGTAATTTGCCTTGAAAGATAAAGTAGATGGAAATAATTGAAATTAACCGTGTTTAAAGTATACATGCTCCAATCACGAATATTTAACGAAAAACTTAATTTTTCCTAAAAAAAAATTAACATTTTATGACCAATATACCCTTCTTTTAACTAAAAAAAATCACTTTACACTGGCACCTCCTTCTCCACCACCATCACTGACAACCGACCTCTTCTTTCCTGCACCTCTTGCTCCTTTGCTAGCCGCCTCTCCCTCCTTTTATACTGCACAGTGCCCATCCCATTCCTTCGTTACCAACCACTTGTCTTTTCCCTGAACCCCTTATTCTCCCCTTTTCCCGCTGCCCCTACCTTTGTCCTCTCTTTCCTGTAGCCCCTTGCTCCTTCTCCTTTACCCTCACAAGCCCTTCTACAGCGGTAAAATTTATATTGGTCACTAAGTAATTAATAGTATAAGAACATCTTAATAGTTGCTTAAGAATTAATAAGAAACTACTATTTGAAGAAATATGACTCTATAATTTTTAGTTATAAAATGAGTTACCTAATCAAAATGAATTCTTTCCATTAATTATTAAATAATTATTAAAATACTATTAATTGTTCAATGATCACCATAAACCTTGTCCTCTGCCGTAGCCCACCCCCTTCCCGTCAACCATGCTATCCACCCATCTCTATCACTGCAGCCCTCTTCCCATCATAGTCACCATCACCCGGCGACCCACTCCTGCAACCCTTTACTCTTCATCTATCTCCCTGTAGCTCAATCTCTCCTCCTATCACCCTGCAACCCAATTTTCCCTTTCCTATCCCTTCTTGCAGCGCCTTTCCTTCACCCTCACACAAGTAGCTAGGTTTTTTATTTATTTATTTTTTATTTTAAGAAACTTGATTTTTTTGAAAGACCATTTAGTTCGATTTTATTGATGGATTTTGGTCTTTTCTTTTTTGGTGGGGATTTTGTTATAATGGGTTGCTGGAATTTTTTTCTGTGTACATGAAAGGATGATGTGATGGAGAAGGAAGGATTGGGGTGGTGTTTGCTGGTGGTTAGTGCTGGCGGCGGTGGGTCAAGAGTTAATAGGTCAAGAGAGTCGTCTTTCAATAGGTCGAGGGTACATAAGTAATTTTAACAAAATCTATTAGTTTGAATAATTTTCATTCACTTTATATGTTGGGACAAATCATATGGAAGTTTAAGATATATTCAAAAATATATGGGGACTCTGAGTTAGAGGGTTATACCGCATGGAGGTTTAGGTAATTTACTCTAAAGATACTAAAATAGTACATTATTCTTCTTTAAAATAAATTTAAAACTTAAAAAAATTTTAAAAAAAATTAACTTAAGAGAAAAAACGATTTATTCGATCCGATCAACCAATTTTGGCTGTTCAAATTCGATTTGACACTTTTTTCCCCATTTTTTGGCTTAATCACTTAATTGAATTGAAGTTATAGCCGGTTGTTTACATCCGATTGAACTGATAGAACATGCCAGTTGGGGTTTTAAGACTGGTGTACACTCGTTTGTTCAATTGAACAAGTTGGGAACATGTCCGTTGCAATACCGGAAATTATACTCAAGTAAATTCACAAACCAAATGATCTCATTAGCATTACTCCCATTGAGTTGTCCCACAGATTAAAAAAAAGTTTAAAATGACTAAATTATCTTTTTTATTAATATTTTTTAATAAATAATTCCCTTTCTCCATTAATATAACATTAGATTAATTAACACTACACTGACTTTGGAAAATGAAAGAATATTAAATTGTTCGTATTAGAAATAAAATTGGTTGACCAAAATAATTCAAATGGGGAAAATAATAAGTGAGGGAGAGAGATATTATGAAGAGCGCAAAATACCTTGACTCTTGTATTAAGGGTAAAGTTGAAAAAAAATAGTTTATTGATTTTTTTAGGTAATATATAATTTGGCACAAGATAAATTATTTACACAATAAATAAAATAATACGGATCAGGGAGTAACAATTTTGGCTTTTAAGAAACTTAAAAAACACATATGTAACCGGTATAATTCTCTAATGCTTCTTTAATCCAATTACAGGCCAACTTCGCTGATCTATGATTATTCACGCACTCTGTGGTCCGCGAGATTGTTCTTTTATTTTTTAATTAAAATTTTGTTAAATTATGCAAACTTTGTTAATTTTATTTTTTAACATGATGGAGAAGACATAAAGTTAGGGGCAAAGCTAGAATTTACTTTTATTGGAGCACCACTTAAATAAAGTAGCGTTGGACTCCTTCTATTAGTGATATGTTTTTTAAATTATCTAAAAGACAATAATATCCCTTTTTATTATCACTAGAACCCCATTCTATTTCTCTCAAGTTTTCATTACAATAAAATATAGTGGTATCTTTCACATTATTAAAAAACTAATAGTACAATTAAAAAACAAGAAGTGTTAATACCAAATTTCTACAAATAATGTATAGTTTTCTCAGTTATCTAAAGAATAGTTATTGTATAAGGAATAATATTATTTATATAGTAAGTAATAAGAATCCATGTATTGAACAAAAAGCATAAATAAAAGATGACACGATAAAATTTTATTCACAAAAGCAATTATTTTTCAAAATTCTAATATTCAAACTATATAAAAGTAGTGAAGTTATTTGAATTAAAATATTTCACTAATGGAATACAAATCTTGAGAGCAATGTATTTGTAGTCATAAAATACCATATAATTACTTTTTTATTTCAAATCATTTATAGTAATTATATGCACATATAATCAATTTTAACAAATTAGTGGGGTCACAAACAAAATGTTTGTAAAAATTCATATCTAAAAACTGGAGATGGTGTACCTCCGCCGCTACTTAAAGTCATTCAAATTAAAATTTAAGAATATTAGAAAATTCATTCTTGCTAGCACGATGCACCATCATGAAATGATAATTTTGTGTAATCCTTATGCTTTGTGTCTTTCTTCTAGCACTAATGAAACCATTTTCATCGTCAAATTTGTATTAAATAGAGGTTATTATTATAGGGATTCTATTGTTCTTTTAGGGCTGTCGCGCCCCCTTTTCCGCGCGCTTACCGACCAGGTCTGGCCGGCACCGGTGGGACCGGCACCGTCGCCACGTGTGGTGCTCATGAAATAGGTGATTGAATGCAAAAATCCTACTTACAATTTACAAACATAAATTACCTACTTACTATTACAAATTTAAATGAATCACCTATTTACTATTACATAACGGGGCTTTTAATACGACTATGAATTGTATAAAAACAATCTAAACTAGGGAAAACAAGACTGGAGTCGCCACCCGGTGTGTTGGTGCGCCGGGACACAAAAAATACATCAAAATTTAAAAAGAAAATAAACCCTAGTTTAGATTGACTCCTGGTCCACGTAACTCAAGAAAATGAGTTCGGGAATCCTGTTGTAAAATGGGAAGGTTTGGGATGGATTTGAATTTCCCTCGGCAAAACAATGTACCCGGCGTTGGACCGGTTGCGTAATTTTATCAGGTCCGTTTTTCTTTTCAATTTTAGTATTCATTATTGCCGGCTTTGTAGCATACGTGTGCTTTGAGATAGTTTAAAAGTAATAAAATATGTACATGTTAATGAGGAAACGAAAATAAATGGTAAATATTAACATTGACAGGTAGATTTAGCCCGGGTCCAATTAAAAGTCGCACACATTGAGCTTGTAGTGCCCTTTAACTCCCAAGGGGCAAAATAGTCATTTATCATGCACGCCGAGTTTATTTCTATACACAATTTTATATTATTGATACAAAGTTAAGTCTCTGGGCTAAATTGAATTTGATTCAAATATTTAACGTCTAGTTGTGCAACTAATCCAAAATTTGAGGGCAAAAGAGTAAATTCACATAATTTAACAAGTAAGATAAGGCATAAATATTATATTGAGACCAACAAACATTAAAATAAAGCACCAATCATCACAAAATCAATTAATCAAAAAATATGTGCAAAGATCAAAGTCTATTTACAATTTAATACTCATAAAGGGGCAAAACAGTAATTTCACAATCAAAGGGTAATTAAAACGTATTAAAATGCCAAACAGAAATCAAAGTAAAACTTGGTGGTTATTGACATAAAACATGTTGTAATACCCGACTTTTCTGATCATTTCACACATTTTCGCATTTGATTTTATACTTTTAAATACTCATTAATATCCCTTTCAAATATTAAATAATCGTTTTACCCTTTTTAAACATTTTTTAAAATTTTCGGGTCAAAGTATAATTTTACAAAATTTCAGGGACTAAAGTGCAAATATTAAAAGTATATTAAAACCCCGTCTCGAAGTCTCCTGATTCATTTTTATACACTTCTCCAAGTAACCTTCAGAGCTAAGTTTACTTTGAAAATTCAATCAACCAATTCTTGAAATTCCATATTTGGTTTGAAAATTTACTCACACATCAAATTGGTGATTCAGGAATCCTCATAGACCTTTAATCCAACTTCAAAAGTAAGTTTTACTTCCAGATCTATATGTTTTTTTGTCAGTTAAATTCCAAGTTCTTCAGGAAATTAATTTGTTTAATTTTGTTGTTTATGAATTGATTTGATTATCAAATATACTTATGAGCTATTGTGATTGAATTTATGGTTCGAAATGACTTTTTAACTATTATTTTTGTGAGATTTGAATTAGGGTTTTGACAATTCTTAACCTAGTGAGATATTTAAAATTATAAACCCTAATTCTTAGATTTTTATCTTATTTTCACAAATTTAAGTCAATCCTTACTTAATTGTGTTCAATTAATGACTAATTTGAGATTTTGAGTGATACCCAAAAGTAAATCTCTATCTCGATTTTTATCCTAATGGTATAACACTCTCCTTATTTAGGTGATTTAGAATTAGAGTTTTAGACCGTCGAAATTAGGATACGTCTACGATATCGATTTTTGAGGTAAGTAACGTTTATACTTTTTTATCGATACCCTGTATATGATTGGTATTGTAATCATAGAAAAATTGATATTAAGGTAAGTATATTTATTACTGATCGATTAATATTTATAAGGTAAGTACGTTCATAAATTATATGTTTGTTCTGTAATGTATCAATTGTTCATTATTGTACTATGTGTTAATGAATGATTTCTGTGAAGAGTTCAATGGGTCACTTTAGTGGACTTGGCTATGAGTGAGTGAATGAAATGATATACTGAGTACTCTGCTTCGTAAATGTTATACCCAGTCTATCAGGAAGACAAGTGATAGACACTCCGTTATGCCTTGTCTACTCGGGCGGATAATAGGTAGACCTGGATCCAGTGCTGGGAAGACTTTTGTGAACCATGAGCTCATTGATTGACATTTGCATTTTAAATAATGATAATGTCTCGTATATTGTTTTCTGTACTGATTGTATACATGTTATCTGTAATTCGGTTTAAATGTTATTTACTAAGCACGATGTGCTTACTCCGTTATTATTTCCCATTTGTTTGCAGTCGAGGACCAACAGGAGACGTTAGCAATTATAGTCGAGTGCTGATCATAGGAGACATCTATAGTACAGACCCCAGTTATTGGGGATAGTATTTTCCTATTTATCATCCTAGTGTGAGGTTGGTTTTTATACTTAGGCCTGTGTACCTATGGACTTGTTAGATTTGTCTTATGATCAAATTTTTGACTGTTGTGGGATTGTGGTTTGTTGTTTGTATATGACTGTGATTTGGTTATTGTGGATTGTTATAGATATGACTGTTGAATTTATTTTGTGGTCTTGTATTGGTTGATCTGGAGGTCAAATGACAGGTATTATGGTTTGTATATTGCTCTTGTACTGTGCCTTGCATGCTTGGGGTGATCCCGAGGTGCGGCGTGTCATTGTCCCGTTTTGGGGGCGTGACACATGTAATTTGGAAGAAATTTGAAGAGAAAAAACAGTAATATTAAAGAAAATTCCTTAAGGGTCTAAATGTAATTTAAAAAAATTATTTGAGGGCTAAAAATGCAGACATCTGAAATCTGGCGGGCCAAAACGCAGATAAAATTTTTTCTGAAATTTTGGACATATTTTTTTTTGAAATGCCACGTCATCGCTGACGTGGCGCAATCTGGTAGTGCCACATCATCGAGTACGTGTGCAATCTGGTGGTGCCACGTCATCGCTGACGTGGCGCAATCTGGGAGTGCCACGTCATCCGTGACGTGGCACGATCTGGTGATGCCACGTCAACCGTGACGTGGCACAATCTGGTGATGCCACGTCATCCGAGACGTGGCGCACCAGATTGCTGTCTCGTATACACATGACGTGGCATCAAGACAGGCCCTATCAGAATGGCGTAAATGTAATTTAAGAAAATATTCTCGGGCTAAAATAAAAAAAATTGAAATCTGGAGGAGTAAAATGGAAATCGAATTTTTCTAACCTTTCCTTTATTTTGTGCAGATTTTTGTGGGCTACCAGCCTTCTTCCACCACGCTTTTGACCCACCAGATGAACGATTTTGCTTCGGGTTTGAAAAGAGAAGTTGTAGCTCCAGGAACGCTCTACAACTTTTATTCTTTGAGTTTACTCCAGTAAAATCCTCCATCGCTTGAAATCTTGGCTCAAAGTTGGTTGTCTGGAAAATTTTCCAGATATCAAATTTTTCTGCAGATCCTCTGGACCAACAGCCTTTTTCTACCACATTTTTGACCCTCCAAATGGACGATTTTGCTTAAGATTTACAAATGGAAGTTGTAGCCCCAGGAACCCTCTACAATTTTTTTTTTTAAATTTAGTCTAATTCCTCTCCGATCGTATGGAATTTTTGCTCAAAGTTGGTTGTTTGGCAGGTTTTTTAGGCTAGCGAAAATTTTTTCTCTGCAGAAAATTTTTTCCTCCCATTTAAGACTGATTTTTTGTGCTTTTAATGAATTGTATTGAGTGTAAAAATGGTCAAAGACCATTCATTGTCATGTGGGGAGTATGGGCATCTGAAATTTTTGGTGAAAAATGGGTGAAAAACGCAGAGAAAACGTGGCCAAAACAGCTCTGTCGAGCTGATTGTTCGGCGCGTGAACAGTACGCGCGGTACTGTTCAAGCGCTGAACTTTTTTTTTTAAAAAAATTTAAACGAATTAATTAATTTAATTATTAATTAATTAATTAATAATAATTTAATTAATTAATTTTTTTTTTTAAAAAAAAAAATCTAAAAATTCAATAATATTAGAACTCATTCTTAGTATTTCAAAAGCATAAAACGCATAAGAATAATTAAACATCATAATATAAATTAAGAAGGAATTAAAGGGTAAATTAAAAGAAAATCAAAGAGCAGATTAAAAAGACATTAAAAAGAAAAAATTAAAAGAAAATTGAGAGACAAATTAAACGGAAAATAGAGGACAACTTAAGGGACAAAAATATGTGTCTACAAGGGCACCTTCGGTTTAATATCAGTGAACATGTAAAAGAGTATTAGACTCTTAGATTATATTGAGTTTAAATAGTTTCTTGTGAAGACTTTTAAATGGAAATTTTTATTTTAGTCAGGCCCAATAGTTGCTCCTCAACCAATAAGAGCTTGTCATTTGGAATGCATGGCCCACTTTTTTTAAAATAGGATGTGCTCTCTTATTTTTAAAAAATATGGGTCCTCCACTCCAAATGGAAAGCTCCCATTAGTTGAGAAGCAACTACTGGACTCTGACAACATAAAATTTCTCCTTTTATACATACACTTTTCCTTGGAAATATAAAACCTGATCATTGTGATCCCAACAGATTGAGTCCTCTTTTATCAGGTTTATCTTTTTTCACACTACTTCAACAACTTTTTCATTTTCTTTTATTTTTTGTTAAAAATCGTCTGATTTTCTTTAACGTAAATTATTCTATGTGAGCTAATCATGCTAATTTTCACACAAAATTCTACTGTTGATAATATTTCATATGTTTTATTATTTTATCTATTTATTTCTAAAGACAAAATCTAGAGAGTAACATAAAGTTAATATAATGCTGTATATTATTAAATTAATGAGGTAGTATAGTACCTTTTACCAAGTTGAATATATCTTTTACTAGTAAAAATTATTATTTTTACAAGTATTTCATATTTATTTATATAAGCTTAAGGAAGATAAAAATTTGAAATACTATAGATATGGGGATAATAAATTATAGTTACTTTACATAGTACTATATTAACATTTTAATCATAAATTTTTTTTGGCCTTGGATCGTACTATTTTATTATCTATTATATTTTTTTTTTTTTGATAATTTCACGATTAATAACTTCTAATATAATGTATTCCAATTTTATTACATTTCTTGTTTTTTAGATTGTTTATATTCAATTATGAATTGATTTTCTTAACCAAATTGATACAGTGAGTTTAATAGTACCTTTTTCTATTGAGAAGATACTATTTAGACATCTCATATTACTTCCTTTCATATTCCATAGTAGTATCATAATATTTGTTTTAATATCAAAAAATTACTATTCTTATATATGGTTTATTACGAAAATTTATTTTGTAAGATGATATAGATAATTAAATGGTGACTTTAATTTGATATCTCAAAAACTCTGGAGTTAACCTCTTAGAATACTAGTTAAATATGATATTGTACATTATAGTTATATAGAGACTAATATATTGATATTTTGATAGTAGATTTCTTTACCTTGCATAGTACCATTTGATTGTCTACTAGTACTATTTAGTTGATAATTTCACTATTAGTAACCTATAATGCATTTTTTTTTCCATTTTTTATTTTTATGTTGCTTATGTTCAATTGTGCATCTATTTTCTTAGTCAAATTAATATAATAGATCTGATTGAATCTCTTATTATACTCTTACTATTGTAAAGAATACTGTTTAAATATCTCATATTACTATAATGTTATTTGCTTCATTACCAAAAATTACGATCCTAATATATGTTGTATTATGAACATTTTTTTTTGTAACGGTACAAATAATAAAATAGTAACTCTAATTAATATCTTGAAAAAAATACTAGAGAATACATCCCATAATACTACATAGATAAGAGGATAGTGCATTATATTTATTTTGGATAGTACTCTCTCTCTCTATATATATTTATAAAGAAACACCACGCCTCCATTTCTGGAATATGTCCTACTCTTTAACGACTCGAATCCATGACCAATATATCATAAGGGAATTGCCTTACTACTTGAGCTACACTTCGTTTGATATTTTGATAGTAGGTTTATTTCCTTTACAAATTACTATTATATTATTTGTTACTACTTTCTAATTGGATGGGCTCCTTAAAAAGAAAGAAAAAATTGGTAATTTAACAACTAGTAAAAATAATGTATTTTTTTTTTCACATTTCTTATTTTTTGAGATTGTGTATGTTTATTTATTCATTAAATTTATAAATTAAATTAATATAGTGGATCGGGTAGTATTTTGTCTATAAAAGAGAATACTATTTTTATTTTACACAGTACTTCATTTCATGTTTTATAGTACTACTGCCACATACCTAAAAATGATTTTGTGATGTTATGAATAATATAATACTAACATTTAATGTAATATTTGATATAATACTTGATGGATCTATTATAATCAATTTATATATACTGAGACAAGACAATAAACTATTTTTAGAGAGATTTTAAATAGTACTACATTAATAATATGAATATTAGGTTTGTTTGTGTTATATAGTATTATTTTATTATCTATTACTATAATCTTGGTGACAATATCCTTATTAGTAACCTATAATGTAACTTTTTCCATTTCTTGTGGTTTTAGATTGTCTATGCTCAATTATGTATTGATTTTCTAAATTAAGTTGATAAAATGAATCCATAACACCTTTTACTGTTTCACATATAATTTTTTTAGATTTGTCACTTTCTTTAATATTTCATAGTTTTCTTGTAATATCTGTTTCATCACAAAAAATTGCTATTGTGATATACGTTTTATTGTAATTTTTTTTTTTTTGCTATAATAATATATCTAACAACACCTTTTCTAATATCTAAGTTAATATTAGATAAATTTTGTCATAATACTTTCTATCATTTTCAATAAAAAGACTATAATAATTCTTTCATTTTTTGAAAAAAAATCCCTTGTGTTTAACAAATTTGTTCATCTTTTTGTATTATTTATTGAACTAAATGCTCAAAATATAGTATTTTTTAATTGATTTAATATTCAAAGTGCTAACATGTTGTATATATATTTTCGTATACATTTTTATACTTAATAAAATTGTCAAGTTATTCATTTAAAATTTATTTTTCCTATATAATTATATAATTTAATTCAAAGCGTTATAATAATGTTTCAAATTATCCTATTATTTGAGAGGTCAACAAAGACTATTCATTTTTCTTAATTATAAATTATTCATCATTTGTTTGAATTTAAACTTATTCTTTTTCTTGTAAAAAAAATGTATGAATTTAAAAGATTAATAATATAACGTGTTATAACAAGTTTTCAAGTACATCATGGGATTGTTTCCATATAGCAATCTTTATCATTGTTTAGTTAGGGGGAAATTATTTATTAGATAACTATTAAAGGAATGGTTCCCTCAAAAACGTAAAAAGAACTGTTACATTTTTCATTATTATAACAATGGAAAATTCTATGGTCCTTTTTGGGTCGAAACCATTCCCTTGTACTTTAAATGCTTATATAGTACAATACTATGTGCTTAAAAGACTTGTACTAAACAAGCTTTTAAAGCCAAGGAAATGGTTCCGTAAAAGGGATTGTAGAATTCCCCAACAATTATAATAATCAAACTCCACATTCTCACAATTTGATAAAGCAGGCATGATTGGCTCCAAATGTTTGAAGATTGTTGTAGTAATTGGTCACATGAGGTTTTGTACTAATACACTTATGAAGCTGTAGAAGATCAATAACTAGATTTTTTCTGATCTAACCACATAGTCCACATCTGTAGACTGCTCTCCACCAAATAAATGGGAATGAAAGGTGCATGCTTTTTGATCTCCAAGTTAACTATGATACTCGTTTGGATCATTGGCGGACGAAAGAATTAGATCTTCGCATCGTAAAACTATATAGATACATGGTTTTTAACAAACGATAATAATTTTATTTATAACTAATTAATAGTCAAATGTCTAACATCATTTTGTATTAGGATTTCAAGCTTCTTGAAGAAGTCACAAGGGAAAGAAGTCCTTCCATTCAACATTGCCACAAATACTTAAAAGCATAAGTAGCTAATTCATGACTAATTCGATTTCCAGATCTTTTAATAAAAATAAAAGTACATGAATAAAAAAATTTGGCCAAATATCGTATATCGTTCAAGAGAACACCGAAATCTTTATCATCAACACAATCTTGATTCAACATTGAAACTACTGATAATGTATCAGATTGCACTTAATAAACAGCAACATAACAATTCCTTTGAGCTTGAATCAAAGTAAAACGAACTGCTTCAGCCTCCAACACATTAAAATTTGAAGCACAAAACCTTTAGCAGTCCAAGCCTCTTTGATTTGCTAAGAAGAATCACAAACCACAATACGAATCCAGCTTTCCCACTTTGATGATGTAATGAAGCATCAGTGTTGAACATCAAAATTCCAAGAGGTGGACAACTCTAATGAACATAAGAATCATTAGAAGTTTGACAGTCCATCAATAATCATGCTCTTTAAACTCCAACCATTCAGATGTTGTATGTTAGAAACTAAAATGAAAATGCAGTAAATTAGGCCAATGGATAGGTGCAAGTTTTCAAACTATGTCAAAAAAAGAACAATTAAAAAATTCAAGAGTTTCAGTAGTCTTCTCACATCTAGGACACAAAATCTCAGAAACATCAATTCTAGAAGACAAAGATTTTTGAACTGCAGCTGCTTCTGTTAAACATCTCCTAAGAAAATGTTTCCAAAGAAAATGTTTCACTATATTCTTAACAGGTAAATTCCAAATAGATTTCCAACTTTTCTGATGACCTAATAAAGAACTAGTATGAGGAGAATAAAAAACAACCTTTTTTATTGAAACATATTTGCTTGGCTAACAAATAACCCGATTCAACAAAATACAACCCAGATTGAGAATAATGCCAAAATTTTCTATCCTGACAATTTGTAACAGAGAGAGAAATTTGGAAACTTACAGAAACAACTTCTTTCCTGAAAATAGTTTTAACTAAATTTTCAGATTCCAGAAAAACTCATCAGGATAGTAGTTCAGAGTTCAGACACATAGGTTAGAGTACATCCAGAAGGTCTACAAGTCTGTGGTTTAAGGGTATATAGAGTTGGAAACCAAGGATCCTCCCATATTTTATTTTTACCCATTTCCAGCTACAAATCTAGTAGGGCAAGACACCAAATCTTTAGAAGACACTAAACTTTTCCAAAGATAAGAAGCAGAGGATTTGGCAGAACTATCAAAAATAGAGGAGATTGGAAAATACTTAGGTTTTAGAACCTTGCTAACAAGAAAATTAGACTGAGGAAAAATCCTCCAAATCTACTTTCTAAGTAAATCCATTGGTGGGGGAATTTGTTACCTATTTTGTAATACCCGACTTTTTCTGCTCATTCCACATATTTTGTACTTGATCTTATCCTTTAAAATACTTATTAATATCTCTTTTAAGTGTTAAATAATTTTTATACTACTTTTTGAACATTTTATAAAATTTTCGAGCAAAAGTATAAACTAATTTTTCTCAAAACTTGAGAGACTAAAGTATAAATTTTGCAAAATTGTTAAAACTTCCTCACAAAGACTCCTAATTCATTTGTATGTATATCCATTTCATTTCCAAGTTAACAAACAAAAGCACTAGCGAGCATTTTTTTTTATAAAAAAAACCTTTTATTTTCAAATCTCCAATCTTACTTCTCGTCTAGGAATTTTTGTCCCCAAATCAAATTGGTGATACAAGAGTACTCCTAGGGCTATATTTCAAATTCCTTAAGAAATTAATTTGCTTAATTTTTGTTATTTATGATTTGATTTATTACCGATCATGTTTATGAATACTGGGACTTGATTTGCAATTTGAAATGACTTTTTAGCCATTAAATTGGTGAGATTTAAATGAGAGTTTTGACAATTCCTATCTTGATGATATATTTGAAGTTATGTACCCTGATTCTTAGACTTTTATCTTATTTTCTCGAATTTAATTCAACCGCAACTTGTTTGTTTTCGATTATTATTGTACTGATTTGAGAATTTGAGTGATGCTTAAAAATGAACCCCTACCTCGATTTTTATCCTAATAGTATAACACTCTTCTGGTTTGGTTGATTTGGAGTTAGAGTTTTAGATCGTTGAAATTGTGGTCATCGAAATTGATTTTCGAGATAAGTAACGTTTACGCATTTTTATCGATATCTTGTATATGGTTGGTTATGCAGCACTATAATAATTGATATTAGGGTAAAGATACTTGATTTGAGTAATGTTTATAAGCTAAGTACGTTTATAATTTATGTGTTCGTTATGTAATGTATTGGTTATTCATTTATTGCAATGTGTTAATGATTAATTACTGTGAAAAGCTCAATGGTCACTTGAGTAGACTAAGTTGTGAGTGAGTGAATGAAGTGATATACTAAGTACTCTGCTTTGTAAATGTTATACTTAATCTATCGGAAAGACAAGTGATAGATACTCCGTTATACTTTGTCTACTCGGGTAGATAATAGGTAGACCTGGATCTATTTCCCAGTGTTGGGAAGACTTTTGCGAACCATGAGTGAGTGAATGAAGTGATACACTAAGTACTCTGTTTTGTAAATGTTATACCTAGTCTATCGAGAATACAAGTGATAGACAATCCGTTATACTTTGTCTACTCGGGCGGATAATAGGTAGACCTGGATCCAGTGCTGGGAAGACTTTTGCGAACCATGAGTTCATTGATTGGCATTTGCATTTTAATTATTGATAATGTCTCATATATTGTACCCTACATTGATTATATATGTGTTATCTATAATTGGGTTTAAATGTTATTTACCAAGTATTATGTGCTTACCCTGTTATTATTTTCCTTTCTATTTGCAGTCGAGGACCAATAGGAGGTGATAATAAGTCTTGAGTCGAGTACCAATAAAGGAGAGTATTACAGTGTGAACCCTAGTTACTGGAGTTAGAGTTTTCCGTTACCATTTTAGTGTGAGGTTTGTTCTTTTGTTTAGGCTTGTGTACCTAAGGACTAGTTATACAGGAAATGTCCCAGAGCTTGTTTAATATATCAAACTTTTGATTGTCGTTTTAAATTGTGATTTGGTACTTGTTTATATGTGTGATTTGGTTATCGTAGATTGTTATAGTTATGGTTGTTGAATATACCTCTTGTGGTTTTGCCTTGGCTGACCTTGAGGTCTGTTGACATGTATTATGGTTTATTTATTGCCCTTGTATTGTACCTTATATGCTTGGGATGATTTTGAGGTGCTGCGTGTCATTGTCTCATTTTAGAGGCGTGACACATTTTATTAAATTAAAAATGAAATTACAAGGAAGGGTACATAAACCTAACCTCTGAGCAAATACATATGAAAGATTGGAATAATTAACATCTTACATTAGCACTCCCTATTCTATCTTGTCTTGCTAAGCAGTTAACAATTCTAGGCAAACTAGAAGTAGTAAACTCAACATTAAAAACCATATATCTATGCCTACATTAGCCAAGTAATCAGCCGCCCGATTAGCTTTACGAAAGACGTATGCATACTGATTGATAAGAAAACTATTGTAGTAAATCTTGAATCTGCCAATAAGATGAGTAATCTTCCAAGGAGAATGAACGAGTCCCATCAAAACATTAACCAATAGCAAAAAGTCTATCTCCAATTTTTCAAAGGAAAACCATCAAGTAAAGCGAATGCTTCTGCTACCATGCATGTTTGGGAACCATAATACTTGGCAAAAGCAGCTATGGCGAAACCTGAATACGATCTTAAAATCCTACCACTAGCTACCAATCCAAGATTACCCGTAAGGTGACTTAGAGCAGGATGATCCTTTGGATCTTACAACGCACCATTACCTAACCAATCATCATACCAAAAGGAAACTGAACCTTCTCTGATCAAATAGGTCATATTACGAAAAGTGATTTCTGTTACTGAGAGCATGCTCTTCTAGGTAGGAGTAGCAAGAAGGGTGAGTCTCATCAAGCAAATACATGGAATGCATAAATGTAGATCATCATCAAGCAAATACATGGAATGCATAAATGTAGATCACAAAGTCTTTCTAGAAAAGAAAAACCACAAAAGCTGCATATAAAAAGCCTTAACTTTTACGTCAACACTGGAAAACCCTAATCCATTTTCCTGAATTGGAAAAGTCACTATCCTCTACACTAACCAATGCAATTTTTAACCTTCCAATTCAGAGCCCCAAAAGAAGTTAGAAAGCAGTCTTTCAATTTCATTAATAACATTCTTGGGGTTTGCAGAATTGTGAGAAGATACATAAGAATATAGCTGAGAACATGTTTTTATCAATAATAGTTTGCCATCTTGAGATAAAGTTTTATTTTTCCATCCAGATATTTTTATAGCATTTTTGTGAACTAACGGTTCGAAAATTGACTTATTCTTTCTCCCTTTTATTACTGGACATCCAAGACAAAGAAAAGAAAATCCTTTTTATGGAATCCAATCAACCTAGTCACCGATCTAACCCTTGCCTGAGTTATTTTATGTGATAACATGAATGATCTCTTGGCTTTATTAACTTCTAACTTTCTTGAGGCATTTTCATAATTTACAATAAACTTCACAAGACTTCTCCAGGACTTGGCATTGCCTTTGAGAAAGATTAGGATATCATCTACATAGCTTAAATGAGAAATAGGAATGCTATGTCCAGAAGCAGCATAGTGGTCTAAGACTCTATTAGAGAACAAGTGATTAATACCTCTACCGAAAACCTTCTGAGCAAGAATGAACAAAGATGGTAATAGGAGATCACCTTACCTTACCCCCCTTGAGAACTTGAAATAAACCCTTGGTTGCCCATTTAATGAAATAGAAAACCAACAATTTTCCAAGTAGTTAAAGACAATAGAAATCCAATCAGTAGAGAAACCAAATTTAGTCAAGACATTGTACAAGAAAGGCCAAGGAATTCGATCAAAAGGTTTTGCCATATTCAACTTGACAATTAAGTTTCCTCCTCTAGTTTTCCTGTCAATAGATTCCACCAATTCCTGAGCAATTAGGATACTGTCGCTAATATTCTTGCCAGGCGATCACAAACAAATGCACTTTGCTCCATTGAAATGAATTTAGACAAAAGAATGCTCAGTCTGGTCGAAACAAGCTTGGTCATCACTTTGTTAGCAAAAGAGTATAATCTCATGGGCCTAAAATATCCGAAGGTAGAAAGGTTTAACTACCTTAGGGACCAAGGAAACTGTAGTACTGGTGAAAGCCTTAGGAAGTGATGAACCAGCCATGAAATCCTTAGCAATTTCAAGTAAATCAGTTGAGATGATATCCCAACAAAATTGATAAAAATGACCATCATAACCATCAATTCCTACTGAGCTGTCTGAAGCAGGAGAGAAGACCACACCTTTAAGCTCATCCATAGTAGGTTGTGCAAGCAGCCTTCGATTATTCTCCTCAAAAACCAGACAAAGGATATGTCACGCCCCAAAAACGGGACCGTAACACGCCGCGCTAATGGCACACCGGTCCAAAGCGCAAGGCACAAACGAACAGAGCAACAAACTTAACCGCAATGTAATAGAACCATCAGAACCATTTCTTAACTATAAAGCCGAATATTTCATTTTACACAAAAATACGAATTACAAAATTCCTTCTTAGTACAAAAGATGCTACAACAAAAACAATGTTCATCAATACAAAACCTATCTAATACACTACCCCTCTCTGAAACTGCGGCTTTAAGCTTGGGATTACATCAGATGTGTATAAGAGACAGGAATCTGGAGAAAATTTAAAAGCTGCTAACGCGGTGGAGAGTCAAAAATGAGCACCTAATCTGAAAAATTATAAATCACGTGGGGTGAGCATAACTAGCTCAGTGGATATCATAAAAGCTCTTCAAATAGGGCCAAGCATTTCGATAAAAAGAAAACATAAAGATAATAACATTTGTGAAAACCATAGTCATGAAGCAGTTTCTAAAATGTCTCATGCCATTTAAATGTCAATAAACCATAATCATAAGTAGTTTCTAAAATGTATCATGCCATTTAAACGTCAGGCATGTCCAAAACATAGCCAAAAAGATGAGACTCCAATCATTTCAAAACATAGTATGCTAAAGCATAGCGAATAAATCCAAGTACAGTTTCAAACCGGAATATAATAAAATAGCATGAGTATCTTTTAGGCTCGAAGGTATGACCTACATACTAAGTGTAAGAGGAATATGTTACCCACCTATCAAATTCTTATAAAAGGAAAACACCTAAAACCATCAAAAGATCATTAAAGACCCTTCAAACATAACCAATTATCCAAATTATCCTAGTTGCACCAAACTTCCGCTTACTTACAAAATGAAGGGAAATCAATTCCACTTGGTTTCAAATCTCAATTCCTATCCAAACTAACCTTAAAATTATTCTTAAAACATCATTATGTGCATAGACATAAGCATTCATAGCATAACATTCTAGGGCACATATGGAAGACAAAACCCTAACTCATAATCTTAAAATTTGTAATCTAACCATGGAAAGTTGTTAAAAATCAACCCCAATCACTTCCCAACCTCCAAAACACTAAAAACAACCCATAACATACATAAATCATAACTTACAAGGCTGCAAAGAGGGTTTATTTCAGCCATAAAGAATCCTACAAAACTTGAAATTAAAGCTTGAATCATAAAGCCCATAAGCCATAAATGCTAAAATACATAAAATCTTACCTTCCAAGTGATTTCTACTTGAAAGGTCCAAGAAAATTTTTGGGGGAAAATGGAGAAGAGAATTTGTTCCAGCAGCTAGGAGAAATGAGGAAGAAACAAGCAAGAAGAAGACTAAAAAGAACTTCCAAAGTTGACCCAAATAGTTCCCCATTGACCAAATAGTCTCCAAGTTGACTATTTTATGACAAAAACTAATTTTTGCTACTAAATTAACTTTTTTTCTTATACAATTCAGCCATCATAAAACACTCACACACCACAATGCACTAATTACACTTAGTCCAATTTTTGACCCGTTTACCCGCCGGAACCGAAATCGCGTAAACCGAAAAATTTGCCGAATTGAAAAACGAATAAGTTGAAGTACTTAATGACTAAAAATAATATGAAAACATTTTAAACCAGTTAAAAATCAAAGAACAAGGCTAGTAAAATACTGGGTTTCACAGGATATGCTTCATTAGAGAATTGAATCTAAACCAACTTCAGCTTTCAATAAACACTCAAAAAATGAACAGATTCTAAATTTATTTGCTCGAATGTCATGAATCTAATTTCCATACCTCTTTATTTCTACTAACAAATGATTTGCTTCTTTTAACGTGCAAGTCTTTTCACCTTCTTTTAGCCATTTAATACTGGTATTTTGCTTCCAAAAATCTTTCTCCTGTGATAAACATTTAAGAAGAGAGGCTCTTGCATTGGCCAGTTCTATTTTGTTGGAAATGGAAACTTGTTGTTCCAACTGTAATTCTTTTAGCAAAACCAAACCCTCTGCCTCCTTGGTCTTCTGAAAAATGTCTCCAAATACATTCTTATTCTAGCTTTTCAATTCAAATTTCAATCCCTTCAATTTAGCTGCAAACTTTCTGCAAAAATGTATCCAAATAAGGAGAGTTTCAACTGGATTTGACCATATTCAAAACAGAGAGATGCTTAGTCCACATATTTTGGAATATAAACAGTTTAAGACCTTTAAAATTAGGGTTTTCTATTAAAAGCACGAGTGGAGAATGATTCGAGCAAGTTTTGTTGAGATAATAGATGGGTAACACTGAGGTTAGAAAAAGTAGACAACGAAGGCTACGAGCAGAAGACCCTATCTAACTGTTTCCAAACTAAAAAGCCACCTCTATTTCCACTCCAAGTAAAAGATGAGTCTGTACATGGAATATCAATCAAAGAACAGTCATGAATGGCTTCATTAAACACCTTCATAGAGCTAATATCACGTAGAGATCTTCCCACATATTCAGATAATTATGAGATGATGTTGAAATCACCTCCCACAAACCAAGAACCCCCATTTGGAGAGAAGCCATTCAGGAAAGACCATAACTCACATCTAGCCACCTTAGCACAACTTGCATAAACAAAAGAAGCATACAAAGTGTTAGCAAGATCATTACCAAGCCCAAAAACATGCACCACTTGATCATGAGAGGATTAAATTTCCACCTTCAAATTATTATTCTAAAAAGGCCAAATTCTACTCCTAGAGCTAGCAATTAAATCCTAATTTATTTTTAATACTATCATCCTTAGGTCCAGAAATAAGCATAGGCTCAAATAAAGCTACAAAACAAAGTCCATGCAGACGAATAATTTGTTCCAATCTTCTAATAGAGGACTTGTTCCGAACTCCTCTAATATTTTATAATAGAACATTCATTGAGAATCGGTCTGAAGTTGGCTAAGAGAGACCACAAAGAAGTCCTGGTTAACATTGCATGTCCTTTCGTGTACACTTTTCTTTTCTTAGGCTTGCGAGTTCTAGGAAAAATTCCAAGAGGCTGTGTAACGGAAGATAGTTAATTTATGCTTTTTTGGAACTGCTTCCAGTTTTCCATCTATTTTTCTCTAAGAATTAAAGGCTGCAAAATATCAGTGTCATTATCAGAATGATACACGGCCTCATGGTTACGTGCTCGGTCCACTTTATTCTTCAATGAAACATCAATCACAATATCACAGAAAATTTGTTCCCCCCAATTGTATTGGTATATAGATTGCAAGATTTCTGATAGATCTTGTGTAATAGATTCACGTATTAATCTTTATTTTTACTCCATGTGAACCAGGGACGGATCTACATAGATTCCAATGGGGGCATGTGCCTCCACTGGCCCAAAATCTCTAAAGAGACTAACACACTAGCAGTAATGTTTTGCCAAAAAAAATTTCTTTTTGTGCCTCCACTCAAATATTATTTTGCAAAATATTTCTTTGTAAAATAAACCATTGAGATAGTAGTTTGCAAAATATTTCCATTGAGATAGTAGTTTGCAAAATATTTCCATTGAGATAGTAGTTTGCAAAATATTTTCCTGTGCATCTTACTTATCATTAACTTTGCAATATTAATGACAACGAAGTACAAGTGATAAGATACTTCTCTTACGAATTATTGGTCACGGATTCGAGTTACTAAGGGGTAGTAGGAGGAATATTTAAAAAAAAAAAAAAAACTTCGTAAAATTAATAAACATTGCAAAATCATTTTTCAAAATACAGTATATTGTCCATTAGTGCATTGGTCAACTGGAGTATAACGTTATTTTGCATCTAATAGATTCTTTACTTAAGATGAAATAACATATTGACAGAGAAGAATAAGAAATTCGGTTCATTTCTCATTTGCGAAACACCACATTGGCACTTGCTAATAATAAAAACCAAATAAAATTCGAGCTTTATATATTATATATTGGTATTATTTTTAATTATTGTTTAATACTTGTTCATTAATCTCTATAGTTGATTTTATGACAAATATTTAAATTTAATTTAGACATTAATAATCATGAAAGTGTTCAATTAATCCAATAATGAAAAATGAATTTATTTGCTATTTTTGAATAAGTTATAGTATGGATTTCACTTGTTTATGTACATTTTTGTAATCTTTCAACAAGTCACATTTGCTATTTTTAAATAAGTTGTAGTATGGATTTCATTTGTTTATGTACATTTTTGTAACCTTTCATCAAGTTACATATTCTCGTAAATACTTATCTTTCATCTCTAAATTTTAGGTATGACCCATCACTAATTTTAGACACTATGAAATCAATTATTAAAATAAACACAATTCCAATAGAATTATAATTAGGTATATGTAACTTTAAAAATCACATTGTCTGTAATGCTATTACTAGTCTTTGTTTATATGTGTGTCGCCTTGTGCCCCTACTAAAAAATAGTTCTAAATTGCCACTGATGTGAACCTTGCTTTTGCATTTATAATATTACAGACTTAGCGACAGCTATTGAAATGGCTTGAGTTGGGGGATTAGAATCCAGTTTATCCTCCACAGGCAGATCCTGATTATGAGTAAATGTCATTGTCAAAAGCCCTTAAGTTGGGGGATTAGAATCCTGATTAGCCTCAATGATCTTCTCTTGATTTTGTGGAGTTTATTAATTTTGCATAATCACCAAATTCAGATTTTCAGCATTTTGCTTGATTTTCTCCAATTGCTTTTTTTGAACCTTCACCCATCTTTGATTTGGTACCCCACTAGAAGAGGAAGCTCAGGCCACCACTACTAGTTGAGAAGATTGAGCACGAGTTACTATTTCCTTCCCTTTTCTATTGGATTTAGGTTTATCATTTTCTCCATAACGCTTGCACTCAGTAGAAGAATGTCCAATCCTTTGATAAATAGAGCAATAACAGGAGAACCATAAGATACATCGCTTCCCACCAATTTAGCAACCAAAGAAGTCAACTCCTTGCACACCCCAATAGAAAGCCTAAACCATGACATAACATAAATAGCTAGGGAACTTAAGATAGATTTTATAAGAACCTCCTTGCCTACAGGAGACAAAAACTTTTCTTTCCAACCAGTAACTCTTTTAACAAGCCTATCCTTCACAAATGAAAAAAAAAAAAACCTATTTTTTGTTCTACCAATAGACATAGGCAACCCCAAATATTTTGTAGTGTCTTTAGGGTGGCACATTTTTTTGTTGTTATAAAGTTTTAGGGAAGTAAGGTTAATTTTTATGAGAGTGTTATTGAAATTAAAAAAAATCAAGGAAAAATAATACAATTATGAAACTCTTGGGAAATAAAAGCTACATATATATTTACTTGGGAGGCAGATTTATATATTTATATTTTAAAATTTTAGTGGGATAAAGTTTAATTTTTTACAATAGTGTAGTAATAATTTTAAAAAATTTCAAAGGGTTTAAAGAAAATTATGAAAGTCTCGGGGACAAGTTGCCCTCGCGCCCCCCCTGATCGTTTGCCCGTGGTCTAGATTAAGGATAAGGGCGAAAAGGAAGTCATTTTAAAAGAAAGTTGAATCTTTTCTCCATTTGGAAAATGGACAATTCACAACTAGAAAACTTTTCTTTTCAAAAGTAGGAAGAAAAGGAAGGAAACAACAAAAGGTATCGATAAATATTCTTAGTATTTCAGTTTTATCTTTATAACTAATACAACAGATTTTATTCTTCCTTTAAATCCCAAATCATTGCATTTTTTTTTCCTAAATCCCAAACAACACTAATGTCTCATTTATTTTCCTTCTCTCTTCTTCTTTACTCTCATAACTCAAGTTTTCCCTTCTTGTTGTTCTCTCTCTTAATGTCCCAAACTAGGCCTAAGTGCTTCGTATTTTTCTCGTTGTTGATTGACTCTGTATCAAGTGCATTTCTTGAATAGTCTCTCTCTTGGTTGATGTAATTTTGGACTTTCTAGTGAACCAAGATTAAAATCAACCTTTTGAAATTTTTAGTGACAGTAAATAAATATTCTAAAGGGACTAGTTGAGAGTTTTCATTAGAAAAAATGTAATAGATTAAGTGGGGGACTGAAAGACGAGTGAATTACATAATGATCAAGCTGGCTTGGAGAAACTAGTTGCTAATTGACTTGAGATTGATCAATTCAAATTTTTTTTTCTTAAAAAAAATAAATACATTTACATACAAGTTTTTTCCAAAAAAAAAGTACACAATTTGTTTGGTGTGGTAAAATTATGAGTTTTGATTAGTAATTAATTACAGAAAATTATTGTGGGAACCCTATCCACCATGATTCTTAGTCAAACTACTCCCTCCATTTCATTTTAATTATGCATTTCAAATTGGTGTATAAGGATTAAAAAAGTTATTAGATTTCATCAATTTAACAAAATGGATAATTCATAGTGACTAAATTAACATTTTATACTAATGTTCCTTAACTACATAATGACCCCTCAATAATATGGCATTAAGGGTAAAAGCTGAAAAATATCATTTAATACTTCCATAATTTTCTAAAAAAATTAGATAATTTGACACAAAATAAGTTATCTTAAGCAAAAAATAAATAAAACGAAAGGGAGTACAAGGATAAGAATTTCCCATGTGCATATTACCAATTTATCATTAACCAATAATTTAATGCTATCTGAAAATAATTAACCTTGTTCAGATTTTATATACGAATTAGGATTTTAGTATTAAAGGACTGAAATATAGGATTGTCAATTGAGCTAGACTAGCTCAAGCTCGATCAATTTGTGTGACTTAAAAAAATCGTGTGTTGAGTTCAAGTGAAGTTAGTTGAGATAAGTTTGGCTGAAAAATTAGGTTCGTAATATGTCATAGTAAGTTGAGCTTGAATTACACTAAGATTAACCCATTTAAGGGTGTGTTTTATATATCTATATCTATATATATATATGTAAAGCAAAGAGGGTGTTTGTTGAGAAGCTCTAATATCTCGACACATGGCATATTAAATGTGTAGGTATTTGAATGGTCAATAGTAAAGCTAAAAAATAATTACTTAATTAACAATTAACTTTTAAATTAATTTTATCTTAACTACTTTTATTTTTTTCAAAATCCTTCATTTTAGGCAAACATATCTCCTATAATTATTATTTTTCCCAAAAGAGTTACAAAACTAATCATCTATTATGGATTATTATATGAGTATCGGTTATTAATAATTTATATCAAATATAAAATTTTGTTGTTTATAATAAGTTAGGAAACAATTATTTATTTACTTGAAAAAAAGTTAAGTATATAATATATAAAGGATTATTCATATACATTGAAAGATAAGTAACATAATCATGTGACCCAATTACATCACAAATGGTATATTTTTATCAAGAAATTGATTAGAGAAAAATTACAAATTTAGTGCTAAATTATTTTCAAAACCTCATGGAGATTCCTAAAATCATTTTTAAATTTATTTTTCGTCTTCAACTATTGTTTAAACTTGCATATATCTCCCAAATTTTTTCGTAATTTTTTTGTTTCTCAAGTATCACGCAAAAAAAAAAAAAAAAAAAAAAACATATATCACCAATTTTTGTCACAAATATCACACTTTTATGGAATGCTAAGTTAAAATTATGATATGTCACTTTTTATCTACATCACCTATGACCTGTAAGTCAAAGGGTTTGACTTACCAAAAGGGTAGGTGCAAATCAACTTTAGATCCTCTTGGAAAAAAGAAAAAAACTTGAGGTACCTTCTTGAAATTACAAAAATAAAAAATAAAAAATAAAAAGAATAAACACTTGGAAGACTTTCAAAATATAAAAAGATAGTTCAGATATAGAAAGTTTAAAAAATTGGAAGGCCTCTGTTGGATTTTAAAAATAGTTGATGGACTATATTTGCAATTCTTCCTATTGATAATCGATTCTATAAAAAGAGAAACACAATTTACAATTAATCTGCTCTTTTCATCTTCTTTTGGTAGTATGTCCATTAATAATATAGATGTTATTCATAATTAAGGATGCAAATATTATGTATTTTCTATTTTTTTGGTATTTTTTATATCATTTTATTTAAAAGTATGCTTTGTATGTTGAAGCATAAAATCAATTGTTAGAAACTTTGTTCCCGATTTATCTACATAATAAGTCACACTTTCTTTTATATTTCAAAGAAAGGTGGCATTTTTTTTATAATTCAACTGAAATAAATACTTAGTCATATTTTGATCAAAAAATATTGGTAAAACTTATTTTTATATTCCAAAAAAATATGACATTCTTATTTTTTTTAATTTGATGGAATTAAATATTTACTAATATTCTGATTCTATAGTCTAATTTAGAATTTTCTTTTCATTAAATTTACTACATAATACTTCTAAAAATCATTTTGTTAAGCAAACATGAGTTTTTAAAACATTTGTGATTAAGTAATATAATCCCGTTCATAACAATTAATGTTTAATAATTTCTATAGGCCAATAATATAATAATATTAATTCTGTGTCCAACAACCATGTTAATTAATTATTTTCTTTAGTTTATGGTTTTGTATAACTTACTAACATAAATATGTACCTTTTTTTATCTTAATTATTAAAAGTTTCAATCAATCATCTTTTTTATAATTATTATTTTATAAATATAATATCTTTATCTTTGAACTATTTAATTAACAATGAAATTCAAATTAATTACCTAAAAGTTATCTTTAACTATCTTTATTTTTTTAAATCCTTCTTCTATTCACAACTCATATAGTTAAATTTTTTTTTAAAAGAGTCAATAAACTAAAACTGTACTCTAAATCGTCATACAGTATAAGTCTTTAAGAATAAACCAATATATTAATCAAGAAAAACTTTTATCTATATATCATTGTTATGAGTATAAATACATTTTAGATATATATTTAAAAGGTTACAACTAAAATTTTTCACAAAAGTGAGAAGATATTTAGTTTATTATGTCTAAATAATATCATTCTTGTAACCTAATTACATATAGTTAATATTTATAAAATTTGTCATATCACAAATAGATAACAAAAATTTTAATATCATTTTCTTTTTTTCATTTTCTTGCAACTTTATATTTATTGGTAGTTAACTATTCAATGTCAATAGATATTATTTTTAAGTTATTATGTAATCGTAATATGTTAAAAGTAATTTTAATTTATCCCTTATTATGTTTTATTTAAATTTTGGCATTATCATTTTACATGTATGTTTTATGTGGTGAGACTTGAAATCAATTGTTAGAAATATTCTTCTTTTCTTCACATACACATTTGGAAGTTTTTTTCTTGGTAAGATTTTAATTCCAACTTAATCCCACTCTAGCTTCTTTCCATTACCACGTCAATTGCTATTTTATCTAAAAACTCTTCTTATTGACACTTTTGAAAATTATATTCTTTGATTAGAAAAAAGTGCAAACTGATTATAAAATGTGATAAATACTTCTCAATTGCTGTTTCTGTTCGTAATTTAGGAAAATTCTATGGTCTCTTTTAGGGAACCATTCCCTTGTACTTTGAATACTTGTACAGTACAACACCATGTGGTTAAAAAACTTGTACTGTACAACTCTTAAAGCTAAGGGAATGGTTCTCTAAAAGAGATTGTAGAATTTCCCCGTAATTTATATCAACAGAATTAAGTAAAATCTTATTAAACAAAAAAATACTTCTAAATTATTGTGTTTGTTTACTATTTATAACCAAAAAATTCTGTTCATTCACATTCAATAAAAAAGAATTTTATCCTTCATTTTTCCTTGGAACATGGTAGACATAACTTTTAAAAATAATTATACTTCTGAAAACATAGTAATATCTGTTACTATGTTTTAAAATAAAAGTTGAGAGGTTTCAACTAAAATTTAAGTTATATTTCTACTTGCTTTAATTATTTTATACGACAAAAACATACATATTTTAAATGCATACTTAACAATGATATTTTTATTTTATTTCTAATTAGTAAATTTATAGATATTAAGTATTACTTAGTTTGTCTTATCTTTATATAGTTTAATTAGGAAAAGGTTTTATGCCGTCATCATTATTTTATTATAGAAAATTAAGCATACATATTAGTTCTCACGTGCATTGCACGGGATATTAAGTTAGTATATATTAAAGCAATAAAGGTGTTTGTGAGAAACAATTAGAGGATGACAAGTGGCAAGATAAAAGTATAACAAATCTAAGTAAATAATGGAGATAAAAGAAAAATAATTTAATTAACCATTCAAATTCAAGTTACTCACCTAAATCTTTTCTTTAACTACTTTACTTATTTAACATAGTTACTTTATGCACATATACCTCTTATAATTATTAATATTAAATGGTAAGTTAAAATGATGTTATTGATAATAACATGTGAAAATATATATTTCTTTAATTTAAAAATCTTTAGACTTATAATATGTAAAGGGCTATTACAGATAACTTTTATTAAATACTAACAGATTTAAGCTAATTATGTTTCAGTAATATCATTCTTAAAATCTTATTACATTCAAGAATGAATAATTTTATCAAAAACTAAAAAATATAGATATTGCAAAAAGATAACAAAGTTTTAAAATCATTATTCTTTGCATACTTTCAATGTCATTTTTAAATAATGATTTAATTATATTACATTTAAAAGTAACTTTAATAGTCTGTCTTCTCTATTTATAAGCACAGAAAGATGACAAAGTTTTAAAATTATTATTCTTTGCATACTTTCAACGTCATTTTAAATGACGATGTAATTATATTACATTTAAAAGTAACTTTAATAGTTTGTCTTCTCCATTTACAAGTATACTTTTGATTGCTATAAGTATTCTTTTCATTTTTTGATTTAGAAAATAACTCCAACTTTCTTTTTATTATGTGATATTCACAAATTATTAAAGTTTAGAAATTACTTAATTTTAAAAAGATTATTTTTTGAATAATATAATCACTTAAGTAGCACGGTTGAATACTGATTATATTAGATAAAATACTAAAGCAAACTACCGTGCTTTATGAGAAGTTACGGAAAAATATTGCGGGTAACATTATTTTTAGTTTTTTTTTTTTAATTTTCTATCGATCGCTAAAAAACTATTGATTTTGATATCTTTTTTTTTTTTTTTTACTATTTATGTATATAGTATTAAGTTCATTTATTTCCAAATTATTACTATCACACACAAATAGAATTTTATTTGAATAAAATTTTAAATTAATTTTAATAATTATTTATAAGAAAGAAGCATAAAGATTTTAATAAAAATTTAATAATAATGGTCCTAAATCATGTCCTTTCTTTTAATTTCTGGCATTGTAAAATTTTTTGATATTGTTACTTAGTTTTATTTAGTTTAATTACTAAAAGATTTTGTCATCATTAATATTTCACTAAAATCATTTTAAAAAAAAGAAAAAATTACACATAGATATATATACACTTTTAAAATAAAAGGGTATATATGTATAATTTTTTTATCTTTCCTTACGTAGCACATGTTTTCAAATTATTATACTAAAAAATTAAAATTTTAATATTCATCTTCTTTAATGTATTAAAAAATTACTATAATAAATTACATTACTAACTTGATACTTTTGAATTTATCTTCATATTATCAAGTAATCTTTAAATAAGAAAAATTTATTGATACACGTTACTTAAGTACTTTATCCTTATAATTACCAAATAATCATTGACCAGCAAAAAATAATAAGAAAAAGCGTGATAATGTCAATTTAGTTATAAAAATAGCAATATGCTTTTAAATTCAAAAATCACATTTTATAAAAGTACCACAATTCACTAAAATGAATAAAAAATGTATACATTTTAGGAAAAAAATTACAAAACTTAAATTTTGATCAAAATCATTTAGTAAGATTAGATGATTATATTAATTATAAGAGGTAACAAACTTATTAAGACATCAATTGAATAAATTACCAATTTTTAATTAATCATATACTCTAAGCATTCTGATCGAAGTTCAAACAATGATAAGAAAAACTTATTTCTGCTTAACACATATGGATAAATGAATTGAGAAATAATATAGAATTTTTAGTTTACTTACTTATATCAATAACAGTAGATATCATGAAAATCAATTATTACTTATATTATTTATATAAATAAAAACTAAATAGTGTAAAAAATTCATAATATTTATATTTATTACAAATATTATTTATTTTACTTGATTTAATTATTAAAAATTTCACGTCATCATCATGATTTTACTAACATTGTTTTATTTTATACAAGTTAAATACATTTACATTTTTACTCATACATAGCACGGGTTTTTCTGCTAGTGATATATATATATATATATATATTATTTCATGTATGAAATATATAATATATATTGTGTATTGAATATTTATTATATAATTTTTATATATATTGGGTGATATTTCTCAAATAGAGATATTTATATATATTTGAAATATATGCATTTTTTTTATGTTTTGGAGGAGATGTTTTGAGTTTTGATTGGTCTGACTTAATTCTAAAATACATTTAATTTTGTGAGTTGAGTATATACTTCATAAGTGTGATTCTTGGTGCGTTAAATTTGTGTTGAGCTATATTATTTTTAAAATAATTGAGTTCGAATACAGAAAACCAGACTCATGTTTATAGTGTATGCCAACTTTGACGATGAAATTGAGAATCTCATGACTTTTGACCGGTGAGTATTGTTTTTTATCCAATTGGAAAATCCTTTCCATCCAAGAGAAAAGCAACTACCACCTAGGCCCACCATTATGTGTAAGAAGTGGAATGGAAAAATCATAAAAAGAGGTGGCTACTCTTACACGTCAATTGGCCACAATGCATGACAAAGCTCGAAAAAAAGACATACACAAGTTTAGGAAATTGCACTAGAAATGGGAAACTATATTGCCAAAACAAATATCTTATTGCCACAGCTTCTATAATTTCTTTTACCTCCAACAATTATTATCTGTTGTCTAAACAATACTTTAAATAGGAGTCTTCTCTACCACAAATAAATACATTTGATATAATATATACTATATTACTTCTCTCCCTAATTACACTCCGTATTATTACAATCAATATACTAAACTATACTCTACTAAAATGTTTATACAAATAATTGAGTATAAGCTCGTGGGTAGAGTTTTGCTACATCAAACTTATTTTGAGGTCATTGTATATTAAGGATGAAATGCCACATCAACCCAATATAGTAGGGGACGTACACTGCTAAGAAGATCACTAAATAATGTGCATTGACCATAAATAGGCTTTTCTAATTCTTGAAATAAATTACTGTTTTAATGTATCAATAGATTATTATTGTATTATTATTATCCTTTGTTTGGTTATAACTTTTCTAACACCAGATCAAATGAGTTGAAATCGATTGGGAGGTGTTAAAACTTAGGGTAAATTTAACAGTCACATGCATTGCTCACATGATTTTTTCTGTCTGTATTCAAATTTGTCCGAAATTGATAGAAATTAAAAAGTTTGAGAATCAAATGCATTTTGTCTGAAACTTTAGAAACCAAGATGGACCACATCTAAATTTTGGAGGCTAAAATTGCATTTTCCCATCTTTGGATCATGCACGTACTTTGCCAGTGACTTTTTCCGTCGGTAAATGACAAAATTTCTAAATTTGTCCTAAATGGTTGAAATTAGAAAGTTTGAGAACTAAATGTGTTTTACCTCAAATTTTGAGAATCAAGATGGACTATGGCCCAAACTTTGGAGGATAAAATTACATTTTTTCCAAAAAATCAAACCCACAAATATAAATCCTTACTCTCAAATGCAAAATTCTTGTTTGGATTTGGTCCATACTATAGTGCATGGATCCCTTGATTCTAAAGAGAGCACATCATTTATGTGAGTGATGTGACATTTTCAGGACTAATGGGTCTATTGCATAAGTCACATACTTAGTCCAAACAAGATGGACATTTGCCTTATGTGCGTATGTTGCTTTAATCATAATGTGTCTCTTTACTTGCATCCAATTACCGTGTCTAGTCCCTCTCAAACGTGAAAAAATTCTTTGCTATTCACTCTACATTGTGGAATGAGTTTTACAAGCCGTAGGATGATTCAAAATTAGAGGGATCTCCTACTTTTCAGTCATCTCAACGGTTGTCATACCTACTCTGCATTGTGGAGTGAGTAGTCAAGACTTATCCTCAAACATGTCTTACCACTCTTACTTGAATACAGAAACTTGAAAAAATATTACACCACTGCTGCATGTTATTTTGCAGTACAAAGATTGCTCCCATTTTCAAAATGACATGTTCAATTCTGTACGCCATTCTTCAATTCTAGCTTTGCTTTCCATATTTCGATTTTGTAGATAGTACATTTTAAACTTTCAATTTGTTTCACTTCATTTTAATTTAACACCGTTACTAGAATTGATATATTCTAGATATGTGCACATCACGTACTAGTAGAGGTATTACATGAGAATTCATCTTGGATATATTGCATTTCTAACTCTTACATATATCACTTCGATCAAATTTTTAGTAGTTTGTCTCTTTAGGTGCATAGTGTGTACGGTTGGATCATTAAAGAATTTTGGTAAAGTGTTAAAAATTAAATTAGAAGGAAATCAAAATAAATTTAAAAGTTTAGAGTGCAGTATATCCAAAATTAAAATATGTAGTATAAAGTGGAATAAGTCCGATAAAAAAAAGTGTTAATAATTTACTTCGTTAAATTTTATAAAATAAAGTTTTGTGCAATCAGCCGGTAAAATCTCGAAGATTAGCATATAGATAATATTTACTAAATTTCAAAGTTTATAGATCACTCTTCTAATTTATAATATGAAATCAATCCAAAAACTTGGTTCGTTTAATATTGTGGGAGAATAAAATACAGTTCTAGTAAAGTAAAGAGGAAAATCATTTACAAAGTTACAAATTTATAGTCACTTGTCAAAGTTACTTTACGTAGTAATAGATCTCATCAAATCACGATCTTTTGATTTTAGATCTTCGGGCGAATTTCTTTCATTATTTTTCGGATTTAGTGACACATCAATGCATTTTATTTATCAATTTGTATAAATGCACTCAAGTAAATAGTGATTCTTTTGTTATCTCATCACTGTTTATTAAAGAATTTAAGGTATATAGATTCTTAGAGAATTCTACAGTCCCATTAAGGGAACCATTCCCTTGGTTTTAAGAGCTTGTACAGTACAAGTTTTTAAAACACATAGTGTTGTACTGTACAAGGGTTTAAAGCATAAGAGAATGGTTCCCTCAACCGGATTGTAGAATTTCTCAAAATTCTTATATAAATCATATTCTTAGTATAATATTACGGACCCCTTAATCTTTAAACCTCTAGAGTGATATGAAACTTTAAAGATCAAGGAGACCAAGAAGTCCTAACATAAGACCAAGAGGTCAATGGCACATTCATATAAAAATTTCCTCCCTTATCAGAATATGATAAGCTAGTGTCATGGGTCAGTAAAAATCTTAAAAATCTTGAAGTCAATCTACGGTGATACTGAGTTGAGAAAAGAGGCCACTAATACCTACATCATATGTACCAAAACCCTTCCCTCTAAAAGTGCGTTTTGATTCATGCATACTAAAACGTGATTTCATTTGCATCCATAAACATGGATCATTTCAGGACAACAAAGTAATGAATTCATAATAGGGCAGGTAAGGTGGCAACGGGTCTTGTCGTGTCGTATTGTTATCATATCGTATCATTATTAGGTTTGTGTCAAAATATTTAAACTCGAACACGACCCGTTAAGAATTTGTGTTGTATCATGTCATAACCCGTTTATTAACAGTTTAACATGGCATAATTGACTCATTAAGGTTTTACATTAATATAATAAATTGCAGTAAACTTAACCCGAATGACACAACAAGCCTACAAGTAACTTGCTACCCCAATAAACCCGCAACCTTATAACCCAAAACAAATTCGTTAACTTATTTGGCCTTTCTATTTTAAACCCTCTAATCCAATAAGTTTATAGAATTTATATGATCCTTGTTTATATTTAATCTCTAGAATTCGTATAAAGTTGTAACCAATTATCAAAATAATTCCAACTATTAGTCAAGAACAATTAAATAATTAACGAGTCAAATAGGTTAAACGGGTCATGTTATGTATATCGAGGAACTCGATAATTTAATGGGTTAACGTGTCAACCCACAAGTTGACACGACACGACCCATTAAATTCCATGTCATTAATGGGTTGACACGATAATGACCTGATTAATTTTGGGTCGTATTTATTATACCTGTTAATTTTGAGTCGTATTCGTATCCTGTCGTGTGAGAAATTGTCACCCGTAAGGGTAAGAAGGCTTTGATTTTTTTTTTTTTCACTTCTTTTAATTGATTTTGAAAATAGCTTTTAACTTTTTTAAACATGAAAAATCATATTTTTTTAGTTTTTATTATTAAATTATTCTTTCAATTTCCAAAATGTTATAAGCAAGTTTCTTTCAGTATGCGGCTGAGAATAGCTCTATGACTCCAAATGAAGCACACAAGACTCGAAATAACGTATTGACCTCATTTGGGGTTGTAGTGATTTATCATAAATCACTTTACTTGGTAAAGTTTTGAAGAAAATACTTAATAAATGCTTAATTTTTGTTATTTGGATATCAACTTGTAAAATTACTTTTTTAATATATGGTAATGTATAATTTTAAATTTTAAAAATATTTTTTCTTTATTCAATTATAAATTTATGGTAAAATGGCTAAATATATTTAATTATTTTAAAATAAAAAACTAATTCAAAAACACCAATTTTAAACTTTTGTTAAAAATGCTTTTGAAACTAAAAACTCTAACTTTAAATTTAGAAATAACATTTATCAAACACTCGAAAAAATATTTTTGTACAAAAATATTTTTTAAATAAAAGCACGAAACGGAAGCAAAGTATACCCCAGCATATTTAATCAGAGGAGTGACTTACCGAGTCTTCCCAAGTAGATGCGCTTATAGACTTCCCCCCATATAATTTTCTCCAGTATGATCCGTGCAATGACGCAATCACGACTTGGAATTTGGGTCTTTCTCCCAGTCGTCTACGTCAACCGTGTTATACTCGTCTTCCAGTTTTTCTATGAGTAGTCAATCATTGTAATAAATTCCTTTAACAATCAAAAGTTTCTATAAATTACAGCTCAAACATTCAAACTGATTATCCCCTCAAAAAACTTTACAGCCATGTTTTCTTCTCTTCAATGCATGGCTGCTTCCTGGTTCTTTCTCTTTTTATCTATATTTTGTTCAGCAGCTGCTCAACGTAGTATAATTAGCCAAAATTCTTCTCTTACACCCTCTGGCAATTCATCATGGTTGTCACCCTCGGGACTATATGGCTTCGGATTTTATCAGATAGGCAGTGGCTATGCTGTGGGGATTTTTCTGAGTGGAATTCCCGAAAAAACTGTAGTTTGGACAGCCAATAGGGACAATGCTATTGTTCCAAGAAATGTAACATTGGTTTTATCCAGTGATGGAAGCCTAATTCTGCAACAATCACAAGGCCAAGACACAGTTATTGTTAGTGCTGGGGAGAGGATTTTATCGGCTTCTATGTGGGATTCAGGAAATTTTGTCCTGTACAATTCTGCTCAAAAGATTATATGGCAAAGTTTTGATCACCCAACTGATACTTTGTTACCCGGTCAGCATATAGCAGCTGATCAACAGCTGTATTCTAGTGCTTCAGCTACTGATCCATCCACGGGGATGTTTCGTCTTATTATGCAACAAGATGGCACGCTTGTCCTATATCCTACCGGGGCGCCAAATTTAGACCCGTATGCTTATTGGGCATCATACACTAATAATAATGGATTGACTGTGACCTTGAATCTTCGTGATGACGGTTATCTCTACTTGTTGAAGGACAATGACACTATTATATATAATCTCACTAACGGAGGTTATCCCAGGGAGAGAACACTCTACCGTGCAATAGTTGATGTCGGATGGTATTTTTCGACTGTATTCTTACTCTTTAGAACGCGGAAAAAACTGGTCCGTCCTATATCTCAATCCAAAGAACAAATGTGATCCTAAAGGCATCTGTGGACTCAATGCTTTCTGCATTAATCAAGATACTGAAATCCAGTGCATATGCCTTCCAGGATTCGACTTCATTTCTCGAGACAACATGAGCTCAGGTTGCGAGAGGAATTTCACAATACAAGGGTGTAAATCCCCAAAAGAAAGCCTCAAATTCAAAATAGAACCATTGTACAACACTGTATGGGAAAATGCTGCATATGATACAGTGAAGACAAGCATAAGGGAAGAATGTGAACAGGTTTGTCTAAATGATTGCAACTGTGAAGCAGCATTATACAAAGATGGTGAATGCAGAAAGCAGAGACTCCCATTGAAATACGGGAAAAGATCACTGGGCGATACGGACAGTGCTCTAGTGAAGGTAGGCCAGCCTGGATCTTTCACCGAAGGCGGTTTTCAATAATGACACCAAAGAAAGAATTGCGTTTAGACATATTAATTGTCAGCATCGCGCTTCTTGCTTTTTCCCTTGTAATTTTTGCAGTTTCTGGGGTTCTGATTCACATAAAACTATTGAGGGATAATAAAAATATCTCGAGCCATAAGAATGCAGAACTAATCAACAACGTGGCTCCTCGGGCTTTTACATATGCAGAGCTCGAACTAGCAACGAATGACTTCAAAGAAGAGTTAGGAAGAGGAGCATTTGGAACAGTTTATAAAGGTACGTTGATGAATTTTCAGAAGTTAGTGGCTGTGAAGAGATTGGAGAAAGTACTAACCGAAGGGGAAGGTGAAAGGGAGTTTCATAATGAAATGACGGCGATTGGGAGAACACACCATCGTAATCTTATCCGATTACTTGGTTACATGTGTTGATGGAGTTAAGAGACTTCTCTTGTATGAATATATGAGCAATGGATCATTGGCAGATATCCTTTTTGCCCCTGAGAACAAGCCAAATTGGGCTGCCGAAAGAATCAGAATCGCTTGTGACATTGCTAGAGGCATTCTATACTTACACGAAGAGTGTGAAACACAGATCATCCATTGTGACATCAAACCCCAAAACATTCTCATGGATGAGAATAATTGTGCAAAAATTGCTGATTTTGGACTAGCAAAGCTACTAAAGCACGATCAGACAAAGACATTTACTGCTATCAGAGGGACAAAAGGCTATGTTGCACCAGAGTGGCATCAAAAGTTGCCAGTAACGGTGAAAGCAGATGTTTACAGCTTTGGAATTGTGTTGCTTGAGATCGTATGTCTACGAAAAAGTGTCGATTGGAGCTTCCCCGAGGACGAAGCTATTCTTGAAGAATGGGCTTATGATTGCTTTCAAGCCAAAGAGCTGCACAAACTGGTTGGTGATGAGGAGATTATTGACATGAAAAAACTGGAAAGAATGATCAAACTTGCTATTTGGTGCATTCAAGGTGACCCATCCCTTCGACCCTCTATGAAGAAAGTAATTTTGCTGATGCTGGAAGGGACAGTAGATATCCCGATACCTCCCAATCCTACTTCTTTTCTCAGTTCAGCTTAGCTTAACAAGTTTCTTTTTTTTTTAGTCGGTTTTGCAATGTCATATGTACTCTATTTTTACATAATTGTAATGTAACAGTAAAAAATATTCGCAACTTGCGATATCCTTCTACAAATTGCACCTAGACTTTATCTTCTTTTCGTTTATGGTCTTGTAAGTAAATAATTTTAATCTGCTAAGCAGATGGTAACAGTTCAATTTTGCTTTTAGCAGTTGCACTCTATTAATTTTATCAACTATGACATGGATAACAAGGAATGATTGAATCGACAGAAACCACAAAAATTGAGCGACAAAACAGAACCAACCACTTAATCAGTGGTGGAGTGGGCAGCATTCAATCTCTCTTCCCCCATTTGTTGTGTTTAGATGGACGGATTTAAATGGATTGGGTGAATTAAATCTAAATTTATAGACAAGGATCCTCTCTAGAATTCAGGGATAAATAGAGGATTCTCCATTTACCCCTCTACATAAATGATATATTATCTAAATGCATAATCAAACGTGGGATATTTATCAAATCATCATTTCTATAATTTTTTATGACAAAATTACGTAGTTTTCATTTTCTTCTCCTTGATAATTAATTAAATTTAAAAATCATTGTGATTCAAGAAAATTAATCAAATTATTTTATTAAGATTCATACTATTTAATTAAAAAATATACATAATTGATTTCTTGCAACAAATAAAAATTTATAACAAAAATTTTATTAGGTCATTAAATTGAAGTAACATAATATTATAATTTCATTACATTTTTTTAAGTATTTATTTATTTTTCCTTATACTTAAACACAAAGTTGTTAAATAAATAAAATAACAATTGAAACTATATAGTGTTGACTGTTAGAAATAGTAAAATAGTGATGTGGATAAAATCTAACCCTTAATTTAACCAAATGGTGAGGTGTCACTTATTTAAATGGATAGGAATGGAGGATCTTCCATTTACCGTTACATGGAGAGGATCCTTGTTCTAAATCCATTATTGGTTATTCAAACAAGTTAGGGATTTAATTGGGAATTCAAGTAGAAACCCCTAAACTTACACCCTAGTTGTAGTTTGTCTTGCTCAACTTATTTAATAAGCACTTAACCGCCTTCCTTCATGTTTTGAGACAAAATTACCTTTACTATTTTAATAATTTTATTTTCCTTTTTTCTCTGCTTACCAATTTATTTATTTCCTCTCTCATATTTTTTCTTTTAATTTTTTCTTTTCCCCCATTATTTCTATTCATTGCTAAATTATTATACTACTAGTAATTGATTTATTATAACCTCTAATTTTTTTACATGTGTCTAAATAATTTATAGAATAAATAAACTTTTTAATAAAAGTAAAATATATTTTACTAATATAATATAGAATTTGTGAGTAATTACTAAAACTATATTTAACAAATAAACAAACTACAAGAAAATAAACGAATAAGTAGGAAATATTAAAATATTTATTTCTAAGTATGCAAGCAAATTTTTTTTGTACCAGATCATTCGCGCGTCTAATTAGGTTAAATTTACTATAACTTAAAAAATTCTTATATTAGACAGCCATAATATTTTCTTACTATATTTAGCCGTTGTTACACTAGCAATAGAAGGTTGTACACGATTTTTTATTCTACAGTTTTATGTGTAGTAAAAAAATTTAATTTCCTTTGGCTCAAAAATTTTATTTTAGTTCGTTTATTTGTTAATCTTATTATTAGGCTCAAAATTTTTATTTTAGTTCATTTATTTGTTAATCTTATTATTAATAGTTAATAACAAATTTTATATTACAATATGATATGCTGCTTGTATTAAAGCAATCAATCTATTAATTAAATTATTTAGATACATGTGAAAAGTTAAAATTTTAATTATCGTTAATAACACTTTGTCCCCTAAAGTATGGGAGTAATTACACTTTATCCCCTAAATTAATAAAATTATACTTTGTCTGCCCATTTAATTATTCATCTGTTACTATTTACAAACACTGTCAAGAAAAGTTAGTTAAATGACCAAAATACCTTTATTACTATCTTTTGATTTTTCAAGTTTTCAAATTTTGAAAAAGACATGATAATTATAAAAATGTAAGTAAAATTAAGTATAAAATATCAATATAATATTTTTTTGGTCAACTTCTTGTAATTTATAGAGTACTTTTTTTGAGCAATTTCTTGAATTCATTTGATATTATTTTCAATTGTAGTGTTTTCCATGACAGTTAGAGTAGCCTTTTTGGTGAAATTTTTTATTGCAAGTTTTTCTTTAAAGGTTTTGTGTGGCATAAGAGAAAATTTTTTATTTTGCTTTGATATTCTATATTTGTTTTTATTTTGGGTTAAATGTTTGCAAATTACAATGTGAGATATAATTTAAGTTAAGTTTTCCTCATAATTTTCACCATCAAAGACAAAATTATTCATTTATTTATAGTTTATTCTTCATAATTTTCAATAAATATCAAACCCCTATCAAAAATAAATACTTGAATAATTCAAAAATAGTAATAAGGGCATTTCAGTCATTTAGCTAACTTTTTTTTATTAAATTAGCAATGGATGAATAGTTAAATGGGGGTAGAGTGTAATTTTATCAGTTTAGGGTGGTAAAGTGTAATTACTCCCATACTTTGTGGGGGCAAAGTGTAATTAACCCTTTTAATTATTCAACTATTGAAAGTAGTACTATGATTATTTAGTAATCGTAAGAAAGAATGGTGAAAAAATAAAAGAAAAAATAAGAAAAAGAAAATAAATAGAAGGGAAAAAAGAAGCAAAAAAGAAAAATAATTATAATTGAAGTAATAGAGTAATTTTGTCCCATAACATAAAATAAAAATAGATGTTAAATATTTATTAAATAATTTAAGGAGACAAACTATAACTTGAGCGTAAATACAAAGGGTTTACTACATTTAACCCTATCTTGCAATGTTGCAATGTTTTTTATTTCAGGGTTATGAATCAGGAACGAGTATCCAATTGCCAACTCTTTTACTAACTGTTCTTTTATGTCTGCGTGTATTGCATTCCAAAAGTTTATATAATTTATTTCATCGAATAATATTCATATATTTTTATTGGGTAAAACACTGTTCTGTAAAGTTTATAATGTTAAAACTGGCTCCCATCATTTCCCACTTATATATATGACACGATTAACCCATTAATGCAAGGAAATCATATTTCGGGTATTAAATAAAATCCACAACGAAGAATAATATAACTTTCTACTTGTTGGAGTTCATGATTCTTATTCCGTAAAAATGTGAACCAAACGCCCCTGTAAATCATTAATGGCATGAAACTGTGAACATACTCTCCATTAAGCAAAAAATTCGGGACTGATAATTTCTATCATGATAAGAAAACACGATATGAATACGAAATGAAATTAATAAGTTATGACACGACGTAAATTTTATCGAGTCATTATTGAGTTAACCCCTTTATGACACGAAAGTAAATGGGTTGAGTTGGATCAACTTGTAGATTAACACGGTAATCTGTTAAATTATTGAATAATAGATTTTGTTGAAGTGTTATCTCAATTATAATTGAATATAATATATTTAAAATTGTGAGTAATAGTTTTAATTAAATTATTGAATTAAATCTAATAATAATTTTAAATACTATATATCGAATTTAAAAAATTTTAATAATATATTCTAGAAAATTCTATAATTCCGTTGGAAGAGCCATCCCGTTGTACTTTAAAGATTTGTTCAGTATAACAATATTTACTTTAAAACTTTGTACTGTAAAACCCTTAAAGCCAACAATATTGTTCTTTAATGGAACAGTAGAATCCCCTGTGTTCTAAGTTGCTAAAGGATAAGATTAGTACCAATAATTGTTTTAATTATTAAATAATTAAAATTTGAGATTTTAATTTAAATCAATCGCAAGTTATTTAACTTATCAAATAAAATTCTTTATAAGAGTAAATGAGTTAGACACGGACATAAGAAATCTACACTTAATATGCATTGGTCAGATTCAAACACGACACAATAAGAAACGAGTCACACATGACACGACATAGTAAAAAATAAGTTACACATAATACGACACGCTAATGACACGACATGACCCATTGTCAACCTTACAGAAAATTGTTATCGCAGAAAACAGAACAACTTCGGGGAAGTAGAGCTGGTTATTTCTAGTCAGCTAATGTGTCAACCATGTCAGCAAATCTGTTAGAATTAGTTACAAGAAAAGGAGAAAATTTTTTCTTTTTTGGGGTGGGTTAGTTTTTCGCTGATAATCAGTTAGATTGATAATGGCACAAGCAGTAGAGCTGTGGAAGAGAAATTGATTCATGTAACTTGTACTCTGTAAGTTCCTCTCAAATCAATAACAATATAATTTCCTCTTCATTCTGCAATCTTCCTATTCTCTTTTCTTTTGCTTACTGATTACCACTTGAACCTTACGAAAAAAACGAGTACTGTTTATTGACGAAGCTAGAATTAGCTTCACATAGGTAGAGAGAGAAAGTAGAAAGGTTGAGGAGAATTTGTGATTGATATTACTGAGGAGAGATTAGTACATAAAGTGTGTGACCCTTCTCTTGGTACCCAAATTCCTTATTTATAGATGTATATGAGGGACATAAGGCTACCACTCTAATAGTTCATCTGGGACTAAATTACATAATTGCTCTTAGTGAGATCACCACGTAAGCATTTCCAGAACATTATTGAAAAATGTGTCATGTGCTAATTCTGGGCATCATCACTTATGATTAGGATTGTGATTTTGAACCCATTCCGTTCACTAAAATTCATTACTTTCTAAAATGTTTTAACATCCGTATAATTTCCATTCGTTTATTTATAGCTATATGCCTATACCTATACATCGGACAACTAAGAAGATTTCGTCGAGACAAAAATAGGTTTGCCGTTTGCTTACATAGGCCTTCCAGTAAGAAAATAAACAAACAGATAAAGCAGCGAAATTTAAAAATTTTATTTTTTTATACACACGGATGACTTTGATTAATTTATGCGTAATACTAGAAAAATATAGAGATTATATATCTTAAAATTACAATAAAATCTCTAATATATTTGAGATGTCGATTCATAAGCCGCTCAAATGCCTAGGCTCTAATGGTATCCACACAGATAATTAAATCAGAAATCTTCATAAGATTGATTGACTCAAACCACGGAATGTTAATTTCTAAATTATTTTTCAAAACGTGACTTTCACGTTTTTCAAAATTTTGTTGGCCTTTTATTTTTTTTTTCCCCATAGCTTTTGATTCAAAGCCATATATACGTCTTAGTGCTACTATTAGCATTACTACATAACCATATATTTAATATATAGTAATTTAGAATTTCAATTAAATTGGGTTTAGGGAATTATAATAATCTTAATCAATTTGGATCATGAGCATATCAATAATTATAGAACCATTAGAATTATTAATATGTATTACATATTAACTCCTAAAATTTATAATTTATTACAATTGAGTCCAACTAAATTAATTTGTATCATAAATTAACCTATAAGTATTTCATACTTATCAAATCATTTTAATCTCGAATTAATTATCCTTAAGTGTGTGACCCTTTAGGTTCCCAATCACATTGGTAATAAGTATAAATTATAATCCTAAATTAATTAGGATTAGATATATTAAACACTTTTAATTTATCATTAATTCTCTAATTAATTAATTTACACTTATAGATCAATATTGGCTTCTAGCAAAATATCATGACCACTCAAGTGTTGAGATATGTCAAGTGGTTCGACATCACCCATCCGTGATTTACTTTCCGTGTAATTATTATCATTTCACCAACTTATTCCAATTAATTCAAGAGTACATATATAATGCCAAATCTTATTGAATTAATCAAATTTACTTCTTTCTAAAATACAACTCATTTGAAATAGAATTTAAAACATTCTTAATTCTATTTCCACTTTGCGCAAAGATTTTCGAATCGTATTTCAAGAAGTGGCCATACTGGGATATATATTCTCTCCTATTATAAGGAGTGGTGAATCCTCTATTGGTCATATCTTATCTTATCATAATTCATATTATATCTGATCTCTACCGTATGTGCGACTCATTAAGAGTAACTACTCATAGAGTTAAAATATAATAATCCACAGTCAAGATAAACTCATGACCTCATGTCAAAAGATTATTACACTACTATCACAAAGAGATTAATCCAATGACATTTAAATAATAATTTGTGTAGAATACTCTTAGCGGGTCAATCCGATGCACTTATTCCCAATAAGCATCCACATACATTTATTTGCTAATTTACTAGTGTCATACACTACGATTAGGAATATATATAAATAAAATATAATTACATTATAACTCTTTATGATTTCACATATATATATTTTATTCGAAAAATGTCATATTATAAAATATACATAAATATAAAAGTGTAATTTATCTCTAAAATAAATTGACTTTAAGGCAAACGCTACACTTCCGAGTCCCAAATGTCATTCTTACTTACTATAGCTACTATTGTCCAGATGGCATCACCAGATGAAGTCCACTACTCCTGAGCATAAAACAAAGGTGTAACAGACTGGTGTTCTCTGATTTGCTATACATTGTCCTGTTACCTTATTCTATTTATTTCATCGTGCTGATTTTTTTTTTTTATTTTCTAACGAATTGAGTAGTTAACTTGCAATTGAGGTTGGGGGTAGATTGTAACAACCGAAAATATATTAGGAGCAGCAATTCTAAATTATTTTTTCGTGCAACAAGCCAATAATGAAAAAGAATAAAGGTTTAATTTAACTACATATGTGGCATGTTAATTTACATACATTTTTTTAGAAAAATCTGTGAACTTATTAGGTGAATGAATGGAGGTACACAATCTGACCTGTAATGTAACTGTTGCTTTTAGAGGCGGGTAATTGAATCTAAATTCATTTATTATCTAAAACTATTTTTATTTAAATGGATATGATTGATTCCAAAAATTTTAATGAATATAAATAATTTATCTAGATTTATAACCATTTATTATATGATTTTTAATAGATAATCCATCTAATGCACATAAATCTATTTAATGACATTAAATTATTACAAAGTAATCTAAACACAGTTATACAATTTATTTTCACGCACACATTTATTTACACTTATACATATTTTTATACACGGTATGCATGGGGAGGTGTGTATGTGTGTGTGTGAAAATATGTGAAAGTGTGTGAAATTGTTTAAGTGTATTTTTATGTGTGTAAAAATGTGTCCATGTGTGTGTGCAAAAAATGTATGTGTGTGGTGTGTGAATGTGTAAGTATGTATGTATGTGTTAAAATGTGTGTGTGTAAAAATATGTATAAATATATGAAAATATGTGTACGTATGTGTGTATGTGAAAATGGATGAAAATATGTAAGTGTGTGTGAAAGTGTGTGAAAATGTGTCCAAGTGTATGTGCGTGTGAAAGTGTGTGTGTGTATAAATGTGTATGTGTGAAAATATGTATAAGTGTGTGTGTATGGGAAATGTGTATGTATAAATGTGTGTAAGTGTGTGTGTGTGAAAACATAAGTGTCTATGTGTGAATATTTGTGGAAGTGTCTGTGGAAGTGTTTAAAAATGTGTGTAAGAGCGTGTGTGTGAAAGTATATGTAAGTGTGTGTGAAAACATGTGTGCGTATGTTTGTGTATGTGAAAATGTATGTAAGTATATGAAAATATATGTAAAAATGTTTGTGTGTGTGTGAAAATATGTAAATGTGTGTGTAAATGTGTGTAAGTGTGTGTGCAAGTGTGTGTGCAAGTGTGTGTTAGAGGGATGAGAAGTAGGGAAAATTGGACAAAAAACAAAATTGAATGGTTTTTATATGGATAAATAGTTTATCCACCATCCATTTAAATTCATTCATTTAGATCCATTAATGGTTTTAAATTGGATGAATTTTATCTAAATCCATTTAACTAAAATCATGAATCATCTATTTATCCAGTTTTCAACCTCTAGTTGCATTGAATAGAACATTCATTTCGTGTTGTTTCTTTTGTAAATATTGCGCCCCATTTTTCAAAAGGAAAAATGAAATAACAAAAATAAAAAGAAAATAAAAAATGGTGGGTATAATAATAGTGCAAAAATAGGGTGTAAAATGGGACTTAAAATGCGACGTTTGGAAAATCCTAAATGATCTCGAATAAAGTTTTATAAAAATAAATAAGTAAATAATAGAGCCAACACTCGGTGTGTGAAGTATATTGAGATACTAACTTGAACCAAAGGGAAAGGGAACATTTTTAAGGGTTGAAGGAAATGATTTTGAAACAGAAAAAAGATAAAGTAAAGTAAAATAGATAAATAAAATAAGCAAAAACAAGTTGAAAACTCTAAATTAGATGACTGCTAATCTACAATAACAAAGTAAAAGAATTCGAAGTCCTATTGAGAAAAGAGAAGACTAAATTACTCTGCAGGTAACCTGGAAACCCTTTCACCCCCAGTAAAATTGATTGTGTGATTTAATTCATATTTTCAATAAATTAACCCAAATTTATATCAAGTTTGGATGAAAATAAAATGAAGACAAATGAACAATAAAACATTCATAGAAAGCATGAGGAACAGGAATAAGACTTGCTAGCGTTGGACTAACACGTGAGGGGAAATTTCCTATACCAGCGTTAAACTAGTGCAAAATGTGAGCTAAAGCTATTTACAAAATTAGATATAGTTGACAAAGTAGAATGATAAGTATATGGACATATAAAGCATGCAAGCACATAAAACATAATATTCTAACATGTAAAGTCTAAAAAAGGCAGTGAGCACATAGCACATAATCCTATCTATTATATTAGACTTGAACCTTTTTACAATGAGATAAATTATGATAAATACTAATAGTAAAAAAAGAAAAATAATAATGGAAAAAATTGACAAAAAAAAATTAAATAATTAGCGCACAAAACGAATTAAAACACTTAACAATAAAGAAATTTAGATATACCTTGTAAAGTGCCAAGGGTACAATCTTATCCTATTTTTCTAACCCGTTAGCTCAAAATAGGAACAAACGGGTTAATGTACCATTATACAAGTATAAGTAAAATTAAACAAACAAAACAATATTATTAACTTAAAATGGATAAGTAACAATTATTGAAAAGAAAGAGGAATTTAATTAGGCACAATCTAAATTTAACGAACTTAAGTGCAACATTTCTAATTAATGGAAGTTGTCAACATACAAGAAAGAATAAAATTCTAGTAGTTAAACAACATTTATTAAGAAACTTAATTAGGAACAAAATAAACTTCTAAAGGTTTAATTGCAAGATTTGCAAAGTTTTAGGGGCAAAAAAGTATAATTCAATAGAATTTACTAAATTTTGGGGACAAAATTGCAACTTCAAAAAGTTTTGGTGGTCAAATATGTAATTTTGAAGAGTTTTGGGGACAAAACAGAAATTTCAGAAAGTTTTGGGGACTACTATGTAATTTCAAAAGATTTAGGGAGAAAAATGCTATTTCGGAAAATCTAGGCGCCAACACTGGTAATTGATGAAACTTTCAGGGACCAGATGCAATTCATGAAGAATTCAGCATTAATTGGGTCACAAATTCTGAAAGCCCAGAGGAAAATAATGAGGCCCAAAACTATTACTCTACCCCTATCTTGTAAAAAGGCCCATGACAAAAAATACCCAACCTACTAAATAAAAACCTACATGGCCCAAAATAATAATAATAATAATAATAACCAACTACTAAAATAAACCGACTGGCTCAATCCAAAAAAATGAGAACCAGAACCCCATTATGAAACCAACCCAAAGGAAACAGGACCAAACTATTTCGTTTAGAACATCTGTCAAAATTAACCCAAATTTGATGAGGCTCAAAAAACGAAATTAGCCCACAAAAACTAAGCATGTGTACTCCTTAAATCAAATTTCAATACAATAAAAAAAAAAAAAAACACTAAAGCTTCCTAACTAAGGTAAATTCTACAATTTGTTTTTAAGAAATTATTTTTCTTATACTTTAAATATTTGTACAATACAGCAACACCATATATTTTAAATATTTGTATTGTACAATCTTTTAAACAAAAGAGAATGATTTCTTAAAAAGAACTATAAAATTCCCGCTAACTAAATATAATCAAACAAATCCAGTAAATAATCAAACCCATAATCAAGTAAATCCATTATATAAATAGACTAACCAATAAATCAATCCATAAACAAACACATCCACCAGTTAAACAAATATTAAGCCCGTTATGCAAACTCATTTACCAGACATATAAGCCTAATAATTAAAGAAGTTTAAACACATATTAATTTATAATAATTTCCATAACTTAAATTTCTAATATATAAGATCATTTGCAATTAGTTTTTTTTTTTCCTTTTTGTTACTCTATAATATAATATATATATATATTATATTATAGAGTAACAAAAAGGAAAAAAAAAAACTAATTGCAAATGATCTTAAATTTCCATACCTAAAAAAGAAGCTACAAGAGTTTTTGGGGCCAAAACATAGAGCTTTAAAAGACTAAGGTGTATAAGGGACTAAAAGTTTAATTTCCTACACAATCTTAAAAGAACAGGCGTAAAACAAACATTTTTCATTAATCAAATTTTCTGTTTTTCTCTCTTCTTCTTCTTTTTTTTTTTTTTAATGCTCAACCAAATCTCAACTGAACAACATAAATCAAACCAAAATATTTCTTACAATACATAAATCATTAATAGACTGTAAATTCATCCAAACAACAATCATGCGTTAAACATTAAAATCAAAATCCATAAAAAAATACAAAAAAGGTGCTATTTTAAAACAATTAGAACAATGAGAAAATACACTTACCTTACACAAAACAAAGTATAAGGTGATAGCATATTTTCAATCCAAGATTGAATCTTCCATTCTCCAAGATTTTTGTGTGTGGCTTGTGTTTGTAATAAGAAAAATAATAGTAGTAGTAATAGGATATGTATATAGTGGAGAAAATGAATATTTTCTTGTAGTGGAGAAACCCAATAAACAGATGACACGTGGAAAAGCTCAAGTTAACTTGTTATGTCTTTATTTTTAGACCGGCTAGAAGCTAGTCACCAAGGGCATGGAACTGGAAAGGAGTTTTTTTGGGGTCCGCTATAAGGAGAAAGATGAACCTGGAACACAACCTAACGCTAAAAATTATAATTTGGCCTCAAAATTTTGTATCAATTTTACTATGACACCCTAAAAATTAAAATCAAGCCCCATTAGTTATTTTGTAACAAAAATGCATGTACACCAAATTAAATTAAGAGTATAATGTCTTCCATAAAATTCTTATTTTATAATTAAATTTAATATAGTTTCCTAATCCTCAATTAGTTATTTATCATGTATATATTTATTGAAAAAGGAAAAAAGGTAAGTTGTATTGCACTTTTTTAAGACATTTGGACCAAACTCAACAAGTAGAAAAAGAATAAACAATGTCAACAAAGAAAATCCTTCATACACATTTTACCTTTCAATTATGTTTATGAGTATAAAAACACAAATAAATTTAGTTGTACTTATCATGTATGTACCGAATAAATCATTAAAAGTAATTTGACTAATCAAATAAATAATAGAACTTTAAAAACAAAAAAAATAGTGTTATAGAAATATAAATATAATTGTTAAACTAAAAAGTATATCTGGTCAAATATAGTTATTAGATTTAACCCATAAACATAATTCATATCATTATTATGTTCTTATACATTAAATTATGTATTTTTTGAGAATTTTATTGGTGTTAATAGATTGTTGCTTTTAAATCACATGTTCTAGTATTAAATAGACTTATACTATTAGTTATTGAATTATTTTCCAATAAGTTACATTATTATATAATAAACAGTTTATAGTCTTTCTATTATTATATTATTAATATTTATTACATGATATTATAGTGTTATACCCAGTTATATTATTTTGAATTATTACTTATATAATGCATTATATATTTTACATTTAGGTACATTTTGATTACTGTAAGTCTCGTGATACTAGAGTTTTATACATAATTTTAGTTATATACTTCTATTATTATTTATTGAATTATTACTTATAAAGAAAAACATATCCTTATTAATAAGTATATTTATAGGACAACAAAATATAGTTTAAGTAGTAAGATACATCCCGTATGATGTATTGGTCATAGATTCAAGTCACTACAGAATAAATAGAAAGGGTGATTTCTAAGGAAAAAAGAATACATAATAATAATACTTTAATACTTTATAATAATACTTTCTAATGTAAGTAATGTGATATTATAGTCTCATATACTAGTGTAATAATATGATTAGCCGTCTACTATTAATACGAAGAAAGTATTGTCCTTTTCCTTTGCTAGTAAGAATTAACAAAGTTTTAATCATGGTGGAAGTAAAAATAAATTTGTTGAAAAATTAGGCCCCTATGCCAAATTTTATCTGATTTGATCAATTACTTAACCAATTTTAATTTGAATTATAAAAGGTCCAAAAAATTTAATTATTAGTGGGAGCCTATTTTCTGAAGTCCACTATATATTTGATGAACAATAGCAAAATTGTCTACAAAAAAGAAGTTCTTGAAATTAAAATCATGAGGCACAAGAAAAAGGAAAATGAAATCAGATAATATGTCAAATTCATTACTCAAATTCAAAGTTTCAATTCATGAGAATTTTACATTGAAAAATAAGAATAAAATAAAATAAAATAAAAAAACAAATCTAGAATCAAGAGGCATGTCTTGATATCAAGTCTTGTGATATACAAGCTCATATAAGCATCCGCTGACCAGTTGAACAATAAAATAACCAATTCGACAATAGAAGAGAAAAATTGATGAGCATATGCAGCTGTGAGTGATAGTGAACCTGTGACCTGTGCATCAGATTGAACTAGTAAATATAAAGAAACTATCGAACATGAGACCACTAAAAAATCAACGTTGGATGTAATAATTCTTGCAAAAGACTAGTAATGATATTTTTCTCCTAAAAACAATAATTTGATCTTCACTACTATCATATCAGGAAGTAATGCAATCTTATTCTTCCTTATGTACTTATGATAGCAAAATCATCAGGGATGTGGAGTTTTATTATCTGAAATACAACTTATCAATAACCATAAATTACACAGTGGAAAATGTGCCCAACCCTAACCTTCCATTATAGGGCATAAGATCTAAAACAAAAGTAGTAATTTAAAAATATTCCATATACATTTTCAAATTCAAAAACTAGAATTTATTGCATTTAAAAAGACAATTTCTCTATTCTTCCGAATAATAACTTACGAGTTCCCCTCATTACAGTAACACTTTTTCTAACCATTATTCTAACAAATTATCAGAAATGGACAACTTATCCATCAATTACTATTTACTTTAATATAAGATGGAGGACTCATCATCTTTTAGTCAAACAAATACCTCAAGATGCATGTATGACAATGCTAATAAGCAATCTAAAACATTTACCACTTTTTCCTTTTATTGCTGAAAAAAAAAATCATCGTATCCTAATCCATCATTGACACAGAAAGGTAGCAGTGGTTTACCAGAAAAGGTTGTAGAAAGAAAACACACATCCAATAGAACTATCCGTGGTTACTCAAAACGTTTTTTGTAACTTCCTTGCTCAAGAAAAAAATAGAATCGTCTCACAGTTTTCCTAACCCCGTATAATCAGCTTCAGTGAATGCTCAAAAGGTGCAGGAAAAAATAAATAAAGACAAGACCATCATTAACAAACTTAGGTTACTTAATATAATAAGATCAATAATAACATGAAAATTCATATTTTTCTTTAAATCACATGCTTATCTCAATTTTGCAAGTCCATATTATAATCCTGGACTTAGATTGTTATTCAAGACACATCAAGAAGAGAAGAAAATTATTTTTAACAGACCAAAGTTTCAATTCCAAGAATGTACTTTCTCTGGGTAGTAGAGAGATATTACCCCATTTTGCCGAAACAAGTGAAGTTATACCACATTATATTTAATCTATTTATTTATAGATACCACGAGTCTTGTTGAACCCCAGTTATGTTAATCATGTTTTGATGATGTGTTACCAAATCGCACTAATGGTTTGATAACAAGTGTGTAGAAAAATAGGTAGGTTTAACGCAAATGATCGTCTGTACAAAATAACACAAGACTTATAATTGCAAATGACTGTCCGAAACAGTTTTTAAATAAATGTAATTTTCTGTTACAAAGAATTTGAAGCAAGTCTCGGACGAAGAACAGCGTCCGATCATATTTCCAGAAGACTTTGCTTCGGTCGGACGCAGTGTTGGACGCAGGGTTTAGCAGCGGACGTTCGAACGGTCCAAAAGGCTAGTTTGTTCGGACGCACTCTTGCTGCATCGGTCGTTCGAAATGTCCAACGGCTAGTTTTCCGGTAAACAGAAAATAGCCGTTGGGAAGTTGTTGGAAGCAGATATTTGGCAACTATAAATACTCCTAGGTTGAATTAATTATGTAGAGACTTCTACATTGACTACAAATAACTCTTGAGCTATTTGGGAGAAATAGTGGGAACAAGTGTTGTAATAGTGTAGGTAATTGTTTGTGAAAAGAGCTTAGAAGTGTAAGAGTTCTTCAAGTGTAAGAGTGGAGAGATAACAATTGTAACAAAGGGAGGTTGTGAGTATAAAACTCTTGGCTCAACTAAAGGAAATTAGTGTGAGCAAGAGTGATCCTCATTTGTGTACAAGAGGTTATTGTCTCACCCTTTGAAGAGACTTTTAATGGCTAAACTTCAAGTTGTAAACTTGGTAGTTGCCTCGTAAGAACCTCTTTGTAGTTGTAAGCTCCAAACTTGAGAAGTTAGGGAGTTTGGTTTGATTCTCTTAATTTCAATATTCTTATTTGTTCTTTAAGCTTAAATTGTTGAATATCTATTGTATTCATTTGTGCTTAAGTTTTTATTTGGTGCATAAAGTTTGAATTTCTATTAAGCACATAAAAAAGTTTGTTTTAGATACAACCTAATTCACCCCTCCCCTCTTATGTTGCCCTTTGGGACCAACAAGTCTAACACTATATTAAGGAGTAAAAGCATTTACATACATTTACTATCAAATCAGGACAAATAAAGGACAAAACTATAAAACTTGTACATCTTGAAAAGTTCATATTTCTGAAATCTCACAAAAGAAGTATAAGACAGTAATGAACAAGTAAACATACATTTTAGAAGTCTGATTGAAGATTGCTATTGCCTTCTAAATAAGCATATTTTACTCTTTTTTTGTCCTACCAGTTAAGAAGTTAAAGAAAAAAAAATTCGAATGGTTATCTTTTCTTTGGAAAATTTCTCTTTTGTTCTTTCCAAACTAGTAAATACTAAATTTAAGCTTTAATTTCCTCCAAAAGTTGGACAAACAGTTACATCCCAAACCCCACTCCATCAAGCGACCATAATCCAACCCATCCAACAGGGTTCTAAACCTCAAATTGGCATCAAAATTCTCTCTATATTTTTGAAGAATTAAGCCTAAAAGTTATTGAACAAATCTCCCTTTTTTGTTTCTACCTAACTTTAGAAATCCCTTGTTGATGCATCTTGAATAATATGTACTCAAGAACAATGTAAACTTGCTCATAGCATGGTTAGGATTAAAATATTAGAAGACTTAGCCCTAAATTGTAGGAATCTAAAATAGTTATAAACTTTTGTCAACAAATAACTCTAATAAGGAGATCTGTCATCAAAGTCTAACATGACAAATGAACCAAAATCCACTTCTTTTTGCTGCAGAATCATATATGACACATAAAGGCTAAAAAATCAATTTGATTCAAATGACAATTTTTGAGACAATTAAATTTCAGAAATTATTAACAAAATATGGTAAACACATTAAGATTACTAAGATCAGTCATGCTATTGTTGGTTTACCATATTTCTTCCAACTAAAGTTATAAGCTCTTATCCGATCAAAAATAACTTTAGTAGGCCATATCCACTTTACAATAATATACTACCACATCGCACTCAATATCATCAATTCCTAAAATTCTATTAAAAATTGAGTATCAAATTGAAAAACAACACAATTTACTTCAGACCAAGGTTCATATGATTTGCAATTTTTCTAGATTTTGGTAAATTATTATTATTATTTTTTTCAAATTAGTGATTTTATTGATTCAGAAAAATTTGGTCACACTGCAGGTTTACACCTCAATTGCATTAGAAAAACAAAAAACAAGAACAAGGGACAACATCAAACAACATTAAAACACCTCTATGATAAAAAGAGATTAAAGGAAGCCAACCCATACCATTAATTAAAAATTTCACTATAAAATCCTTGAGATCTTCCAGTTAGACCATGCGGCTCGCAATCCATGGAGGAAAATCACTTCAATCTTTAGATTCGGTGGATGGTTGTTGGCAACTTTGTGCTGATGTGCTTTTTCTTCTTAGTAGCATACCTTTTCTCGTCTTGTTACAAAAGATTGAAAATAATGATTAGAAGTCATAATCTGCCGACGGCGAAAGGGTAAGGGGTTGGGGAGCTGCTGAAGCCATAGGAAATCAACGACGGTTTTTGCATCCATCCCAACTTCCTCTCGTACTGATTTAACCTAATTATTTTACCATTACACCCTTTTACTATTTTTTAAAATTTTGTTGTGCCAGTCATTTTGGACAACCGTGCAGGTTTCCCATTTGATGCCGTCTGACAAGTTTAATTAGTGATCCAACGGCCAATATCTTTTGGTTAGTACATGAATGGTTGAGATTTTGTTTCTCCACTACAAGAATAGATTCTATTTCTCAACTACAGATATGTCGGTAGTTAATAATAATAAGAAGAGAGAGAAAAAAATATATATGAAAGCGGGGAGTTGAAAATGGGGATTTGGCCGGGAGCTGTTCAAGAGGGGAGGGGGTGTTGAGTTGAATTGGGAAATTTTTAGATGGATCGAATTCATGTAATAGTGCATAAATTTTTTTGTTCAAAATCAGTCACGTCACGTTATATAATTGATTTTGGATCAAAAAAATCCCTAGTACAGTACTGTACTACGGATGGGGTCATCCAAATTTTTTTTGAGTTGAATTATTGGGGGTTCTTGGCGGTGATTGACCTGTAAGGGAAGTTGGGGGTGTCCTACGGATGAGTCAAGTGGGACTTTATTGTGATTGGAAACTTTTTTTTTTTTTTTTTTTCTTCTGAATCAACTTTTTATTTGTATTTTGAATTTCCACAAAGTTTAGGCGTGGGTTTGAGATTTCGTTTGACAAGAAAACGTGACTCGATTTTATCAAACAGTGCAACTTGCATTGATTTTGCCAAAAACAATTAAAACATAACTTTGCAAAAATGTTATAATAATCATTAAAAACACATGAATGCCGCAAAAATTTTATTTTTGTTGAAAATGATACTCGAAAAGTTACCGTTGAAAAACACACGTTTAGGATAAAATCATTTAGTTTTAAAAATTATCCCAAAACAGATTCTAAAAGTTGCCAAAATTTATGAAAATGTTTAAAAACATGAAATTGAATTTAGGAACTTTAAAAATTAGAAAACAACATTTAGACATAAAAAGACCATTTTGCCCCTACTTTTTTTTAAAAAAAGAAGTATTTTATATACCAAAAAATGTATATTTTTATTAAATTGGGACTTTTTCTTGAAAAATACAAGAAATTTAAAAATTTGTCCCAATTTGACACTTAATGGTAAAAAACACGTCAGAATTCGGTATCTACAACTTACCCCTCTTTGTCGAAAGTTCGAAGAAGTTTCAGACAAAAATTGTAGAACACTAATTTTTGGCCAAATTAGTCAGAAACCAAATACAAATTAGCATTACTAGATAAGGACAGAAAACTATCGAGCCAATTTGGTGAAACTAAATTTTTTGAGGTGAGAGACGAGAAAATTTGAGTGAGGAAGAATGTTACCACTCATGGAGGATCGAGTCGTTGTCACTGCCACTACCAATCACTTCTTTATCTATCTACTACAAAACTTGAAAAACAATACAAAACAAAGTCTGTGCTATACTTCCATGCTCTTGACTTGATCATTTCTGCATTATTCCATCTTCTAATCATCTCGAGCTCTTGCTTCAACTTTGAGAGGTACAATGATCTTCACCAGATGTTCACTTGAATCTTTAACAGTCTAGTTTTTGGCACAAGAATGCTTGCAATACCTTTGAATTTGATTAGTTGGCTTGGTTCTTAAAATATAGTCATTGGATTCTTATTGCACCTACGTGGATCGACATAGCACGAACTTGTCCAAATTTCTTCAACATGGATGTTAGAATGAAAACATAGAAATATTTAAGTACAAGAAGAAAACTTGAATGATAAGCTTGGAGCAACCAACTCAAACTATTATTATTATTTTTTTAAAGAATAGTAGACATAAACAACAGCAGCAAAAGTCATAATATGGACTAAAATGTAATTAAAGTGATAAAATTGTGACCCGGATCTAGTCGAGCTGCCTACGTATCTCGCCTTGGAAATCAAGTCGAAGTGCCCAAAAGCATTTAAATTGAAACGACAGGAAATTAAACAATTGGAAACCAAAATAATTGAAATTGGAATGAAAGAAAAATAAAAGGCTTATGCATCGGACCGTGAATTATTGGTTTAGACAACACCTTTGAAAGTCCAACGTGTGGGACTAACAATCGAAAAGAAATTTAAAAGTCCAATGTGTTGGACTAACAATCAAAAAAATATTTAAAAATTCGGTGTATGGGATTAATATTTGACCAGACTAAAATTCAAAAGTCCAGTGTGTGAGACTAGGAACTGAAAAGATATTTGAAAGTTCGGTGTATGAGACTGATAATTGAAAAGGCATTTAAAAGTCTAGTGTGTGAGGCTACCAATTGACTGCATTTAGCACACTGACTCACTTGATTTATGAATTTGATTTTTTTTTTTGAAAATTCAACTCTTTTTATGTCCTTTTTTTTTTTTTTTTTTTAAAAATTCATCTTCTATGATCTTTTATACAAGCAATGTCACTTTCACGTCAACACTTTCCTCAAACCTTTCCCCAGTATAGGGGTGCGATCTTAGGTGCATATGAAACGAAATATTCAGCTTTGGAGGGTCAAAGGGGATGCAAGGGATAAATAGTGTATAGGTAGTCATAGAAACGAAGGCCACAATATCATTCTAAGCTCTCATGACGATCAATGTAAGTAATGTATGGTCAAGACTGGACTTACTTGATTTCTTAAAGATCATGTGATCATTAAGGACATTGTTGAAACGAAATAATCATATTTGATGGCTTAAAGGAGACAACAACGGATATATTGTGGTTAGATAGAGAAATGAATGCTCAAAATATCATCCTAAATTCCCACAATGATCGAGGTAAAGAACAGATCCTGCTTTCAAATAGAAGTGACATGAGTCGACCTAGACAAACTTTTACCTTCTTAAAAAATTACCCTAGTATGGGTAGTGATCGGTGAGGTAATTGATCAAATTGTATCTACCAAGTCTAGATGTTCAACTGGTTGCCAGGGATAGATAGTGTTTGGATAGTGGATTGTATCTCATGAAGATGGCTCCGTCAAAATTTTTCAAAGTGCATGTAGTGAATTTAGATAGTCAAATATATCATCAAGAATTGCATGCAAAACATTGTCATATCTGATTGTGGGACTTATGTTTTGAACACACGCCATATATAGACAATGAATTAATCACTCATACAAAATAATGTATTTATTAGAATACTTTCAGGGAGCATTATCTTTTGCAAAGCATGAATGTGACCCTAGGACTGCAAGTCAATAGCAAGAGCAATAGATTGTGTCTAGACTGAATTTTGCCGACACACTTATAAAAACTAATTCGTTTAAAAGTGCCCTGGCATGGTTCGTGGGAATCCATGAAATATCGAGTAATATCTTTAGATTTTCAAAATCTTTGAAAACTTTACAATATTGAGATACAATCGAAATTTCCCAAGAAATTTCTCCTTTTTTTTTTTTTTTGGGTAACAACTTTTGGATGAATGTAATGTAGGGGAACAAAAGAAAAAGAAAAATAAATTGAGTCAGTAAATTGAATTGAAAATCGCTATGCATGTCCTGTGAGGGGAGCCCTTTTCATGCTAAGGATTGACCTAGCATGAAAACGCAATCCTCTGGGGTAAACTGTCTCTAGTACTCTACAATACCTGATGGACTAAATTATTCGCTTGTCAGTGCTTGGCCTTGAGATTATTGAAAAATCAACTTTCTTCTTGATCCATCAACTCCATATGATAATGATTGTGAAATCTCAACTCTTAATGAGATTCTCTTCGAAAAGAGGATGATATTTGAACTGGTCGACAAGAAGGCCTTGTGACTGAAAGGGATGAACACTTAGGCAAGTCACTAAAAATAGAATGCTATAAGATTCAAAGACACATCATTTGAAAGTGATTGGTATCTATGCCACTGGGTAATAGAGTCCTAGGAGAACTATGTTCAAGAGGGTTGGGTACTTTGAATGACTCCTGAACAAGTATATAGAATATCACTCAAAAGACTGAAGATACATCTTATTGCTGTTAATTATTAATGTCTCGTCCATTGGGCATGGAGTCTATGAGGACTTTTGCTCTAATGGATCGGGTAGTTTGGCTGGTTTACCAAAGGTTGGTAGGATCACTTCTTTGACTTTAGTGCATGATCACCCCGAACCACTTTGTAATTTATTTAATCTATGAGTTATTTGCAATTAAAATTTAGCCTCAATTATTTGTTCTGAAGAAATAGACACCCATTTGATTTAAATCTTGGACTTAGTGTCCACATAGTTGGAGATTTTACCAACTTTGTTAAGTGAACAAATGATGATTATCAAACTTCATATTCTAGTAAATTAAACCAATACTTGATTTGTGCCTTCATGCCCCTTCATTTTGAAGCAGATCCCAAATTTGGGTCTTTACCTTATACACTACTCCTTTGGATGGTGCAAAAATTATAAACATGTATGTCTAATTGGGTTATATCCCGAGATAAAAAGGATGGCTTATTCCTACCATGGGATATCCGAAATGGTATTCCCTCTACGGCTTATGCATGATCCAATTATTAAAGTAGGTAAAAAAAATGCAAAAAATGAAACGGGCCCTAGGTGCCCCTTAGAAACCTGGGTGAGTCTAAAGTGAGAGGCAATGTCCCAACTTTATAAAGAATACAATTTAACGTCAATACAAAAAAAATAAATTTACAAAGAAAATCGTATAGGGGTACAAATATGAAGAGGGGATACAACTGTTCAAGAAAAACTATACAAGTTTATCTCATTTACAAATATAACAACTCAACTTAAGGGTACAAATATAACAAGAAATCTTGGAGTTAACGTATTTAAAAATTTCAATTTACAATAAAACCTTGATGTTATTTTAATTCTTGGGACATGATATGCAATAGACAAATATTTAAATATGCAAAGATTGATGAATCGGAAGTGGCTTGCTAAAAGAGCACTTTGCCAAAGGTTCCTTTTCTAGGACTCGTGAGGTACAAAAAGCGATAAATAAAATAAAGTAAGAACAGAAAATAAAAATACTATAAAAGTAAAAGTATACACAAAGATTATTACTCCCCTCGTGCCTAATGTCCTATTAGGGATCGGAGAGACTCTATCATATGGGCAATCTACATGTTGCATGACTTTGGGTTCACTAATATAATATGTAGTCTAGACTCCATATTGGTGTACAGTTACCAAACCTTCAGACTAAGAGACCCAACAAGTAGGAATTCAATAAATTCCAAGGGTCCCAGGTTCGAGTTGGACCTGTTCAACACCGGTACAGGCACACTACATCTTATGCCCGTGCACCTACATGAGGTTCGAATCCTAAAAAGGAAGTGGGAAAGTGCCCAATGGGTTATGCAAATGAGTGATATATGATGTGTTCCCTGAAAGAGAGGGGATTTAATGTGAAACCTGAAAATTTTCACTACTGAATAATTATTTACAAATAGATATGGGAAATAATTTTGGTTACTATAAAAAGATTTTAGTATAAAAGTTATACTTTGATAAGTAAGACAATCTTACTAATAATAAGAAATTTAACGAAGAATTATCGTATTTTAATTTATTTACCTTTTTATACTAAATTAAATTAGTCTTGTATATTACCAATTATCTTTTTCACTACAACTACAAGTCTTCCACATGGATTTAATTATAATAAATAAGTACGTAATGTTTCACAAAATTTTACAGACTACTCAGTATGACTAAAATAGTTTGAAATCTATGAGATAAGTGATATAAGTGATAAGGGTTGTAGTTGATGTCAATTAGGACTCTTTTAGAGAGAACAAGACCTTTGCAAGTCAAATAACTGACATATTACGTATTCTTAGTAGATAAAATTTTTATTCAAATTGTAACAGAAGAAAGAGAGATTGGTGATAACATATATTCAGTTAGTTTATAGGAATCTTACATTATCTCTAATTAACTAACCTCTCTATCACTTGGCTCTATTTGATGGACAAGAAAGGGAGAGAGAGAGAGAAATCAAAAAGTCAGACGAGAGTGAAGGATAGAGAAAGAGAAGCAGGAAATATTGATATTATGAAGTAGAAGAAGATGAATCCTACCATGGGTGGAAAACCAAGAAGATGAAGGAGGAGATGAGTGAATGAAGAATCATGGATTTCGGGAGAAAATATTCCAATTAAGGTGAGACAGGGGATTATTCTATTTTTCGGTTATAAATAGGTATATTCATGTTTATAATTGTTTGTAAATGGGTTTATGATAGAAATAACATGATTAAAATTTGATTTGATAGTATAGAATTCGTTTATTAAGGTTGGAAGTTAAAACTCATAATTGCAAATAGATTTGCGCAACTTTCGTTAAGAGATCATGTCTTGGTGTAGAAAACACCAATTTGGTCTCTGTTTGTTGTGTTAGAAACTAGACTCAATTAAATCGTATAAATTTTATGATCATGTTCATTTTTTATTAATATCAATAAATTTTCTAAGTTGAAAAAAAAAATCCTGTAACTGAGATTTTTCACATAGTACTGCACACATGTAAGAAATTACTATATCTTGGTGTGGGAATATCAGAATTGATTATCATTTATGGAGTTTTAAACTAGACTCATAGGACTTTAATTTGATATAAAGATCTCTTTCTAACTCATTTTATATTGAACTTGATGAATTTTTGAATTTGACCAAAATCATAGCACTGATGACTTTGGACAGATTTATCTTTGTTTATATACTGAATTTGGAATAATTTTGAATAGAATATGATCAGAATCTCAAAGTTATTTCTTCACAAAAGTTTTAGTATCTCTTATTAAGTTTCTAACGACATAAAGAGCTTGAGTTTTGGAGTTTTATAAATCAATATATGATGATTTTATGGAACCCTGCCTATTCTAAAAATAATTCCACAGACTTGTGATGATTCTGTAACTTTGAGTCTAATTCTAGACATATTTGGGTCAGAATCTGAGAATAACATCTACATGAAAGTTTTGTTATTTTATACCTAGTTTACAACAATATAAAGTATGCAATTTTTGGAGTTGTGTGTCTCAAGATTCGTTTGTTTTAGTAAACACTACCCAAGTCGAAATTAGTTTTTTATCACGACTTTATGTTAGAAATATCAATATGTATTTATTCTTGTTGTGAAACATTTATAAGTTTGGGAAATTAAGAAAACAGAGAATGCATCGTTTAAGAAAGTTGAGTCAAGACATGGAATTTGGAGGCATTCGAGGTAAGTAACTCTTACTTCATGAAATTTGAAAACGTGTTTATCAAATTTGAAAAATGTGTTTATGAAATGAATGACTTGTTAAATGCTATTTTCGTATAAGAAAAACCTGAACTGTATGTATTATGTGAATTTTTAAGTATTTGGCATGTCATATGATTATAATCACGCATATTGTATGTTATGTTTGACATTTTATGTTGGTTTTGATATTATGAACATGTTGATACCAATGAACCATTGTTCATCTTTCATCAACATTAGCGACTGTTGACTCATGTATGTACCAATTATGTCGACGCAAGGTTTGCCCCCTTAGTTAAGTTCATGTTCATGGTCCCGCGTGCTAGGCCTGGTGTCAGGACAACTTTTTCTAGTGAGGCAGTACTAGACTGATTATTCAGTATCGATTAAGACATGGAAACTAGTAGATGAGCTAAGTTGTTTTGTTTTATGAAATTTTATATATAAAGTTATGACATAGCTACTTATTATGCGAAATTATATATGTTTTTGATCAAATACATAACGTTTTTGCAAGCTATGTATGTAGTAATAAGCATGAATGTTTAGATGTTTTAAAGTCCTTTTCATGTATATGTATCTATAAATATATGTATGGTTTAGCATGGAGGAGGTATAAGTTATTTACTGAGCAACATCTTACTCATCCCATGTATTCACATTGTTTTTTACAGACGATAGTAAGCACAAGTACATATAAAGTTGTCAAAAGAAGCTAGAATTGGTGATTGCTAGTTAAAAATTCAAGACTTTTGTTAGGATTTAATTTATGCTATTAGTATTAAAATTTGAATTTGTAGTTTAAGAATAAGTCAATCCTTAGACTTTTAAGTATTTTGTGATTTTCTACGTTAAGCTGAATTTGTATCGTTTGCGGGTTTTATTATTTTTATTTAGTGAAATACTCATAAATTTTATGGATTAGTTATGATACCTTGTATTCTAAATGCGAGTGGTGCACTTGAGAATACGGTGAATATTGTGTTTCGAGTTTTAGCGGATTCAGGGCGTGACATTCAAATTGCCCAACATTTATATAAAGTAGAGAGTGTCCAAAAAATCAAAATATGAAATAACAAAATTGAGGAATAAAACATAAGTGAGTTGAATGCCAAAAAATAAATGTACAAGGAAATTTAAACAAAACGTATACAAAATACAAATATGAAAACAAAACATATACAAAATACTAATATGGAAAAAATATATATATATAAACATCCAAACTCAATATAACAAAGGGTTAAAATATAGGAAATATGATTAAATCGAGTGTTTGGACTCTCAAGTGTTCCCAGTGGAGTAGCCAAGCTATCTCACCCCATTTTTCGGCAAGGAAAATGAAATAAGAGAAACAAAGACAAAATAAATAAATGGTAGGTATAATAACAGTACAAAAATAGGGTCTAAAACGAGACACAAAAAGTGATGTTTGGAAGAGCCTAAAATGATATACGTAGAATAGGGTTTTATAAAAATAAATAAATATGTAAAGAATGGAATAGCTACCGGGTATGTGAAGTGCATCGGGACACTAACTTGAAACTAAAGGAAAGAGAAAATTCCTAACGGCTGAGGGAAATGATTTTGAAACGCAAAAAGGAAAAAAGATAAAGTAAAATAGATAAATAAAAATAAGTTAAAAACTCTAAACTAGATGACTCCAAATCTACATAAACAAAAGAAAAAGATTCGGGAATCTGATTGAAAAAAAAGAAGATTAGAGTATGTTACGGGTAACCTAGACACCCTTTCACCCCCAGTAAAATCGGTTGTGTGATTTAATTCATATTTTCAATAAATTAACCCAAATTTATATCAAATTTGAATGAAAATAAAATGAATAAAAATGAATAGTAAAACATTCATACAAAGCATGGGGAACAGGAATTCATTGTGCTAGCATTGACTAACACAGAAGGGGAAATTTCCTATACCAGCATTGGGCTAGCTTAGAATGTTCACAATCTGAGCAAAAGCTATTTGCAAAAATAATTATACTCGACAGAATAAAGTGATAATCATATGAGCATATAAAGCACATAAGCATATCAAGGTATAATATCCTAACATGTAAAGTCTAACAAAAGCAGTGAACGCATAGTATATAATCCTATTTGTTACATTAAGTTTAAGCCTTTTTACAATGATATACATTACGATAAATGTTGATAGCAATAAAAGAAAAATAATAATGGAAAAAACTAAAAATAATAATTAAACAATCAGCACACGAAATGATATAAAACACTTAACACATGCCAAAAAGCACAATCTTATCCTATTTTGTTAGTTAAAATATGAACAAACGGGTTAATGTACCATTATATTAGTATAAGTAAAATTAAACTAACAAAACTTTTTAATTAACGTAAAATGTATAAGTAACAATTATTAACAAGAAAGAGGATTTTTATTAAGCAAAATATACATTTAACGAACTTAAATGCAACATTTCTAAACAATAGAAGTCGTCAACATACAAGAAAGAACAAAATTCTAGTAGTAAAACAACATTTATTAAGAAAAGAAAACTTAATTAGGAACAAAATAAACTTCTTAGGGTTTAATTGTAAGATTCACAAAGTTTTTGGGGGCAAAAAGTATAATTCAATAGTGTTTAGGGGCCAACAAATGTAACTACTATGATTTGGGGACAAAATTATAATTTAAAAAAGTTTTGGGGGCCAAAATGTAATTTTAGGGAGCTTGGGAGACCAAATTGCAAATTTCAGAAAGTTTTGGGACTAACATGAAATTTCAAAAGTTTTAGGGACCAAAATTTTATTTTAGAAAATCTAGGCGCCAAAAATGTAATTTATGAAACGTGCAAGGACCAGAATGCAATTCGTGAACAATTCAACATTAATTGGGTCAAAAATTCTGAGCCCAAAGAAAAATAAAATTCGGCCCAAAACTATTCTTCTATTCCAATGTTGTAATCAGGCCCATAACACAAACAACCCAACTTACTAAATGAACGTAAAAGGCACAAAACTAATAATAATAATAACCAAATAAACCGACTAGCCAATAAATGAGAAACAAAACCCATTATGAAACCAATCCAAAGGAACTATGGATCAAACTATTTAGTTGTCGTGCATCTGTCAAAATTAACCCAAATTTGATATGGCCCAATTAAACGAATTAACCCACAAAATCCAAGCCGCCCACTCCTTGAATCAAATTCAGAACAATGAAAAAAAAAAAAAAAACTAGAGCTTCTTAACTAGACATAATCAAACAAATTCAGTAAATAATCAAAGCCATAATCAAGTAAACTCCATTATGTAAATAGACTAACCAATAAATCAATCCACAAACAAACAAGTCCACCAATTAAACAAATAATAAGTCAACTAAGGAAACTCATTTGCCAAATATATCTAACGAGGAATTCTACAATTTTGTTAAGGGAATCATTCCCTTGACTTTAAAGACTTGTACAGTACAAGTTTTTAAAACACATAGTGTTGTACTGTACAAATATCCCTTAAAGTACAAGGGAATGGTTCCCTAGAAGGGACTGTAAAATTTTCCTATATCTAACAAGCCTAATAATCAAAGAAGTTTAAACACATATTAATTTCCTAGACACACACATATATATATACACACACATATATACACATACAAAGTATAAAATAAAATAAAAAGAAACTAATTGCAAATGATCTTAAATTTCTACAACTAAAAAAGAAACTACAAGAGTTTTTGGGGCTAAAACATGGAGCTTTAAAAGACTAAAGGACTGAAAGTGTAGTTTCCTACACAATTTTAGAAGAACAGGCGTAAAACAAACATTTTTCTTTAATCACTTTTTCTATTTTTCTCTCTCTCTTTTAATACTCAACCAAATTTCAACAAAAACAAGATAAATCAAATAAAAAATATTTCTCACAACACATAAATCATTAATAGACTGTAAATTCATCAAAACAACAATCATGCATTAAACATTAAAATCAAAATCGATAAAAAAATACAAAAAAAAAAAAATTATGTGTATAAGAAATAGTTATTTGGCCGAGAATTATCTAAAAGGGAAAGGGACCTTGGGGTATTAGGTAATTGATTGTAAGGGAAGCAAGTAGGGGTATTCAAATTCGATCTAATCCGAAAATTCGACTTAATTCAAATAAATTTGCGGTTAAATAGGTTGGATTTTCGGGTTTCGGGTTATCCGACTTTAGTAGGGTTGGATTGTGTTTTATTTTTAAAACCCAACTCAACCCAAATAACAAAAAAAATTCAATTATATTTTTTTAATTTTCATTTTTATCTTCTAATATTTCATCTACCTTATATGATTTTTGCTTTTTCCTTTTTATTTTTGAAATATCATATAATTTATCATATTGTTTACTTTTTTCCTTTTATTCTTGACTTAACCATTTTAGTTTTGACCAAACATATATTTTTAATGGATGAATTTATAATTATAGATTTTTAAGAAAAATTTATTAATATAAATTTTTAACCTGAGTAACCTGCCGACTAATACTTGGGTTAGGTTTACTTGGGTTGGTATATTAGTTGGGTTGAATTGGATTTTATTTTTTTAACTCGAAAACCCGACCCATGAACACCCCTATAAGCAGGTGGTGTCCTACGTCCAATTTTTTTTTTTTTTTAATTTCTACAAAGCTTGGATATCGGTTTTGAGAATTCATTTTAAGAGAAAATGTGGCTCGACTTTTATCCAACGGTATAATTTGTATTAATTTTGTAAAAAATAATAAAAATTAACTTTGCAAATATGTTATAATAATCATTGAAAATCCGTGAATACCTGTAAAAATATTATTTTTTGTTCAAAATGATACTCGTAAAGTTATGGTTGAAATTCGAGATAAAAAAAACATTTAGTTTTAAAATTATCCCAAGTTAGATTCCAAAGTTACCAAAATTTATCAAAATGTTTAAAAATATGAAATTGAATTTAAGAACTTTAAAAATTAGAAAACGACATTTAGACATAAAAAGACCATTTTGCCCGTATTTTTTCAAAATATGATTTTTTTGTCCAATAATGCATATTTTTGTCAAATTGGGACTTTGTTTGAAAAATACAAGAAATTTAAAAAATTTGTTCTAATTTGGTGTTTACAGTAAACTATCATATATGTTAGATTTTGGGAATGACAGACATGTTTTAAAATATGTGATATGTGATAATGCTAGCAAGTGCACTAGTTGAATAAGTAATAATTAATGATAAAAAATTATCGAATATCGTTAAGAGTGAATGAATTACAAATAACCACAATAAGACTATGGTGTTTTCTAAGCAATCGAACAATAAGAAAAACAATTAACTAACTAAACTACGCTAAAAACTAAAGGAATTAAATAGATAAACGCATAAATAAGGACAAAAAATAAGAACTAAAGATGTTAAGGAATTGATTTCACATAACTATATAACTATGAGACTCGAATCAATTAAAAATCAATTAGGATATGACGAAATTTCCTAAATTGTATTAGATTTTCTCAAGCCAATAACTATCCCCATTAAATTTATTTTTGAAATCTTTTCAGAGCTAGTCTAGGTAGGTAAAATCAGAATATCAGGATCTTTGAAATCTCGGGTTGTTACTACTTTTTCAAACCACTAAACAGACCACGCAATGAATTTATGATCAAACTTTTATTGTATATATAAATGAATCATAGTATGCATTATTCTTAACTAATATTCATATATTAATTTCAAAACGGGATTGAAGATCAAGTCATATCAATAAAGGCATTATGAATAATAATACATATTCTTTTGGGCAAACAATATGGAAAGACTGACTATATTATTCAAAACAAGAACTCACAAGTCATGAAGTTGGGTACATCAACTCCGAAAACTAAACTACGATACTAAAATGGATAAAACAAAACAAACTTTAGAAGGTATGAAGAATTGGAGAAGAGATTGTCGCTTATAGTCTCCTTTATAATGAAAAACAAAATACCCTTAACAATCCACCAAGAACTTTTTTTAGGCTTAAAGAGCAAAACACAGTGAGAATTTGACTAATCTTCCTTCTCCTTCTTCTGTAGTACATTGCATATATACAATAGGTTCTTAAAGGTCCTATTTATAGATACAAAGTGTCTTAGGTTGTTGGTTAGGGTTTTAGGTCGTGTTAGGACTATATGGGACCAAAATCAGATTTAAAAATTGAATCTAAGACATCAAAATGCCTTCATGATCTTTGCTTTGTTCTGTATGTTTTTCATCCTTTTGAGCTCCAAACCATCCACTAACCAATAAAAATACATAAGCAACACATAAACACTACAAACACTAAAAGAAAATATTAAACCACAAAAGTTCAAAAAGATGAAAAAAAAAAAACCTCTAAAATGTACTCGAATCTTAGTAAGAATCTAAATCAAAATAAATGAAATATGACTCTATTTTGTAGAGTTATCACTTTACTGCAAACATGTAATTAGCCAATTTTTCCAAATTTTGGATTTATACTTAAGTTTAATTATATGAAATCATGATTCAACCTACTATATGTGTTTAGTTGTCCGTAAGAATTGGGATTTGACTGAAACGGGAGTTCTATTATCTAGAAACGTAAGTTAAATCGTATATAATGCAATCCTAATTTTGATCCCATCCCAGCTCCAATTCATGTTGAGAAAGCTTAAAGGTAATTTCTTTTCATTGAATGTACATAGAAATTAATAATAATTTTAGAGGATGTAAAAAACCAACACTACGTACTCTTGAGATAACTAAGAAATGACACAAAATGTTTACAGGAAACATCAAAAGAACTTTTATTAAGCATTAGCATTAGAAATCAGTCAAAAGGAGTGGCTGTAAAGATATAGGCGGAGAGCCAAACTTGATAGACAACCGAAACGTTTTCTAATTGATCAACGTGATGGGCAGCAACATTGCCACATCTTGGTACCTAGTTTATTTCTGTTACATCTAGGCTCCGTAGATTAATTCTTACATCTTCGACCAAATGACCAAGAATAGAGAAGGATTCACCATCCCCCTGGAGGTCCTTTATCACACCAATGGCATCACGCTCTAGCACCAACTCTTCAGTTGAAATCCTTTCCCCAATTACGTTGCTAGCCTTCCAGCAAGCATCTTAGCATGTTCTAGGGACGAGGCTCTCTGAGTGACCTCCACTGCTAGAGCAACAAAAGAGCCAACTCCATCCTAGATATATAACTGCTCATAATCCACTTTTACCATTAGTCTTTGACCAAGCAACATAAAAGTCTCCAAACATTATCCTCCGTCCTGCACTATGATTGACCTGCACATACTTAAAATCTTTCCGCAATACTGGACTGCAAAAGATGCTACCGATGAAGGATCAGAAGCATTCCCTGAGAATAACTTAGAATTTCTCACCAATCATACTAATAAAAACCTCATGGAATCAGGAGGTACGTACCATCATTCTGAGCTAGACTCATTATCTAAGTATGCAAATAAGACAGTGCCCATGTTTGGACAGCCACCGGACATTCAAAAAATATATTCTGAGAATCCTCTACTCCCGAATGGCACAATGGACAGTTGAACTCTATTTCACCCTAGGTAGAATATCCTTGCACATATACCAAACCAGATGTCTCACAGTCAAAGGGACACCTAGTTTCCAAATGCATTTCCAGATTTTCGGTACTATGTTAATGATTTCCAATAAACTAATGAAATACGGAAAAAGATATGAGTATTTAGTAAATTCACAAACCAAAAGATTTCATAAAGTAAGAATTTTGACTTTTAAGGAGCCAAAAATACTACTATAAACTACATAATCTTATCTCAAAAAACACAGTGAAAACAGATGCTATTGATGCTGATTTTTTAGGGTTAAGTCGAAGAGAAATTTGTCCAATTCTAGGGTTAGGAACTACATGTAAAACTTATGTCCGAAATATTTGAAAAAACAGGCAAATTTCAGACAAGTGTGTTGTTTATTATGAATTGATACTTTTATTTTGCTAGTTATACCAATGATTAATGGGTTTTATCAACTATTGGGCTTATAATTAAATATTTGGCCCCATTAGGCATGTCTTGGCCTAAATTACCAAAAATAAACGTGGAGCCCTGCATGAAGTCACGTGTCAACCTCTGATTAGTTATAATATTTTGAAAGTATCATTTATTTTTCACTCTCAAGTCAAATTTTTTGAAATTAAGTATAGTAAAAAAATTTAATGCAATATGACCGTCACGGTAGGAGTCATAAACATTACTGGAGCCAATTCCATGACTTTGAAATTTATTTCTCCGAGAGAAAAAGTTCTTTTGACCTTCAGTAGGGGAATTGTATAAAAATCTATTCCATTCCCCATAACTGGTAAATAAGAAATTCATTCATCAAGAAATTTGCTCGACAAGGGGCCCAAAATTTTCCCTAGGATAGATAACTACTTTGAATAAAATTCTACAATCCAGATTCCAGTCTCTCGCCTTTTTCGATTTTACTCCAGTAAGTTCTTTTCTTCACTACTTATCTTATGCTTGTTCTCTTTGGGAATTTTTTTTTGAATTCCTTACAATCAGGTAGATCATCCCTTCTCAAACTTGGTGGGAATTGTTTTTAGATTTTACACAAGGAAAGCTTTAGAAACAACCAGGGTAAGAGATAGAGTTAGAGAGAAGAGAGAGAAGGAGAGAAAGGAAAGGAAAAGAAGGAAGAAAAAGGGAAAAAGGGATGGTGAACAACCACCGTGCCGAACCTCAGTGCTAGCCAAGTCATAGGAGCAACTGCTAGTGTTGTTGCCTACGCTATTGCTGATACTGTTGATTCCTTTACTGTTGCTGCTGGTGCGAGAAGGGGAGGGGATAGATCTAGCCAGACAACTACTTCCACAGCCGACACAATTACTGGTTGTTGCAAGTTTGCTGCCTTTTCCGGATAGAATAGGGTCGCACTCTTCACTGCTGACAATGTAGCTGCTGGCCCTTCTGCTTGATAATACTCCGCAGCAGCATTCATCGATCAAGTGACCACTGCACCTGCTCGCGTTACCGGAGCAACTGCTCCCAGCCTTGGCTTTGCTATTGGCAAAGACATCGTTCCTGCTTCGCACCTCGTCAGAGTCATCCCCGATGTGGCTCCTGTTAACACTTCTAGTATGGCTGTTTGAAGAGGATTGGATGTTGCGTGCACCAAACAAAGGGGTTTCGCAACTACTCCCAATCTTTCCATTCTTCCCATGAGATCCCTGTTACTACCAACGACCTATTTCACGGATATGGTCTTCGTTGTCACTGTTGCTCCAGTTTTCATGCCAGAAACTCAACCATCATATATGAAGGATTAGTGAAGGTACCGGAAAATTCTTGTATGAGAATCAAAGTGTATGGGACTCACTGTATAACTTGTGGTCTATATTTATTCACACCCATCAACTTATAGATGAAATATTTTAATTTTTAATTTTTTTAAAAAAGGTAATGAATGTGGATAAATATGAACCATAAGGTGTATTGTAGAATCCTATACCTTAATCCACATAAGAATTTTTTGTACCAAAGGCACAAAATAGCATAGTTATTAAATCCGGCCCGGGGGAATTCGACGAAGAATGTGGATCAATGAGTTACTGGTTCAGCAGGTGGGTCACTTAAATATATTTTTTTATTAATGTATAATATCTGTAAATTAATAAATACAAGATATATAGTGAAAATATTGATACAAACATATTTTATTAAAAAAATGTAAGTTTAACTGTAACTTTTCAATATTTACATAATCTTTTCACATAAAAAGTTAAAAAGGAGTTAATGCATAGAGTGGAGTTTGGAGAGTATTTAAATAAAAAAGAGACATATAATAACCAAAAACTTACATGGTTAGGTATGTAATGTCTTTTATTACTATTTAGGAAGTCTTTGGTCCAAAATTTGACAATTGCAATTTGATTTTTTTTACAAAGAAACAAATCCGCCGGGTTTCTCCAATCCCGACTGGATTCCCGGGTTTACTGGTTGAACCGCTGGGTTGTACGAAATTTGATGGATTCCTTTCTTGTCCGGTCATTAGAGGAACCCAACTCGATCTCAAGACCGATTCAGCATATTCTCCGGTTGAACCGTCAGGTTAGGTCGAGTTCAATAACTATGCAAAATAGTACCAAAGCTATCCGGAGCATAAAAGTGCCAAAGCAACTAGGGGAAATCAAAGAGCGGGATATGGCTAGCAGTTTTTGACACGACCCGATAATACGATACGAACACGATACGAAATTAACAGGTTATGACACGACCCAAAATTTATCAAGTCATTATTGGGTCAACCCGTTTATAACACAAAATTAAACGGGTTGGGTTGGGTCCGGTCAACCCATGGATTGATACGATAACCCGTTAATCCGTTATTGTATGAACATATTTTGCTGAATTTTTTTCTTTATTATAATTTAATATAGTATAATTTAAAATTGTGATTAATAGATTTAAAATTAGATTATTAAATCAAACATAATAATTATTTTAAATATTATTTAAATTTTTTTAATAATTTTAATTATGTATTTTAAATTACTATAATAACAAGATTAGTATTAATAATTGTTTAAGTTATTCAATAATCAAAATTTGAGATTTTAATTCAAATGGATCGCTAGTTATGTAATTGTTAAATAAGCTGATACTCTCTGACAATAGTGAACGAGTTAGACACGAACACGACATAAATCCAAATGGGTCAGACACGAATACGACACGATAAAAAATGGGCTCCAAATGACACGACACGACAAGAACTCAACACGATGAGAAATAGGTCACGTTTAACACGATATGATAACCTGATAACCCGACTTATTAATACCTCTATAGCGGGGTAACTGTCAAGCTATACAAGGAATTCGGAGGGTGCTTCAACCACGTTCTCTTCAAACGAGGATATCCCAGGTCCCTACAAATCTTCCATGGCGATCAAATACAAACGCAAACAAATTGGTGCTTCTATCCCCCTCTAAATAAACCATGAATCTTTAATTGATCAATTCTTCACCTCTCACAATTGACTTTGACGCTGGGGATGGCTCTGATAATAATATTAAACTTGGCAGTGCCTAGGAGACTAGAATCCTAGACAAGTCACCTAAGCCGAGTGTACTTCAGTGGAATTATTTACTGGGAGAACTTTGATTAGGATAGTTCATCTTCTAGGCTTAGGATGCACTTGACTAGTACTACTTCTCAGAATTTAGGCATGCCCCTTGTGCTTCCACTTAGGCAGAGCTCAAGAACACTATTCACAAGTAGCTTCTCACAGTAGTTATGCCTTCAATGTGACCTGTGAGATGGAACTTGAACAAGATGAGTTCAGTAGGGGAGATATTTCTCCGCCCCACCAATGGAAAAGTATGAAAGTATTGAAGAAGTAAAACCCACCTAAGGATCCAGACTTGATTTATTCTAAGCTGGCTGCCCTATTGGTTGGTGGGGATTTCGTTGGGAGATGGATTAAGAAATTTCATGCTTGCAAATAATGAAAGTCAAGATACCTTAGTCAAGGCACAGACCTTATGTGACCACCCCAAGATATGTCTCCATTTATATGGTTCAACCGGTGGCTAAAAACTGAGATTTCCACTTCATTCCTTTATCGTAAAGGCCTTAAACCATTTCTAGATCGGGTTTAGACAAATCTTTACCAAGACGTTTAGGTGTATCAATGAATTTATTATTACCTTCCAAAGTTTGAGGATCAAAACTTTCTAAGCTTTATTTAATTATTATTTTTGAATTGTATTGTCTGTGTTTCGGATTACATTGAATTTCGAATCCAATATGAGTATGCTTGAGGAGTAACACATTAAATCCTTAAATCGATTAAAGAGAATTAAGATGAGTAAGGATGATCTTATTATGTGTACAATTTTGGCGGATTGTTGATTCATCAACTTTGAAGAAGCACTCTGGTGGACTACTACTCCAAACTTGCTAGTTTGGGAGTTTTGTTTGAAAATCTCTCTTTCTCTATTTATTTTGTTCATTTTTGTGTTTAATTGATCATATTGCAATCAAATTTACTTGTGAATGTGAAAAATTTTATTAGTATTTCATTTACAAATTTTTATACAATCTAATTCATCCCTCTTAAGTTGCTCTAGGCCAACAAAGTGCTTGAAACTATTAATGGACTGACAAAATCTATGGCCTAAAAAAATTATCTTCACTGAAATTGAGGATAACATAGTTTCAAAACTAGATAATTATTGATAATTAGAAGGTTATCAATTATTAGATATAATTAATTTATTCAATTAAGTTTCTTGAACGTGAAACATATATGTGGCAATTTGTTTGTGCTAACATATGATTAGATACATTCATCGACCCAAGGAAATCATTACATTTTTATGAGACTAATTGACGTTGGCCATGTGAGTCAAAAAAATTGCAGCAGTTCAAAGCGTTAATTTGGGGTTTGAAAAGGCAAAAATGATTTACCAATTGTCCAGGCAAAGATTTAGGTAAATCCGATCTTTGACCTTACTTGCAGATTTTGTGGTGTGAATTAAATTTTAGAGAATCTATGACATTAACTGATGTGAGCAAGATTTTTTAAAATTTAATTTTGACCACATGATCTACAGGTAGAATCAAATATCGAGTCTACTTAAGTATTTTCCTCAAGACAAAAAGGTAAAATTTTGAAGTGTTATCAGCCAAACACCTTGTCAAAATGAATCTTTTCTAGTAGTAGAGAAACAAAAATTGAACCGTCCGTGTAGTTAGGAAAAGAAATTGGCCCTCGGATCAGTTGTGAGTTTGTCAAACACAATGAACGGGCAACCTGCAATTGAGCCTAAAATGACTGGCATATGGAATTTTGAAAAAACGGTAAAAGGGTGTAATAGTAAAAACACAAAATCACCACAAGATGAAGTTAATTCATGGGATTGGGCAAATATACTTAGGTAGATCTGATTTTTTACTATACTTTAGATCCTGTAGTATGGATTAAATTTTAGAAAATTTATGACATCAGTTGATATAAATAAGATTCTTTAAATTTTAATCTTAATCACAGAGTCTGTATGTGGAATCAAAAATCGGATCTACCTAAGTATTTTTTCTTAGAATGGATGAAAAGCATCTTGTGACCCTTACTCATCTGATCTCCCTGCTTTCTCCGGGGCACTGCAAAAATCTTACTGCCACAATATATTATTCCTAAATGACATAACTGTCCTTCCAACTATTCCACTCAGTTTTGTAGACCCCACCACCAACCGTCCCTCCCCGTTGTCAGGTCCCTCTCTCCCCAGCAAGCACAGCAGCATCACCGCCCTTTCCCCCTCATTTCATGCACCTTTATCCCCAAAGCCCACAAATCTTTTTTCCACAGCTCCTCCATCCCTCTCCCCTTTCGCCGTAAAAGTGATCGAACACTACATTCGAAAAATTTGCTATAAGCTTTTCAGTACTATTGGCACCCATGCTTTCCCATCTAGTCATCTCCCAGTTTGATCGACGGGTATGCGTCCGGTTCCTCTCTTCCTATGATGATGTTCAGAATTAATACAGTGACACATTTCTTAAAAATATTTTAAAGGTATTTATGTGGTAAACTCATTAGAGATAAATATATAATTTTCTTATAAGTTTATCTAGTAATTTAGAATTTCAATCTCTCCCATGTAAACTTATAAATAAGAGATTTAAGTGTAAAAATTACTATTTGAGACTCATTTGTGAAGCCCCTCGCGATACAAACATTTAATTCCCCACAACTTCTTAACTTTTTTCTTTCTACGAAATCTCAGTCCGTCACCCTCCCTCCCTGTCAATTCTGTGCTTTTCAGTATCGAAAACAGTAGGATTTAAGGCTTAATTAGATTGGGTTTAATGTTTTTAATTATGTTTTAATTACATCCAAAACAATAGTTTTTGCGAGCTGCTAAGGTTATCTAACTCCACCCCTATTGCAGGTCGATTTGACATCACAGTCAAGGTTCAGCATTCCTTCATTTACTAGGACTAATTTAGAGGCACCGTGATTTGTTAGTTATTTTGTTTTGATTTTGTTTAATCTTCAAGATCACATTTTGGGATTATTTTATTTTTTAATTTTTTTTTTAAATTTTAATGTCTGGGATCTTTCTGCTACCAGAAAATATATTATCCCATGTAATTAAAAGTTTGGTCTATTTTCATTCCTTCTTGACGTGTCTTAGATACATTCTCCTATAGCATTGAGATGTTTGATTAATATATAGTGTGATAAATACTTAAAAGAATCAAGTGTTTCTTACTTTATGGGAACCTAATAAAAATTTAACTTAAAAGAAAATCCTGATAATTTAAAGACAATTGAAGACAATCAAATTACTTAAATCCAGGTAATCAAAATTAGTCCTATATGTTATACAATCAAATTGAACTTAAAGACAATTACTGCCTGAATTATATCCGGCTTGCACATCACTTATTGCTCTTCAATTTCTTTTTCCAATTGAAAATTTTCTTTGGTGCAATGGTCAAATACTGTCTTGGGATGGCATTTTATGAGTTCAATGCTAGTGTTTGCAAATTCAAGTTGGATAGACTTTAGAAACCATGAGTGATACTTATTTGCTTCATTCTAGTTGACGGTTTAAGAACATTAAGACTGCCACGGAGTAGGGATCGTTGGAGCTGGTATCAGTTGGCTTCTTGCCTGCGAATATGCAGAGTCAAGTGGTATTCGAGTCTTGAAGCTGCATCAGAGGACTGTGGAGTGTGGACCAAGACAGTCTAGACCACTATGCTGTAGACACCGAAACCAGCCTACCAATTTTCTGATTTTGCATGGCCAGCTGAGGTCCAAGAAGACTTCCCTAACCAACATCAATTCCTTCACTACCTTCAAGTCTACACTGCTCACTTTGATTTGATCAGGCACATCAGATTCAATACTAAAGTTGTCACCCTAAGCCATCAAGGACCCAATGAAGCAGAGATGCAGTCATGGATGCTTTGGGGTGGATCTGGAGATCCTCTGTTCATTAGCCCCAGCAGAGGAATCCGAAATATTGTCATCACAAATTTATTGCAGGAACAAGATTCTCATCATCAAACCCTTTCTACTGCTACTGAGGTTATTCAATTAATTGGCATGCATGATATGATGCATATATTGTCATGTCTTGGATGATAAGTATATAGTTAGAGTGTATTGAATTCTTGATGATGGATGGATGGATGGATGGATGGATGCAGGAGGAGGCTCATGATTCTTGGAGCTTTTACTCCATAAACCCCGTCAAGGCTTTTTGCTTAGTCTCCTCGCAACGTTGCTTTCACCCCTGGTATGGACCTTATTAATTAATAAATCAAGTAGTATATGTCAAATGTGTATATATTTGTAGTTATTAAAAATGGTTGCTTCATCTAATTAATTAACAGAGATGGGAAATCTCTAAATTTGTGGAAGTCAAAATTCACATCAAAAGGACGCTTAGACTTGACAAATACGGGATGGTTCCAAAACATAGTTTCTTGAAGGGGATGGGCTCCTGCTTGATCGCTACATGCATTGCACATAAATGCATCTTGAGGCATTTGTTTGACCAAAACATTGAGTCTTCCCTCTCATATCAAACTAAATAGTATTTGATGGATGTTGTCAATTTCCAATAATTTGTTAGAATAATGGTTAGGAAAATTGTTACTGTAATGAGGTGAACTCATAATTGAAGAGAATAGAGAAAATTGTAATTTTAAATGCAATAAGTACTAGATCTTGAATTTGAATATGTATATGGAATATTTTTAAATTACTACTTCTGTTTTGCTCTTATGCCCCATACTGGAAGGTTAGGGCTGGGCATATTTTCGAGTAGTGTAATTTATGGTTATTGATAAGTTGTATTTCAATTATTAGAACTCCACTTCTCTGGTGATTTTGACTATATAACTACATAAGGAAGAAGAATAAGATAAATCTTGCTTCACTTCCTAATATGATTGTTTGAGTAAAGGATTTGAAATATTATCTGTTTTATTTTCCTTTTTTCTCTGTATCATATGAATTTAATGTTAATTCATTGTTTTTTCGAATTTTACCATTGTTGATCAAATGGACAGTGAAGTCCAGCAACTGAGCTCTCGCAAATAATTGCATATTTTTGGGCCTTCTATAATCTAGATAAAAATCGGTTAATCAATTGATAAAAATCAGGTAAAATTTAGCATAGGTGCCTAATTTTTTAACCTTCACTTTTACTTTCTCCGAATCCAAAACTTTGTTAATCAAATTCAAATTTTGTAATTCAGTGTAAATTTGATTAATCGAATTTATTAACGTGTAACATGCCTATAGTAATGGGATTATATATATAAGAGCAAAATGCATGAATGGTCACCAAATTATTAAGTTGTTATATACAAATTTATTAAATTATTTATTTTGTAAATTTGGTCATTAGACTGCTTTAAATATGTGTCTTAAAAGTCACTGAACTATTTATTTTATAAATTTGGTCACTAAACTACCTTAAATGTGTGTTTCATAGTGACTGTATACACACTTAAAGTAGTTTAGTAACCAAATTTACAACGGAGTGACTCCAAACACATAGTTAAGGTAATTTAATAACTAAATTTGCAAAATAAATAGTTCAATAACTTTGTATGTAATAATTTAATAGTTTGATAATCATTCATGCATTTAGAGATATAATCATATATTTTACAATTAATGATTTACTAATTAACAATATTATTTTCTATGAGACTATAGTATCATGTAACCTAGATTATATGCATGGGCAAATACTTAGGTAGATTCGATATTTAAACCTATTTGTAAATTTTGTGGTGTGAATTAAACCTTATAGAATTTATGACATTAGGTGATGTAAGTAAGATTCTTTTAAAATTTAATTCTGACCATAGGATATACAGGTGAGATCAAATATCCACTGTACCTAAATATTTTCCATACACATGATTATATACAGTAGGACTGAAACTATGGTTTTTCGGATAGGTTCGAAGATTCATCCTGGCCACTCATTTTATTTCAAGTTGGTAACAACCATTAGATCGATGGTATTCTACTGTCAGACGAAAGTACATATAAACATGGATAACCGTTTGAAGAGTGAAAACAAGTGCTTTGTGAATAAATAATGGGTTTAATACACCAACACCCTTAAGGTTTTGAAGATTTTTCACTTAGCCCTTTAAAGTTATTTTTTTTTTCTTCAGAAAATGATTTATTGCTGCAAACAGCTGAAATTGATCAGAAAAAAATACCCTCATCCCCAGACCACCACAATCCATTTTTTCATCCAAATCAATCTATACAACTCTCCCCCTACCCCAATTGAGTCCCGCCGAATTTCTACCATCACCACCGCCACTATCATTGCAACCAATTTGCAGTAGCCATTTGGATCAACGAACCATACTGCCATTTACTATAAATGGTAAGAGAGCACCACAATAGGTTAATAATCGAGCCAAAATTAGATGATTCTACAGTACCGAAACCATTTTAATTTTGGACCACTCTAAAACAAGATCTTGGCCACCCATTTAATCCAAAGGTGTTTACTGCTATTGGATAGGCAGTATTGGGTGTTTGGCAAAAATAAAACCAAGAGTTACATAATTGTCTGACTCACCATTTTTTGATTAAAGTAGAAAAATAGAAAATGCATACGAAGGACAATAAAAGAAACCACTTTTACTATTCCCCACGCTAACCTTTCAAATTTTTTAGATTTCCCACAAGTCGAATTAGTTCCTGCCAACGACATCGATATTAACTTTGTTCCAATTTTTCATATCATCCATTTTTATTTTTTTTTGTAGAATAAATGTGGATTGTATAATCGATTAAATTGAAATTTTAGGATATCAATATACTGTAAATAGTTAAACACTAATTTCTAAGTTAATACAACACAAAAACAAGGATACAAGTTATAATAAATGTTAGTAAACACAAAAAGAAAATGATAATTGTATTTTACCAACATATGCAAGTATAATGAGACATTTAGTCTTCCAAGGGTATGTAATAACCCTTCATGTCCTAACAAATATATTTGCATGTCATGAAATATGTAAAATTATTAGAATTTTCATATTTAATCTACATGCATTATTATTTTTATCATGATTTCTAAGTTTCATTAATTTACAAATGATTAATTTAGATTTTTTTTGACATTTTTAGTAGGATATTATGATTCTATGATTCGATTTTACGATCTGATTATAACAATCTCAAGTCGATCCTATTAGGAGTATTCAAAAGTCAATCAAGTCAAATTTCTGAGTCAAGTCAAGTCAAATCAAAAAATAAATTTGACTTGACCTGCTCGACTTTTATCTTAGCTTTAACTCAAAATCAATTAAGTAATTGACTACTCGATTCGAGTTTGACTTATTTTTCAAGTCAAATTGCCAGTTGAACAATTATATATACACACATATCTTTTTAATATTTTAACTATATATTGGACTAACAATATATTAATGAGCTTGTATACATAATATTTTAACAATAGTACTCTTAATTCTTAGTAAATAAATATCTTAATAATTAATAATATTATTAATTCTAAATAAATAAATATCTTTTCTTTGTATAATTTTTTGAGTTATTAATATAAATTTTCACATTATGTACAATATACTTATAAATTATTATAAATGTACTACTTAATAATTTAACATTTTATTTCAATAACTAATTATATGAATTGTTAATTTCCTTTCAATACATATAAAGACTAGAGTTATGCCACTACATAAACTATAATACTTAATGAAATATTTACATATCTATTCATACATGTTCTAGTATTCATATAGAGACTTAAATAATATATTATAATATTTATTGAAGAATGTTATGTTTATTGGTTTTTATAATTCGGTTATGTATGTTGCTTGTAGTAGTTATGAACTTGTAATTTTTGAATAAGTTTCTTATCGATCGAAAGTCAAATTTAAATGAATCGAGTAGTTAATTGACTTTGGGTCTATATAACTTGATTTTGATTTTGAGATTTTGAAATCGAAAGTTATATAAGTCAAGTAAAAAAAGTCAAAAAATCGAATAGTGAGCAAACGAACACCTCCAAATCCTACATAGACCACATGGTCAATTTCTATCAAAAATATATTTTAGTTAGTTGATCACATGTCAATGATGCAAAATGCCTATTAAATTTGTTGAATGGGGCATCTTGCAACTTGGATGAAAGATGAAGAGGGCATTTTGATTTTAACACTTAAAAAAATAACTAACTTAAAACTTGTGAATAAACTAACAAGTGTTTGACAACACAGTTATTGCAAATTAACAGTCATGTGATTATCACGTGACTTGATACATTAATTTGTCTACAATTTCTATCATAAGCCATAGAATGATTAATTTTTATACCAAATTAGTCTACTGTAATAGATCATGGATTAGATTGGTCGATATTCTAAAAATAAGAAATTAAACTGATATTTTTCCCAAGATTAAAAGCTATGATTTGAATTGTATGAATGATTAGTTTCATTGATTTTTTAGGTTACAATGCAAAAATAGAAGTTGGTGGAGTCATATTGAAAGAAAACTAAAATTTCAGACTATAATTATGAAGTAAAGAGAAATTGGGGCCCTAAGTGATTTGTAAAATTTGATTTTGGTCTTCGTTGTCTTGTAGGCGAACTTTTTTTTTCCTCCTATTGTGGGCCAGTGGGTGTGTTTTGAACAATATGTGGGCCCCACAAAAGTTTAAAACATTCCCGTTAAGTGCCCCCACATCTCGCTTTCCATCTGTAAAGTTTATTTAATAATTTATTAGCATTCAATCTTCACTTCATACGTGTCATATTTGCATTGGACTTCGGATTCATCCGGAAAATTGCCTTTTAGGTATTGAATCACAAACCTATAAAGTATTATTAACGTACTTATTATAAGGTTATATTTTTCTTTATAAGCAATAATTCAACTAATAACAACAGAAGTATATAATTTAACTTTGCAAGAAAACTGTGTTCAAAAATTCAATGTCATGTAACTTACAAGTAATTAAAATATACCAAAGTGTAAAATATATAACACGCTAGAAAAGTACACGTGCAAATATCTAATTTATTAAAATTTTTATTTTTAAAAAAAATAAATGAATAATCAATAAATGATAATCATGTATGAAAATTTTAACTGTTGAGTTTTCTATAAAAGATTTATATATTTTAAATATTATTTTAATATCTTTGCTCTTTTTATTGTATTATTGACACCTATCTTTTTTATTAATGCATTAATTTTTTAATATTGTTTGTTATTTATTACACAATTACATATAAATTTCATTTTTTTTTCTAAAAAAATTGAACAAATGTTCTCTTTTATGAGAAAAATGTATGATAATTGATTTTTTTTTTTTTTGTTATATTTCTCTTCTAGGTGCCTAGGTTATAATTTTCATATAGTGTCACTACAATTAATGAAACAATTAAAGTTTAAGATATTTTTCATAGTATTGAACCTCATCTTTTAATATATTTACATATTTTTTGTTATTACCAAAAAAGATAATAATATTATATAAATGAAGTATTTTGAAATTCTATTAGTTGCAAAAATATTAACAAGTAATCAAATGATATATGGATAATATTTATAAAAAACTGATTAATAAAAATTTCAAAAAATAATCTGAAAGTGAATCTAATTAAAATGTAAAGAACACATAAATCAAACAAAAATTATGTCTTATGTATAAGGTAACTAAACAGATCAAGTAATATATTCTTCATATTATAAATATGTATTATATAGTATATTAAATTATTATAGAAAATTGAAATAATAAATTATTTTTTTGTCTTGCTCTAAAATGTAATGAACGTTAAATAAAATAATCCTTTACCTTGCTCTAAAACTGTGTTCAAAAATTCAATGTCATGTAACTTACAAGTAATTAAAATATACCAAAGTGTAAAATATATAACACGCTAGAAAAGTACATAATAAATATCTAATTTATTAAAATTTTTATTTTTAAAAAAAATAAATGAATAATCAATAAATGATAATCATGTATGAAAATTTTAACTGTTGAGTTTTCTATAAAAGATTTATATATTTTAAATATTATTTTAATATCTTTGCTCTTTTTATTGTAATTATTTTCACCTATCTTTTTTTTTTATTTTTTAATTTTTTAATATTGTTTGTTATTTATTACACAATTACATATAAATTTCATTTTTTTTTCTAAAAAAATTGAACAAATGTTCTCTTTTATGAGAAAAATGTATGATAATTGATTTTTTTTTTTTTTGTTATATTTCTCTTCTAGGTGCCTAGGTTATAATTTTCATATAGTGTCACTACAATTAATGAAACAATTAAAGTTTAAGATATTTTTCATAGTATTGAACCTTTTTAATATATTTACATATTTTTTGTTATTACCAAAAAAGATAATACCATTATATAAATGAAGTATTTTGAAATTCTATTAGTTGCAAAAATATTAACAAGTAATCAAATGATATATGGATAATATTTATAAAAAACTGATTAATAAAAATTTCAAAAAATAAGAAAGAAAGTGAATCTAATTAAAATGTAAAGAACACATAAATCAAACAAAAATTATGTCTTATGTATAAGGTAACTAAACAGATCAAGTAATATATTCTTCATATTATAAATATGTATTATATAGTATATTAAATTATTATAGAAAATTGAAATAATAAATTATTTTTTTGTCTTGCTCTAAAATGTAATGAACGTTAAATAAAATAATCCTTTACCTTGCTCTACAATATACGAAATGCTATGAAATTGTAATTCTAAAGATAACTAAAATTACACGTTATTACGTTAAATGAGATTATATATATATATATATGTGTGTGTGTGTGTGTATGTGTATATATATATATATATGTATGTATGTATGTATGTTTGCATGTATGTATGGACGCATGTATAGAATATATTGTTATTATTTTTCATATATCTTAAAGTTATGATAACATGCACTTTAATACTTAGATAGCTATATACAGATTGACGCTTTAAACTCTTTATTCATCTTTAATGGCATAATATGTAGTTAATTCCAATCTAAAATAGTTTTTATTTTTCTTTTAGGTTCCTAGGTTATAATATTTGATAGCAATACCACCAATAATTTAATCAATTTTAGATAAAGAATTTTTCCATAATATTGAACTTTGTTTAGATATATCTATATATTATTTGCATTAGTAAAGGATAAAATTACTATCAAGCATCAAACATCATTTAATAGATGAAACATGTCAAGATTCTTTTATGAATAAAACCATTTACAAAGGATTAAATAATATATAATAATAATTACAAAATGATTAAATAAATTTTTAAAAAATAAGAAAAAATAAACCTAAATATAAAGCATAAATATATCAAAAATTATGTTTCATATATAAGAAAACCAATAGATTAAACTAATATATGCTATGTAACATAGATAGCTATCATAGAGTATATTAAGATCATAATCAAAATGTGAAAATAAAAATTTAAATAATTCTTTTATCTTACTTTGAAATGTATAGAAAATTAATGCAAAAATTCTCTACATTAGTCTAAATGCATGCAATTCGAATGAAAAATATTTTATTCTAATTACATCCAAAATAACATATAATTTTTATAATTTCTATTCTAATTAATTTTTTTAAAAATATTGTATAAATTAATTATGTATCTAGATAGAAAATATAGTGGTATTTTTCATATTTCTTAACTTCATGATAATATTGATGTTCTAAACTTTTTCATTAATCCTAAATGGTATTGAACGTGGTTAACTTCAAAATTATGTTTTGATATAGTATTTTAGAATGAAATTAAATTTGTATTTATTAAATAAATAAAAAAAATGTAGGCTACTAAAAGTGTATGGATTTGTTTATTTATTTTTATATTTTATACTTTCTCGATTCATTCCTTTTATTATTTACTAAGACATTAATCTATGTCTTTATTGTTTTGTTAAATAGTGAAGAATTGCATTGCAATTTTTAAAAAATTGACATGTAAAATCAATCTATATCTGTAATTATTTTAGAGTATTTGATAGTATGACTATATTTGAATAATTTATACTGTCTTTTACAGTACTTACCTGCTTATGTTTTTCTATATTGTTATTCTTATAATTTATATGCAATATTCTTGTACGTCTTGCAAGAATTATTCTAAATTATTTTGGACATGAATCATACAATTGGTTTAACATTTTTTAACTTATCAATAGCTAGTCCAATCCAATATTTCTTTATTGTTTTATCATATACTGTAGCAACTATTATTGTAGTTTCCAAATTTAACATTTTAACTCACTATATGCTTGCAACTATTTAGAATATTGTTACAATTATTATTTTAGAATATTTTGGGTATATGCATTGTATCATGGGTAGACCTTGTTTTATGAAAATTTTGTTTGTTAGACAAAATTAAAAAAAAAAATTAGAATATAATGGGAGTAAAATGGTCAACATATTTAGTTGACATAACAGAAGGACTTTACTGGTCAAAAGATAATATTAGATATTAAACTATCAATGACACTAAAAAAGGGGTAAAGTATAATTAACCCTATATATAAAGCACGTAAGGGGAAGGATCTAATAATTTTTCCCAAACTAGCATACTTGAATGAACAATTAGAGAAAAGAAAATAATTGTAGTGAATTTGGAATTAATATTTAATAGTTATAAAGGATTGTTTTTATTATGAATAAAAAATAGAAACAATTTGAACATATATAAAAATAACAAAATATAATATTTTTATTTTATTCTTTGCTTAAATATAAATGATTTTCTACTCTTAGAATTATATACATTCTTATTATGTATTTATGCCAAAATTTTGTAATAAGTTAAGGAAGAAACAATTTATTTCATTAGCATTTCATGCATTTTAGAATAAGATAAATGATGTTTTCATGAACATTCGTTGTATTTCAAAATAAGATAAAAGAACAAATTATTATTAATGAATTTAATATAATATGTTATACTTATCTGTGAGTATAGAGAATATATAAGTTTAATCTATTTAATTTCTCATAAAACATAATATTTGTTTGATTAATTTAGTCTTTACAATTTAATTAGATTCATTTTTTTTTGAAAATTTAATTATAATAAATATTTTCATACAAATAAAAATCTTACATCTTATTATGTATTTGTGCTGAAATAGGTGGTTGTATCCTCAAAAATAGGTAAAATAGATGATGTGTAATTTGATTATGTTTTCCTGAGTATTAGAAATTATATGATTCATTTTTTTATTTTTTGTAATTTTAATTATAATAAATATTTTTATACAAATAAAAATCTTCCATCTTAATGTATTTATGCAGAAATAGGTGGTTGCATCCTTAAAAAATAGGTAGAATAGATAATCAGAAATTTAATTATATTTTCCTATTCAGAATTAGAAATTATATTTTATTAAGGACGGATATTTTAGACATTATAAAAAATAGACAAACACTTAAATATATTTGCCTATTAGGAATTGGAAATTAGATGTATTATTTCATTAAGGGCAGGTATTTTGAATTGGTAATTATATTTCATTAATGATAGGTATTTTAGGCATTACAAAAAAAAAGAAGAAACAGAATTTGGGAGAAAAAATTCGAATATATGTAATAGTATAAATAGATAGATAAATTACGTTTAAGAGTTAAAGCTACTAACTATATTTGATCATATATACTTTTTAATTTAACAACTACAACTATATTTATATAACACAATTTTTTTGTTTGTTTTAAAGTTCTCTTAATTATTTGAATGATAAAATTACTTTAAAATTTATTTGTTACATACGTGAAAATACAAGTAAATTTCTTTATGTGTTTTTATACTTATGAATATAATTGAAGCCTTGAAGGGGTAAAGTGTATGAGGATTTTGCTTGTAGATGTTGTTTATTCCTTTTCTGCATGTGAAGTTTGGTTCAAAAGTCTTAAGAAAATGAAACACAATGTATATTTTTTAAGTAAATATGTGAGTGATAAATGATTAATGTAGAATTATTTGAAGTAACTATATGAGGTTTAATTAAAAATTAAGAATTCTGTGGAAGACATCATAGACATGGTTTATTTTAGTGTATTTGGATTTCTAATACAAAATGATTATTGGGGCTTGATTTTAATTTTTAGGGAGTCATAGTCAATCTAAAATAAATTCTTTAGATTGAATTATAATTTTTAACAATTAGTTCGCTAGACTTTTTTAAAAAAAAAAAAAAAAAAAAAAAGGTTGGGTTAATAACACTTTGCCCCTCTGAACTAGGTAAATAATTATACTTTGCCCCCTGAACTAAAAAAACTACACTTTGCCCCCCTAATCACATGATTCATCCTTTAAAAATTTTATAATATCAAGTTAAATGACTGAAATACCCTTAGTATTATATTTTAATTTTTCATGTATTTAATTTTGATGTTCAATACGTATAAAAGAATTAGAAAAAAATAAAAAATAATAATAAACTAATATTATAATAAAAATTATTGTTATAATAAAATATAATAACAGAATAATTAAAGGAGTGAAAATGTGATAAAAATGTCGAGTTATATTATATTTGACATTGCAATTTGCATAGGTTCATCCAAATATTAAAATTTTAAAATGCTAAGAGACATAAAAGAAATCACAAATTTATAACAAATAGTGTCATCACAATAAAATAAAAGAAGAATTTTCAATAGAAAATTAGCCCATGTAAGAATTATTCTACCATTATAATTAAACATTCAAATTCAAAATAATATAAAATGAAATAAAAAAATTTAAAAATTTGACTATGATATATATTGATATGGATTATATTAAAATATTATATACTTTATTTTTCATTATTTTTAAATAATTATCACAATATTATCAAAATTTAAATACAAAAATCAAATTATAGTGTTAAGGATATTTTAATCATTTAACATGATATTATAAAATTTTTAAATGAAGAATCATGTAATTAGGGAACGAAGTATAAATTTTTTATTTCAGGGGGCAAAGTGTTATTACCTACCTGGATAAAGTGTAATATTAGCCCAAAAAGGTTCGCAAGGATGTGGGATTCACGAGTTTCATATCTTTCTTCTATATGGCAGACCCCACAAAGAACTCCTTTTCCAGTTCCATACCCTCGGTGAATTAACTTTCAAGGGTCAGCAATTTGGGTCTGAATTAACTTCCAGCGGGTCAGCAATTTGAATATTTTCCATGTGTCTTCCTCCATTGGATTTTTCCACTACTAAAAGAGATTCCTTTTCTCCACTACATATATTGAAAGTTCTTCGACAATAACAACTTGTTTATTTTTGGAAAGATAACAATTCCAATTTGGACAAAATTGCTGCAGTCGTTTAGACTTTCTACAAATTCTATTTTTTATTATTAATTTTAAATTTAAGCAATATAGTCCTAAAATTTCACAAATTCATCACATTTGTTTTAGATCACATCCAACTTCATCTTGTATCAAAGAATATGTAGAGTTTATTTGCATGATCAATTCAAGGTTCGAAGAGAAAAACAAGATTCATAATTCAATATTGTAAAATAGCAGGTTTAAATGCCTGATACTTTTTATCATCGCTTATTGATTTATTTAAGGCAATTTGATTTGAAGTGAGGGGGAAAAAAAGTAATTTAAACAATTTAGTATACTATGTTAAAAGAACTACAGCTGTAAATTAAAAAGAAAGACCAATGTAGTTCACCTATAAAATTTGAGGGACTAAAATACTTCATTCTAACTTTTTAATATTCAAAAAGCCATTTTCTAAACATTTTAAAGACCAGTACACCAATTCTCTTGGGACTAAAGCCGTGTTGGTTATGATACTTGGAAGAAATTGAAAACTTAGAGATCATAAAATGTCTTTCTTCCAGATTTCGTAGATCACGTGTTTGAAAATGTCTCCAGTTGGAACAAGTCTTAACTAAAGTATTGAAATTTCAAGTAGTAAGGATCATTTGTTAGTTTGTGGTACGAATCAAGACAAATGATCCGTCTATAACTTCTCATTCTTTTCTGACTGAATCTAATAACATGCGAATTCATTGAATCAAGCATGCTATTCATGAAGTCGAAAATGAAAGCATTGACGTTTTCAGCCAATAACAAGTCAACCGTAATCCTCTTCCCTCCAATGAAAAGCTTTGTAATAGATCAAACATTGGACTTGATTATGTCATGCTGGGAAGAAAAAATAGATTCAAAAGCAGATCAACAGGGCTCTATGCCTATATAAAGGCCAAAACAGCTCAATGCAAAAGAGCAGCTAGTATATCTTCCGGACTTCCATGGCTGCTATTTTACTCTTTCTCCTACTCTCTGCATATTATTCAGCAGGTACAGCACAGCAGAGCCCTCTTAATATTAGTTTAGGTTCTTCTCTGACACCCACCAGCAACTCATCGTGGTTGTCGCCTTCACGTCTATATGCCTTCGGATTCTACCAGCAAGGCAATGGCTATGCCATTGGGATTTTTCTTGCTGGAATTCCTCAAAGAACTGTAGTATGGACAGCCAACAGGGACAACCCTATTATGTCCCAATGAATGCTACATTGGTCTTATCTATTGATGGAAGGCTAGTTCTGCAACAGACACAAGGCCAAGACATAGACATTGCTAATCCTCCTGATAGCATTTCCACAGCTTCTATGTTGGATTCTGGAAACTTCGTTCTGTACAATTCCGCTCGCAATGTTATATGGCAGAGTTTTGACCATCCAACAAATGCTCTCTTACCTGGACAGACATTAAAAGCTGGTCAAAAGCTGTTTTCTAGTGCTTCAGAAACCGACAGTTCAAGAGGTATTTTTGGTCTAGCGATGCAAGCGGATGGAAACCTTGTTCAGTACCCCGTGGGGACACCAGATGCAGCATTCCCATTTTATTGGACATATCTCGCACTGAGGGACAAGGTCCAAATGCTACTCTAAATCTCGAGGACGATGGTCATCTCTACTTGTTAGTTACTAATGGCACTGTAGTGAATCTAAGTTATCTAACTGATGGAGGACACCCCAAGAATAGAACAATCTATTACTCGCGAGAATTGATGTGCATGGTATCTTCGGTCTATATTCACACTCTTTAGATCGAGGAAACTGGTCCATGATATGGGAGTCAACTAATAAATGTGATCCTAAAGGCCTCTGTGGAGTCAATAGCTTCTGTATTCTGATGGATAAGGTTGCTGATTGCAGATGTCTTCCTGGATTTGACTTTGTCAACCAGGGCAACTGGACCACAGGCTGCGAGAGAAATTTTACTGTGGAAAGTTGCAAATCAAAAGCTGGAAATGTCACATACGACATGAGATCATGGGATAACATGCAATGGGAGAATAATCCATATGAAGTCCTAGAAGCAACCAGACAAGAAGATTGTAAAAAAGCTTGTTTTGAAGATTGTAACTGTGAAGCAGCACTTTTTAGAGATCTTCAATGCCGAAAGCAAAAGCTACCACTGAGATTTGGAAAGAGCACAACTGATTCGACTATTACTTTTGTCAAGGTGGGCATACCGGTATCCTACACTCAGGGTGACACATACCAAGCAATCTTCCAAAAATCAATAAAGAAGTGCGTGTGGATGTCCTAGTTATTGGAATCACACTTACTACTTTTGGTGTACTGATGTTTGTACTTACTGGGGTGTATGCTCACAGAAACCGGTTGAGGGCCTATAAAAACATCAGTGAAGACATAAATGTTGAATATATTGAGAATGTGGCTCCACGGGCCTTTACCTTTGCAGAACTAGAGCAAGCAACAAATGATTTTCAAGAAGAGCTGGGAAGAGGAGCATTCGGAGCAGTATATAAAGGAATTTTGCCTAATTCCCAGAAGGTAGTGGCAGTGAAAAAACTAGAGAAAATGTTAGAAGAAGGTGAAACAGAGTTCCAGAATGAAATACTAGCGATTGGAAAAACACATCACCGCAACCTCGTTCGGCTACTTGGCTACTGCATTCATGGACCTAATAGGCTTCTAGTGTATGAATATATGAGCAATGGATCACTGGCAGATATCATTTTCACACCAGCGAAGAAGACTGAACTGGGACTATAGAATAGAAATTGCTAGTCAGATCGCACGAGGTATTCTCTACTTACATGAAGAGTGTGAGATCCCGATAATCCATTGTGACATCAAACCTCAAAACCTACTCATGGATGAAAAGAGATGCACAAAGATATCTGATTTTGGACTGGCAAAACTATTAAAGCATGACCAAACCAAAACCTACACAGGCATCAGAGGAACAAAAGGTTATGTTGCACCTGAATGGCATAGGAAGTTGCCGGTCACAGTTAAAGTAGATGTTTACAGCTTTGGAATTGTACTATTGGAGATCATATGTTGTCGAAAGAATATTGACTGGAGTCTTACTGAAGATCAAGCGGTTCTTGAAGAATGGGTATATGATTGTTTTGAGGCCAAAGAGCTACATAAATTGGTTAATGATGAGGAGGTTGACATGAGTAAACTAGAAAGAGTGATCAAGATAGCCATATGGTGTATCCAAGATGAGCCAGCAATTCGTCCATCAATACACCATATGGCTAGAAGAAAGTTTTGCTAATGCTGGAAGGGACTGTAGATATCCCAGTACCACCTTGTCCTACTTCTTTTCTCAGTTCCAAATAGTGGTTTTCTGCCTAGCCTAGTGCTATATCCTTGTTATACAATCCTAAGCTTGCAAAACTTTAGAATGTCTCTTTCAAATAATGGTTACATTCTGAATAGACTATTTAATCAACAGCTGAACCAACTAACATCCCTAACCCAAATCATTAGCTCATGAAGGGTTGACTCCCAAGCAATCAATCGCTTATATCATCTCTGTACTGTACTCTAGCAGATGAGCCTAGGTTCTTGTCTAAAAGGTTAACTTCTGGTCTCAAGATGGTCAGTTAATTTCTTTGGTCGGGCTTGACTCTTTTGAAATTGCCCTTGCTAACAAGATGACAACATGGCAACCAAAATAGAGAATATTACCAAGTTGTCAAAGAATATGACCTCCTGTATTTTTTGTGAGTATTGATTTCTTATGCTTATTATACCACATCAATGCGTTGATTTAGGTAGGAATACTCCAGGGCAAATCACATTCTCAGAGCAAAGTAATTTTAATGAACAACTTATCCTCCTTAGTCAATACACTTGAGTTTTTTCTCCTCTACTAACTGTGGAGGGGTCGCACTTCTTTGTTAGTCTCTGTTCCCTGCCATAGTTTTCTCTCTGTGGCTGAATTGCTGCATGCAATTCAACATCCTGGTATCTATCTGTTGGCAAACATCAACTTTCCCTTCTTCCTCTTCCACTCTATTTTTTTTGACAACCTACCCACCCATAGTCATCCACTTGCTTTACTCCGGGAAAAAAATAAAAAAAAAATCTCTGCCTCCTTTACTCGTCTTTTCGTCCATCCCACACCACCAAGCATCTAAGCCCTATCAGGCCACCATCTCCATCACCTGCCCCACGCTCTCTCATCCCCAAAAAGTTTAGTTGCTATTATACCTAATTTTTTCCTCTTTATCCCCTGCCTGCAATCCAACAGGATCCTTCTTTCCTTAGACAGTAACCAACATCTAAAATTAATGGTATTTTCTCTCACCTTCAAAGTCGATCCAAAACACTCAAACGGGCTAGCCACTCTTTGGCACAACTGCAAGATCTTTTTCTTTACACCCAGATTAACTTTCAATACTTCTTCAAAGAAAATCAACTGTTCACCTCACCTTCAGCAGCTAAATGTTAGCGCTTTTGTTATTGTTCGACCGAATTTTTTTGATTGGTGCAAGATAGTTAGTATTTATCGCAGTAATGCAATGTTATTTTGAAATAATTGCAGTAATGCAATGTTATTTTGAAATCAATTAGTTGGTACGCAAGTATGTACAATGAGATAGAAAAATTGGTCAATATGAGAAGGATAGCAATAGAAATTGAGCTGTGCTCTGGTCATATTCTACTATTGCTTAAACAGATATTGGCTTCTAAATGACTTTGAGTGAGCCATCAGCATGACTTAACAACTACTCATTACTGCCGTTAACTAGCTTGCAAGAATGCAGGGATAGCAAGAAACGAAAAGGAAAAGAGTTTGGAGGGGAGAGAGTGACGTTAGTCTAGATATGAATTAGTGCAAGCACAATAAATGGGAAATGTGTGTGCATGCAGCAGATGAATCTCAGAAGTGGGTCCATCAACAACTAATAAAATAGAGAAAATTAAGTGTGTTGATTGAAGAAGGAAAAAGTTATCATTTAGAGCAAAATAGCAATGGCATAATCACCAGCCATTTATTTAATTTTTGAATTGTAATTGGGACATGTCTATAGTACCCATAACACAGTATAATAAAAGACTGTGCACTAAAGCAAAATGAACTTCAATACCAGAATCACATCTTCAAAGTCCAGCCACTAAGAGTATCCTAGTGTCTATGGATCTATCTATCATTTCTGGTTTTCTTGATTTTCTTTCTTTTCATTTTGTTTTAATGAACAGACAGGGAGAGAGGGAGAGGGAGAAGAGTTGAATTGTAAACAGCATGTTTGCAAGAAGAAGTACAAAACCGTAATACTTTGAGATGCACCAATTGAGAAAAGCTGAAATAAGAAAGGTTGTCTCCTACTCGACTCTTTAAGATAAAATAAATACACAGAATACATATCTTAGACTCAGAAGGTGATATATTACTGAGAACATGCTAAGACGCACTTTAATCGTATAAAGCTGTTATTACACCCACCATAAACTGTCACCAAATACCTCATGATGTCTGCCTCAATCAAAAGTCTCCTAAGCAAAGTCTATTGTTTGTAGTAGCTTGACTACGAAAAGATATTTCAATTAAACTGTGTGAAAATCAAAGCCCCTACCTTTTCTCATTGGCTCGTTAATGCTTTGTCAATTGCATCAAACACACTCTGTAAAGTTACTTGCTCTACAATCACAACCTTGTCCCTTGATTTCGAACCTGAGCCAATAGAAACTTGTCTTCTTTTGACACCGATTACCTGTTGAGAACAGAAAATAAACACTTAAAATTTACTATAAAAAATGAAACTCTTTTTCCCATAAAGGATACTTTAATAGAAAACTAATAATGATGGAATGACGGACATAGAAAACAATAATTCCTGTGAAAATAACTAAGGATGCATATTCTGGTGTAAACATTAATGTCATTAAATGGCTTCGTTGGGCAAACATACACCATCTTATCCATTAGGAGAAAACCTAATATTACCTTGGATACTATGAGAGTTATGCAATGCAATAACCTTCAATAACAGCAAACAATTCAAAATAAATGCAGCTAAATAACATGACCAAAATCCATTGAGGCGGCAAATTTCCAAAAAAACTAGGCTCTTAATGGGGGTCTAGGAACTTGACGAACTCAATTTTAGAATCCTTTTCCAAGGTCGCTTTTCTTAAAAGTTTGGAGTTTTTTGAAACTTTATAAGTCTTCTATGCTAATTCAAGGAATAGACAGAACTAATAATGTCAAATTGTGATTCTGTGAAGGAAATAAATGTTAAACAAAAAAAATCATATCGGATACAGGACATTTATCTGCTTTGATTGTCCAAGTTTTCTTTGTTCTTCTGTGTTTGCACGCGTATATGGGGTGGAGGTGGGGGGAAGCATGCCAACAAAGAAATATTTCCAACCGTAAATTTAAGAAACAAAAAGGGAAAAGAAGGATGCTGTTATCAGTGGATTTAATCATTACAATGATACAAAGTACAAGTGAAGTACTCACATAAACAATTTCTAACTCAACCAAACAGAAGCATATCACACAATAATAGTTGCTCACACAGCTTGTTTTTAAGTAGGCAGAATCTAAAGAATATTGGGGGGGGGGGGGGGGAAGAGGAACAAAATGGAGTTTGGTCTTTCTCAGGCAGGTCAAACTTCTTTCGCATAAAATCAATATAAAATTAAAAAATCCATTGTTCTGGCTACAAGCATACAAATCACACATAGGCTGTATACTAACAGGGAGAAACCATAAGAAAATTAGGCTTGATAACCTTCTCAGAAGACACTAGAGACTATGTGAGCACTCTTTACCAATACTAAACACTTACAGCATAATTTCTTCCCATGATAACCAATAACCAGATAAGCCTTCAATCATGTTTAGAAACTAATTTCATAACTCCAAACAAATATTGCTCGGAAACACAAAAACTTCAAACGCCAAAAATAAAAAACCCTTAGAGGAGACTGGTAAATTCAGCGTCACAAATTTATCTCAAGAAAAATTACGGCCAGTGAACTCAGCCAGCCCTTCAGAAATGAAGCTTAGAAATTCCTCAAATATCCCATCTCTAGAGACCAATTTCCATCAAGTTTACCCTTTTAGAATTGCACAGGTACTATAAAGTTAATTAAATTCAGATATATCACAAAATGATCTCAAAGCACCTTATTGATTCAAATGTAACATTTAAAAAATTCACAAAATAATCCATCTCAAGCTCCAATTTTCCTTCAAACTGTTCCACCAACTGATTTCAAACTTCAATATATAGTAAAATTCCAACAACATTAATAGAAAGAGAGAATCTAAATAATCATAAAATCAAGTAAAGGGCTTACCGGATGAGGCCATATGTTAGAACATAGAACCATACTTACCTAATTCACTGGGTAACCTGCGAATTGCTTGCATTATATATTATTAACAAACTGATGTACTGCATATCGGTATCTTACATCATGTATTCGGTAACTATGGTTAACAAGAATTCGATTCTCATCCCTTCTCCTTTTTCCATTCCAAAAGAATTTTTAAAGAATAAAAATGAAAAAAGGGCTTACAGAACTGATGTAATCAAGAAGTGCAGCATTAGCTTCACCATCTTTGGCGGGTGCATCAATTTGGACCCCTAATGCTTCATCATTCATATCTGTTTTCCATTTTTTTCCCAAAGAAGAAAGGGATATATAATATTTCAATTGAAATTACAACATATAAATGTGAACGAACATATAGAGGAGAAGAGAGGGACCGGTGATGGTGGCGAGTTTGGAACCGGGCTTGGCGTGGATGCTGATGGCGACGGAGGACGGAGGAACAGAACGAATGCAGGCAGAGATAAGGAGTTTTGATTGAGTGGCGGAGGTCGGCTGAGTTGACTCGGTTGAGTTGCCTTTGGCTCTGCTTTTCTTATTGGGAGCCATTTTTGGAGGTTTGGGTTTTGGTCTCGGGAGACAAAATTGATTTGCATCTTCTATAAGTTGGAAAATATTTACATAGCCACAATCTCCGGTCTCATTTTACTTAAAAATTTTATACAATAAATCACATAATATTATATTATGTAAGTATTTAAAATATAATTGGTAAAAGGATTAGTCAAATTTTTTTATTTTTGTAAATTTTGCCTTAAATTTTAAATTTTGTAATAAGAATTAAATTTATAAAATTTTATCAACTTATGTTATTTAGGGAAATTTTTTTTAAAAATTTGTGTAGTATAAACTTTTAAAGCACATAGTGTGCACTGTACAGCTTTTAAAGCACATAGTATTGTATTGTATAACCATTTAAAATACAAGAGAATTGTTCCCTAAAAGAAATGTAGAATTTTCCTGTTATTTATTATTCCTATATGATTTAATTGGGAGAATCATATAGTCCATATGATTTAATTAGGAAAATTCTATAGTCTCTTTTAGAAAACCATTGGAACTATTCCCTTAACTTTGAAAGTTTGCACAGTATAAACTTTTAAAATACATGGTGTTGTACCGTATAAGCATTCAAAGCACAAATGAATGGTTCTCGAAAAGAAACTATAAAATTTTCTTATAATTTATACGGTAAGGTTTACAAGTGAAATTATAAATTGAATCAACCTAGATAGGGAAAAAAAAAAATCTCAAACCCCACACTCCTCGCCTTGTCCTACCCCGATCCAAAAGAAAAGGTGTCGTACCCTTGTTTATGTAACTGGGTCAACTAAGGTTGGGTACTTGTTGGAATTTGGATTCGAGTCATGGTTTTAAAAATTGTGAATATTAGATTCAACTGCATGCATTCATTCTTTTCTTAACAAATTTTTTTGAGTAAACAAATTATTCATTTAATATAAAAATCTTGATTTATAGTTGATATTTAATTTTTGTTGGAGAAATATTATATCGCTTTTACTTTTTTTATAATTTAAAGACATGATATGATTTTTAAATTGAATTTTGTTAACTTTTTTCTAGGAACAAGTTAGTATTTTTTCTTTGTTCTATAAGTTTTTATATATAATACTTATTAGTCATAACTCTAATAAAAATTACTAAAAGTTGGTACTTAAAGTGAGGTTAGTTTAATTTTATTTTTTTCCTAACAAAAAGAATAATGATTTGGATAGAATTGAGTCTCTTCAACCGGGTATCCTTTCTCTAGATATCCAATAGTGTGAAGTCAGATAAGGGTTAAAAAACAACTAACCTGACAAGTGTGTGTCACATCAGCCACATCATACCTACTCGATGCCTACCCCTACATACATTCTTTTTCCTTTTCCAACTTGATGGATAGGGGTATTCAAAGTGATTGGAAGATCTGGTCCATTTTGAACAACAAAAATAGGGTATGCTATATATTATCGTGTCAAATATTGATTGATAATCGACTATGTAAACTTTTCCCACATTTGGTATGCGCGGTGTAAATGAATATAAATAAGGTAGACACTCCAGTATTCAAAGTTGTTTGATTATTTCAACAAATTTCAAATTTTGTTCAAGTTTGATTTGTTTATCTTTTGAATCGAAGTCAAACGAGTTTTTATTTAACCAAACTTGAATCAAGTTTGAGTAGTTTGGAATTTTTACCTATATATTTAAAAATTTTATGTTATCGAGCCGAGTTCTAGTTGCACGCTAAATATTGTTCAAGTTTGACTCCATTATTGATGAATCAAGTTCAAACAACCTCTTATTGAACCAAGTTTGATTCGAGTATCGAGTCGTTTGAACTTGTTTACAACTCTATGCGGGAATGGTCTGGAATGCTCATTTTCAGTCTTAAGTTTGGTATACCACTTTTAAGTTGGAAAGACAATTCCACCAAGAATGCCTATTCTAACAATATCTTAGAATAGTTCTTCTAGATAAAATTACAAAGTGTCTTATAATGCCACTAATATGTCATTAGATTCAGAAAAGAAGTAATGAATCTGGCTAAGGATCTAAAATTAAGTGTTGGTAATTTAATAAGATTTTGCCACGTGAACTGGTTTTGACTAGTTTTCCTAAATTTGTGATTTTTTAAGTATGATAACTCTAGTAAAATAGAGTAATTTTACTTGTCTAAACTAGTTTATTGTTAGTATTTTTCGGATTTTAGGGTAGATTAATGTGTTTTATTTAGTTTTATTACATTTAATAGTTGCATTTACATTTGTGTAAGTATTATCATTTAAGTGTTAATTCTAACTTAATTGGTTACTTATTAGGTTTGTGGATATTTTACAAGTCCAAAACAAAGGATATGGAGCAAAAAGAGTTGAAATTGTTCAAGACGAAAATAGCAAAAAAGGAAATTCTAGTGTCTGGAATTCTACTCCATATGTGGAGATTATACTGTAAGTTTGGATCGCGATATGGACACGGGATTGAAAAGGCTATTTGTGAATATACTCCATGCGATGTCATATTTCATATCGCGATATGGAGGGGTGTTCAACAAATGTAATTTTTGTAATCCTAGAACTCTATTTAGTTAGTTAAGTACTTGACTTGTAGAATCTAAGTAGTAAGTAGTATGTAGTTTAAGAAACACATAGTATAGGTGTAGTATGTCTTTTGCTACTTTTAGATTAGATCTGATCTTGCTTCACTCTCAAGACTTCCTTCTTCATTAAAATTCTCTATTAATTTTCTTTAAATCATATCTTTAATTTTTAGCAAGTTTTAATCTTTATTAGTTAATCTTAGTGGATTTTTCATTAACTTCAAGTATATATAATTTTTTTACATGTTTTATCTTTAAATTTCTTGCAAATTAGGTTGCTTTCATTTCAAGTTTCCTTTAAAGTTCTTAAAATCTTTGCTAATTTAGTGAATTCTAGATTAATTCTTCAATTTCTTGCATTAGTTTTTAATAATTTTTAGCGGTCTTTCTTTAATTAAATCAAAATTAAAACTAAAAATTTCTAGTTTTAATTTAGTTTTCTTTGCAAACTTCTATACTTCAATTTAGTAAGAAAATGGAGATCTATTTGCTTTCATGTTTCTTTTATGTTTCTTTCAGTCAATTTTGGTTTACTTGCTTTATAATTCTCATCTTGTTTTAGTTAATTTAGTTGATTTAATGATAGATTTACTTGCTTTCATTAGAGTAACTTCGTTCTTTACTTAATTTACTTGCGTAATAAGAATATAGTTTGCTTGCTAAATTGTCTTACTTTTAATAGTTTTAACTAGTTTTTAATCTTAATTTATTTGAATGTTTGTGTTAGTTTTCTCTCTATTTTGACTTGGTCTAACTATGTAATGACCTTTGAATCCTAGTAATTGCCATCCAACAATCCTTGTGGGACGACACCCACTTACCATATATGACTATCTACCTCTTATATTTCGAGTGTGAGGATAGACTTAAAGAGCTATAATTTTTGTTACTTGATTTGAACTTTATTGAGCAAGGAAATACGAATAACAACGCTTGTGTTTTGAACAAAATCATTTTCCATCCTAGAACACCTTTTCCTCATGAGAACATGAGGAAAGCGCTTTCCCACTTAAATTGGAAAGAGATTAGTACGGGATATTAACTTTATCCCCACATAATTATTTATTTAGTGCCTTTTTTTTTTCACTCTGTGCTGAATATTTTTTGTATTACTAAGAGATTGGAGATTTTTTTTTCCTTAAAAAGTAACACTATACAAATGAAATTTAAATCCAATTATAGAATTTTAATAAGTAAATGTATTACATGGAAAATAAATAGGAAAAAAGACCATTTTGGTCCCTTGTCTTTGGAGGGTGTCTTAATTTGGTCAATTATATATCACAACAAATCAATTTAATTCCTCAATTCTAAAATATTAGCCAATATAGGGATTTTGATGAAAAAGTTAGACAAATTAATTGTGAAAGCCATGTAAATATCACGTTGCCATTAAACACAAATGACTGGAGGTTAAAAACCTAAAAAAAAAAATTAATGAAATTTTCTTTATTAATTTCAATCATTGAAGATTGTGCTTGAAAAAAATGAGACAAAGTTAAAGTTAGAGAAATGAGAGAAAAGAAAAAAATATTGGAGGTAATGAGGAATAAGATTTTTTTTTAAATCTCAAATTGTTTGTATTTTAATAGTCACGTGATATTTACATAATTTTCACCGTTAATTTGTCCAATATTTTCATCAAAAGACTTATATTAGCTAACATTTTGAAAGATAAGGGGCTGAATTAACTTGTTATGATATATAAAGGACCAAATTAGGACACACTCCATCTATAAAGGACCAAAATGGTCTTTTTCAAATAAATAAATAAATAAAACACAACTTAGATGCCATAAATGGTTATGAGATGGAAAGCGACCATCTCTTGCCCGAAATTGAACAAATAGATCCCCAAATTGTAAATGGCCATCTCTTGTCCACAATTATGAATATTCTTCAAGAGATGGAAGAACTCACACAAGAAATACAAAGAATATAACCATGACCCAACCGAACCCTATAGAGTGGCATTATGAAAAAGACACATACATGAGTTCATTTGAACAAGCTTCATTAATGTTGACGAAACAATGCATGTTTGGGGGTACAGCGAACATAGAGAACCAATTGAACTGGACAATTCTCAATAAGTATCACGAACTCGAGGAGAAGAAGATAAGGCAAGAATTGAGAAGATATTGATTACCTTCATGGAGGAGGCGACAAACAGTTTCAAACACCAAACACCAGATTGGATCCATAAAAAACCTAGAAGTCTAAGTTTCCGAAATCATAAGGAAGTTGGTCTAACAAACCCTTGGGACTCCCACACTCCACCCAATCAAAGGGAAATATGGAAATTTTGAATATCAATTTAGAATGACTGAGTCATGGAGCATATGAAACAAAGAAGAACCAAAAACTTGCTCAACTCACTCGACTATTTTTATAAAGAAGTTCGTTGGAGTTTTGTGGATAAAGAGTTGGTTCAAGAGATGGGAAACCCAATGAGGGATATATACCAGAAGAGACCGGGGAAAGGACCATTTGTGCCAAAGTTCTACATGTCCTTGGAAACTTTGGATACGCTAATCAATAGAGTAAATTCACCAAGGATTTTGACATCTTGACAAGCCTCTCCTTGGCTATATTAAGGGAGTGTTTCTTCATTCGATTTTAGTCATCTTTATGTTTAGTTATATGCTTTAGTTTAAAACATGGAACAATTAAATGCTTGAGCCTTGTATTTAGTTTATTAGATGTTTTGGTGTTGCAAATGACTTCTGATTGTACTTGAATAAAATTAATTTGGTTGTAGACAATGATGATTAATTATGTGAATTCTTGTGAATTGTGATTGTGATACGGAATTACTTGATGAACTTGGAGTTAGTTTTACCATTTGGTTACGGAAATTCTTGTTTTCTGATACACTTTCTTGGCTAAGTTCCTGAGTTGGCATTGAGGGAGTTCACATGAATGATTGATTCATGTTACTTTGTAATGGCCATATATATTGAGGACCTTTTCAATTTAATTGTGTGTGAACCTAAGCTAGAGGAATGAATTGGGCAAATATAACACTTTTGTTGTGATTGAACCCCATTTCCCTAATGTATACTTATCTTTTTCTTTAATTGTTTGAACCCCATGAAGCTCTAATGAATCCTATTTGTTGTAGCCATGTTGGTTGAAAATGGAATACAATTTCTTGGACTCATGTATTTAATTAAACCTTGCACTTATTTGATTTAGTTGGATTTACTCATTGCTTAGTGTTTTTTGAGCCTACTGCTAATGAAATTCCTGACTGAAGGTCAAACTATTTTTTGAGATTATATTGTGCTTTTTTGATTTCATTCCATTTACTTTGGAGGGAATATAGTTCCTCATCTAAAAGAGTTTTTTGATTGTCCAAGTATGGTTGAAAGTGATTCCTTAGTATTATGTTTGTCTAGTTATGTTTTAATGTTCTTTCTAGAAGGTGTTCTTATGTTTTTTGACTTGGATAGTAGAAATGTGATGAGTTGGTAATTCATCATTTAAAATAATTTGAAATGATTGGTGATGTGGTTGTTTCTTGTTCATATGAAACGGTATTTGTTCAATTATTTAGAAAATGTAATGTTATTTGGAATTAAAAGTGGAAAATTGAACATAGATTGCAGTTCATGTGTTAAATTTTTAAAAAGAGGATTTGACTCATCAAACTCAGCCGTAATTTCAGTCACTTCTTGATAAAGATGCTTTCTTGCTAGTTTTTATTTCAAACTAGAACATTGTCGTAAACGTTTTCCCAATGCTGATTTCAAGTGAAGTTTTTAAAGATTTTTAAAACAGTTTCAAAACTACCCAAGTCCGTTATTTTAAAAATGACCAATTCTAAGTTGGGATTGGAAATGTATTAGGTCATCTTTTGATCATTGTAAATGATATTGCATTTTGGTTATTAATCCTTCTTAGGTTGGTTTGATTCTTCTAAATGTTTTTTGGATGTGTTTCATTCTATCCCTTGGCTTAGGAATTCAGATTATGAAAGTTTTGGATATTTATTTACAAAAGAGAAAAAAGAAAATCCAAAGAGAAAAAGAAAACAAAGGAAATTAAAATTACCTTAGATCAATAAGGCAAGTTGCAGGTTTAATATCACAAAATGTCATGATTCAAAATATTACTATTAGGACTCAGAAGTCTAAAAAGGATGTGAATGAATTGTCGTGTACTATCCGGAAGCATTTTGAATTAAACACATTATCTTTGATTAATAGCTTTTGTCTGTTCATTTGCATTGTTTGTTGCTTTAAATTATATCATAATGATCCTTCTTCTACTATGGAATATAAGTTGACATTGGCCAAGGATAGATTTGAAGACTTGTGAAAAACTTAAGTTGTTTGTTCTAAATTAACCCGCATTTGATCAATTGGCCTTGCACTAACTCATAGCTAGTGTGATGTGATAAAATATTGAAAATTAGTTCTTAATTTTGGGGATTAAAAGTGGAAAATTTTGAGTTTCTTGAGTTCAATCACAACTATTTAACTTTTGAGAAGTGCACTAGTGTTCACCATTCACACTTTTCTTTACTTTGGTAGTGTATGTGTTATGTGATATATGTGATGTTCTTTATGTATGGTTGTTCATATTTTGTTCATAGTTTTCCTTCTTTTGTTTTGTTTGAGACTACCAAAACCTTAAGATTAGGGAAGTTAATAACTCTAAGAAATTAGGGGTTTTCATTCTTCAATTTGTGCGATTTTCACCTAGTGAGGGCCGTTTCTAGCATTTTTATGTGTGGTCTTAGTTTGCAGATTCTTAAAATGTTTATGTTTTTATGTGTTTGTATATTTTTAAATGCACCTTTAAGGGCTGATTGTAAGCAATAGACATCCTTGTTTTCCTTCTTTTTTTCTCCTCTATACTTGAAAGGGACTTTCTAGCCTAGTTTTCTTCTTCATCGCTTTTTCTAGTCTAGTTTGTCTATGTTGCAAGCTTGAATCTCCAACTTTATAAGACACAACTTTAATCTACTTGTTTTTAGGTATTATTTCATGCCTATTTTAGTTTAAATGCTTTCCATTTACTTACTTACTTTATTTACATTCATTTTTCAAATTCATGTCTAGTTTAGTTTATTTACTTCCCTTGGTGTAGTTTACTTGCACGCTTTCAATTATGCTTTAACTAGTCATGGATTACAGTTAGATGATGCCAATTATATATGGGTGAAGGTGGATTTGGTTGGTTGAGTGGTGAAATGGATAATATCGGACAATCCTAATATAGGAACGAACAAGTATGGGAATTGACAACTTCCTTAACTAATTAGTTAATCAATGCAAGAAGGGAAGTTGGACCTCCATTTAGACCTAAATTAGTGATTAGATTAGGGAAAAATTTGATCTTGACAGACTGATTCACCTAATTGGTCATCTAGAATTTCACGGATAGATAATCAAATTTGATTAGTTCTAAGCAGTAGAAAGAATCCACATTTAGACTAATTAAATTGATAGATCTTATTAATACGAGGAATCTAAACATGTTAAATTAACTAAGGGAATCAACCTCTAACTTGATTGATTGATCCAATAAATAAAATTCTAGGAATCAGCTAACCAAAACCATAATCCTCATCTTTTACTCACTTATGGTCTTTAGTTTTGCTTTAAATCCATACCCTTTGGCTGTGCAGTCCCAGGCACTCAAAATTAAACAAACTCTCAACATTAATGTATCAGTGGTGAGTCCAAGTCGTCCCACAGAGAACGGAATTTATTCTTCTGCTCAAAGAAAAAAAGGGGTTTTGAATGCTTTTAATTTAAAAATTAAGGCAAGAAAGTAATTGAAGAAAATTCAATATAAGAAGCATCTTGGTTCCATTCATATCCACCATGACAATTTTACTAGTCGATCCTTGACACCAAGGATAATTCAATTTTTATACCGAGCACTAATTGAATAATTAACCTGAATTCCAATTCAAAGTTGATTCTTATTTCTTTCTAAAGTTGGCTAATTTTCAACACACGATCCAATTAACCCTATCAACCTTAATTTAACCCAGACACGCACCAAAAATTAATTAATAGAAGCATTAAAATCAACAAGAACAATTAGGCTAATTAAACATAAGCACAAGCGGTTATGCCAATTAGTTGATTATTTTTCAAAAATTCAATAACTCTAATTGGGCAATTATCAAATTTAGTTACTTCACAGATTGAATTAAGCACTCGCGGTTAAAACAATCTAGTTATAGATTAATTCCAATAACTTATTATTCTGCAACAATGGCAAGTCAAAAATGACAATCATAAAATTAATTGTAAAAAAATAATCAATACTTGATATAAAAGTGAATAAGTTCAAGAAAAAAAGGTCTCACAACATAGTAGAATTAACCATGGCTTCAATTCCCTCGACCGAGAAAAGGGTTTTTAGGCACTAAGTGCCTTGGAAGAATAAACAAGAATTTTTTGCTAAACACCCTAGCTAAAACGAGGAATAAACGTGTCCTCTCCCTTCCAATCACCCTACATGGGGTATTTGTAATGCAGCAGATCATATTAGGGTTAATCATTGTCTAAGGATAAGAACGTGAAATCATATGAAAAAGAGTCCAACCAGACAAAGAAATCTGCTGAAAATAAAAAATCATGTAACACCATTGTATCGGGCGCAAGTGCATTAGCTGCACAGCATGCATGTGCGCGCTAAGCAGTCGTAGAAGTTTTCTTTCTAGAAACAGTGGTTGTGCGCTGCTAAACCCCAGCGCATGTGCGTTGGACCTTCATGCTGCACTTCACTTCTGGCCTCGATTTTGACCTTGATGCTCTTGGAATTTGGAAAAGTGGAAAACATGAAAGTTGTAACTCTCCTTCATAGCTTTCCAACGCATCTTGAATCCATCAACTGGAATTCAGACTTGAAAGTTGCGCTTAAAATACAAAACATCATCCAGAAGAGCTCCCTACTCGTGCACATTTTGTTCTTAGAATTTCCTTTCATCTTTTCCATCTTTTCCATCTTTTTTTAGCTCTTTTTCATTTTAATCCTACAAAAACTAAGAACCGAGCTAACCAAATAAATTTCAGTACTAACTCAAATCTTGCTTACTACTCATAAAAATATAGTAAATGACACATAAAATATAGCACAATTATGAATTTATCAATTTACCCCACACTTAGCCTTTGATCGTCCTCGAGCAAACATAAAGTTAAAACACTTAAGCATAGCAAAATTCCGCTCAACATATTCCCTTAAATATCCACATAAATAATCAATAATCAATCCACCAATCGGAGTAGTATAAGAACCCAAGATCTCAAATGCTAATAAAAACCAAAACATGAAGTTCGTGTGTACGTGTGAATAGCCATTCAAAAATTTAGATTTGAAAATATTTAGATTAAATCATGAAGACCCTCAAAATTTTTCTAAACACGCCATAGTTCACTCTTCTTACACCCCTCCATTGATCTAGACAACCAATTCTATTGAAATTAAGTAGGACTTTTAGCTCGAACTATAGGTTAGAATCCTAGTAAACCAAAGAAGGGAAATGATATAACAAATAGGATAAAAATAAGAGCTTTATAGTAATGGTGGCCACACATTAAAATAAAATTTCTCTTCACTTGCGAAATATCATATATATCCACAACCCCACACTTGAGTAACAAACACTCATGAAAAATTTCGAACAACCAATAAGCATATAAGTCATCCTTCTCGAATTAGCCTAACATGCCAACCTCCCTCTGGACATATACACATCACATCATTATTTCATTTTTTTATGTCCACTCGCAATATGGGTACTCGTGGTAGGCACTATCTGTGAGGACCCGCTGGAACTTTTTTGTGAGGGTCCGCTGGGGACGGCGATACGTAACGCCCAGCGGGTCCTCACACTATCCACAACATATAAACACGCAGGTACCAGAGATGGGTACTACCTACAAATACAGGTATCAGTGATAGGTACTACCTGTATATATAAAAAAACTCCCATTATTATTATTATTATGTTTATTCTTCAACAATTTTTTTCCAATACCCAATTTTTCTCCATAAATGTACACCACCCATTTATTTGCTTACAAGCTTCCACCCTTATATCTGATGAACATATAATGTGCACCAGCTCTTAAAGAGAATACACCAGACAACTTTTAAAGAAATCCAAATAACTCCCCTTTCCCATTCACTTAAAAATAAGCATTGTCATCAATGCAAAAATGAAAGCATAAAATGGAAAAAAAGAAAAGTTTCTCTAGATTTAATTCGTGTTTGAAGTAGTATATGTTATAAATATCCTCTTATCACGAATGAAAGTCGGAGTAATACTAAAAAAAATAGAGTAAAATAAATAATTGCCTTGAGACAATAAGAAAAACAAGAATATTGTAGAAAAGGATCCTACAATAATCAAGAAAAAACTTACTTTCTTAAGGGAATACATGACAAAAATAAACGAAAACACCATGACAAAAATTAAACTTAAAATGTCTAATCCGTAAAAAAAATAAACTGTTCAAGAAATCAACTAGAAAATTAAAAAAAAAAAATCAACAAAATGGCCAAAAACATAGGGCATTAAACCCATACTTTACAGAGCATTCAGCCCCAAATCCTTAAAAAAGGAAGAAAAGGAAGAAATGTCGACGGGTCTTCTCCCTATTTCCTAGCCAACTGACGAGCCTCCAAAGTCTGCTGCCAGGTATACTAGTACTGGATAAACATGTTGAAATGTTGACTCATCCGTTGTTGCCCCGTTAGGATTTGCTGTAGAAGCTCTGCTTGTGTATGTTGCGGCTCAGGCACCGGCTCATCCTCCGAATCAGCAGCTTCATTGGCTTGTGATGTAGAGGGACGGGAGCGAGTGCGTCTAATCAAGGCTCTCACACCCTCCATCGTAATTGACTTCCCAGGTTTCATTTTCTTTTCTATCGGGTCTACCACTACGCCACTCTAGATATATAAAGCAGTAATTAGATGGGGAAACCATAAGCTGGACTGCTTATTTGTGGCAGAATAGGAAATCTGCTGGCGAATAAGGTTGCCCACATCTATAGACTTGCCGGTAGCGAATAAGGAGCTTGGCCTTCTCCAGAGTTACATGATGCAAGATGGCTAACTAGTAGGCCTGTAAACGGGTCGGGTTTGGATCAGAATTAGTAATTCCGGACCAGGATCCGATTAAGAATTTTTGAATCCAAATCCGGTTCGATTACCCGACGGATCTAAAATTTCAAACCTGTCTTCGGATCCGAGTATACTCGATTAAAATATTTTCTAGAACACAATTGGAAATCCAATCCTCAAACATTCCAAAATTCCATTCAAACTTTATCCAAATCATTAAAATACAATAACAACAAGAAGTTCATCATTCCAATTCCATACAAATATTAAAATAGTTCACATGACAGTGACACACATCAAATTACACAACTGAATTCATAAGAAATACAAAGAAGTCAAACTAATACATAGCTGGTAAAAATTTTAGAATACAACTTAATAACTTCCAACTTCAACTTTTCATCTTGACAGCTCCAGGCCTCCAACTCACCCAAGGTTTTGAAATTTAGAGGAGCAACCACCCATGTCTTCATCAGTTAGCTCTATTAACAGTATATATAAAAAGAATCAACAAATACTTCAAGTAAACCAATTAAAAAGTACATTATATAAATTTAAAATAATGAAATACTCACTTCTTTTTATTTTTGGTTTCTAACCAATCACAAGTTGTCACCAATGCTTCAACAACATCAGGTAGTAAAGTTGCCCTTGACTCATCAATGACCCTTCCTCCAACACTAAATGTCGACTCCGATGCTACAGTAGTAGTTGGAACTACTAGGATATCACGTGCCAAGTTTTGGACTATTTTTTTTCCACCAGTCTAATATTTTAAAATTGTCTTTTCATGGAAACACTGGCTCTTCTAAATAAACTTGCAATTCAGATTTTTGGTAGGCTCGAATGGTGGAAGATTTGGAGCGATAATACCATTAATCAAAATTAAAAAACATATCATCACTTATGTCATCAGATTCCTTGTTAGCATCAGTAAAATTACTCTCTTCTACATCACTACCACAAGCATAGCCAAAAGAAGGATTGAGTGTTCACCTCCATACTCAACAAATAAATCAACAATAGCACTATGAACCCTATCCATATACTTTTTAGCATTTTCTCCATTTATCTCATTATAATTATACTCTAACAAAGCCAATTTGAACCTAGGATCAAATACCACAGCAATAGCCAGTGCCAAACAACATTCATCCCAATACTTTTCAAACTTTTCCTTCATAGGACCAGCCATATTTCTAATAAAATCATGGTCACTGTTTTCCCATTCTTTCAATTAAAGCTATAGTTTGCATATGTCAGGAAAATATACATTTGATGTAGGAAAACTATTACCACTAAAATGGTTTGTGGCATCATAAAATTTTTTCACACAATCATGAACAATATATGCCACTTTCCATTCATCTTCCGAAGGATTAAACTTGTAGTTTCTATCAATTTGCTCCAAATGACCAAATGCCTCTTTTAAGGGTGGTGCAGTACCAAACATTAAAAATGTTGAATTCCACCTAGTTGGTACATCCATGGTTAAAACTACTTTTCTTCTATTTTTTAGTTTGCATTGATTAATTGCATTCTCAAACTTTTGATAAGCAGAAGGAGACTTCTTCAAATATTTTAAAGTGTCTCGAATTTTATGAAGTAATCCCCCAATATCAGCCAAACCATCTTGCATAGTTAAATTTAGAATATGTGCACTACATCGAACATGAAAAAGTTCTCCACCCAAACTAAGTAATGACTATTTAAATGCCATGATTTCAAATGCCTAACCATAGAATCATTAGAAGATGCATTATCCACAACTATAGAGAACAATTTCTTATCTAAATTCCATTCCAAAATGATATCTGGCACGAATCTAAACAATGTCTCACCATCATGAGGATATGTAATTAACCGTATTTTGAGACAACCTTAAAATTGGGCTGCAAATTATTGATAAATATCTCAAAATACTCATGCTCAACCATGTTAAAAGGATAGTTATGCTTAATTATCATTCTTGCCATATCCAATCTACTTTTCACTTGATCAATGTGTTGATTTGAAATTTTCAATCTTAACCGAATCATCCAAAACATTCGTAGCAACTTGAAGTAATTGTTGCCCCACATCTCTATATTTCCGAGAAACACAATTACCTATGTGTTTTTTCACGTGACTTATGCCTTTTGAACTATCCCCCACAAATTTTTTCTTACAATGGTTACACATAGCAATAGTACCCTTAGGACCTGATATTTTAGTCATATCATCCCATACATTTGAAGTTAGTCTTCTAACCTGTGTATTAGGTTGATCATTGTCACATTCTCCTCCTCTTTCTTCCAAATCGACAACCAGTATGTCATTTTCATTAGTTGTGCTATGCGGTGTTGGCTGGGATGACATCCTACAAAACAATGAATTAGAACAAATGAAATGTTTGTTCTTTTTAATTAAATATATGACATGAATTAGAACTGAGGCAAATGTCAACAAGTACACAGAAATTAGTACTTACTACCTAAAAACATGTAGAAATGTGAGTATTCACAATCAAATGACTAAACACAGAGAAACATATAAGCATTCATTTCTAAAACAATCAGACACAAAATTAGGTAATGTGTTTCACAAACCGGTGACCAAATTAGCCATCAAAGTTCATTAAAAGCGAAACAAAATTACAAAAGAACATAAAGCCAAATATTCGATGACTTTACAATTATAGTCATTATCATTCATAAGAACCTAAAAATCAATCAAATTGTCATCATCATCTTACAAATGATAGTTCACCACTCAACAGTAATACATTAAAAACTTTAAATCAATTACCAAATATACCAACTACAAAAAGGAAAGATATCACATGCAACATCCATTTTTCTAGAATGAGTACAAAAACCACCAAAAAAATTAATGAAAAAGAAAATGATCAATACCCAAAACAGCCTTAAGCTATTGAATTTTGTCTGATGAAGATAGAACACCTTAAACATTTTCACTTTTTTCTATAAATCTAGATCTATAACTCTAGATCTAGTTTTGACGAAAAAAAAGTCTAGATGAGTTAGCTAACTAAATAAATAGACAATAAAAATAATATATGAATTTACCTGATGTATGTCAACGTTGAATGGTGGCTCGACTGTGGTGGCTGTTGGATGGTTGGCTGAGATGAATGGTGGCTCGACGAATGGATGGTTGGCTGAGATGAATAGTGGCTAGTGAGAAGAGGAGACTGAGAGGCTAAAGTGAGAAGAGGATTGAGGAGAAAAGATGAAAAAGAAAGAAACGAGAAGAGGATTGAGGAGAAGAAGAGGATTGATGAAGTGAGACCGAGATCTTGAGAAGGATTGAGATTGAGGCTGCCGTTTTTAAGAAGTGTATATTTCAAATTATCTAAAAAGATTAAATCTAAGAGACATGAATATTACTATATATATATATATATATATATATATATATATATTTAAAGATATAATTGGGCCGGGTCGGATCAGAATAGGAAAATCCAAATCCAGCCCGTTTATAGAATAGCCTAAACGAATCCGGTCGGATCGTGGTAAATGGATCTAGGTTTCTAAATTCATACCCGAATAAATGAATCGGGTCAGAATCCAGACCGATCCATTGATAGGCCTACTAACTGGGAGGAGTCGAGCATGAAGGAATTTAAACCAGACAAACCAAGCCGGTTAAAGCGTATTCACATTGAAATGCTGGGCTATGTTTCCATTAGTCGTGAAAATCCATTCAACGACACCATTACAAAGTACACCTGTAATTTCATTTAACTCCATGTTGGTGTCACGAATGTCTGGCCATTCATCATTACACACTCTATTGACCTTCAAAATTCTGTTAATTTCATTAGTAGAGAGACATCCACTTCCTTGCCTCGAACATAAACACTGGTGTCGCTATAATGGTCAAAATTTGTGTAAAATTCAAGCACCACTGGTATCACGACATCTATAGGTGCTGAGGTGAAGTGATTCCACCCACGGTTGCGAATGGTTAACTTAACACCTGGAACTCCTGCTAACGGAACTTGAATACCTCTTTTTTTTATTACAGCCCATTTAGAGGTTGTGATATCATTGTCATACTTTTGTTGGGTTGATGCAATTAAAAAATCACCCCTAGCTCCCTAAGCTGTTGAGACTGGGATGATGAGGATGCTTTGGCACTTTTGCCCGTAGCTGCCTTCTTTCTCATTCTTGCCATTTCTACAAAATATAAATATGAATATCATGGCCACCCAATAAATAATTCAACACCCCACACTTAAATATAATTCCATTCCCCAATTCATAAGCCCTAGAATTCACAAGATATAATTCAAGAAAATGGCGCCTAAAACTAAGGCTTATATACATTCCAAGAACATTCTTATGCATGAAAATTAATCGAAAAGGAATCACACGGCATAATCAACATCCTAGGAGTTGAATTCATGCACGAATGCCTTGTGTTTTAATATTTTTATTCATTGAGACGATTTATCAAACACATGGTATGCATAGATAAAGAGCTAATTTTTGTGCATATCATTAACATAGAATCACTCCTCTATCAACAAATTATACATATATAAAGACAATACACCAATCACACGTTTAGAATTAAATTCTTAACAAATTAAACCAATTAAAACTTGCAAAATTAAAACCTTCATGAAATTAAAATCAAGACCCATCAAGGAAAAACATAAGCAAAGTCTAGAAATACATACCTTGATTGAGTGTTTCTGTGTGAAAAGGAAGGGTTTTTGATATGATTGTGTTGAGATAAGAGTGAATTGGTGTTGGGAAGTGGTAGGGAATAATGGGGATTAAGAGGGTATAAAAAGGGTTGGAGAAGAGGAGAAAAGATGTTAGTAGTGTGTTGTGTGTTATGATTGTGACGAAGGGTTTTTACCCTTATAAATGGTCGGCGCACATGCACTTATGGTAGACGCACATGATTGTGACGAAGCATTTATAAGGGTTTTTACCCTTATAAATGGTCGGCGCACATGATTGTGACGAAGGGTTTTTACCCTTATAAATGCTAGCCAGAGAACACCATTGCTGAATTTTGCCTCGCGCACATGCAGAGACAAAATTTTGTTTATATTAGAATTTTTCCAAAATTTCTGGATTTTGCATAGAACATTGTTTAAAGCACAAATTTTCTATTCTAAATTACCCACACAACACACAAAACCTTCAAAGGACCATTTTATTAGTTTAGCTTATCAATGAAGTCGATTCCCCGCACTAACAACACGATAAAATTATGCTAACCCTAAAAATAAAATAACAAAAATAATGTTGCAAAAATAAATAAATGGAACAAAATTTAAATGGACATGGGTTTCCTCCCATGAAGCACTTTTGTTTACTGTCATTGGCTCAACTTGATGCTCTTCACTACAATCAATTATAAACCAGTTCTTCCAAATCTACTTCCAACACGTTTTTCAATGCAACCCTTCATAATAGGGTATAAGACGATGCCCATTGACTTTGAACACCTTGGATATTTGTAAACTCTGAATCTCAACTGCACCACGGAGAAATACATTAGTTATAATAAATGGACCAATCCAACAAAATCTCAACTTATCGGAAAATATGGCGAAGACGTGTCTGATAAAGGACTTTTTGACGAACTTTAATATCCTTCCTTATGATCATTTGATCATGAAAAGCCTTTATCTTCGCTTTATATATTGCGAATTTTCTCCAACTCTTGCAGTTGTAATTTTCACTGTTTACCACTTACATCCAATCCTATATTAAAACTTTTAATAGTTCAATAGGCTTTATACTCCACTTCTAAGGGCAAGTGACTAGCTTTGCCGAATATCAAATGATATTGGGACATATATATAGGTGTATTATAGGTAGTACGATATGCCCATAATGTATCATTTAGCCGTAAACTCCAATCTTTACGACTAGAGTTCATCATTTTTTGGTGAATGGATTTAATTTCTCTGTTGGATACCTCGACTTGTCCATTGATTTATAGATGATATGCTATTGAAATTCTGTGAGTTACATGATACTTCTTCAGTAGGGCTTCCTTTGTGCGATCACTGATGAGAGCCCTTGGAATGCCAAATCTATAAAAAAATGTCAAGAGTAAATATTTTTAAGAAAATCTACAACAACTTTTGAATCATTAGTATGAGTGGCTTTAGCTTCCACCCATTTTGAAACATAATCTACAGCCAAGAGTATGTATGAGTAACCAAATGAAATAGGCAAAGGTTCTATGAAATTGATGCCCAAACATCAAATATTTCACAAAATTGTATCGGGTTTTGAGGTATTTCATTCTTTTGGGATACATTACCTGTTCTTTAACAATTATCACATGACGACAAAGTAGGTAAGGGTCGCAAATACGCTAGGCCAATAAAATCCACACTCTAGTAGATTCATTGCTATTCTTCTGGCTCCAAAATGCCCTTCACAAGCATAATTGTGACAAAATGCTAAGATTGAGTTAATCTAAGCATTATTGACACACCTTCTTATTACTTGATTGGCGCAATATTTCCATAAATAAGGCTCATCCCAAACATAATATTTGGCATCATTTTTTATCTTTTCTCTTGCGGCCTTAGACAAACCATGAGGTAATTTATTTAATAACTAAGAAATTGACAATATTTGCAAACCATGGTAGTATCACCTTTGCTGAACATAATTTTTCATTTGGAAATCTTTCTTGTATCTCCAGTTCATCCTTCACGTGTGGTAGTCGACTTAAATGGTCTACCACTTTGTTCTCCATGCCACTTTTGTCCTTGATTTCCAAGTCAAATTTGCTTAAGAGGAGTGTCCATCTTATCAACCTTGGTTTTGACTCCCTCTTCATTATTAGATAGCGTAAAACTGCTTGATCAGAATATACAATCACTTTAGCACTAATTAGATAAGAACAAAATTTTTCTAGAGCAAAAACAATAGCCAAAAGCTCTTTTTCAATGGCAGAGTAGTTTTCTATGCATCATTTAGGGTCATGAAGTATAATAAATTACATGAGACACCCTTCCAACTCGTTGCCTCCAAACTGCGCCCACTGTAGAGTCACTTGCGTAGCACATTATTTCAAATGGTAGACTCTAATTGGGTGGTTGGATGAATTTGAATTGACATGAGAAGTTGTTTCAATTTATCAAATGCCGCCTTACAGTCATCGCCAAACTCGATTTCTACATGCTTTTGAAGCAACTTGCATAAAGGTGCTGGTATTTTGAAGAAATCCTTAATGTGGCAGGGGCATTACATAACCCAAATGGCATACAATGGTAAGCAAATGTTCTGAATGGGCATGTAAATTTTGTCTTTTCTTGATCTTCGGGAGCAATAGTGATATGACAGTATCTTGAATAACCATCAAGAAAACAATAATAAGCACGACCAACTCATATTTCAAGCATTTGATCAACGAAAGGTAAAGGAAAGTGATATTTGCGAGTAAGAGAAGCTTTCGATAATCTATACAAACCCGTCACCCATTTTGAATATGGTTGGGCACTATTTCATTTTCTTGAGTTTTTATCATAGTTATTCTCGTATTTTAGGTACCGCTTGTATTGGGCTAACCCATTCACTATCTAAAATGGGGTAAATTATTCCTACTTCAAGAATGTGCCCAATTTGAGTATTTCTTGTTTAAACACTTTTATTAGCATCGGGTTCAGCATTCTTTGCGATTGACTGGTAGGCTTAACTCCATCCTCAAGTAATATATGATGCTTACATGTGGATGGACTAATTCCCTTTATATTTATGCAATGGTCCATCCAATCGCTGTCTTATGCTCCCTCAGAACTATTAACAATCTTTCTTATTGTTCACCGGTTAGGTTATTGGCGATTATCACCGGATGAGTTTTTCCATTACCCAGAAACAAATATTTGAGATGAATTGAAAGAGGTTTCAATTCTGACTCAACCACCTGCAAAACAGAAGATGAAATTTTATCATTAGAAATCTGCGATATAAGATAAGATAATTTATCAATTTACGGCTGCTCAACATCACAAATAGAATTGTCCTCAATAGGATACTTCATGGTCTTATAAATATTATGCTGAAAAATTTTTCCATCAAATTCCATCGTCAAAATTTCAGTATCTACATCTATCTTAGTTTTAGAGGCTGTTTTCAAAAATGGTATACCTAACAAAATAGGAGAAGACTCATCATTGTTCTCCATGTCAATAACATAAAAATTAGTTAAAAAATTAATTCATTGACTTAGACTAAACATCCTCAACCATACCCTTAGGGTAAGCTACTAATCTATCTGCCAACTGAATAACAATACTAGTTTTAAGTAAAGGCCCTATATATAAAGATTCATAAATTGAGTAAGGCATAACATTTATAAAAACTCCTAAATCTAACATAACCTCCTTAATCCTAGTATTGTTTATTGAACAAGGAATTGTACACATACCTGGATCTTTGCATTTCATTGAAAGATTCTGTTGTGTAACCATGGTTGATACATTTTTACCCGAATTAATCTTCTCACCTTTCTTTTGTCTTTGCTTCTTTTTATGTGTTCATAGTTACTTAAAAAAATTAGCATAACGAGGAATTTGTTTGATAGCATCTAGCAACAGAATATTTACCTCACATTTGTGAAAAGTTTCATATGATCTAAGTCTCTGTTAGGGTCCTCTTTCGTAAATTCCTTGAATGTTTCGGGAAATGGTGACTCAGGCATATATTCTGGCCATAGAGTTCACTTACCAGTATTTTCATTTTTATGGACGGTATCGATTTCTTTCTCCACTTTGATTTTCCTCTCTTTGGCCTTCTTTTGTTCAGGAACTACTTCGTTTGCCACCGCAATCTCTTTACTGCTTCTCAACACAATTGCACTAGCATTCTTCTTGGGGTTGACAATAGTTTGAGACAGAAACTTTCCGAAACTCTGCGCTTCCAATCGTCTAATTGTAGTCGCCTTTTGTCCCATTTGGTGTTGCAATTACTGAATACTAGTCTTGGTGTCCTGTTGGAATTGCAGAGTCTTAGCTGTTAAAGTATTTAAAATTTCCTCTAAAAACTTACTAGACTGATTAGTCGGATTATCTTATTGTCTTTAAGTAAATGGGGGCCTATATGGCTGGAAATTCTATCGACTCTGTTGAGGTTGAGGTTGTGATCCGGATTCCTATATCTCAGATTAGGGTGATCCCTCCATCCAGGATTATACATGCTAGAATAAGGATCATGATTTACTTGAGATTTCTATGGAAATCCTCCTGCAGCATTTACTTGCTCTCGAGATTCCTCTTGTAATGCGGGACACATATCTGTTGAGTGTCCCCTGCTTGAACAAATCTCACAAGGTTGTATTGTCTGCGTAGTTCCTGAATCCAATTATCGCACAAAAGAAGTTAGACTGGCCATTAGTTATTCTAATTAAAGTGAAACATTTACCTCATTGACACGTTTGGGAGGTTGTTCACGTCGTGTCCCAAACTTTTGAGAACGTGCAGCCATGTTTGATATAAGCTCACGAGCAGCATCGATAGTCAAATTATCTAACGCCCCTCTACTAGTGGCGTCGACCATATTCCTCTCATTTGGCAATAAATCTTTATAAAGATATTAAATTAATAAGAGTCACTTATCTGATGATGTTGACAACTTGCACATAGTTTCTTGTTAGATGAGTATATAAATGCTCCCAATACTCATACAAGGACTCATCGTTGAATTGCCTTATGCCACAAATTTCTTTCTGGATTTTTGCAGTTCGGGAAGCTAGAAAATATTTTGCCAAAAATAATCTGTTCTTCTGCTTCCAAGTTGTAATACTGCCCAAAGGTAAATCAAACAGCCAATCCTTTGTCTCGTCCTTGAGTAAGAATGAAAATGCTTTCAATTTAATATGTTCCTCTGAAACTCTAGTAGGTCACATACTTGTGCAAACTGCATGGAACTCTTTTAGATGCTTATTCGGATCTTCACCTGGTAATCCATGAAAGGAAGGTAATAGATGGATTAGTCCAAATTTTAATTCAAATGTAATGTTTGCATCTAATTCAGGATATGTAATGCACAAAGGTTGTTGATTTAAGGTGGGCGCTGCTAATTCGCTCAGAGTTCTTTGCGCCATGCTCGTCTCTTCTAGGTGTTTTTAATTGTCAGCAAAGATGAAATTGAATAATTGATCTTTCCTTAACTGTCTTTCCCTTAATTTCTTCCCTAATTTGCGTAGCGTTCTCTGTATTTCTGGATCAAATTGGAATTCAACTTGTTTAACAGATCGTGTCACTGTCACACACAATTAGCGGAAGAAATAATAATAAAATAAAAGAAAAGAAAAACTAAAATTAACAACACAAAAATAAATCAAACCGTTTCCCAACAACAGTGCCAAAATTTTGGCTGTGCTGTCGCAGGCACCCAAAATTAAACAAACTCTCAATATTAATGTAGCAGTGGTGAGTTCAAGTTGTCCCACAGAGAATGTAGTTTATTCTTGTACTCAAAAGAAAAAAAGGGGGGAGGGGTTGAATGCTTTTAATTTAAAAATTAAGGCAAGAAAGTAACTAAAGAAAATTCAATTTAAGAAGCATCTTGGTTCCGATCATATCTACTATGACAATTTTACTAGTCGATCCTTGACACCAAGGATAATTCAATTTTTATACCAAACACTAATTGAAGAATTAACTCGAATTTCAATTCATTATCTCTTAAGTTGATTCTTATTTCTTTCTAAAATTGGCTAATTTTCAACATGCGATCCAATTAACCCTAACCTAGACATGCACCAAAGATTAATTAATAGAAGCATTAAAATCAATAAGGACAATTAGGCTAATTAAACATAAACACACGCGGTTATGCCAATTAATTGATTATTTTCCCTAAATTCAATAACGTTAATAGAGCAATTATCAAACTTAGTTAATTCACATATTGAATTAAGAACACGTGGCTATAACAATTTAACAGTAGATTAATTCAAATAACTCATTATTCTGCTGTAATAGAAAGTCAAAATGAACAATCATAAAATTAATTGTAGAAAAATAATCAATACTTGAAATAAAAGTGAATAAGTTCAAGAACAAAAGGTCTCACAACATAGTAGAATTAACCATGGCTTTAATTCTCTGGACCAAGAAAAGGGTTTTTAGGCATTAAGTGCCATGGAAGAATAAACAAGAATTTTCTGCTGAAAACCCTAGCTAAAACGAGGATACATAAACATGCTATCTCCCTTCCAATCACCCTACATATGGTATTTATAATGCATATTAGGGGTGCAATTATTGTCTAAGGATAAGAAGGTGAAATCGTATGAAAAAGAGTTCAACTGGATGAAGAAATTGCCGAAAATAAAAAATCACGTAACACCACTATATCGGGTACACGTGAACTGGCTGCATAGCATGCATGTGTGCCTTAAATAGTCCTGGAATTTTTCTTTCTGGAAACGGTGCATGTGTGTTACTCAACCCTAGTGCATGTGCACTGGACCATCATACTGCTCTTCACTTCCGGCCTCAATTTTTGACGTTGATGCTCTTGAAATTTGGAAAAGTGTGAAACATGAAAGTTGTAACTTTCCTTCTTAGCTTTCCAACGCATCTTGAATCCCATCAATTTGAGCCTGGACTTGAAAGTTTTGCTTAAAATGCAAAACAGCATCTAGATTATGTCCTCACTCGAGCACATTTTGTCCTTAGAATTCCGTTTCATCTTTGTTCATCTATCTGCTTCAGTTCTTTTTCACTTTAATTCTGCAAAAATTAAGAATAACCAAAGTAAGCTCAATACTAACTCAAATCTTGCTTACACCATATAAAAACGTGGTAAATGATACATAAAATATAGCACAATTATGAACTTATCATCCTTACTTATTTCAACCCTTCAAATAATAATCGAACTAAATAATCGATACATCCCAACCAATCCTTATGTGATCAACCCCTATTTTCAATTGCTACTATTTCACCTTTAATTAATATGATGGGTTGGGGAAAGGGTGGTGGTGGCTAATGGTTTGGTAGTTGGTGATGGTGATACTTGTTCAGAAAGAGATGAAGATCGGGAATAGGATTGGGAAAGGATAGCGAAGGATAAAGGGGTTCGGTGGGCGAGATTGATAGGTGTTGCGTAGAACAGAGAGGAGGGCAACAGTTGGGGAGGGAAGGAGAGGAGGAGGGATAGTCAGGCTGGAGTGGGGATGGGGATGGGTTTATTGATTTTGGGCGGGGGAGCAGGGGTGGCGAGGTTGCTGATGATGATGGCGATGGTGGTGGTTGGTTGAAATAGGAGAGAAGAGGAGTAGTGTGAGGAAGAGATTGATTTAGGTTTTTTTTAGGTGAAATGGTCAATTCATATATTATTGTAATGTTAATTTTTTTTTAGAAAACAATTTAACACATTGTTAGATGTGCATAAAGCTTAAACTAGGTTAGATTTGATTGATTTGGTCAATTTTACCCCAAAAAAAAGTTAAAGCACCAAGAGGTAAGGTTCACATTTAACAACTATAATGGATAAAGTGCCTATTGAATATACCCATAATTGTTGGAAACCTTCCCCACCTCCACGAACTGTGTACCATTCAAGTACATCGAAGCACGATTCATTTATATTACGAAATGTGGGATTCACGTTTTGAATCATCAAAGGTAGCGAATCTTTATTAGAATAAAAATGCTTTGTTTCTTTTTCTTTTTTCTACATGTTTCTTTAATTTTTTTATTTATTTATTGAACTAATAATGAGAAAATACTCCCTAAATTTTTCTAATTAGAACAATTTAGTATTGGATTGAAGATAATGATTATTCAAAGTTGAAATTCTCTTTTTCTAGTCACTAAGAATTCAATATTTATTAGAAATTTAATACTATCTACTACCAACTACCTTCTTACTATATGTAGCAACATTTTGTAAAAAGTGGTGTACTGCAACATTTCGATATGCATGTAAATGGGTTGGGTTTGGGTCGGAATTGGTAATTCCAGACCTAGATCCGATTAAGGATTCCGAATCCGAATCTAGTGCGATTACCCAACGGATCTAAAAATTTAAAACCATTTCCAGATCTGATTGGATCCAGATTCGGATTTAATATACCTGCCTAAATTCTTTTCCAGAACACAAAAAGAAATGCAATTCTCAAACATTCCAAAATTCCATCCAAACTTTAATCCTAATCACAATAGGTTCATCATTCCAATTCCATAAAAATATTAAAATAGCACACATAACATATATGTACAAATTACATAGTTGAATTCATAAGAAATAAAAAAGAGTCAAACTGATACATAGCTAGTGAAAATTTCAGAGTACAACTTAATAACTTCCAACTTTAGCTTTTCATCATGATTTTCCAAGCCTCCAACTCCTATACATAAAAGGTAATAAGTAATACATTTAGTTAGTATTTATAGCATTAAGAAACTTATGAATATGCTCTAGTATTCTAGTTACAAGCAGTTGTGACTTTTTTTTAACCATTTCATCTCATCCAAGCTTTTGAAATTTTTTGGAGCTACCACCCATATCTTCATCAGCTACCTCTAACAATAAATATATAGAAAGAATCAACAAAAGCTTTAAATAAACCAATTAAGAAGCAGATTATATAAATTTAAAATAATGAAATACTCACTTCTTTTCTTTTTGGTTTCTAGCCAATCACTAGTTGTCAACAATATTTCAACAACATTAGGAATTAAAGCTACCCTTGACTCATCAATGACCCTTCCTCCAACACTAAATGCATGTTGACATTTGCCAACTTCAATGCTACAGTAGTAGCTAGAACTGCTAGGATATCACATGCCATCTTTGCAAGAGTGTGAAGTTTTGGAATATTTGCTTTCCACTAGTTTAATATTTTAAAAATATTCTTTCTTGGAAACACCAACTCTTCTAAATAAACTTGCAATTCAAATTTTTGGCTGGCATGAATGGAGGAAGATTTGGAGTGAATTGCCATTTATGAAGATCAAAAAACATATCATCACTTACATCATTAGATTCCTTATTAGCACTAGTAAAATTCCTCTCTTCTACATCACTACCACAAGCATAGTTAAAAGAAGGATTGAGTTCACCTCCATACTCAACAAATAAATTAGGAATAGCACTACGAACTCTATCCACATACTTTTTAGCATTTTCCCCATATATCGCATTATAATTATACTCTACCACATTCAATTTGAACCTAAGATCAAATACCATAGCATTAGCCAATACCAAACAACATTCATCCTAATACTTTTCAAACTTAATTCCTTCATAGGACCAAGCATATTTCTAATAAAATCATTGTCATTGTTTTCCCATTCTTTTGATTTAAGATGGAGTTTGTATATATTAGAAAAAAAAAACATTTGATGTAGGAAAACTACTACCACTGAAACAAGTTGTGGCATCATAAATTTTTTTCAAATAATCATGGACAATATATGCCACTTTCCATTCATTTTTCAAAGGATTCAACTTGTAGTTTCTATCAATTTGCTCCAAACGACAAATGCCTCTTTTAAGGGTAATGCAGAATCCAACATTAAAAATGTTGAATTCCACCTAGTTGGTACATCCATGGCTATCCTTCTTCTATTTTTCGTTTGCATCGATTAATTGCATTCTCAAACTTTTGATAAGCTGAAGGAGACCTCTTCGAATGTTTTAGAGTATCATGAATTTTATGAAGTAAACCCCCAACATAAGCCAAACCATCCTACACAACTAAATTTAGAATATGTGTATTACATCGAACATGAAAAAGTTCATCTCAGCTTATTCACCCAAACTAAGTAATGACTTATTTAAAAGTCATGATTTCAAATACCTAACAATAGAATTATTAGAAGATGCATTATCCACAACCGTAGAGAACAATTTCTTATCTAAATTCCATTCCAAAATGATATTTGACATGAATCTAAACAATGTCTTACCATCATGAGGATATGGAATGGGCTTAAAGCAAGAGTCTTTTTTTCAGTTCCCAATCTTTATCAATATAATGAGCAGTCACACGAGTATAAGCAAAATTGGAATGATAAGATGTCCAAATATCAGTTGTGAGAGTGATTCTATAAGAGAGTTCATCCAAGTATTTGTACAATTTTTCCTTCTCTTCATTGTACACATTAATTATATTTGATCTAACAGTATTTTGAGACAATCTCAAAATTTGATTGCAAATTATTGGTAAATATCTCAAAGTACTCATGGTCAAACATGTTAGAAGGATAGTTATGCTTAATTATCATTCTTGCCATATCCAATCTACTTTTCAATGCTAAATCTTAACAGAAGCATCCAAACAATTCTTAGCAACTTGAAGTAATTGTTGCCCCATATCCCTATGTTTCCTAACAACACAATTATCTAGGTGTTTTCTCAAGTGGCTTGTTTCTTTTGAACTATCCCCCACAAATTTTTTCTTACAATGGTTACATATAGCAACAGTACCCTTAGGACCTGAAATTTTAGTTATATCATCCTATACCTTTGAAGTTAGTCCTCTAACCCGTGCATTAGGTTGATCATTCTCATATTCTCCTCTTCCTTCTTCCAAATCGACAACTAGTATATCATTTTCATCAGCTATGCTATGTGGTATTGGCTGGGATGACATCCTAAAAAGCAATGAAGCAAGCAAAAAAACACATATTAGACTTTTCAGTAACCAAATATGTAAAGAAAAAATATCACATTTACTACCAAGTTAATACCAGTAAAGAAGAAGAACATTACTAATAAATTTACTAACTTTTAGTCCTAAATACATAATAGCATAACTATACTTGTATACTTTAATTTAGTTGAGGAATTTTTTCAAACAGATTATGGGGCATCAAAACATTACATTTTTCTGTATTAAATTTCAATTGTATTTCTGTATTTCAATTTTTCATTCACTTTTTCTGTATTTTTTTTTCAATTTTTGTTTTGTTTTCAAGTTTCCTACCCCTACACAACTATGGATTTTCATTCATTTTTTTTTTCTAACTCTAGATCATGCTAATCGAATAAACAGAAAACAAGAATAATGCTTAAGATAGAGGAAAAAGAAGAGTGAGATAAAAGTACCTGATGTCTGATCGGCGTTGAATGGTGGCTAAAATGGTTGAGATGGCTAGCAGTTAGCTGGTAGAGAGATGAGAAGAAGAGATTGAGATGGAGTGAGAAGAAGAGAAAAGGAAATAATCGAGAGTGGAGAAGAGGAAATGAATGAGGTGGCTGAAAAGAATAAAAGGAAAGAAAGGAGATGAGGATTGAGGAAAAGAAGAGGAAAGAAGCCCTAAGGAAGCAAGGAGGCAGTAACACTGCTTACTCAAAGTTTCAATCACTTAATAGTTTTAACCTAATGAATTATTAGTATATTTTTTCTGTTTTATAAATATATAATCGGATTTGGGTCCGGATCAGATCTGAACAAGTAAATCCATATCCGATCCATTTATATAATAGGCTAATTGGATCCAGATTAGATATGGATAGACAGGTCTAGAATCAAATCCATACCTAGATAAATGGGCGGGGTCTAGATCGAATCTTGGTCTAGACCTGATCTGTTGACATGTTTACGTTTTGATGAAGTCTACCCATACATATCCGATATTTTAAAAATGGCAAATTGCATCCTTGTACTCGTTTTATGTTTCCTAACGTACTCGTTTGTGTTAACTATGGATATACCACAGGGTTTTTTTTTATTATTTTCTTTTTTGCATTTTATCTTTTCAAAAAATATGAGCATTGCATTGATTTTATAGTTACTATATAACATATAACAACATCCAATTGTTTGAAAAGGGAAAGAAGTTTTATGTTAACCTAAAAATGTTGGAGAAGTTGTGTGTTCTTTCTTGGTGAAACCTTGGTTGTTGTCCTCTCCTACTCTTTTCAATCTACTTCTAATAATTTGATGACCTTGGATTTTAGGGTTATTTTATTATTCTTTCGAATTTAGTTTTTTATGCTTTTGTCCTATTTCATGTGTTATTTTGATTACAGTTAGTAACATTTGTGTTACGTTAGTTTTTATGCATTTAATGACACACACACACACAACATTCGGGTTGAACTTGTAGTGAGTTGAGTTTAGTATGATCGAAACCCTATTCAAAATGAAATCAAGTCTAATTTTTAGGCCCAAATTCGGCTCAACTCACTTTACCTGAATCTTTGTCTACTAATTCTATGGCTAGCTAGCTGAGATCATGTCAGTCTTGCCTAATTGACAGTCCTACATCCAGGAATAGATTAAAGAGTTTATAACAAGCATATTGTCTTTCAAATAGCAGCCTTATGGGTTGAGGACAAGAGAATAAAGAATCAGGCCATAGATTAATATCCAAGTTCTATTCTTGAAAAATAAAATATTTTGGCTTTAATGGCCTCCTACAGTATTTCTTAATTTTTCCACATGGTGAATTTGGCTGGTATCAAGGACTATTGTAAGGTAATCGATAATGCCAGAGCTAAAATTGTAACCACAGATTAGTTTTCTATTAAATGACAAAAATACCATTCTCCTTCTAATTTTATATGGAATCCAACCCCACTTTGTCTTCATCTCCGTGCCTTTCCAGTTTTCCAGTCTAATCGACCCTAATCCTCCAAGTCGACAAGCCCCAATTTTTTTTTTTTCTGTTAAACTGTCATGTAATGAAGAAATCAGATCAAAGAAGTAGAATAATTAACTCTTATGGTAGATATCAGAGGCTCTAACGAGAAAGAGTAAGAATCATAATTTGGGTTGGGTTGCATCGTGGTTCTAGTTATTTGTAACACCTAAACTTTTCGTCTACCATAAGAACGGGAGGGGCACAAATTCATGCTAGGGATCTACATGAGATAATGATGGGTGTTAACTCTCCAAATAGAGTATTTTCATGTACTTTTAACTTGGCTTTTGTTCGTAATTTGAGGGTTTTAGTTTATCAAGTAGAGGTATTTTGTAATTTTACACCCCGAGTCAATAATTTAGGTTTTTAGTGTTTTTATGTAAAAAAATGTGTATTTATGCCCTTAAAATGTATTTTGTTGGTTTTATTTGCAATGGAGGTCAAATGAGACAAAAACGAAGCAAAACGGGTCGAAACGAAGCAAGACAGGGCACCGCTAGAGAAAGTTGGGTACTGCCAATACCCAGGGGCTTGGCAGGGGTACGCAGCCACTGGTGTAGTGCCAGGAGGTTGGCATGGGAGCCTAGCCCCCTGCTCTAGCGATTTTACAAGTTTTATGATTTTGACCGGGGTTTTGGAGTTTTGGATATTTTTGACCCGTTTTCATGCAGATCCTAATGAGCATTATATAAGGGCTATATTTGGTCATTAATTAAACATAGAGAGCATGAGGGAAGTAGTGTAGACAAAAAACATTAGACAGTTGAAAAGAAGAGAATTAACACAAGTAACGATCGTTGGTGTAGAGGGCAAAGGAAAAGAAGAGAAGACTCAGCTTGACAACCTTAGTTTTTCATTCTCTTTCCTATTTCTTGTATTCAATACGCTATTTACGATTGTAATTGAACCTAGTGTTGTATCAATTGGTCAGATGATGCACTAAATCCTAATTCTAGGGTTTCATTCATAAGTTGCCATGAATCTCAATTGATTTGATTTATTTCGTTCATGATTAAATCTTATGCTTGATTAGCTTAATTAGATGATGTTAAATGTGTTTGTAAGCCTCATCAACTTATAAATTAATTTGTAATCCTATTTCAGAAATCACAAGGGGCGTTTTAGGGTTTGGAATGGGTCTAAGTATCCTTTGTTTTAAAGCTCTATAGTGAAGGATGGACGTTGCATGAATACGCATCAAAAGGTACCTAATTATCTTATGCAGTCCTATAAAGTGGTTGTCTATACATAATTAAGTTTGGATCGAATTCACATAGAAATATAGTGAATTTTTTGGGTTTTGTAGATATGTGACAGAAGTTGAAAGATAACTTATAATTACATAAGACTCTAAACTAATAAACAACATAAGTGAATAAAGAAATGATAAAACAATTGATCAATTAAGGGGATTGGTAAGGGATGAGTAAACTCTAGATAACTCAATTATCGACTTTTACCACTCTTTACTTGAATTATTGCCTTGTTCATATTCTGTGTTATATTATTTGCCACACTATTTTTTCTCAGTTTAAATAGGATAAAAAATGTGACGTTTAGGTACTTAGTAGGAATTTAGCCTAGTCCTTGTGGAAACGATATTTTTCTCATCGTTATATTACTTGTTTGATATGTATACTTGCGTAATTCGTGAGTTGTGTGTAGTAATAATCACTGCATGAACATTAAGTAAAAGGTTTAGTCTATGAATTAGCACTCAACACTCACATGTTATGTTAAAACCTACTAAATTGGTTCAAGAAGGAGCCCTATTCTCTTCCCAACTCTCAAAGCGTCAATTACTACCGAGTTATCGACCACTTTATGAACATCTAATTGGAAATACTCATGCAAATAGAAATTATATCTTCTTAGCCCAACCCAAGACTAACTAGTGAATAATTAAAGACAAGAAATAGAAAGAGAAAGCATTTTATGGAAAGCATTTTAATAAAACATATACAAAAGCATCTTAAGAAAGTAACTAACCTAAATTACAAATTATCATTAAGTAAGCATATTTAAAGATAGCCAATAAACTAATCTAACAATTACACTAAGCAAATAAAGAAAGTATTTAAATTAAAGAAGACTAAATTAACATCTAAGTAGATAAAGAGAAAATAAAAGTCTGACACTAAAGGTCTTCAAATTTTCAAGGAAATTTGAAATTGCAACTAAACTAGATCTAATCTAGTAAAACTTACCCCAAATAGGGAGAAAAAAAAGAACTAGAACTAACACTAGCCTAATCTACTGGTATCTACCCTAAAGCTTACATTTCCCTAACACCCCAAAATAAAGCTTAAAGGGTGTATATATAGTGTTAGGGTCGAGAAGAATTGGTGAAGTAACATTCTGCCCCGAATTGGACGTTTTTGCCCTAGAATGAGCCGGAACGTAATATCAAATATGCCTTGTAAAGTCCAAACTGTGGTCTGAAACCTTGATTTGCTGCCTAGGCAACTTTTCAGACTGTGTTGTTAAAATTTTGTTCTTGAATTTGACTCCACTCTTTACAAATCTAGATGTGTATAAGAGAAGTTTGGGATTGTGATGTGTGATTTGTGCTTTGCATTCCCATATCGTGGTTTGGCCTAGCTCTGCCACCTAATTGTACTTGATTTTGTCTGTTTCTAATCCGATCACTGCATCGTTTTCTCTGACCAAACTCTACATTTAAAAACACTTTGTGATCTATAATAAAAGCACTTAAAATAATATCATAAAAACTAAATTAACACAAACTAATACACTCTACCACAAAAAATTAACAGAAAGTAAGCAAAAACACCATTTAAACACTAAAAATGCTTGAAACTAAAGCCAAAACACTTAAATTTAGAGTATACATAACTCTAGTTTCCTAAAAATTTCCCCGAACAATGCATGTTTGAATGGAGTGAAGAGAAACTGAATAACTTGAGGAGGAAAAATACTCCTGTTCACCTTTGTTAAAAGAACCTTCCTTTAATAGAACTGAGAGGGAGGTTTGCCATTCAATCATGGCTGAAAGGCAACCATGCAAATTGTGAGAGCTTGAGCTTACAAAACCCAAGTTGTCTAGGGACGCAAAGAAAACCCTAGCCGTCTAAGGAGAAAAGACTTGTTAAATTAAAACTAAGTCATTATAAAGTATAACCAAGTGCATGCCAAACTCTTGAATTATATTTGTGAATCTTGTACTTAAAAAGGAGTATTATACAATTCAATCATTCTATTATACAATTTCACGATTAGTCAACAGATGGAATAATTATTGTCAGACCCTAAGACATTAAGATTAGTCATATGTGCTCAATCTAAAAGGTGAACTCTATCAAATTAGAAAATCATTTCTCTTTATCATATAGAATATTTCCCCTTTACCATGGATTATATATTTTTTATTCATCATTTACATGTCTCTGTACATAATTCACTAAACCCTATGATAGGTGATTACATTTCTTGGTCAAAACATAAGGATATTGTAGGTAGAATAAAAGTATATACATGACAACTACGTTATCTCAGGTCTAAGAATTACATTTATGTAAAATTCCATTTTGGTACGCCTAAGAAAGGCATATAGACATATTGTTAAAATTTTATTCAAGTATTCCTCATCTAGTCACGTAACTGAACTTATTCTCTGACAAATGCACTTATTCTCGTCTTTTTCTACACATGATTTGAGATCATCCCTACAAATGAGCAGACTTAAAATATAATGGTCTTATGAATGACAAATTAGTAATCCTATGACTAAGAATCTTTTTAGAATAAAGTACCAAGAAGTATATATTCAAAAACNTACTTATTCTAAATTCTTGAGATCTCAACTTTAATTTTATAGGCATATAATATAAATAAACAATTGTAAATATGATACAACAATAAAACTTACCCAAGTAATAAATTTATTCATCAAATAAAATCCCAAAAATATGATTAGATAATTGGCTTAGAGTATATATCTATTAATTTGGGTGCTAAGCTGAAATTACTCTTGTTTAACATATGACATAAGAAGTAATTAACACTCCATCTAGTGAAGAACTTCAAATGATTTTATCATCGCTCTCTTGAAGACAAAAGCTTGAAGAAAATACTGGACTTTACTTATTATCCTACAGAAAAAGTCGAAGCATCGCATTATTCCAACCTTCACAATTCCAGGTAGTTTAGTCCAACAAGAAATCTTTAAGGTGCAAGTTATATATTGAAGCACTTTTTCGTAAAAATATATTGAATTATCTATGCAGTATATACACAGACAAACATACACACAATCTAATCCTTATAAAATTTTCAGCTTTGTATACATTTTTGTCTTGTTTATCATACCATTTACACAATAAATTTATTTTATGCTAATGAACGTACTATCTAATGTTGATGAGATAAAATAAGCATATAAATTATTTGAAAGAAATTGACGCACTTATTTCCAACTATATAGATTTCTTAAAATTGTGCAAAAACCTTATATAGAAATAAGGGAATCTACACAATAAAACTTCAAGAATTGTTAATTAAACTAGTGTCACTTTAAATCAACAAATTCTTCCTAAAATTTTTAATAATAAAGTAAACTTATAGGTATAGAACCATTTTACAATTTTGCAATTTCTGCAAAGTTCAAATATCACATAGATCAAATGGTGAATTTTTTCCAAAAAGGTTGAACTAATAGTTTGCTATTTCTTTCAAGATTTAATTATAAAAATGTTGAAAGTAGACTAAAAAAAAAAAAAAAACTAAAATAAGGAGGATCCAGATCCTCTATTACATGTGCAATTGTTTGGGAAATATTCATGTGGTCAAGATTTGGCCAAATTTTGAAATTTGAAAATTATAGGATTTTGATAATGTTGTACATTGTTTTTCATACAAAGTGTAGGGCTCACATAACAAATGTTTGAAAATTTTGTTGATGTAAATTTATAAAATCAATCCATTATGTTTTAGAATTTATGTAATACTTCGTAAATTGTTGGGAACAATAATTTTGGACAATTATTTCTACTAATAGGGAAGCTCATGAACCGAATATATAAATCAAATTAACTAACTAACCTTATCTCACTAGGTCAAGGAAAAAGTAATCCATACTTGGTCCACATGTACGGGAATCCCGATCATTCAGTACTTGCTAAAATCAGCTTGGAATGACGAGTACTCAAAGTCTTTGTCAAAGCTCGGTGGGAAATCTCCAAGAAGTTATTCATGTGTAATGAAACACAATTTAATTTCCCAACTACCAATTTCTAGAGGCAGATTCTTGTACATTCAGTTTGTAGAAATATCAAATTCTTGATCTAAAAGGTAGAACATTGCCAATTCAACTAGGAGTTCACAAGTAAAATTATTTTGAAAGAACTAAATTTTCTAGAGATTATGAAGCTCATTGTCATTTTTTGAAAATTCCTAGAAAGTTTATTCCTGCAAATGTCCAAAGTTCTAAAAGCTTCAAGTTCAAAAATGGAACCTGGATTTGTTGTATCAAGTTTGAACTAGCAAGGAAAACTCATGTTAAGATTTTCAAACATTCAATGCTATCTAATATTTCACACTCATAAAAAATATTATCACCAAGGCTTAATGAAACCAATCTAGTCAAACTTCCAATCAAAGCTGGAAATTTCCCACTGAAGTAGTTTATGGAAACATATAGAGTCTCCATTTTCCTTAAGCAAGAGAAATCATGAATTTAATTTATTCATGTTGTTTCTGGTAACGTTCAAGACTTTGGGATTGATACAATTGGTCAATCCACTTTGAAGATTTTATGAAACATATTTGATAGAAGCCTTTGACAAATGTTAGAAGTAAGGCTTTGAAGTGTAAAAATTGATGGGGATACTATTCCTGATAGGGACTTTCCATCATGAGAAATTTTTGCGATGAGACTAGATTTCTGATCATAAGAATCTCCATAAAATTTGACAATGAAAGTTTGAAGCTTTACATGAAGATAAGGAATTTAAGGGGTAATCTAGATTGTTCTTGAAATTAAAGAGGGCTGCATAATTTTAGTTTATTATTTATAATTACCGAATTCTACTATTGACTGGATGACACATCGCAAGTAATCTCACCTCAAATATAAAAAAATGGGTTAACTTTATTGTGATTTTGATGATATTTTTTTAATTTCAAGAATTGCATACCTTCAATGTATCATTAATGGAGGCTGAACTTAATTGTTTGTGTTGATGGTTTGGACTATGACATTTTTTGTTAGAAATTTAAATTTTTCTAGTGGACCGTACGGAGTGGGAATGCAGGATAAGGGAAGAGAAAAGGGGAAGTGGCGGATGCTAGTAGTTCCGTCGGTTGGGGGTGGCTATGGCGGTAAGAGTGGGGTTGGGGATTGGTTTAGCATCTGTTGGGAATTGTATGGGGAAAAGGAAGATAAGTTAAAGTTTTTTCAATTCCCAATTTGACCCAAAACTTTGTAATTTTTATAATTTGACCCCAAAACTTGGGAGACATTTAAATTGTTGGGGAAAATGGAAGACAAGTTAAAGTTTTTTCAATTTCCAATTTGACCCAAAGCTTTGTGATTTTTATAATTTGACCCCAAAACTTGTGAGACACTTAAATTGGGCATATCGGACATTTTATAAGTTAGTGTTAGTTTAGACAGTTTCTATCCATATTGCAAAAAAAAAAAAAAAATTAAGTACAAAAGGGTTAAACACACATTTGAAGCTCAAAAAGTTTTATAGTCTGATGTTGTGTGGTTTCAATAGCACATACCAAAGCATGCTTTTGTGTTGTGGTTTGTTTGTCTGAACAGACTACCCACAAGGGATAGACTTCGTAGGTGGTGGATCTTTTATGAATGTGGATGGGTGCTGTTCTTTATGCTATAGCTAGCCAGAGATTCTTTACCATCTGTTCTTCAAATGTGCTTACTCCTCATATGTTTGGTCCAGGCTGCAGGTTAAGGGGAGATTGTACAAAGGTGCTTATGAACGGGCTGATGAGTTGCATTGGTGGATTCAAAACAAACAGTCAAATGATCTCTTAGGTAAAGTTAGGAGATTAGCACTGGGGTCTGCTGTTTATTTCCTATGGAGAGAAAGGAATAGCAGACTTTTTATGCAAAAAATGAGACCGACTGAAGTTGTTTAGTAGTATGGCAGGTTGGAGAAGGATTCCGAGCACTAAATTGAACTGGAAAGTGTCTATAGAGTGGGATTTTGATCAAAATATTGTTAAGAAACAATAGTTAGTTGCTGTAGAGTCGATCTAGTATATATCTCATGTTTTGTTTTTTCCTTGTTTGTTTCTTGGGGCAGTGCTGAATTCTTTGGTTTCAGGCTGCTTTGTTCCCTTTTTAAAGTAACCAGTTTTGTTTGCATCAATTTTATGAATGAAAGTTACAGTTTACCTAAAAAGAAAAACGCACATTTGATAATCATAGGAAGTAAAAGTACTTATATGTTTAATGGCAAGAAATTATTTGTATTTTATACTTTTTAAAAAATCATGTGAACAATACATGATAAAAAAAAAAAAAAAAAGTAAACTAAGCTGATGGTGTAAGTTGACTTGGTTGGAGCATTCGAAAATTGCAAAAAGAATGGGAAAGTTTCTGCATCGACCCAAAGAATCTGTTATAATTTGCTGTAAGATTAGTGTTCATGCAAATTTTGAGTATGAAAATAATACTAAAAACAAGAACAAATAATTAAAAAGGTTAATTCTATTGATTTAATCAACAAAAGATACACAACTTTGATTTTGTTTTTTGATTTTTATAAAAATATTCCATTGATTCTTACTCCTTTAAATTGCGGATCTCAGGAAGATGGATTTTCTCACGATAATTTAGTAATTGAAAGAAGACTTGTCCGTAGGAAAATACTTGAATAGATCTCGAGGAAAAAACTTTTCTCGATGTACGAAAAATTTGAACTTGAATAGATCTTATGGAATAACGTCTCTCGATTTGTGAAGAATTTGAAAATTTGTCAATGCTTGAAGACTTGAACAGTTGAGGATTTGTCAGCACTTGATGACAGGAACACTTGAAAATTGACATCACTTGAAGAATTGAACACTTGAAGAGTGGAGCACTTGAGGAAGGTGGAGATCTTGCAGCACTTCGAGGACTTGACGATCAAAGAACATGAAAACCTTCAAAGATTTGGAAAACTTGAGGTATACAACAGATCTCTAATGCATTCTTCATGTATGCAGAATGTTGTACCCTACGTCGTCTCTTACTGTCTCTTGCCATATCTAAGAGAGGATGTACTCCTATGTATAAGTAAAAATAGGATTTTTTACCTTAATAGGTTACTTGAAATTTAAGGTACCCATGATTAAAGATACAATATTAGGCTGACCCTCATGACATAGGTAAGACATTTTAGTGATTCCATAATCAATTTTATTTAATTTATTTGAATTGAGTCTAAGTTCAATTAGTAGACACTGGGCTATGATTTGAAATCACATTTGAATTTAATTAGCTAACAAAAATTAATTTAATGCTTGATTAATTAAGATGTAAAAATTTTAATGTCAACAAATGTCGCTACTTCAAGACTTGGCGGAGGATTTGCTTGCCAATGATTGAAAACCGAACTTGAAGTACTTGTTTATTTTTCACATAGAGGAGCAGCACAATTTTCTCAATCACCGAGGGATTAATTGGGTTGAGTCCAAAATGAAGCCCATAAAATGACTAAAGGTCCCAAGTCTTATAATACTTCTTGTGGTCTAACGGGGAAGTTAAGTACATTAGACAATACCTTACTTGAAAAGGTTACAAAGCAGAGTCTGGAAATTTCTCAAAGAACTTAACCTTGAATAACCTTCCAAAGCCTCGGTTCTCAAATTCCAGCAAGGAATAACTTGTCAAAACAAAAGCTTCCAAATCTCAAACTACTTCAAGACTTTTTTATCAAATACCTTTATTAAAATAAAACAAGGACCTTTCGAGTCAACAATCAATATTCTAAGAAGCTTCCTTTTTTGTTTTTTGTTTTGGTCAACTCGAAGCTTCCATTGTCTTTTCATTCAACTCCAGTGAAGACCCTTTTTGCTTCTTGCTTTTGAAATAAGAAAATCAAACTCAGGACATGCAAACTACATGCGAACCTCCCTTCTTCAACTTTCCATTTCCAACTCAATTGGAAAAGAGAAAAAAAAAAAAAAAAACAATGTGGAATTTTCCCAAAACAGAGCAATTCAACTTTAAGGAAACTACCAAATTATTTACTTTCTAAAATCATGAAAACTAATACCACATAACAGCTAGTCACTATATATATATATATATATATATAACACCACCAGCTTTTGAAATCATGTACTTTTGAAGGGTCCGTAGCTTCCCTAAGCAAAAGAAGGCACCACTGTGCAATTCCCATAAAGATATGGGTAATCTTCCTTTATTCTCTTTGCTCCGAAGCTGATTCTTTCTTTTTTAATGAATTTGTTAGACAATTGAATGATAATGCTCACAATAACTCTTGCTTCTTCTTTTTTTTTTTTTTTTTTTTTTGTGTGTGGCTTTTTTTTGTCAAAAATTTTGACTTTTTGAGTTGGTAAAGCTGTACGGCAAGTATTTGCTCGATTGCATTAAAGAATAAACTTGACTCGATATCTTGGAGTTTACATTCCCAATTTCAACCTTCAATTGGTTTAAAGAGAACCCCCACAGCTTGTGATTGCTTTTCCTAAGTGCTTCAGCCATGGACTCTCCCCATTGATGACCATAACCGTAATTTCCAGCTATGTCTAAAATTCAAAAGTCAACATCAGCAAGAAACCTAAGCTCCAATTATCAACATCCGCGATAGCCACCGAGATTTTTCCGTGTTCTACTTCGCCAAGCCAATTGTCTCTAAATCCACTCAACGGTCCTTCTAGCGAAATTGCCCAAGCTGCACCAATGTCAATCATGCATGGAGGACGCAGCCATGGTGTCGTTATTGTCCTTCTAAATCAGCAATGGTCACTAGTGTGATTGTGCTCTTACTTTTCAAGGCCTTGACTCAATAAGCTGCTCTTTTGTGCTCAATTTTATAGTTTCAAATTGACAATCCTTCTCCTTTTCAGCTTTATAGTTCTGGAAGGCTTTTAGCTTCCCTCCAATTCTATAAAGATGCTTACTCGACGCCAAAAGGAACAACGGCCTTCATCGTTCTAAAACAGTTGGCCAAATCTACGAAGTGATAATCGGCCCTTCTTCATCTTCCACAAGCAAAACAATACACGTGCTGCTGTCTCATGGCCATGGTGGAGGATGATAAAGTACCAACAAGTTTCCGCTTTCTTTTGCTACTATCAATTTGAAAAAGACTGCTTAGGATGCCCTTATATTTTAATTTTGGTGAAACATTTTGCGCGCCATTGCTATTAGAAGTGGGTTGGAAGATGTCTTCTCAAGGCACAAGAGGGTGCTCCTATAGGCCAAGATCTACGACATCATTCATGCATCCTTGTTCATATATAACTACTGCAACAATGTTTTATGCACCTTTCTCAAACTTTGGTGTCACACGACGAAATACCCTCCACTCATCATTGGTGAATTGTCCATCTCACTTTGAGACCAACACAAGTTTGGTGGCCTTCTCGTTCATGGCACTCTATATGATGAAGGCCTCCCTTCAGCTAAACTCCATGATACTGGACTTGAAGAGAATTCTGGTTACTATAAAATTGCTTCCACTTGTGTAATGGAGATTATTCAAATTAATAACAATGCACTTCATCCAATTCTCATATATTTTCTTGCATGATTCTTTCCATATGCTTTCCCTTTACTTCTATTCCTTTGGCGTTCATTGATAAAAACTCATCGACTTGTTAAAAGTGTTCAAATGATCTAAACTGAAATAGAATCTTAACATTGATATGATTGTACTTGGAAATGACTCTCAAGCTGCTTATGTATCTCCAAAAGAAGGAGCCAAGTCATCATGTAGTTCAGAAGGAACATTATTTATTTATTTATTTTTGTCTACAGTTTATTCTCTTTGGAGGAGAGGATCAAGCAGTTTAAGCACTTGTGACATGGAGCAATGTACTTGTAGATTTGCCATTTTAGAGATATTTTATACTGTGTTAAGGAGGCTTCAAAAGATCTGAAATTTGGAGACAGTTTAAACTCATGTTAAGGGAGGCTTCAAACGATTTGGAATTTGAGACGGTTTAAACTCATGTCAAGGAGAATTTGAAGATTTGTAACTTGAGGACAGTTTACACTCGTGTCAAGGAATGTTAAAAGATTTACAACTTGAAGACATTTTATACTCGTGTCAAGGAATACTTGAGATTTGCAATCTAAAGATAGTTTATGCTCGTAGCAATGAGCGCTTAAAGATTTGCAACTTTAGAGATAGTTTATGCTCATGTCAAGGAGTACTTGAAAATCCTTTGTAACTTGAAGACAATTTACACTCATGTCAATGAGTATTTGAAGATAGTTTATTCTCTTGTCAAGGAGACTTCAGACAGTTTTGGCTCTTATCAATGAGCGGATTGTAGAGACCTCACTTTTGATCATGATACCGCTCCAAAACTTCCACTTTGTTAGGAAAATCTTCACGATGTTCTTGTCTACTAACTTCATTTAGGAAAGATTTTCTTTGTGATAGTAAGAACGGCAAAGTTCTCTTCTTCTCTTCCCTGCTTTTTCTCTTTTCCTTGATTTCATCTTTCACAAATTCTTCTAATTTCTCATTTTCTTAATCTTCTATGCAGGCACTCATGTCATGGTTAGCAATACTTAACTGCAAGTCATGAGCTTTAGTTATCACTTTATCAAATGTCTCCGTGTCATGTCCTCAAAACAGGACAATGACACGCCGTACCTCAGTATCGCCCCAACCACACAAGGCATAGCACAAGAGTAATAACAAACCATGATACCTGTCATTAGAAGATTAGCCTCAAGATCAGCTAGACAACCACAAAGGTATATTCAACAACCATATCCATAACAACTCACGATAACCAAATCACACTCATATACAAGTTCCAAATCACAAATGAAATGATAATCAGAAGTTCGATATACAAAACAATTCTAACGAGTCCTCAGGCACACAGGCCTAAACAGAAGAACAAACCTCACTATGATGGTAAATAGAAAAACTCTAACTCTAATAACTGGAGTCCGCACTCTAATCCCTTCCCAGGTCAGCACTCGACTCAGAACTAGCTATCGTCTCATATTGGTCCTCGACTGCAAACAAAAGGGAAAACAATAATGGAGTAAGCATTAATACTTAGTAAATAATATTTAAACCCAATTATAAATAACATGTATATAATCAGTGCAAGATACAATATACAAAAAATTTTCAATAATTAAAATGCAAATGCCAATTAATGTGCTCATGATTCACAAAAGTTTTCCTAACACTGGATCCAAGTTCACCTATTATTCGCCTGATTGGAAAAGTAGACAAGGCATAATGGAGTATCTATCACTTGTCTTCTTGATAGAATGGGTGTAACATTTACAAAGTAGAATATTCAGTATATCATTTCATTCACTCACTGCTAGCCAAGTCCACTTAAGTGACCCATTGAACTCTTCACAATAATCAACCATTAACACATTGTGCAATAAATGCTCAAACATTACATCACATAACAAACACCTAAATTATAAGCGTACTTACATTATAAACATCACTCAAATCAAGTATACTTAACTTAATATCAATTATTCTCTAACCATATACAAGATGTAGATAAAAAGATGTAAACGTTACTTACCTCAAAAATTGATTTCAGTGACCTAACTTCAACAGTCTAAAATTCTAATTTCAAATCACCTAAACCAAAAGAGTGTTATACCATTAAGATAAAAATTGAGGTAGGGGTTCAATTTTGTGCATCACCCAAATTTTCAAATCAGGCAATAATCATACACAAGCTGGTAGGGGTTGACTTAAATGACCCTGTCATTAAAATGAGATCAAAGTATAAAAATTAGGGTTAATAGCTTCAAATATATCGCTAAGTTAGGAATTGTCAAAATTCTCATTCAAATCTCACCAAAATAATAGTTAAAAAGTCATTTCATATCACAAATCAAGTCCCGATAGCTCGTAAATATATTTGGTAATAAAATCAAATCACAAACAACCAAAATTAAACCAATTAATTTTCTAAGGAACTTGAAATTTAACAAGAAAACCATACAAAAATTGGAGTAAAATTTACTTATGACAGTGAAATATAGCTCTAGGAGTAATAGTCTTATATCACCAATTTGATTTGGAGGGAAAATTTTCTAAACTGATTATAGGATTTGGAATTTGGGTTGATGAGGTTTTCGCAAGAGTTCAAGGGATGTGCTTCTCCTTAGGAAAAGAACTGAATTAGAAATTTGAAGTATAAGACTTCATGAAGAAATCTTGTATTTTTTCAAAATTTACACTTAGTCGCTTAGATTTTGATAAGATATTATACTTTGACCCCACAAACTTTCAAAATATTTAAAAAGGGAAAAATGACTATTTAACACTTGAAAATGATATTAACGAATATTTAAAGGGATAAGATCAAGTACAAAAATATGTGAAATGAGCAAAAAAATCAGATATTACACTCTACCCTTCTTAAGAAAAGTTTCGGCCTCGAAACTTAACGTACCTATGAGGCAAACAAGTAAGGGTACTTGTTTTGCATGTCAGATTTGGATTCCGAAGAAGCTTCTCTTTCTGAATGGTTAGACCATTGAATCTTAACAAACGGAATAGACCAATATCGAAGGACTTGTTCCTTAGTTTTAATAATGTGAACGAGTACCTCTTCATGAACCAATTCTTCCTTACCATTGAGAGGTTGACATTCGATCACATGACTTGGATTGGATACATATTTGTAGAGTTGTGAAATATGAAATACATTATGCACTCGTGCCAACTCTAGAGGTAAAGTGAACTGATATGCCAAATTTCCAACTCTTATTCTCCAGTATTTTGGAGGGTCCCACAAATCTTAGATTTAATTTTCTATTCTTGCCAAATGTCATAACTCATCTAGTCGGTGAAACCTTTAAGTATACCTTATCCCCAACCTAAAACTCTAATGGTCATCTTTTCATATCTGTCCAACTCTTTTTCCTATCCTGAACTGCCTTGAATCTATCTCAGAAAACGGCTGTGTTGTCTACTGTAATTTGAATCAATTTTGGTCCCGTTAGTCTTTTTCCCCGACTTCATCCTAATATAAAGGCGACTGACATTTCCTTCCATACAAAGCTTCATATGGAGCCATGCCGAAGCTACCATGATCATTGTTATTGTAGGAGAACTCCATCAATATCAAATGCTCCTCCTAGTTTTCCCTAAAGTCAATCGCACAGGCTCTCAACATATCCTCTAAAGTCTGAATTATCTATTCTAATTACCCGTCTTTCTGGGGATGAAATGTAGAACTCAAAACTAATTATGTACCCATGCTTGCTAGTAAGAGAGGCTATCCCAAACCTAGAAATGAACCTTGGATTCCAATCTAAAATAATACTAATAGGTATACCATGTAGCTTCACAATATTCTTTATATAGATCAGAACTAACCTATCCATAAGAGTTGAAATTATCAAGGGTAAGAAATGAGTAGATTTGGTTAGCCAGTCCACAATTACCCAAATGCATTCATGCTCCAATTTGGTCTTGGGCAATCCATTGATGAAATCCATCGTAATATGCTCCCATTTTCAATCTGGAATAGCTAACAGACTCAATAAACCACTTGGTTTCTGGTGCACAACCTTTACCTGTTAATAAACCAAATACTTGGTTACAAATTAAGCAATCTTCTTTTTCATATTATTCTACCAGAAATGTTGTTTCAAATCTTTGTACATTTTAGTGCAACCAAGATGAATAGAGATCTAGAGCTTTGAGATTCAGAAAAGACTATTTTCTTCAAGTTTTCATTTCCAGGCATACAAAGTCGTCCTTGTATCCAATAATGCCATAATAGTATCAGCCTGAAATTCCCCGAGATCTCCACTTTTCACCTTATTCTTGATCTTCATTAACTCTAGATTTGTAACTTGAGCTTGTTTAATCTTGTCTATCAAGGTCGATTGCACCACAAGTGCTGCTAAAACATTGGTTGTGGACTCCACAATCTCCAAATTAAGTTCTTCCATTTGTCTTATCAACATGTTAGCTATGATTTCTGAAGATTTCCTGCTCAGTACATCTACTACCCTATTGGGTTTCCCTGAGTGATAACTGATCTTCAAGTCATAATCTTTGAGTAGTTCCAACCACCTGTGTTGCCTCATATTGAGTTCCTTCTATGTGAATAAGTATTTTAAACTTTGATGATCTGTAAATACTTCACCTTGCTCCCTATAAAGATAGTGTCTCCAAATCTTCAGAGCAACTCTAATGCCAGTTAATTCCAAATCATGAGTAGGGTAGTTTTGTTCATAAGGCTTCAACTATTGTGAGGCATGACCCTATCATTTTGCATCAATACACAATCTCAGACCGTTCTTAAAAGCATCACTCTAGATCACATACCGCCCAGTCCTAAATGGCAAGGTTAAAATTGGTGATAATATCAACCTATTCTTCAACTCCTGGAAACTAGCTTTGCAATCTACATCTCATACAAACTTAATTTTCTTCTGAGTAAGCCTGGTCAATGGCATAGCTATCAAGGAGAATCCTTCTACAAACTTCAAATAGTATCCTGCCAAACCCAAAAAACTACAAATCTCTATCACATTTGTTAGTTTAGGCCAATCAACAATTGCCTCAATCTTCTTGGGCTCCACAGATACTCCACTTTCTATGATGATATGCCCAAGAAAAGTTACACTTTTTAACCAAAATTCACATTTGCTGAATTTCACATACAACTTCTACTCTCTTAACTTCTATAAATTAGTCTGAGATATGTTTCGTGTTCCTTCTCTGAAGATGAGTAAACCAAGATATCATCAATGAAAACTATCACAAACTTGTCTAAATAGGGTTAGAATACCCTCATTTATCAGATCCATAAATGTTGCAGGTGCATTGGTCAGCCCAAAAGGTATCACCAAGAACTCATAGTGGCCATATCTAGTTCAAAAGGCACTCTTTAAAATATCCTCCGTCTTGATCCTCAGCTAATAATAACCGGATCTCATATCTATCTTGAAAAACACTCTGGCACCCTTCAACTAATCAAACAAATCACCGATCTTCGGCAATGAATATTTATTTTTGATAGTGAGTTTGTTTAACTCTCGGTCGTCAATACATAATCTAAGGCTGCCATCTTTCTTCTTAACAAATAATACTGGAGCTCCCCTAGAGAATACACTAGGTTTGATGAATTTCTTATCTAATTGCCTTTGCAATTATGTCTTCAATTCTTTAAGTTCGATTGGGACCATTCTGTAAAGAGCTGTATCAATTGGTGCAGTCTCTGATGTACACATCTAGATGACAAACTCTATTTCCCGCTCTGGTGCCAATCCTGGCAAATCTTCAAGAAAAATATCTAGAAACTCCCGAATCTTACCACTGGAATATCTTCTAGTTTCGCAGCCTTCTTTTATGTACTGATCACATAAACTAAGAATGCTTTACTACCCTTTTTAATGCCCTCTATGCCTGTAATGATTTGTATAGGTTGTTTTATCTGGTTTCCTGATACACAATTTTTTTTTCTCTGAATAACAAAACCTGTCTTTCTTTTCTCTATAGTCTAGGTGAGCATAATTGTAAAACAACCAATTCATACCCAATATTACATTGAAGTCAGTTATATTAAGCTGCACTAGGTTAGCATCAAGAGTCCTATACCAATGATACCCTACAACTTAGATATACCCACCTAAATTCAAGAGTCCTATCCTCCAATATACCTACTCTATAAGGAGTATCAAGCCAATCTGATTTAATATTCAACTTCTTACTGAGTCTTCTAGAAATGAAAGAATGCTACCAACACTATCAAATAAAGCAGTTGCAGGTACATTATTCATTAATATCATACTTTTCATGACTTGACTTGACTTGATCCATTTGCCTGATCTTGTCGGGTCATTACTTAGACTTAGGCTGTAACTAGTCCCATGCCACTACTACTCCTCTCCTATGGCATCTACTACTGAGATGGTCCTGTATTGGTAATAGAGCAGTCTCTAATCATATGCTTGAAACTGCCACAGGTTAAACATGTTCCTGACCTCTATCTGTACTCTCCATGTAACAGCGATGACAATAACTGTACCTTGGGATACGAGGTCATGGCTGAGATAGAACTAGTGTCAATACTGTCACTTCTCTCTTGTTAATAACCAGAGAGGATTCAACAATAGTTAAGGGTGATCGCAGTCTCCTCAGAGGTGACTGGGGCTTGAAACTACAAAACTGTGGAACTAGTGCCTGTAGTGCTCGTACACTGCCACAGGTCTATATACTATGTGATGTAGGGAAATATACAGACCTCTGTCATTCCTTTTCTCCGCTGCCTGCCGTCTCAAAAAAATATCTACACGATCACTAGCCTTGTACAGCTTCTCAAATGTATCTGTATCTTGTAACAGCTGTTATTTTTCCCGAATCTTATTCAACAAACCTCTCCTAAAATGATCACACTTCTCCATCTTATCGCTCATAACCCCAAGAGCAAACATCCCCGATGTATGAAATTTCTGTGAATATTCCCACTACTGACATCCCTAGAGTCTGTCTAAATGAATTAAACTTATCTCTCCGCTCTACTCTAAGATGCGATGGATAAAAATGCTCCAAAAATGCCTCCCTGATTTCCATTAATGAAATCTGCACCATAGGAACAAGTGCAGGTCTCACCCCCTTCCACCATCTAGTTGCATCCCAACTAGATAAGACTTTACAATCGAAACTCTGTGCTCATTAGGTACATTCAACAAATCTAGATTTTTCTCAATTGTCCTAACCATTTTTTAGCTTCATCTGGATCATGTCCACATGATAAACTTGTAAACATCGTAATTTTATGTATCGTTTATCTCGTTTTTAGTGATCTATAAGCAAGAATTGAATAATTATAAGCTCAAATGGTTTGTATTTTGAGTTTTGTAGGGTTTGAGTGAAGAAAGAGTTAAAATTGATCACAAAATTGGAGGAAACTTGCAAAATTGAAATTTACATGCACCAGCGAGGAGCGATGTGGATGTAGTTTGGCAAAATGGCATAACTTTCTTGTCCAAACTTTAATTGAAGTAATTTTAGATGCATTAGAAAGCTAAGACAAAGATCTATAACTTTCATATTTTGAGTTTCCGAGATTCCAATAGCATTAGGATCAAAATCGTAAAAGAAATGGAGGTCTCCTTATTGGAAGTCGCGCCAATTTGCAAAGCTTAGGCGCTAACTACAGTAGCTCCAATCTTTGTTTCTGGAAGTGGTACCCGGTGTGACATATATGTAGCACCCAAGCATGTGTCGTTGGGCAGGTCTCATAAGTTTGCTTATTTTGTAAGAAAAGTCCTCTCGTGGATCCGTTTACGTGGGAGTTCATGTGCTTATCATCTCAGAGCTCCAAAATCCTAATTTTACTTATAAATATACCAAGAGAAGGGGAGGAAAGAAGAATCCATCATCGGCCATTGTTAGTTTTTACTTTTCAATAGTTAGAACAATACTTTCGAAGTAGGGTAGATTTTCACAAGTGTTCAAGCGATAATTTTATTCTCTTGCCAAGAATTCAAGATTCAACAATCATCAACATTGGTTTTCACTGTAATTACTGAATTTGATTTATCTTTATGCAATTCAATTTTTGTTTTCACTACGTTCTTGTTCTTTAATTAGCGTTCTTGTCTCATTGCATTTAAATTCTAAATTACATCAGCAGTTAGGGTTTTATTTCTCGTTTTTAATCACTTTTTTAGGAGTAGATTAATTTAAATTATTATTCTTGATTGAATTCTTGTGAGTAGAGTGATTTAGGTTTTTAGTCAATTATATTTACTCCCTCCATCCTATTTTATTTGGTATGGTCAAACTTGCAAATAGCTTAAGAAAAATTGGTATTTGATCCATTAGAAAAATACTTTTTTGCCATAATTGTCCTTCTGTAATTAAGATACAAAATTTGATAGTTGATTTTGGAGTTTCAAATTTTAAAATAGTTTGTAGGAGCAATTAATACTGAAACATGAATCTATGCTGTGTCTTTGAACTTCACGAAAGGAGGTAGACCTTCGGTCTCCCTTAGGGGAAGCCCACCAAAGCTGGATGGTAAAATAGGTAAAATAACCTTTGAAAATTTGCTATTTTAAGGAGTGACAAATAATTTAGGACAAATCTAAAATAGAAAAAGTGACATATAAAATGGGACAGAGGGAGTAGTTTCTTTCCGTAGGATTAGTATTTTACATTTTTTTCTTTGTTTTAATTTTCCATGATTAACTTTAGTTTAAATTTAGTCAAAAACTATTGATTATTTCGTCTAACTAGTAAATTGGCTTGTGAACCTAGTACTTGTTCCGATAGTTCTCGTGGGAATGATTTTACTCATCTTATATACAAACTCACCTAGTATACTTGTGAGTGTGTGAGAGTTGATTAGAATAATTAAGGCAATTTTCTTTTATTACTTGTTCATTATTTTCAAAATTCTAGTCAACAATTCACCGAACACTACCCTTGAAAACAAGAATGTTTATCTTCGTAATTGCCTGTTAGTAATAATCAACATCTTTAGTCTCTGGCTATGGTGGTGGATTAGGTACAGGATTTAAAGAGGTGGTATGAATGGCTGCATGCACTGACTATCCCATAATAGCCGCAACGGTGGCATAATCTGTCACTAGTATAGGTATCTGTGATGGTTGACACTGTTGTAATTGATGTGGCTGTTATGACTGCTACTCAGTCTGAGTTTGCTCTCTTATCCTCTGATCTGTCCCAACAAACTCCTCAACCTGTACCAAGTTAGTTCTTGTCTCCTACTCAGGTGTCCCCTCCTGAGTTATGGCAACCTGTTTCTATCTATTTAATTCTAATGCCATTTTCCTGCACATTTCAAATAGAATAAGTATCACATGTCAATTCTTATTTAAATACTAACCATGAAATAACATACTTATTTGACTTGTCGACACTTCAACCATTCCCCACCTAAGCAGTAAGAACAAGGAATCGCAATAATTCCTAATCTAGGTTGGCCAGTCCTAAACCCTGAGTTACTTACATGTCAAGTCCCCAATACTATACTCAATACAATAACACTTCAGCTAATATTAGACACAGGATTGAATAACCTATACTCTGATACCACTCAATGCCACACCCCCAAAGCGGGACAATGACATGTCGTACTTCAGGATCATCCCAAGCATGTAAGGCACAGTACAAGAGTAATAAACAAACCATAATACCTATTATTAGACCTTAAGATCACTCAAGACAAAACCACAAAGATATATTTAACAACCATATCCATAACAACCCACAATAACCAAATCACACTCATATACAAGTACCAAACTACAAACAAAACGACAATCAGAAATTCGATATACAAGACAATTCTAACGAGTCCTTAGCTACATAAGCCTAAACACAAGAACAAACCTCACACTAAGATGGTAAATAGAAAAACAGACTGTGTTTAACACCAGTAATAGGGGTCCGCACTGTAATCTCCTCCTAGGTCAGCACTCGACTCAAGACCTACTTTCACCTTTAATTGGTCCTCAACTGCAAACAAAAGAGGAAAACAATAACGAAGTAAGCATGTAATGCTTCGTAAATAACATTTAAGCCCAATTATACATAACACGTATATAATCAGTGTAGAAAAATAATTAAAATGCAAATGCCAATCTATGAGCTCATGGTTCACAAAAGTCTTTCCAACACTAGGTCCAGGTCTACCTCTTATATGCCCGAATAGACAAGGCGTAACGGAGTGTCTATCACTTGTCTTCTCAATAGACTGGGTATAACATTTACAAAGCATAATACTCAATATATCATTTCATTTACTCACTTATAACCAAATCCGCTCAAGTGACCCATTGAACTCTTCACAATAATCAATCATTAACACATAGTGCAATAAATGCTCAAACATTACATTATATAACGAACACCTAAATTATAAACATACTTTACCTTATAAACATTACTCAAATCAAGTATACTTACTTTAATATCAATTATACTTACTTTAATATCAATTATTCTAAGACTGCAAAACCAACCATATATAAGATATCGATAAAAAAGCGCAAATGTTACGTACTTCAAAAATTGATTTTGGTGATCTATCTTCGATGGTCTAAACTATAACTCTGAATCACCTAAACAAAGAGAGTATTATACCATTAGGATAAAAATCGAGTTAGATTCACTTTTGGGCATCACCCAAATTGTCAAATCAGGCAGTAATCATATACAAACAAGGATAAAAATCGAGGTAGGTTCACTTTTGGGCATCACCCAAATTCTCAAATCAGGCAGTAATCATATACAAACAAGAAAAAGTTGACTTAAATTCATGAAAACGAGATCAAAGTATAAAAATTAGGGTTCATAACTTCAAATATATCACTAGGTTAGGAATTGTCAAAACTCTTATTCAAATCTCACCAAAATAATAGTTAAAAGTCATTTCAAATTACAAATCAAATCCCACAACTCATAAACATATTTGGTAATAAAATCAAATCACAAACAACAAAAATTAAAAAAATTAATTTCTTGAGAAACTTGAAATTTAACATGAAAATCATGTAAAAATTGAAGTAAAACTTACTTATGACAGTGAAATATAGCTCTAGGAGTACTCTTGTATCACCAATTTGATTTGGAGGAAAATTTTTCTAAACTGAATATAGGATTTGGAATTTGGGTTGATGAGATGTTTCGCCGGAGTTCAAGGGATATGCTTCTACTTAGGAAAAGAAATGAATTGGAAATTTGAAGTATAAGACTTCATGAAGAAGTCTTGTATATTTTTCAAAATTTACACTTTAGTCTCTCAAATTTTGATAAATTATACTTTGACCCCATAAACTTTGAAAATATTTAAAAAGGGTAAAATGACTATTTAACACTTGAAAGGGATGTTAATGAATATTTAAGGGGATAAGATCAATTACAAAAATACGTGATAGGATCAATGAGCAGAAAATTCAGGTATTACATTCCGGTTGGATTCGTTGAAGAATGTATGAAAGTCCCCAATGCATAACTTGTATGCACATTTCAATAGTGGAAGACTCAAATAGCTTTTCTTTGCAGCTAAGACACAGAGTTTGCCAACGAATAATGTAGTCGATGACTGGTTCATTTTGCCACTTCCTAGCATTAGTGAGTTCTGTCATGCTGACTGTGTGATGAGCACTATAGAAACAATTTAGGAATTTATACTCCATCTATGCCCAAGTGTCAATCGATTCAGATTATAAATCCGGATACTAGTCAAAGGCATTTCCTTTCAAGGATCGCGCAAACCGCATCACGAGAATATCACATTCGGTGTCACCATTGTTGGATGTCTCTATGAAGTGTGCAATATGCTATTTTGGGTTGCCTTAGCCGTTGAACTGCTGGAATTTCAGAGGTTGGCAATTAATGGCATCCTCAAACTACCAATCCTTTTTGTGTAAGGCTTAGAATAAAGAATTAGAGATGATTGTAACAGGCCACCTAATTGAGCTCTCACAGTATTGGTTATCATATCTCAAAGTTGTTGCACTGAAAGAGAGGCTATAAATGTATGTTGTCCATCATCTTGTAAAGAAGATGATTTATGAGGATTTCCTACAACATTGGCCCCAACAATTGGGTAAGATGCATCATTATTTTTATGGCTAGATCCTATTCCACAAAGAGCTTCTAGTTTATCCATTAACTTTGCAATTTGAAGATCCTTCTTTTCCACAATCCGTTTTAGATCGCTGATTGTCTTAGACATCTCAGCCACTTGCTCTTCCACATGTGAAGTACATCACAATAGATGGCATAATGTCGGAATGTGCGTCAGTGATGCCTTTAGAGTTGATCTCGTGTGGATCTCTAGTTGAAACCTTGGAACTTGAAATACTATCTATGAATGAATCCCAAGCCTTGCCCACAGTAGAAAATCTACCGCACAAACCATGGAAGCCTTCTTCGGCAGTGAATTGATTGGATCTTGCTAAGTGACTCCAATGAAATTGCATAGCATCGTTCACTTGTATCCGTGCTTGTAAACTTTTGCTGGGCTATTTTGGTAACGATCGCTTTAACTCTAGCGCGAGTTATTGGTCCAAAGTATGAAACCGATAAAGTTTCGAGCATGATGTTCTTTTGAGCAAAATTATGTTCTTGTGCAACCATGAAGCTTTGAGGAGAAGAGATCAAGGGCAGAATTGGTCCCACCGGGCGTGCCAAAATTTGTTCATGAAAATTTCGAATATGAAAATGATACTGAAAATCAAGATCAAATATTCAAAAATGTCAATTCTATTGATTTGATCAACAAAAGGTACACAACTCTAATTTTGTATTTTTTATAAAATACTTTCCTGATTCTTGCTCCTTTAAATTGCGAATCTAAGGATGATGGATCTTCTCACAATAATTTAGTAATTGAAAGAAGACTTATTCATAGGATAACAGTTGAGTAGATTTTGAGAAAAAAATGTCTCTCGATTTACAAAGAAGTTTGAAGACTTGAACACTTAAACAGATCTTGAGGAATAACACCTCTTGATTTGCAAAAGATTTGAAGATTTGCCAGAGCTTAAAGACTTGAACACTTGAGGATTTGTCTGTACTTCGACTTGAACTCTTGAAAATTAACAGCACTTGAAGACTTGAACACTTGAGGATTGATCACCACTTGAGGAATGTGGAGATCTTGCAGCACTTCAAGAGCTTGACAATCGAAGAATGCGAAGAGCTTCAAGGACGTGGAAGACTTGATGTATGCAACATATCTCTAATCCAATCTTGATGCATGCAGAATGTCGTCCCCTATGTCGTTTCTTGTCGTATCTTCCCTGTCTAAGGGAGGTTGTATCCCTATATACAGGTAAAAATAAGATTTCCTACCCTAATGAGTTACTTGAGATTTAAGGCACTCATGATTGAAGACACAATATTGGGTCAGCCCATGACATAGGCCAAGACATTTTAGTGGTCCCTTAGTCAATTTTATTTAGTTTATTTGATCTTATTGAGCCCAAGTTTAATTAGTAGACACTAGGCTATGCCTTGAATCACATTTGAATTTAATTAGCCAGTAAAAATTAATTTAATTCTTAATTAATTAAGAGGTGAAAATTTTGATGTCAACAATTAGGTTTGAAAATAAACCTTTAATAGATGTCTACAAAAATCGGATGGCAATTAAGTGCAATCAAACCAAATGCCTAATCTAAGGGTTGAGGATTCTGCACCGCATAAGTGATCAGCCTAAACTAAGGATTGAGGATTCAACACCACATAAGTGATCTGGAAATAGAAAGGTCATTTTAAGCAGAATACGTTTTAAACTGAGATAGGTAAGAAAATTTATTCTTATTATATGTTTGGTGACTAAAAGCAAAATGGAGTCATGGTTCAAAGTCGTGGTCACAGATGTCAAAGTTCCACATCGGTCGCGTTGTATCAATTGCGAATCGGGTGATACAAACTTTTTTTCTTCAAATAATATGATAAATTATTTAAAATATTTAGATAAATATATAACACCATTATAAATGTAATGAACAATTAATATTTTGTTGGTCACAGTAATAAGTAAAATGGCATCGTTTGAAGCATATTTCTCCAATCTCAAACAAATACCATTGTTAGAATTCTAGCAAGAATGATCAATTCTTCATGCAAAATATGAAAGGAAAACTTTTTAAAAAAAATAAAGAAGGAAACAAATAGTCCTAGTAGATTCCTCACGGAAAGTAGGACTAGAAAAAAAAAAAAATGGTCTAGGTATATTCTTGATTATAAATAGAAGTGGAGGAAAAAATGCGGCCAAGTCTCGAACTTTAGACCTCTAAGTTATTAATAGAATGCAAAAACCAGTAGAGTAAAATGTAATTATAGGAAAATTTGTAGTTAAAAAACAATATAAGTTTCAGTTAATAAAAATGATTCGGACAAGGGTTTTGAAGCTCCAGTGCTGCTAGTCTCCAATCTCCATCATCATCGATTGCAAAAATGATTGGTTAATAAAAAAGATTCGGACAAGCTAAGGGTTTTGAAGCTCCAGTGCAGCTAGTTTCCAATCTCCATCATCATCGATTGCAAAAAACACGGAGAAATGATGGAGGTTGAAAGATGCTCAGCGCTCCTTCACTCTCTACGATCTACATTCCCGGCCATCATAACCAATATTACTATATTTGAGTCCGTCCATCTCTCCCTTTGTCTTCACCTCTACATCTACATAATCAAATATACATCAAACCATTTTTGAGTCCTCACCAAAAATCATTTTCTCGTATTATTGATTTGATATCTGCCTTTGATTCTTTTTCTTCTCATCATCTCCTTCATTTTTTCGTTGTATTATACTATTGGATTGCCAGTTGACTCAGTGTTGACTCAATGTTGACTCAGACGATGCTCATTGAGTCTTCGACTCGAAAAGTTGAATCGTCGAAAATCAACCGAGTTTAACCGAGTTGATGCCTAGTCTATCGTCTCCGATATATAGTGGCACAGACTCGGAACGGTAAGTCTTGTTTCGATCATATAAGTCGGCCGAGTCTTTGAACCTTGCATGAAATAAGTATTTAGTGTTTGATGTAACGAGCTTAGGATGTCAACGTAGAAAGGATTTTTATATTAATTCGGCTTACAAACTTTTGATTTTTTTAAAAAAGAAATACAACAAATAAAGAAACAAATCGAGTCTCATTTCTATTAAATAGGATCGGTTGTATAAATTTTGTTGTACTATTATACTATATCATGAACCACATCTTCTTTAATTTCTAGATGACTAGATCTTTCTTACAAGTTACACACCAAATCTTTTTCAATCTTTCCTTACCCCTTTTATGTTGACTACTCTCTCTAAATTTTATTCGCTTGACAAGCGCGTCTACTAGTCGTCTTAGCACATTACCTAACTACCTTAAACGTGTTTCTATCATCTCATTATGAAAAGGTGTTACTCCAATCTTATTACGAATATGCTTATTTTGTATCGTGCCCATCCTAATATATCCACACATCCATCTTAACTACAAGAAATATAACACTAGATATTTTTTGATTTTTTGTTTCAATTCATGTTATTAACATTTCTATGGGTGAATTTTTTTTTAAATATTTTGTATTAAGGAAACAATTTTTAAATCAAATACATATTAAATAGTAAAATTTACCTAATTTTATAATTTAATATTTATTTAAATAGGTTTATATTCATTGCAATGAGATAGCTATGCAAAACGGAAAAAAAAAGAGAAAAAAATTAATCACGTATGTTACCTAACTTGTGTTTTAATTAATTAACTATTTTACATGTTAATTATATTTGCTTTGTAAATACTATACTTGGACTCAAATTTCAAAATGAGGAAATATAGTTGACATCATATAATTTTCTCTTTCTAAATTAGAATTGAAATGGACTATAGTCTTTTTTTTTTTTTGGGAATGAAATTTTTAAGATCTAATTGAAATAGAGTGAAAAAAGTTTTTAAATTTAAAAATGTCATACTAAACGAAAAATAAAAAATATTAATTATAATGAACTTTTCATTTCAAATGATATATTCATACATAGAACAAGTATAAAAAAAATCTAAAATACTAATAAATATATTTACACTAATCCAATCTTTTAATCTTACTAATAATTTTAGAGTGTAAAAATGACATTAACAATTATATTTAATATTTTATAAAATTTAATTTACACCTTAACACACCGCATCACTAACCTATCTATAAAAACAATAATAAAAGAAAAAAAAGCGCAGCGCCTTCTAGAGCTACCACGATAGAAATAGGAGAGAAGATGCAATCTTCACGAAAATGGAAGCTCAGGACGAATCGTCGGACTCGAACCAACTTGGCAGCGTCGGAAACTACGTACTGAAATCCCTACTAAGTGGAGTTGGAGGCTCGCCGTCGAGGGTGTGGAGAGCGGAGCACAGAGCAAGCGGACAAACAGTGGCTTTAAAGCAAATCCAGCTCTCAAAGCTTACGCGCAGCCTCGAGAATTGCTTGGATTGTGAAGTCAAGTTCTTATCCTCTGTTAATCACCCGAATATTTCCACGTTACATTCGACTTCTTGATGTTTTCAAGGTTTGTTCAAATGGGTTCTGCTCATTTTCTTGTAATTCTGTACATTACTTGAGTTTATAAAATCTCCTTTTGCTTTGTATCGAAATTTATGCAGATAAATCAGTTTATTCTCAAAATTTTTTGCTGACTCATCTTTGTATTGCCTCTCTACTTGGCTTATGCATACTGATTTAGTAACAGAGAGTAGGAAATTCCATGTTTAATTGTTTCATTGTCATTCTTGACTTAGAATTTTAAACATGAATATAAGATCCTATGGTGTTAAAGTTTCAATTATATGTTAGCTTACATTGCACAATGTTTTAGTTCTAAGTAGAATTTAAAGAGATTCATTGTGAAATTACATAGAAACAGTTGAAGCATTTAGATGTCAGATTCCGATTCAGTTTGATTTATTGGTTAACTGTTTAATTTTGAGAATTTTTTACTGTTACATGTTGAGTAATATAGTTCAATTTGACTACATTGTTCAGCATAAGAGATATTTTTCACTTTTTTGGGTGTTTCGATTATTATAATAAATTAGTTTGAAAGATTTAAGCTGGTCCGCTCCAAGTTGCTGATATTACTTTTCTGTTTTTATGGTACTGTTGAGGCATTAACTTATTACTTTTTTTTTTTCATTATTACCTCAGCTGATAGTAGCATACTTTTTTGGACATTAACAACATCTTTGATAAGAATTGCTTCTGTTATGATTGGGTGATTTCAATAAATTCTCTTTCTCAAACTACCTTCTCAATTGATTTTGCTGGTTACTGCCTACAATAAATTATTGTTTGATGAGAAGATACTTATAAATTGCCAAATCATGTTATCTTAGTTCATTAGTTTTTTTATGTGATTGTGACTTACTAAAAAAGTTTGATATTGGGATATAAAGTTTTGATTGTATTACCCAAATGCAGCCATTTTAAGTGATATAGGTCTGAAATTTAAGTTCATAGCTGTTCGATATTATCCTTAGGAAATAAGTGTGTTTCTATTAGCTCTTTTGAAATTGAACATGATGATTCAGAGTTTTTCTTTCTTGTGGTAGAGATGGTAAGGCTCTAAATTCTGGTCCTGTTCTTGATATAAATATAGTTCTTATTGCATTAGTTAAGTTAATATCGGAATGCCAGTATTCAGTCTTCACCTTGGTAGTTTCAGTAATGACTTTTGTGAGTTAGCTTGGTTCCCAATTGCAGTTACTAATCTGAAGTTGTTATTGCTTGATTAGATAGGCACTAGATCACTTAGTAATCCAGCTTACTTTTACTTTTTATCTCATTAGGTGTGATTATACCTAATCATCCTTGATGTAGATATTTTGCTTATGACAAATAATATTTCTTCCTTTACGGTACTCATTCCAAGATAATCCACGACAATCAAATTGTATCATTTAAAACTCAGAATTAGGCAAAGCTATGATTTATATTGCCTACAGAAAAATGTATGTAGATGATAGATCTAAGGTTGAAGTAAAAACATGTCAAGAGTTTTGAAAGTATATCATGGATGCAGCCTTAGTGATACAGCATTTTTAATTTCTTCCATGTAGGTAGTTTCAACCAAAATATGAAATTTAAACATCTGGCAAGTGAAGTGCAGTTTCCTTCTAATGACCTTCTTAAGATAAGATGGACTTCTCTCAGGTTGAAGGCAGCATTTTCCTCATCCTGGAGTTTTGTGCTGGGGGTAATCTGGGCACTTATATCCAGAATCATGGTAGAGTGCAAGAATGTATAGCTAAAAGATTTATGCAACAGCTTGGTAAATTTTTTCACCCCAAAACTAGCTTCTTATTTGTTCGTCTTCTGCAACCTATGTTTTATTTCTTCAATAACTTCATTTCAGCTGCTGGTTTACTGGTGCTGCATTCGCACCTAATCATCCACCGTGACTTGAAGCCAGAGGTATAAATTTTCTATTTCAGTTAATGCATCTATAAACTCCACATTTCATGCACCAGAAAATACATGAATACTTGTTTTGATATGAAATGCTGCGTGTAGGCATTCAGAATGAACTCTCTAACTGCCGATGCTTTGAACACACATTTAGGTAGCATAGATACCTTGTCTTTGATGGAAAATTGAAGTAATCTGTATGTATGCTGATGTTAATGAAGAATATTTATGATGGACGTTTAGAATCTCAGATACCTCAAGGAGAGTAGATCTGAACTTACTAAGAAGAAATACTTGAAGCATGAAACATTTTTCACGTTTACATATCTTCACTTTATAAAGGAAACAGCTTTCCATATGGTTGTGTTCCTATAATTAGTAGATTCAAATCTGTTGAACAATGTATTTGGTTAAGACAAAGTATATTAGTCAGTAGTAACCTATAAGAGGCATTGTGCATCGTGGAAGTTTGTTGCTGCCCCTGTTATAAATGAATAAATAGGGTAAAGGAGAGGGGGAGAGGGGAGAGATTGAGGGAGAAGATAAAGAATTGATCCCTTGATCATTCTGCTGTTTCCCTCCTCATATAAGATGAAAAGACAGTATCTAATACAATGCACAAAATTCCTTTCATTATGAAGTTGATGAGATGCTAGGGGAGCTTATTCTTATCTATGCATGTGAAGAAGCTATTTCATGTATCAAACCTTAACCACCCATGCACATTAGATTGACCTTCTTGATGCAGTAGGTCCTTGTATATAGTTTTCCATATGTCATCTCTCTGTGGTTGGGTAGCTGGGAGAAAATAGTCAGCCAGCTGAGCCAGACTAGATTATAAATCCATACCCATATTGCCTATACTGGCCTTTTCAGGTTCCAAATTATGGAAGGATTGCTGAAACTCACGTGCCAAATATATTTTATCCATTCCTATTGTCGTTAAAGCTTCACTTTGCTTCTGTCTTTCTTATTGGTTCTCATAGTAGGAAAAATACTTATGTGAAGAAGTTTTTCATGTAAAAGCAGTTCATATTATTAGATTTCCAGTGTCAGTGTATTACATCAGTGTTTCTCTTGAAGTAACAGGAGCTTGTATTAGGTAGCTCACCAGTACGTATCAGTCTTTTAAGATAAGCTTTCCTGTTAACAAGAACTTTAAAGATTGTCATATTATTTGTTAGTTTATTTTTCTTCTGTTTTGATTAATGCTTTATCAGTGGGCTGGACTTTTGTAATGTCCTCTATCATCTTCTCTTGAATTTGAATGTTTAATGTCCTCTATCATCTTCTCTTGAATTCGAATGTTTAAATCTGTCTTTATATCTGCTATCAGAAATTAGACATTCTGATATTAGTTCCTTTACTGGCTTAGAACATTCTGCTATCTAGCTCTGGCAATGATCCTGTGCTAAAAATTGCTGATTTTGGTCTCTCAAGGTAGTTATTGACTAAGATGTATTAGCCTTTGAATTTTTATTAGACATGAAGCCAAGTGTAATACAGATATAGTAATTCCACACATTTTCCTGCAAACAGAATTTTACAACCTCATGACTTTTCAGAGATGGTTTGTGGGTCTCCATTATACATGGCTCCAGAAATTCTTCAATTTCAACTAGATATGATGAAAAGGTTAGAAATCTTTTTACTATTTTGATATACCGAACAAAATTGTCTATGAACAATTTCCAGAGGAGAGGTCATGTCTCAACTCACACTTTATACAGTCCTATGTATGGATAGACATACATACCCTTTTTATTTAAATAAATATACATATGTAATTATGTTGACCTAGAGTTAAAACTTCTTCATAGGTTGATATGTGGAGCATTGGTGCAATTCTTTTTGAGCTTCTTAACGGCTACCCTCCTTTTCGTGGTAGGACTAGTGTTCAGGTAGCTCCTTTGGCTAAATTCAATGGGCTCTCTCAAATTTACTAGCTCCTGATGCCCCAGTTAAGTTTGGTTTATTGCAGCTTTTGCAGAATATCAAGAACTCTACATGTCTTCCGTTTTCTCAGCTGGTTTTGGCTGAGCTGGATCCTGACTCTGTTGATTTATGTTCTAGACTGTTGTCTGTTAGTCCAGGTTTGAACCTTTGCTTTATTATGGTTTCAGATCAGGAACAGGAAATGAATTTCCCTCCTCGCCAGAGGCTAATGTTTAAATTTGATTATAACTATAGTATATACTATTTCTGTATTTTTTCTATGCAGATAACCGGCTGTCCTTCGACGAGTTTTATCAGCACAACTTTTTGAAAGTTCTGAAGGTGGAACGATAAAATCCAGCAATAAGTGGTTGCACATTCTGAATCACCTATAGATATGTTTGAAAATTGTGTAAAAACTAATGGGCAGTTTCTCTATTTTGATGTCATTATCATGGCTTGTCTGCTAAGATCCTATTTGTGGAGCTACCGTTCAGTAATTTGTGAGAAAGCTAAGAATTCAAACTACATTTCTCGTCAATGAATCACTCTCGTTTTTATTGTCCTTCCAATAAGCTCCATTTGGTCTTGCCACCATTTCATGTAAATGGATCGTTTTCATTTGGCATATGAAATGTGGATAAGGGTTAGCTCAACTTTACTTTTTACGCAACAGTTACGTGTTTTTTTATATCGACTGTATATGAAATACCATGGAACTTGTGATTGTATGGGTAACCAATCCCTTTCGATAGTTCATAGCTCGAAGCTAAAATCGTTCTCCTGGGGAAGAATTGCGCGAGCTTGCCCCTGGTGGTAATTAGTGCTTATATTTGACTGAAGACGATTAAGTATGCCTTTCCTATGCAAGATCAGCTGCTGTGTGAAACTTGTAGGGGTAGCAAATCAATGCCTCTTCATTCCTTGGCCAAGATAATCTTGGTTGCTTGTGATACCATTTGGAAGATGACACAGCTTAACAGGATGGAATCATTATTTGCTCATTATTTCCTTTACTGTTCACATTCTTTGCTAATGTGTGGTGTTTGGCCAGCATCATTTTTTTTGTTTCGTTTTTTGTCTTTAATGCTTCATTATTATTCATTATTTCAACTATTTCACTGTTATTTGCAGTATCCACAACTTTTGTATACAATTTTTTTCTTTGCATAATTCATCATTATTCGTTGGTACAAATTTTTCTTGAGATGGCAAGAAATGGAGGGAAATTTGGAAGTTCGAATCTAAATTCTTTTTATCCAAACTATAAGCGAAAAATTAAAGTTTAAAACGTTTATAAAATTCAGAGGTTTGAACAACTGAATCATGCCACGGAGGTTTGAACTTGATGAATCATGCAATAATGTGTCCAAACTACGTTGAGACTCTTGGCCTTAAAAATACATCAGTGGGCAAAACATAAATTAATGTGTGTGTGATTTTAAAATGTATTAACTAATAAAATAGTAAGAAATTTTAGAAGTAATTATATAGGGAAGTTTTAAAACTATCAAGAGTAAAATAAGCAAAATAAATAATGATATCATACTAAAAACTCTTACTTTGTATACAATATAATATAGATATAGATGATTGGAAGTTTTAACTTTTCTATAATGATTAAAATATGGCAAGGTACTTAAAATACTTCGAATCCGTGAGATTTTTATGCTTATACATATTGACCAGTTTATGAATTTATTATTTTTATTAAATACACAAGAGACATTTTTTCATTAATTTTTAATCGTATTTTTATTTTGTATTAAAGAAATAAATGTTTAATGTATGCATACACTCATACTTCATATTTTAAAATCCTCTTTTTAAACGGTAAGTTAGAAACTATGTTTATGTGTTTTTTTAATAATTGATTTAATATAATACATTAAAAAAAATGGAGTTGCATGTTTTGGATATTTATAATTTAATTTGACTTAATACAAAAGATACTTTACAATATTTGTAAAAGATTACTCCCATAACTATTTGTAAATAATTATTTACCAGCCAAATGTTTAATGTGCAAAACATTTAATTCACCCCATAAACAAGCTTTTCTTCCTTACAAACATCGTTATCTTGTCGGCCCATCAAAGGTTGAACCCAAATGGTACTACTAGACTACTAGTGCATAATTCTTCGTACTATATTAGAAGGGGGGGGGTAGAGAACGGCCATTTCGAATCAACGAATACATAGATACACTGGCGGCTGTTTAAAGTTCGTCATTTTGGAAACTTTCATTCTTCCCCACTTCCATAATCATATCGTCTATTAAAAGGCTTCAAAATCCCATTTCATTGCCATACCGCCGTCATTGTTGTACTCTTTAATATCACGGCTATCAAAGCAGCTTTCTTTCTTGCAACACAATTTCTTTAGAGGGTTCTGCACTGATTTTTTTCCCTAGTGTTGTCAAGGTAATATCTATTTTGTCTAATTAGCAATTTTGGGATTAATTCATTGGGTTCTGATTGTTGAAGTAAGTTTATGTTATTAAAGCATCTCAGGTGTTTGATTATTTGCCCCAGTTAGCTGTTTTAATTGGCTTGTGCAATGTTTTACTATTAATTAATGTATATGGCTTTTCAGCGTTCTGTTTGTTGCTGATTGCCGAAAATGGTGAATTATTAAAGCATCTCAGGCGTTTGGTTTTTTGACCCGGTTAACTATTGTAATTTACTTGTGCTATTATTTTACTGATTAATGTGGATGGTCTTTTGTTACCTGATACTGTTAAGGTGATTTAGGAGTAATATACTTTTTCAGCTGTAGTAATAGTTCTTTGGAATCTATTTGTGGGGCAGTAGAGGTTGATTCATTTTCTGATCTGTATGAAAATTATCTCCCCCTCTTCCGCTGCGCCGTGTTCTTGGTATTATAATGCATCTTTATGACATTGTTGTAGTAAAACTGATTTTCTTCCTAATATTATGGGAAAATAATGGAAAGTATCATTCTTTTCATTTTGTGGCATTTTTTGTTGAAAATGATTTGTACTTTTATGCAGTTCCATGAAACTTAATGTTTATTATACTGTAGTGTTATGGTATTTAACTTGTTTAAGGTTTACACTGAGGCTGATGTTTATTTGCTACAGAACAATATGAATCACAGTCTTGGTTTCTACTTTTAATTTCTTTAGGGAATTGAAGTGATTCCTGAGTCACAAATTATAATTCATCAGTACTTGGACGTATGGGAGGAAAAAAGCCCTTCAATACCCTCCAATGTATCGGGTCAGGAGGTGCTTTTAACTCTTTCTAAGTGGTTCAGGCTCTGAAACTGATGTAAAAAGAATTCTAATTGAGACATTCTATAAATTTGATTTCTATTACCAAATTTCACTCAAAGATATGCTTATTCGTTTTCCTTTGTAAAGCAAAGTACATTGCATTTCAGTTGCACAAGAAAGTTAAGTTTTTGCTATTAAACTTTGGAGTAAAAATTTTGTTTCTTTTCATCACAGATCTTCTTTTGCCTATTTCGCTGGATATTTGTTTCAGTCCGGTGGTCTTGAATTCCTTTGCTTGGACCAACATAGTATAAAGAATTGGACTGTACGGTAGGCAGAAGAAAATGTTGTCTGCTAAACCCCTCCCTCTCTCCTTACCTCTGAGAAAAGCCTCCAAATCTCTTGATGCCAATCTCACCTCAACAAACTCTTTACCCATTAGTAAATGGAGTATTAAAATGAATACCAATCCTTCTCTGAGTTTTCTCTGCTCATGTCTCAAAACTTCCTCAGATGAGAACCAGTAATTGTACCTGAAACTCATTCCATCCCAGCACATAACAGAGTCAATATTCTCTCTGAAGCTCTGCCCTTCATACAAAAATTTCGTGGCAAGACAATTGTAGTCAAATATGGAGGTGCTGCCATGAAATCTGAGGCCCTTCAGGCTTCTGTCATTTCTGACTTGGTTCTTCTGTCATGTGTTGGTCTTCGAATTGTCTTTGTCCATGGTGGGGGTCCTGAAATCAACCAGTGGCTTGGTCGGTTGGGCCTCAAGCCCAATTTTGTCAATGGGCTTCGTGTCACTGATGCGACAACCATTATACAAATTGTCTCGATGGTGTTGGTAGGTAAAGTTAACAAGCATCTTGTTGCCTTAATTAACAAGGCAGGGGCTACTGCAGTAGGCTTATCTGGTATGGATGGTCATCTTTTAACTGCAAGGCCTTCCCCTAATTCTGCTCAGCTTGGCTTTGTTGGGGATATAGCCAACGTGGACCCGGCCGTGCTTCGACCACTAAAATTTAATATTTGATAATTATCATATTCCAGTGATTGCTTCTGTAGCTGCTGACAAGACAGGCCAGTCATACAATATTAATGCAGACACAGTAGCAGGTGAGCTTGCTGCGGCCTTGGCGGCAGAGAAGTTGATTCTTTTGACCGATGTGGCTGGCATTCTGGAGGACCGGGATGATTCAGGGAGTTTGGTGAAGGAAATTGATATCAGAGGGGTGAAGAAGATGATGGATGATGGGAAGATCGCAGGTGGTATGATCCCCAAGGTAAATTGCTGTGTGAGGTCCCTGGCTCAAGGTGTTCGGACTGCCAGTATAATCGACGGCCGACTGCAGCACTCATTACTCCTTGAGATTCTCACTGATGAAGGGGCAGGGACAATGATTACTGGTTAAGTCAGAGCAGACATGCTCGATGTTTGTTATGAAATGTTAAAACATGTAATACATGCTGTTATGGTTAATATTTGTTGTTGGGTTATACCTCCATGATTTGAGGTGAATACTTGAAGGAACACCGTATGTTTTGATGTGTTTTGATTTTTATTGAGCTCTGGAGGCAATTAAGCATTATAAACTTTTCCTGATTTGAGGCGAACACTCAAAGGGTATGTTTTGATGTGTTTAGAATTTTATTCAGCTGTGGAGGCAAATAAGCACTATAGACATTTCCTAAATTTGAGGGGAATTTGATTCGATGTGTTTTGATTTTTATTGAGCTCTGGAGGCAATTCAGCATTTTGGTTGTTTTGCTTTTGACATGAGATCAATCATGCTATAATGTTTCATATGGTGCGTATGAGCAAAAAATAACTCTCTTTATTGACTATGCTATCAACATTTATTGGACAAATCAGAAATTTGTTGCAAACTTGCTGTATTCACGACTTCACGCAAAGATCTTGCCATGAAGTCGCTAGGAAACAAAGAATGAGGTGGCTTCCCAGTATTTTGAGGTGAAGCCCAACAGGTGTGTAAATATTTCTTTACAATCTACGTGACCTATAAACGTCTTGTTAGGTAAGCAAGAAAACCATTTATTCGAAATCTTTTGACCTGATGAGGCTTCTTGTTTCTTTTTCAACTTTTTGGATTTAGTTGTCATAGAGATTGTGCTTTTCATAAGTTTTCTTCCCATTCTTTTAAAGTAGATCATTGTGTAGTTTGTTTATTCAACACTGTTGCTAGTTAATTAATTTAAGAATCAGTTTGCAATTAGCGTGGAACATACTTGAGCGAAGTGAAGAATAGTTTGTGCTGTTAATTATGTGGACTGTCAGAAGTCAATTCTTGTAAATTCGCTTTTGTAACTACTTGACAGGTGCGTCGTTGTTGGATGGAAGGTAAAACTGAATTTAGAACGCCACCAGGCACTCGGTGGAAAAAAAACAATGAAGATATCCTTTGAAAGCTGTTTTGTTTGTTCAGTTCTTGGATGTTACAAATTGATGACCTTCATAGGGCTGATGCTTTTTATTCCTCTTTCTTCTTTTTTGTGGACTAGAATTATCAAGTGTGTTTATGATATAGTAATTTTGCGACTACTGCTGCTGTGTAAGTACTTCTGTGAAACTCCTGGTCTGAGATAGACGGGAGTTCAGTTATGTGCACTTTTTTTCTGATACTCTTTATTTGTTAAAGTAACTAATATTGAAGTCCTTTTACAGTCTCCTCTACTTTACTATTTTTCATTGCAGAATATCAATCTTTGTCTTCCTATAGAAAAAGCAGCGGGATAATAACTGCTAAGGAATACATGTCATGGAAACTGAAGTATTCAGCCTAAGATGGAATCAGAAGCTGCAGGTACATCGTTCCATCCCAAAGAGATTGAGTAAAGCAGCGAAAACTATTGTGGCTGAAAGGATGATACTAATTTAGAGTTAAGAAAGAAAATGATGAATTAAAGGAGACCCTGAGAGATCTATTTATAAGATGAAGGCGCACAAGAAATTGTTATGATTTCTTGGGAATTTGGTTAAAGTTAATTTAGCGAGTCATTAACGGAAAGAGACCCGAAAATTTATATATTCTCGATTAATTAGACCTACATTTAGGAGCGAAATCTGGGTCTATGGTCAGTGGGAGCAAGAATATTTTTAGTGTATAGTAAGGGGAAAAATTACATTAATAATAAATACAAATACGATAAGATAATTCGATAACTGAGAAATTAATTAATTTTACGATAAAACAAGTTAAAATAAATGTTTAGCAATAGTAATTATGTATTACGAAAATTTTTTCATGATCAAGTAGCATATTTTGTATATGAAAGGTTTATAAATGTTTTGTGATAAAATGTAGTTACATATATTTTAATTTTTTAGGAGGCCGTATATAAAAATAGACCAATTTTAAAAAAATTTAAGGGAGGCAACTTTAAGACAATTTTAAAATAAAATTTTCTAGACTATTATACAATTTTCTTAAAGTTGAGGGGGGACAATTGTCCACCCTAAATCCTATGTGGCTCTGTACATGCCTACGTTCACGGATGGAGTTGAACAATATTTCATTATATAAAAAAATACAAAATCTCATTTAGAAAATAATACCTGAGAACTAGATAGAAAACATGTTTAAAAACTTATTAATAACTCTATATTCTTGCTTTCGATTGGTGGTGGTGCATTGAAGAAATGACTATTTACATTTTGTGGTTTTAATTTTAACTTATTTGTGATGTTAGTTATGTATGCCCCTAAGTGATTAAGTTTTTTCCTTAATGTTATGGAATCTCATTCCTCGATTTTCTCGCTTTTCTTAATTTCTTGAAGGGTTTAACGTTTTGTTTTTCTTCTAGTATTAATGACGCGTTTCAACTCGCCTCGCAGATATTTATTTCAAGATACACTGTATCGAACGTTCTTCATTGTCAAAGAAGCTTTCCCTTTCTCTCTTTCTACTTTTATTTTCTTCAACATTGGAGATAATATTTATTTCTAAGTGTGGGCTGGGGAGTTATCTCGATTTACAATTGTTTGATGTAGTTTGCTTAATTTTTGCTGTAATATTTTAACTTTTCTTTTGATCTGAGAATTTTTCAAGACACAGCTTTCTAAAAAATTTTGTTCGAATTAGCTAATTTTTTTTGAAATTTTCATGAATTTCGCAATTGCTTAGTATGTTTCTTTGATTTTATACATGATAATTTTTGAGTTGAATCATTCATGAGTGGGTAATCGATGTTAATATTTTCTTTGCATGATTTCTGAGAATCCTTGAGCACTTAGCCATATATTATTTTTATTTTTGACGCTTATAGATAATTATGTAAACTCACTAATATTATATTCCAGAACTTGCTTTCTTATATTTTCGAGGCGAAATTTTATAGACAGTTTGATTCTGTGAGGGTAGAACCTTCTTTGATCGTTTGAGTCTTTCAAACCAACTTTTATTGAAAATTTGATTCCTAATACCTTATTTGAGCCTTAATTTGTAATGAATGGAGAGAAACAACATTCGCTTTCTTTCATTAAAATTCATTTTACCTACCTTTATGAGTTTAATATTTTTTTTTTTATTTTTCTAACCTAAATGTCCCTAAAGAGTTTTATTGCTACATAATTATTTATTAAGGGGATAAAAGAGTGGAAGGTAGTTGAATAAAGATGAAAAATTATATGAGAAGGTAGTTGAATAAAGATGAAAAATTGTACGAGTGAGTGGCGTACATTTATGAGGCAAGAAAAAGGTACTGAAAAAAATTGAAAAAAAAAATTTTCTTGAAAACTACAGGTAGTGCCTATCATTAGTACCTGTATTGATGTGATTGCGTGTAGTGCCTGTCAGTGATACTTGCATTTGTATATTTGCGGGTAGTGTCTATCACTGGTACTCATATTGGGAATGGACATGAAAAATGATAGAAAGAAATATGAAATAAATGTTTGAAAAAGGTTGGCATGTTAGGATCATTTTGAAGAAGGAAGACTTTTTATTTATTGTATGAAATTTTTATGGGTGTTTGTTGATAAATTATGGGGTTATTTCTATGAAGGATTGGTATCTAATGTTTAGAGAAGCAGATTTATTTTGATGTGTGGCAAGCATTAATGTAAAATCTTTCTTTTGTCTTGTGATATCTTTATTCCTTCTTTGATTAGCCAATACCCTAGCCTAACGTTACAAGCCAAAAACTCTTACCTGATTTAGATTGAGCCAAGTGTCTATATTAGTGGAGAGGTATATAAAAAGTGAGTTATGGGGTATTTAAAAAAAATTTAGAAGTTCGCATACTTGGATTTGAGTGTCATGAAAATTGAGTTTTTATTTAAAATTCTATATTCACACACATCAGATTTCATGTCTACAATTTTATTAACATTTGATTTCTTGAGTTCTTAGCCTACTCTTGATGGTGGATTAGTTTTTGACTATTTATCCGGACAATTGTTGAGATGTATTTGATGCATTTTTAATGAGCTTATCTTTTTTAATTTTATTTTGCTTGTGGACAATTAAAAATTAAGTGTGGAGTATTTGATAAATTCATAAATGTCCTATATTTGATGTATCATTTATTGCGTTTTCATGTGATGCAAGCAGTATTTGAGTTAATTATGAGTTTTAGTTTGTGTATGTTTAGAATGAAAAAGAAGTAAAAAAAGATCCTAAAGTTGGAGAAAAATCTTAAGGATGGAAAACGTACATTGGCGAGGAGCAAATTTGGATACAGTTTTGTATTTTGAGCATAACTTTCTTATTCGAACTCCGATCGAATTGATTCAAGATGCATAGGAAAGTAAGAAAAAGAGTTACAGCCTTTAGGTTTTAAGTTTTTCCAAATTTCATTACCACCAAGGTCAAAATCGAGGTCAAAAACTTGTTTCTAAATGAGTTGTGTAAGAGTTTTGTTGACTTTGATATAACAGGATTTTTGGATGCTGTATATCATCCGAAAAGAATGAGCTTCGGTAGCAAAAGAGAGTTCGAATGGGACCAATTTTCTCTGTTGCAGAATTCATTCGAACAGAATGTCTGGACACAGTAGATAGTCCGAATTGTTAGACAAAGAGCAAGGATTATGAGGAGTTGACAACGGACGCTCAATATTGTCCGAAAGAAATTCTATCGTATCGATACACCTGACTGTTCGAAGGAAGATCAATATTTGTAAGGCATTAAACCTTTCAGACGCATTGCACTGTTCGAGAATCTAACTCAACAAACAATCAGCTTCAGACGAAGGAACGGATGCAACATTGGCCGTCCGAATATAGACCTCAACCTCTGTGTTTTTGATGATCAGACGTTTTGTCGGACGCATCAAAAAGTTTTCAGACGTGTGAATCTTATAATGGTCAGTTTCTCAACATTTATTACTTAGCCGTTGGGAGGTGGTTGGAATCTTTTTTACTACATCTATAAATATCAACCAATCTGAATTTGTCAACAACAACTTCCACATTGAATACAAGCATTTACAAAAGCTATTTGACTGAAAATAGGCTTTCAATAGTGCTGTATTAGCGAAATTACAAAGTGTAAAAGTGAGTAATCTTCAAGTGTAAAGAGTGGTGAGACAACTATTGTACAAAGTTGAGATTGTGTGTTAAATTCTTAGCTCAACTAAAGATAATTAGTATGAGCAAGAGTGATCCTACTTGGTATACAAATGATTATCGCTCACCTACATTGAAGAGGCACAAAGTAGTAGAATTGTATTTCAAACTTGTGAAGGTTGGGAGTTTGGTTTGATCTTTCTAAATCTCAATACTTGTCTTTTATTTATTCTTATTTATGCATTTCTTTCTTTGATCATTAATTGTATTGCATCCATCTCACTTGAGTTTGCTATTGATCAAAAGTTGCAATTAGTTTTTTAACAGCCTAATTCACCCCCTCTTAGGTTACTTTTGGGCTAACAATAGGTATCAGAATTTGGTCTCTTTCTTTTACTTAAATTATATTTGAGTAAAGATCTCTATGACAATCAATAATGCTTTGTTTCTTAAAGGTCCATCTATCATTAGACTACTATGTTTAATGGGGTGAATTTATTATTTGGAAACAAATAATGAAATTTTTTTTACAATCTATTGATATTGATTTATAATATTTGGTTAATGAAGATCCTTTTGAAACCACTATTCTAATATTGATGATCACACTAATAGAAGAACAGAAAAGACAAAAGATGAACTAACCCCACAAGATACGGCCAATTTGACTTCGAATGCTAAAGTCATGAATGTTTTGTATAATACGTTGGATGCTAATGAGTCTACTTGTGTCAAAGGTTGTGTTTTGGCTAAAGAAATTTGGGATAAATTAAAGGGATTCATAAAGGTAGTGATTATGTGAGAGAACAAAAGAAATCTTTGCTTGTTGCCAAGTATGAGTCCTTCAAGATGGAAGCTCATGAGAATATTGATAAGATGTATTGTAGATTGAATGATATCATTAAGGATCTTCAGACTTTGGGTAAGGAATATTTTTTTGTGTGAAAAGAATAGAAAAATCTTGAATACTCTATCCAAAGAATGGGAAGCCAAATCTATTGCTATAGAGGAGGCAAATAATTTAAATTCTGTATCCATTGAATCTTTGATTAACTCTCTCATATCTTATGAATTGAAATTCAAGGCTAAAATTGCATTCTTTGGATGATGAAGAAGTAAGACCAAAAAGAAGTATTGCATTGAAGGCTTTCCAAGAAGAAGATGAAAGTGACTCCATCAATTTAGAAAATGAAGATCTTGCACTCATTACCAAAGGATTTCTCAAACATTACATCAACAAAAGGAGAATGAAGAAAGGAGGAGCAATCAACTCTAATAACTTCAAAGAGAAGACCAAAGTTGAGAACAAGAAACAAAATGATAAATGCTTCAAATGTGGTCAACCTGGACACTATGCAAATGAGTTTCCATCCAAGAAAAGGAAGGAAGCTAGAAAGTCCCGCTTCAACAATTTTCAATCACTTGGGATGATTGCAATTCCGAAAAAGAAGTTGAAGAAGAGATGGAATTGGCACAAATGGCCTTTATGGCTATTGGTGATGACGGGGTAACAACTACTTAGGATTCAAGTGATGAAATTGATGATAATAATGATCTTGAAGCTTTTATCATAAAATTGCATCATAGTTTAAAGAAATCATATGCTAGAAATAAGAAATTAGTTAGAAAAAATAATGCCTTGTCAAATGTTAACTCCAAACTTGTGAATGAAAATAATAGGGTATCACAAGAAAATGATAATTTGAAGAAAAGATTGCATGTGAAAACAAAGATGAAGGAAGAACAAGCCTCATTGAAGAAAAGATTGGATGATCTTTAAGTATTCTCGCATAGAAAAAAAGAAAAAATTGTTGATATGAAAAGAAATAGAAATATGTTGATGAACAAGAATTTATAACTTTTAGAAAAAATGGTTTATGTTTTGTTTAATCAAAATCTTATTTTTATGGAAATAAGAATATTATTTGTGCCAACAACATGGACATGTGAAAAATAATTGTTATGTCAAGAGAAATGAAAAATTGGGAATGAATTCCATGTGGATCTTAAGTTAATTTGCTAACTCTTGTGGACCTAAGAAAATATAGGTACCAAAAGTTATCACTTAACTCTTTGTGTAGGTAATGAACATTACCAAAAAATCTAAGGTGGCTTTTTAATAGTGGGTGTTCAAGACATAAGACCGGTGATGCATCTCTTTTCACCGACCTCAAGTCCAAAAATAGTAGAAAGGTAACTTTTAGAGATAACATAAAAGCAAAATCAATTGGCATTGGAGATGTAGGTAAAAATGGTGAGACTTTGATTAAAAAAGTGCTTTTGGTTGACAATTTGAACTATAATCTTTTAAATGTGAGTCAACTATGTGATAGAAATTTATATGTGTTCTTTACTAAGTATGAATGTTTAATTCTTAAGAAGTTTGTTGTTTTGTTAAAAGGTAGAAGGCATAATGTTGTTTATGTGGTAATGCTACAATAGTCCCTTTCTTTCCAATCTTGTTGATTAAAGTCCTTATGATAGGTGCATAAACATAGTGTCTTTGTTGTCTAATTGAAGGCAGTCCTCTATCCTCCTCCTTTGATTTATAAACTTTTAGAATTTTGTCATGTGAATAAGTCCTCTCTTATAAGTTGTACAGAGGTTCTGAGCAGCATATCTTGACCACGCATTCTACAATTACATGCAGTTGAGATGACCACCACATTAGAACCAAGACTGAAATGTTTTGTTTCACTGGATAGCTCTCATGCTAAAAAATGTAATTCCACATTCTCCTATTGAGACCTTGCTTTTGCAAGCAACAATTTCAAGAAAGAATTCCTTATTGGAGAATGAGGTTTTGGCTCAGTATATAAGGAGAAGATAGAAAGCACCGGCCAGGTATTTCTAAATTGACTCACTTCCTACTTCTGGGGCTTTCTTCTTTGACTTTAAAATGAGTACATTTTTTCCTTGAGTTTTGACCTTTGAAAGGTAGTTGCAATTAGAACCAATTCAATATGGGATGTCTTTGGCTTTTTTGATTCCTCGTGTGTGTTGAAGTCTTAGATAATGATACTTCATGATTGCTCTACGAACCATTTTTTCCAGCAATAACAATCATGTACATGTGTCTGATTCTAAAATGTATGTGTATGCTTGAATGTATGTTTATATGTATAATTTCATGATCTGCAAGCAATGTATTAAAAAGTTATATTTCTCGTGCACAAAAACCAAAAAGGATCCTTGTATCGTGGTTATATTCCTTAGCACCATGCATAATTGTGTATTGTCCATTCAATTACTTTCTTTCACATTGTTATGCTTCACAAGGGTTGATCAGTATATTTCTTAGATGTGAATGTAATAATGGAATTTCTATGTCACCAACTTTGGTTGTTTTGCACTTGCACTTCATCTTCTATCTTGTGATAAAGTCTTGTGCTCTTCCATTCAATTAATTCATAGTATGGTAGTACTAGTTTCCATCATAATTGAAGCTTATTTTGTATTATGTTTCAACCAAAAAGAAAACAAATATATAGTGTGGGTGCTTGAGTTGTACTAACAGAAAATGTATATTGTGGTAGAAAAGGTATAGAATGTCTTGTCTTGGCCTATTCTAATGTTTCTAGATAATTCTTCTTATCTATTTCGATTCTACTTTTAAAAGAAGCATGCATTTGCAATTAGGACATCAAAGAAGATGAAGGATATTTCTATCAAGGTCACATAGTCTATCTAATATTTGCTCTTTATTTCTTTCTGGTATATGGTAGGTTCTGGATGTGAGATTGTGGCTCTTTTTCAACCCTAGAAGTGGAACCTCTTTCAATTCTTTGCTTTCAATTCATTTTTTAAATCATATTCTTGCAATTTTATAGGCTAGGTATTGTTGCTTAAACCAATATTACGGAGCGAGTATTTTGTGCTTCAATCTTAATCTTTTGTTGCCTGAGTTATTTGATCAAGTAATGGTCCAATAGAATACATTAGTATGAGGTTATTCTAAGAACTAGCAAGTGTTATTTGTCATTCCCACCATTTTAAACACAACCCAAAGATTTTTCATTCTATTTGTGGTAAAAAAAAACAATAAAATGCTTGTTGTTTTTCTATAGAAGTGTTCATTCTCTTAATTACTCCATATGAGTTTTTTGGGAATAGAAGTTTTATAATGTTGTTAGATGAGCTTTTTGTTCTATTATTTATAGTGAGTTTTCCATTATGATTGCATTGTGCCAATTGGCAAATCATTGGCATGGATCTATGACATGTACTAAAAACTTAAAATGTATTATTCAAATAATTTATACCTCATTTATTCTGCCTTTGCTTTTGGGCCTTGTTCCCAAAATGGATAAACATGCTTTTATACTGCTCATGAGTCACTACTACTATCTTTACCATGATTAAAGTACAAACATGGAGCTTATGAGGCAAAATATGTGAAATGGTGTTGCCAAATTGTTGATTCAATGGTTCCTCTATTTCAAGTTGATTTTCTGGTAAAGGAGAACAGTCAGAAAAATATGTTTACTATAGAATTCCCTATTGCCTATTATCACTTGTAAGGTATTTATTGCATTTTGCTTTGTTATTATCACTTTATCACTTGTAGGTTACAACTTTGAATCTTTAAATCTCTACTTTCATGAGTCCACTACAGCTCCTATCTTTTTTTTTTTTCTTGATTATATTGAAATATGATTCTTTATAAGGATATGCAAGCAATTAATTTCTTACCATGATTTATTATAAGCAGATCTTATGCTACTGAATATGGAAAAAGAGATTGTTTGTCAGAAGCTAGTACTGATGATCATGTTAAGGTAGGACCTAGAATCCTTGGTCATGTACTCTACACAAAACTATTATAACAGCTGCTATTGAACCCATGTTTCAAGTAATTCTTTTGTTACAAATTAACAGGTAACAAAGCAAATAGAGATTTCAAATTAGAAGTTTCAAGAACTTCAGAAGGAGGTCTGTGTTTAGTTTATATGTTTAAAGAGGTTTGTGTTCAGTTTATGTGTTTAACTCAGTAGAGAATATTCTGATGCCTTAAGTTATTTACTGTTATAAAGCCGACTCATCCAAACTTGTAGTTTATGGTGTTACGTTTGGCCTTTTTGAGTTAATTTCCTTTAGGTTCTAGCATATGCTGAGGAATTTTTCTCCCCTTTGCTCCATTTCTTTTTATAAATCATCCTTTTACAAGTGATGCATGCTGCATAGACTAAGTTTTATAAGTTGATTTCATAGTTTCCTAAATTGGTTCCTCTATTTTTTCCAAATAGTATGGTAATCTAAGAGTTATGGTACTCCATGCCTGAACTATTCATCATTTATTGCACAGCTAACTAAAATTCTCTACTAAAAGTTCTATTTTGCTCGACTTGTTGGAAGTTCTATAGTTAATAAGTTAGGAATATTTTTATGGATGCTAATTAGTTTGGTTTTATCTTGTTTTTGAGTGTACTGCAGGCAGAGAAAGCTCAAGTGATATGGACTCTGCTCTTCTTCTTAGAACTTGGCTTCTAGTGGTGTACTACTATACGGTTCAGTAAAGTCTCCCCATTGCACTCAATGGCATTGTTGAGGATGAGATGGGGTGATATTTTTTAAGTCATTACTAACTCTCATATATTATTCTTAGTATACAATTTTGATACCTGTCATTACTAACATGCTTTCTTTCCTTTGAAGTGCATTGATCTGTTTGAAAAATGCCCCAAACATACCAGCAAAAATGTTTCATGCGTTGACTAGATTAGATGAAAAAAGAGCAAAATGCCAGGTATGCCAAGACTAATGATGTTACCTATGTTTGTATTTAAAATCATGATCAAAGGAATAATTAGTTCTCTCATTTTTGCAGCTGGCTCTAAAAGTAGGAGTTTTCTATGACAAAGTCTCCAATGTGACCATCTAGGGGAACCACTCAAGGACTCAGGTAATTTAATGGATGCTTGTAATTAAAAGTTATATGTCTAATAATATTGGTTTCTATCCTAAAGGTCATTTTTGCTCAATTTCATCACGTTCTTGTATTTCTGAATATATTAAGAAAGTCAATTTGTAACTTGTGCAAGAGAAATTTTTGGACAAGAATTTGTTGGAATGTACTGTGCTGTTTTGATTGTAAAGTAAGTCACTGTTGAAACTTTCTCCCCTCTCCAACTATACAAGGCTTTCTAAGACATCATCAAGTGTAATTTCACATGTGTTCAATGGATCTATTTTTAATTGTTCTCTTGACTAAGATTTTGTCTTTGGAAACCAAGTTAGCTTTAATATGTGTAAAGTGACAAAAGGAAATGATACACTCCAGTTTTGAAACAAAGCATGGAAATTCTGGTTGAGGCAAATTTATACGGGAGATAGATAATGTTCTTCTACCACCTTCGATGGAGTTGGGTCTCCCAAGTCTTCTAATCAATCTTTTTGCTTTTGAAATGAGCAAATTGACATAAGAGAGATTGCTTCAAAAGTACTTTGTTTTCTTTAAGTCACGAGACTGTACTTTCCTAGTCAAAATATTTAGCAGTATTGCCTTGGACAACAAAATTTAAATGATTCTATTTCTTTTAACCTTGTTAGAGTGATGGCTTTAGACCCTTTAGTGTAATGAGCAACCCAACTTGAGTGGTTTCTCAAACTGTGTTATTGTATAACCATTCTACATAGTTGTTTTCCTCTAGAGAATTCTTCCTAAGTCACTGTTGTGATAGTAATCTATTTTTTCTTATGATGATAGAAGTACTAAATGATTTGACATGTTATATTCCTTCTTAGGTGGAACCTCAAAAGATGAGTATCTACAAAGCAGAAGTAATTTAGGCATTGATAGAAGCACTTCATACAAAGGAATACCCAGCTTTGCAAATTGTAGCTTTGGATGCTTATCATCTCTTCTAGAGTATATAAACACCTCAGGAAGTTCTACATCGAGGCCTGATTGCTTAAGCTTGCAGGGTTTGATCATCCTTGCAATGCTTTGGTGAAAGGAGATAAGCTACAAACTTATGAAAGTGATTTCACTAAAACACTGGTATATAACATTATCCTTCCGGATTGTTTTGTAAATATACATAGGTTTTTCCTATTTCATATGCATATACACAAACAGAAACAATAATTTTGAAATGTTAATACTAATATAACTTGTCTATTGGAAGAGGAAGATAGAGCTCTCTAGATCTTGGGAGAAAAGAATTGCATTTGTTCTATTCAACAATGAGAAGGGAAAAATTTTCAGAGCTTTGGAGGAGTGGCTTAAGAGTAATTCCCTGGAGATAGCAAAATCTTTGAGTTCCAAGTGGATTAGAAAGTTCAACATTACGTACTAGTTTGAGATAGTTTAGTATTTAGTGTGAGTATGATCCTTTGATCCAAGAGTTGTTACACGTGAAAAATTTTCAATTGAATGTGTACACTGAGAAATATCTTCATCACTATTTTGACGTGTATGATGTTGATTCACAGTTTCACAATGTAGATGTGAAAGTACCCCTCTAAAGTATTTTACTGACTATTCAATCATTGCAAGATTATTTGTTGATTCCTATGTTTTGACTTTAGTTAGGAGCTTTACTTTCACTAAACAAGTATTTCATGTACTCTCATATATTTAGACAATTTCTGCGACAATTTTTAGTCCATCAACATATGCATCAATGTAACTGTGTTGTATAAATGTGTTGTCTAATTTGTCCTCAAGAAAAGGAGAAAAAGTCTTGGTGGAAGAAATAGATTAACATTGTAGTTTCAAGTGCTACTAGGATGATTTCCATCCATCTTCTTTCAAAGTAAAGGACATTGAATGTTGAAGGATTCTTTGAGTGTTTGTCTTTACTTCACACAAATAAATTCCACAGTTCAAGTTATAAACAAGAGATTGATTTCTAGTTTATGTCATCAATTCTTGTTTCTTCAAGTAGCTCACGTCTTGTTTAATATTAAACCATGAATCTTCAATACAGGCAAAAATCAGGTGGATTCAGGACTTCCTAAACAAATACTCTGGTAGCTTTTAAATCTCCCCCAAAGCAAAATTGACCCTTGGGGTTTGCGAGGTAGTGACTTTGTTGCTGGTATGGCTACTAAGTTTGAAGTTATAATTTTTAGAATTGCATTAGTAGAAGGTTTTTACTCTAAGAAGTTTAATGATTTTGCTACTAGTTGATATCATACTTTGTTGTGGCAATATGTTGATCTCACCCCATTTTCATTATTTTTTCCATTTTGTCTGCAATAGTCTTACCATAAAAACAAGAAAAGTATCAAGTGAAGTTGTTGTTTGACAAAGGATAGCAGGTAAGGAAAGGCAACCTGAGGAGAATTCTACCAATGTTTGTGATGAGGCAATTGACGAGGCTTCATTTTCTTTTGAGCAACAAATTGCTACACTTTTCTATAGGCATTTTATTTTTTTTCTGAATTGTACGGAAAATATAAGCATGCTTATATTCATGCTAATATCTTGAATTATTAACATTTTGTCAAACTTCTAACTATCATGATTTTTGAAAAGTTGTATATATGACTTTTATTTCAAGTAATTGCATATGAGCTTTGAAATATATGAAGTTTTTGTTAAAGTATACAAAGTTTTTGTTGTTGGCTTAAAATTTTAAAATGTATAGAAAGTTAGCTTAAATTACTGTCTACTTAGAGCTGCAAAGTGTCTCAAAAAAGTGTTGCAAATATATTACACACAGAACTGTGTTGAAAATGTGCCGCAATAAGTTTGTGGCACAGCATGTAAAATTATGCTGCAAAATGTATGCAAATACTTCACAGCATAGTAAATTTTAGTAAATGTGCCACAAAAACTTTATGACACAATAAAATTGTGCCGCAAATGTGCTGTAATGCGGCATAACTCAAAAACTACCGCTTTTTTGGTGACAACTGCATTGGTGACACAAAAGTATTGTGCCGCAATAGTGTAGCAAATGCTTTTTTTGTGATATTTTTGACTTTTAGTGACATATTTCGTGTGTCGCAAATGGGTAATTTTGTTGTAGTGGCTGAAGCAATGATCCTAGCAAAGTCTTTGACCGAAGACTAAAAGAGACAACTATTCCCCACTTAAAAGTCATGAAATTTATTGATTAAATTGCTGAATATTTTACACGGTTTAAGGGCCCTATTTATAGGCTTAAAAGTTATAAAAATGCTCCTAAAAATGCTAGGGTAAAGGACAGCTATAACAGCTTCCTTGCCTAGCAATTCAAGTTTTCTTGATGACAACTCAAAGAAAATTACCCTAGATTCTAGAAGTTTAGGGGTCAGCTAGATAGCCCCTATTTTAGCCAAATTGGGTCTTATTAAAAGGCTAACAATCAAATCTAAAAATAAAAAATTAAACTAGCCCAATTTACACGACACTTAAACAAGATTTGGGCTTTACAAGTTAATAGATTTAAACAAATAAAAACCTAGTAAAGTTATAATATAATGTTTGGCCCTTGGACTTAAAATCATGGAAATTCAACCTGTTCATGGATTTGGACTTTACAAAATTGCAAAATAGATTGTAAGCCTTGATCAACCTCCAACTTATTTTGGACAACTTCCTTAGCAAGAACACCTTGAACTAAGCCTTGCATGGCTTGTTGATTCTTCTTTGCACATGCCCAAGTAATTGGTCCATTTGAAACTTGCAATGATTCCTCTCGAACCCACATCGAATCTTGTAGCTAAGACAGGATAAGCTTGAAGATGCTCCTTGATTCGTATCATTCCCTTTCTCCTCAAAATAATTCATGTATGTCCTCGAATCCAAACCTTCATCAAAAGAAAATGGAGAAAGGTCAGAAACATTAAAATAAGCACTAACACTGTACTCACCAGGCAGATCAAGTTTGTAAGCATTGTCAAATGTGTTCTAAAACTTGGAATGTTCCATCTCCACGAGGAGCTATCTTAGATTTTTCTCAAGTTGGGAAACCTTTTCTTACGCAAATGAACCCAAACCCAATCACCAGGTTCAAACACATGCTCTTTGCAATCTTTATTTGTCCTTTTAGCCACACATTCATTAGCATACAGAATGTGTTGCTTTGCTTTCTCATGGATTTGTCTGACAAATTCAGCCTGTTTCTTATCATCTATATTTGCTAACTCATAAACAGGTAAAGGCAACAAATCCAAAGGAGTAAGTGGATTAACGCCATAAACTAACTCAAATGGAGAATAGTTAGTAGAATAACGCACTTGACGATTATATGCACACTCAATAAATGGAATGCACTTCAAATTCCTTTTAATCATAGCACGTAACAATGTACCTAAAGTACGATTTACCACTTCAATTGGACCATTATTTTGGGAGTGACAAGTAGTTCAAAACAAAAGTTTATTACCAAGTTTTCCTAGAAAATATGCCAAAAGTGGCTCAAAAATTTCATATTCCTGTCATTAACAAATGTCTCAGGGATGCCATGAAACGCACAATTTCCTTGAAAAAAAAATTCGCAATATGAGATGCATCATCAGATTTTGTGCAATGAGTAAAATGTGTCATCTTAAAAAACCTATCAACCATAACAAATATACAATCTTTACCAGAACTAGACCTTGGTAAACCTAGAACAAAATCTATCGAAATTTCAATCCAAGGATGATTTGGTACATGCAGTGGCATATAAAGTCTATGTGGTTGAACTATGGCTTAACTCTTTTACAAATCACACATTTAGAACAAATCTTTTCAATATTTTTACACATATGCGGCTAGAAGAAATCTTCTTTCAAGATTTCTAGAGTTTTAAGAATACTAAAAGGTACTGCATGCCCCATCAACCTCTCTCATGTCACTCCCTCACAAGCAATTGACATAAAGAACATTGTGGAACACATAGTTTGTTTTCTCTAAAAAGATAAGCATTGGACTTGTAAAAACTTTGAAAAGTGCCATTTTCACAAGTTGCAAAAATGGATGAAAAATCATGATCACTTTTGTACAAGTCTTTAATGTGCTCAAATCCATGAAAACGTGCATGCAATGTAGAAATGAATGGATATCTACATGACAATGCATCAGCAACAACATTTATGCGAACCCCATGCATAATCAAGACTTGATGCCATGAAACCCAACAATCTAGTATGGCACCAAAAACACAAGGATCGAATCCAAAGTTTGGTCATAAATTTTTGGATAGCAAGAAGACAAAGGAAAACACACAAACAATCGCACAAGAATTAAGCAAAGAATTGAGCCATTGACTATAGGGTTTAGGCAAGAACCAATGTCTTAGTTAAAACAATCATTGTTACTCAAGCAATGATTACCCACCTAAGTCTTAGATTGAAGACTAAAAGAGAGAACTATTCCTCACATAAAAATCACAAAATTTATTGATAAAAAAGCTGAATATTTTACACAGTTTAAGGGCCCTATTTATAGGCTTAAAAGATATAAATTTTTTCCTAAAAATCCTAGGGTAAAGGACAGCTATAGCGGCCTCCTTGCCTTGCAATCAAGACTTCTTGATCAACAAGTAAACTCAAAGAAAAACTATAGATTCTAGAACTTCAGGGGTCGGCTAGACAGCCCCTACTTTGGCCAAATTGGACTTATTATAAGGCTAAAAATCAAGTTTAAAAGTCAAAATTTAAACTAGCCCAATTTATACAACGCTTAAACAAGAATTAGGCTTTACAAGTTAATGGACTTAAACGAATAAAAGCCTAGTAAAATTATAATATAATGTTAAGCCCTTGGACTTAAAAAACATGAAAATTCAGCTTCTTCATGGATTTGACCTTTAAGAACTTGCAAAACAGATTGTAATAAGCCGCCTTGACCTACCTCTAACTTATTTGGACAGCTTCCTTAGCAAGAACACCTTGATCTAAGCCTTGCATGGCTTGTTAAATCTTCTTTGCATGAGCCCTTGTAATTGGTCCATTTGGAACTTACAATGACTCCTCTAGCTTGTTCATCCAAACTTGAAGATGCTCCTTGAATCGTATCATCCATCCTAGATAGAATTTTGAGCCCCTACTCAAGAAAATTTATGGATGAATGAATTTCTTATTTACTAGTTCTAGGGAAAGGAAGTTTTATACAATTCCCACCATGAAGGTCAAAAGATCTTTTTCCCTCGAAAAAATAAATTTCAAAAGTCTTGAAATTGGTTTCGGTAATTTTGCGGCTTTGGCCTTGATGTTTGTATTGCATTAAATTTTTTTACTACTCCCAATTTCAGAAAATTCAACTTGAGAGTAGGAAATAAATGATGATGCCAAAAATATTATGACCACTACGATGTTGACACTTGGTTCCGTGCATGGACTGCACAGGTTTCATCCACATTTGTATTTTGGTAATGCGGGCAAAGACAGGCCTAAATGGACCAGATAATTAGTTATAAGCCCAACAGTGGATGAAACCTATTAATCACAGGTATAATTAGAGAAATGAAAAGACCAATTTCATAATACACAACACACTTTTATTTTTACAAAGTCTAAAATTTTCTCTCATCTAACATATTTGATTTGAGCGTCCGAGGTTCTTCAGAGTACAGAACCCCCTGTGTTTTTTCAAACATTTCGGACATGAGTTCTATGTGCAATTCCTAACCCTAGCATTAGACAATTTTTCTCTTGGACTTAACCCTAAAAAATCAGCATTAATAGCATACGTTTTTGTTTTTAAGATAAGATTATGGAGTAGTATTTTTAGTTCCTTAAAAGTCAAAATTCTTACTTTATGAAATCTTTTGGTTTTTGGATTTACTAAATACTTGTATCTTTTTCTACATACCATTAGTTTATTGGAAATCATTAGTAGAGTATCAAAAATTTGGAAATGCATTTCACGTTTTCTCTGTGTGGAAACTAGGAGTCCCTCTGAATGTGAGACATTTGGTTTGACATATGTACAAGGATATTCAACCTACTGCGAAGAATCTTGAAGGGAAAAGGGTGAAATAGAGTTCGGCCCATTGTACCATTCAGGAGTAGAGGATTCTAAGCGTATATTATTTAGAATGTTCGGTGGCTGTTATAAATATGGATTTGTATCTTACTTGCATGCGTAGATAATGAATCTAGCTGAGAATGATGGTGTCGCGCCCCCTTTTACCGCGCGCCTACCGACCCGCGGTCTAGTTGACACCGGTGGGACCGGCACCGTCGCCACGTGTGGTGCTCGTGAAATAGGTGATTGAATGCAAAAATCCTACTTACAATTTACAAACATAAATTACCTACTTACTATTACAAATTTAAATGAATCACCTATTTACTATTACATAACGGGGACTTCAATGCGACTATGAATTGTATAAAAACAATCTAAACTAGGAAAACAAGATGAGTCGCCACCGGTGTGTTGGTGCCCTGGTCCACGTAACTCAAGAAAATGAGTTCGGGAATCCTGTTGTCTAATGTGTATAAGGGATTGATTTGAATTTCCTCGGCACCCACTTTACCCGGCGTTGGACCGGTTGCGTGATTTTATCGCGTTTCCCTTTTCAATTTTAGTATTCATTATTGCCGGCTTTGTAGCATACGTGTGCTTTGAGATAGTTTAAAAGTAATAAAATATGTACATGTTAATGAGGAAAACGAAAATAAATAGTAAATATTAACATTGAAAGGTAAATTTAGCCCGGGGCCAATTAAAAGTCGCACACATTGAGCTTGTAGTGCCCTTTAACTCCCAAGGGGCAAAATAGTAATTTATCATACACGCCGGAGTTTATTTCTAGCCCAATTTTATATTATTGATGCAATTATTAAGTCCTGGGCTTAATTGAATTTGATTCAAATATTTAACATCTAGTTGCCTGCAACTAATCCAAAATTTGAGGGCAAAAGAGTAAATTCACATAATTTGACAAATAAGATAAGGCATAAATATTATAATGAGACCAATAAACATTAAAATAAAGCACCAATCATCACAAAATCAATTAAATAAAAAATGTGCAAAGATCAAAGTCTATTTACAATTAAATACTCATAAGGGCAAAACAGTAATTTCACAATCAAAGGGTAATTAAAACATATTAAAATGCCAAACAGAAATCAAAGCAAAAATTGGTGGTTATTGACATAAAACATGTAATTTGGAAGAAATTTGAAGAGAAAAAAAACCTGTAATATTAAAGAAAATTTCTTAAGGGCCTAAATGTAAATAAAAAAAATTATTTGAGGGCTAAAAATGCAGAAGTCTGAAATCTGGAGGGCCAAAATGCAAACAAAATTTTTCTGAAATTTTGGATTTTTTTTTTTTTTGAAATGCCACGTCATCGATGACGTGGCGCAATCTGGAGGTGCCACGTCATCGATGACGTCTTGTACGGCGCAATCTGGAGGTGCCACGTCATCGATGACGTGGCACCAAATGGGCCCTATCAGAAGGGCCTAAATGTAATTTGAGAAATATTCTCGGGCTAAAATGCAAAAAACTGAAATCTGGAGGGGTAAAATGGAAATAAAATTTTCTAACCTTTCTTTTCTTTTTGCAGATTTTGGTGGGCTACCAGCCTATTTCCACCACGCTTTTGACCCACCAGATTAACGAATTTGCTTCGGGTTTGAAAATAAAAGTTGTAGCTCCAGGAACCTTCTACAACTTTTATTCTTTGGGTTTACTCCAGTTCCTCCTTCATCGTTTGAAATCAAAAAAATTTCTAAGTCCGGAAAATTTTCCAGACTTCGAAATTTTTCTGATTTCCTCTGGACCAACAGGCTTTTTCTACCACATTTTTGACCCTCCAAATGGACGATTTTGCTTAAGATTTACAAAGAGAAGTTTTAACCCCAGGAACCCTCTAAAATTTTTCTTCTTTAAGTTCAGACAGTAATTCCTCTCTGATCGTATGGAAATTTGGCTCAAAGTTGGCTGTCTGGAAAAATTTCCGGACTTAGAAATTTTTTTGGAAAATCCTCTGGGCCAACAGCCGTTTTATACCACATTTTTGACCCTCTAAATGGACGATTTTTCTTAAGATTTTCAAATATAAGTTTTAGCCCCAAGAACCCTCTAAAATTTTTCTTCTTTGAGTTCAGTCTAATTCTTCTCCGATCGTATGAAATTTTGGCTCGAAGTTGGCTGTTTGGCAGAGCAGAATTTTTTTTTTACTTTTTTATTTTTTATTTTTTTTTTTGAAAAATCTAAAAATTTAATAATATTAAAACTCATTCTTTGTATTTCAAAAATACATAAAACACAAAATAATTAAACACCATAAAACAAATTAAGAGAGAATTAAAGGATAAATTAAGAGGAAATCAAAAAGTAGGTTAAAAAGAAATTAAAAGGGAAATTAAAAAGAAAATTGAGAGTCAAATTAAAAGAAAAATAGGGGAGAACTTGCGGGACAAAAATAGGTGTCTACAGCTTGCCCCTCTTTGCCAGAGTGTCGAAGAGGATCGAAGAAACTCTAGGCAAAGATTGTAGACACCGCATGACTGGATGATTCCAATTGTGCAACAAAATTTGCCACATGTCAACCTTAAGCTCATGAGGTCATGGAAGGGGAAATTCACCATCTTGACAAACACACTGGGGAGATTAGATCTATCTATTCATCCAGAGCGGAAAAGTCCTTATTGGGGGAAAGAAATGAATAAAAAGACCATCCCAGTGAAATGAACCATAAGAGACATAAATGAAACTTGAAAACAAGAATGAAATCCCGATCTGGTTTTTATCGGGATGCACAGGGATTTCGAATGAAACGTAGTGTGAATGACAAAGAAAACTAACTTGACATAACATGCAAATGCCACTGGTAATGAAACTCAACAAGCAATATGAATTAAAAGCCCGACTTTGTATCATTAAGGCAAGGGTAAGTAAATACGAATGAGAACCCGACTTTATGTCATCGGGGTAAAGACATATAAATTAAAATGAAAACCCGACTTTGTGTCATCGAGGTAACAAGAGTGAAATGAAAACCCGAACGGTGAGTTTGTCGGGTAATGAAAAATTGAAATGAAAGCCGAAATTCATTTTTCGGTTGATACAGAAATACAAACCTGAAATTCGTTTATCAGGTTAATAGAAATGGAAACCCGAAATTTGTATATCGGGAATGAAAATGCAAACCCAAAATTTGTTTATCAGGTTAATGAAATGAAAATGAAGAACCCGAAATTCATTTATCAGGGGAAAAATGAAAATGAGAACCCAAAATTCGTTTATCGGGGATAAAAATGCAAACCTGAAATTCGTTTATCAGGTTGATGAAATGAAAATGAGAACCCGAAATTCGTTTATCGGGAAGAAAATGCAAACCTGAAATTTGTTTATCAGGTTGATGAAATGAAAATGAGAACCCAAAATTCGTTTATCGGGAAGAAAATGCAAACCTGAAATTCGTTTATCAGGTTAAAAATGCAAACCTGAAATTCGTTTATCAGGTTGATGAAATGAAAATGAGAACCCGAAATTCGTTTATCGGGGATGAAAATGCAAACCTGATCTTCGAATTTCAGGTTTGCATTTTCGAAATATAAACGAATTTTGGTTTATCGGGGATGAAAATGCACACCTGAAATTCGTTTATCAGGTTATAAAAATGAAATAAGAACCCGAAATCTCATTTATCGGGTGATGAATGAAAATGAGAACCCGAAATTCGATGTTATCAGGGATGACAAAATGCAACTTGAAATTCGTTTATCAGGTTGATGAAATTTCTTATTTTCCAAAATTTGTTTATCGAGGAAAATGCAAACCTGAAATTCGTTTATCAGGTTGATGAAAATGAAATGAAAATAAAAACCCAAAATTCGTTTATCGGGAAGAAAATGCAAACCTGAAATTCGTTTATCAGGTTGATGAAATGAAAATAAGAACCCGAAATTCGTTTATCGGGAGAAAAATGAAAATGAGAACCCGAAATTCGTTTATCGGGGATGAAAGTGCAAACCTGAAATTCGTTTATCAGGTCTCTTATACATGAAAATCTTATCCCGAACGGAGATGGATCGGGAGGAAAATGCAAACCTGAAATTCATTTATCAGGTTGATGAAAAATGAAAATGAGAACCCGAAATTCATTTATCGGGTGAAAATGAGAACCCGAAATTCGTTTAACGGGGATGAAAGTGCAAACCTGAAATTCGTTTATCAGGTTGATGAAAATGAAAATGAGAACCCGAAATTCGTTTATCGGGTAAAAATGCAAACCTGAAATTCGTTTATCAGGTTGATGAAATGAAAATAAGAACCCGAAATTCATTTATCGGGAAGAAAATGCAAACCTGAAATTCGTTTATCAGGTTGATGAAATGAAAATAAGACCTCCAGATCTGTCTCTTATACAAATGAAGATGTGTATAAAACGTTTAAAAGGGATGAAAGTTTTAAACCTGAAATTCGTTTATAAGGCTGATGAAAATGAAAATGAGAAACCGAAATTCATTTATCGGGGGAAAAATGCAAACCTGAAATTCGTTTATCAGGTTGATGAAAATAAAAATGAGGACCCGAAATTCGTTTATCGGGTGAAAATGCAAACCTGAAATTCGTTTATCAGGTTGATGAAAATGAAAATGAAAATGAGAACCCGAAATTCGTTTATCGGGAGAAAAATGCAAACCTGAAATTCGTTTATCAGGTTGATGAAAAATGGAAATGAGAACCCGAAATTCGTTTATCGGGTAAAAAATGCAAACCTAAAATTTGTTTATCAGGTTAAATGAAAATAAGAACCCGAAATTCGTTTATCGGGGATGAAAATGTAAACCTGAAATTCGTTTATCAGGTTGATGAAAAATAGAAATGAGAACCCGAAATTCGTTTATCGGGTGAAAATGCAATAAGAATGACACGCACACGGAGCCATGCCATTGGGCTTACCCATGAAATGAAGTGTAAAAGGCAACTAGTAATTAACCCTAACATGACTGGATTGTAAACTAGAACACGAAGCCCTAAACTGTAAATGACAGTATCATTTAAACTGAGAGGTTTGACTGGAAATTCAGTGCACCATTTTCCAAGTGGCGATCACCTGTGAGGTTGATTGCTTCATTAGGGGTTGGCGTGAATCATTCTTTTTAAAATGTGGAAAAAAAGACCGTTGGGTATCAAGACAGTTCTCAAGATTAGTGCGTCCCTTGTTGTTTATGAAGGATATCCAATCAATAAAAATTTGCCCCAGTGTCGTTGATCAGTTATTCATAGAATTTAGCATCCACTTTATTTTCGTGTACCTGCAAGTACAATGCGATATTGAGCAAAGAAAACTCGAATTGGTCAGTGTCATACCATACAAAATGTCAATCTTAGTGAACATTACTATAAGCAAGGTGACCGAGCTCTGTAAGAGTTGCCTACGTATCCCACCACGGGAATCAGGTAGAACGTAGATCGATTGAACAGATGATTTTCACATATTTGACAACTAAGACATCAACAACAAGAAGAACAACTACAAACAAACAAAATGGCAATGTGTGAGTTAGATAGAAGTATATGAATAAATAATACAGGCACATGGGAGCAATCTTAGTAAAAATCGTGTCATCACCGTATTAACACCGCTTTGCCTTTCATTCTAAGTTATTTGGACCCGATCAGGCAATGCTTTGGATCCATCGGATACGTGTCTCTTAAAGGCCAATCTTATGTTGAGAGAACGACATATCTGTCCCAATAAGCCTAACTTCGGTCAACAAATTTCGATTGATTGAACACTTTCCCAGACGTGGACTCAGAGAAGTCATCAACCAGACTTTGACCGTTTGCTCGATTTGCCCCTTCCTCAGCGCCTTTTCAGGTTTTCGCTAAGGTTTCCCTCCCTTTTATTTTTATTTTTACATTTTTCCGCACACTCTCCTTTTGCCTAGGCCGCCCCGTAAGGTTTTCAACCTAGCCTCTCTTTTGCTTTTGGTTTTTTTTTTTTTAAACAAACAAAGGTGCCCTTTCAGGATTTTCACCTAGGAGGTCTAAGTAAAACAGCAAGGTGTGGGAGTAAACGGAAGACGTCTGGCTAAGTAATTGCCTTTTGCAATGCATGCGAACTTTAGTTTTCAAAGTTTTTCGGCATCAGTAAGGCTGCCTTCCCTGTTATTGGGATAGACATGTTAACATCAACTGCCGAGACCGCATAAACTGCTCCCTTTAAGCCTATGCAGAACTTAGGATAGTTACGGTCAAAATGGGTTAAGTCGTGTGATTGGTAAAGATTGGGATTATCTTCAACAAAAATTTGCCCTAGTTTAAGATGGGCGCTTTGGTTGGAAAGAATATAGCTACAAGGGATGGAAGAGCGGGTTTGTGATATGAGGAAAAACTGGTTATGTCCCTTATCTAAAAGAATTGCCACAGTTTTGGGCTGAGAGTTTTACTTGAATGCAACTGACCGAACTGGGGAAATAGATGAAAAAAATTACCCCAGTTTTATTATAACAAACTGAGTTTTGTTGGGTATTTGTTTTGGTCAACATCTCGAACTTTTTTTTTTTTTGTTTTTGTTTTTGTTTTTTTGTTTTTTTTTGTGTTTTTTTTGCCACCCAAAACAACAATTTTGCCCCAACATCGTAAATGAGCTCAGTTCCAAGATCCAGTGTATAAGAGACAGGACAAAGATGTGGAGGACTTTCAAGATAGGCAAATAAAGAGAAGAGATATGAAAGGGTTTAGTCCGGATGTGGGTAAAAAGGGAAAAAAAACAACAGGTAGAATTCTATCCTACGTTCTGCAATGACTTAAAGGTTTACAGTCTGCCAAATCAGATGAAAAACTTTTTGACCATGTCCGCATTTATCGGTTGAGGGAAAACCTGTCCATCCATCTCCGTAAGGATAAGAGCTCCTCCTGATAATACTTTGTGTACAATGAATGGACCCTACCAGTTAGCAGCAAACTTGCCCTTTGCTTCGTCTTGTATTGGCAATATACATTTCAAAACTAGATCGCCAGCCTGAAAATGTATGGGCTTGACTTTCTTGTTGTAAGCTCGGGCCATCCTCCGTTGATAACATTGGCCATGACACACAGTTGTTAGCCGTCTTTCATCAATGAGTGCGAGCTGTTCATGTCTGAGCCTTATCCATTCTGCATCCTCTAACTCAGCCTCCATAAGAATGCGTAGAGAAGGGATCTCTATTTTCACTGGCAAAACAGCTTCCATTCCGTACATGAGGGAGTAAGACGTTGCCTCAGTAGATGTCCTGATGGAAGTCCGGTAACCCAACAGTGCATATGGCAGCTTTTCAACTGCCAATCACGCTGACTGTCAACCATCTTTTGAATAATTCTCTTAAGATTCTTGTTGGCTGCTTCGACTGCCCCATTCATTTTTGGCCTGTAGATGGTGGAATTCCGATGCTTAATCTTGAATTGGGCACAAAGGCCATCTACCATGTCATTGTTCAGATTCTTGGCATTGTCGGTAACCAAATCCGGGATCCCAAAGCGGCAAATGATGTTCTTTGATCTTTAAGCTCATTTTCGGCTTAAACTTCCTTGGCTTCTGCTTTACAGGCTGGCATTCGGTGGAGAGTTTGTGAACCACGACATCTGTTGAAATACCGGGCATATCGTCATAAAACCAGGCAAAGACGTCTTGGAACAAAATCAAAAAATTCTATCATCTCTTTCTTCTGCCCTGTAGTCAAGTATATGCTGTTTTAACCTCTCTTACGTCCGTGTCTGTTCCAATATTTACCGTTTTTGTTTCTTCCAAGTTAGGCCTTGGTTTTTCCTCGTGTCGCCCGAATTTATTTTCAATATCATGAACACTCGTCCTCAATACTCTCAGACCGTGTAGAATCAGGGTCGGGTGTGATATCAAAATTGCACTCATCGACCTCATAAATGGTAGTATCCGAAGGATCAAAAGCATTGATTTTGGGCCATCTGGGAGAAAATAAAGTATGAAATGAAAGAAAACAAAATGAGCTAAAACATCTTGAAGAAAAAGTTCTCATTAATCAAAGATTTGTACAAGTGATCCTAGAGAACATAAACTTAACATTCATTGGCCATCCTATAAAAATCAATTGTCTTCAGAATTCGCCTCAAAAATAGATGAATAAGATGAATGAGGAAGGCAATATCATGATTGTACTTGCTTTACTAATCAAATTGTTTTCAAGATTCATTTCCAAAACAGATGAATGAGATGAATCATGAATACAATGCTGTGAATGCACCTACTTCTTGACTAGATGACATAAGCAAAACAACTTAAGAAGTACGAAACATATATACAAAGATGAAATTAAAATGAGCAAAACTTAAAAATAATATCCTTTCAAATTTACCGAAACCGTAACTATCCTAAGTTCTGCATAGGCTTAAAGGGAGCAGTTGGTCGATCTCAGCAAATGGCAGCTCAGTGTCATCCTTCTCCACCTGCTCTTGAATAATTACCCCGGTAAATAATTCGGCTATCCCGTGGATAAGATCCTCCTTTTCAGCCTCATCTGCATCAGGAGCCATAATGGCGGCAGAACGTGAAAAAGTAATCTTAAGAGGTGGAATGACAATAGGCAATGCTCGACCTTCCTGTTCAGCTCAGAGAGCTCCTTAATCTCCCTCAACTGCCTGGCATTCGAGCGAAAACCGAGACCAAATGTATTCATCTGCGTTGGTAGATCAATAGGGTGTGTTATGCCTTGTAAATTCATCCCCAAACCTTGGCCGATGCGATATCCTCCACGCAGCATTTCCTTTGCAATCATTACACTCGCCTTATCCCAGATAATCGGACAAGGTACCGGGGATGAATTTACAAGGCATAACAGAGGACCCTATTGATCTACCAACGCAGATGAACCCTATTGGTCTACGGTTTTCAGCTCGAATGCCTTGGTCATCATGGCGTGGTCGTCTTCGGCAAACACAGTAATCAGCTTAAGCTCGTAAATGAATTTAACCCTTTGATGCAAAGATGACGGAATAGCCCCAGCAGAATGGATCCAGGGACATCCCAACAGTAAATTATATACCCCAACAATTGGAAGAACCTGGCAAGTGATCTGATGAGCAGATGGACCGACTTCTAGAACAAGGTTTATCTCTCCGGTGGCTTGTCTTCGAGCCCCGTCAAAACCTCGGATCACCATGGATGAATTCTTGACCAGGTCATGAGAGATTCCCAGCTTATCCAATGTCTTCAAAGGACAAATATTTAAAGCAGACCCATTATCAACCATGACCCTAGGCAAATGCCGCCCCTCACATCTAACCGAGATGAATAGAGCCTTGTTGTGGTCGTTCCCTTCAGAAGTTAAGTCATCATCAGAAAAACAAATTTGGTTTTGATGTGATGCCAGTACACTGCCCACTAACCTAGCAAGTTTGTCAATGGAAATGTCACGAGACACATGGGCCTCACTCAAAATCTTCAATACTACCTCCCTGTGTAGCTCGGATGTTAACAATAAGTTGAGCATAGAAATTTGTGAGGGCATCTTATTCAGCTGCTCCACTACTGAATATTTACTTTTTCTGATCAATCTTTGAAAGTCCTCCACATCTTTGTCTGTTACAGCCTTAGGGGCCTGCATAGGCTCTTTACCTTTGCTGGATTGTCCGACCTCAAAACTGTTGTCATTTGTGATTCGGCCTGACCTCGTGACAGCAGACACTACCTCCTCAGAAACTAGCTTTCCACCGACTATCACAGCTGAGGGTTGGTAATTCCACGGCACTGCATGTGTGCTCTCAATTGACAATTGTGTTGGTAGTTCAATCACAACGGGATCTTGGGGTTCTACCTCAAACGGATCCACGTCTATGATAAAAGGCTCAGATGACAGGTACAATTCAGATCAAAACGGTTTGATCTGAGTCATTGTCACTTCTTTGATTGCTCCTTCTTCCTCTTCGATCTCCGCTTCTATACAAACTATCCCCACATGAGGCTCATGCCGTGGCAGCGGATTAGTGTTTACTTCAGGAGCCCTTTGTTCCAGCCTCCTAATGACAATCTCTCGTGCATTGATCATGTCTTGCACCTTGTTCTTCAACGTCCATACAATTAGCCGTGGAATGCCCTGGGGCTCCAGAATGATAGGCACAACGGGCGTTGGCGTCAAACCTATCTGGAACTCTCCTCGGATACTGAGGAGGAGCTATAGGATTCAATCTCCCTTCCGATCTCAACTGCTCATATAGTTGCTCGATGGGCCGTCCCAAGTTGGTGAAATTACGGGGTGGTCTGTCATGTGGTCTGGCTGGTGCATAACGATAGCCTTACAATTGTTTGGTATACGGGTTGAGGATAGTATTGAGGTGGTAGTGTAGGTGATTTATATTGGCCCTGTCCATCATTTCTTCCCGCAGTGCTGCACTCCATGTCTCTTATACACATCTAGATGTGTATAAGAGACAGTGAGCTTTGTAGCTTTTCAAATTAAGAGGAAGATTTTATTTTACTGTATTTCACTATGTCTGCTAGGTTCGGGAGCCAAGCCTATCTGATTGCATTAGTAAGCCTAGCAATGGTCATATAGCTTAAATGCTTCTCTTAGGATCTGTCTCTTATTGTTCTCTAGGATCCGTCCAATCCTGCAGTTTTTTGGGATCAAGCATTAAATACCATGATAACGCATCTCCCTCCAGGCTTCTGGCAAATACCCATGATTGCTATCTGAAGGTCGCTTGTCGGATTCCCCAGTAAGTTGCAGAACATTTTAAGGTGAGCTACCGGATCCACCACCTCCCATTGTACTTTGGAAATTCTGGGATTTTAAATTTTGGCGGCAATTGCACCTCGGGGAATAGACATAGCTCTTGGTAGTCGATAGCTCCAAATTTATCTGTCCCCTGTTGCTGCTTCATGAAACTATCAAACCGCTCTATCTTTTTCAATAGGGCATCATTGATAGTCGGTACAGGGGGTGGTGGTGGCATTAATTCAGCTTCCTCTCCCGGGGTATACTCCAACTCAAGAGGAGGTGGTGGTGGTGGTGGTGGTTGAGTTGGATCTGTTAGTGGTGGCACTGAAGTTGGAGGAGGTTGATTTTGTGGTGGTGGGGGTAGCGGCATCCCCATGCCGGGATTAGGCATATAAGGAGGCAGCATCTCCTGATTGGCGGGGTGAGGCCCATAAGTTTGCCTATACCATTGCATTTCTTGGTTCATACTGGCCATAGCAGCCATCATAGATTCCATCTGTTTGCGCAACTCTGCTATCTCCGGGTTTTGATCCCCACTGGTCCCTTCCACATCTTTTGCCGATACGGTGCTCATACTGTCTTCAAATCGGAGTTTACGTGCACGCGAGCGTGTATAAATAGGGCTGCGTTGGGCAGCTATTTTGACACTTAGTACCTACATATTAAAACATAATAAAAAGATCTGTCAAATAGACATCTTTAGATGAGACAGGATTAACTTGCTACATGCTGATTCAGCAGCCCCATTGTGCATTAGGCGTCCTAGATCATCGGCCATCTCGGTGCATGCCCTCTTTTGGTTGTATTCCTACTCTCGAATACAGGATTGTTGTTCTTGAAATATTTTGTAAGCTTGCCTGTGCTTATTTAGAGCTATCTTCGTTCCCACTCCTATAGCAAATAGGGCACTTTGGTCGCCTTTCCAATTACTCGAGCGGAACTCATCTGCATGAAATACATGTTAGCCTTACCTGAGGCTGGTACCCCTTTAGAGCCTTTATAAAATGAACACACAATCTTGCAAATCCCATTGTAGGTTATGTACCTAGGGATAGGTATGCAATTCTATGTACCGGTATCCGATAAGGTATCCCTTCTACGGCTAGTGATATGCAATAAGTAGCCTACGGTGGCCCTACATCGGTGGGGTTAGCCTACATGCACACAAGGGATAATAAAACTTTGAAACATGTTGTAGGGAAGGGTCTCCTATTAGGGCTTGACAGAACCATATGCCTTTGACCCTACCTAAGACTTATGCAATGCAAAAATTGAAATTTATTCTATCTTGCAGGAAGTAGATACAAATTGCAGGGCCAATATAAATCATACGAATCAGAAAAACTAATTACTATTACATAACAAAAATTGTAAGGCTATTTTACTATTACAAGCCAGATAAATGGGTGGGTCTTACTGCCTCGTGTCTAGTGTCCTAAATAAGGTCCACACGGTTCTGCCCTATGGTTTAAGCTATATGACCATGAGGCTAGGCTTACTAATGCAATCTAGATAGGCTTGGTTCCCGAACCTTCAAGGCTCTAAATAAATTAAAAATTATGCAATTCCAATGTGGACCTTATCGTAGGGTCAAAGGCATATGACTGTCTCTTATACACATCTAGATGTGTATTCAGTGACACGACTTAGACAGACTGTCCTGTGTTCACTTGGAGGCGGTAAGATTCACACATTTTAGCGCGTTTGGCTCTAAAGGTTTGATGCACCCCAACACTCCAAAAATTTCCCCCAAATTAACCACAAACAGGTATAATAGCAAGATATATTAAAACATGTACAATAAAGCAAGAACAAATCACACCATAAGTAGACAGGATATGGCACGTAAAACGAGACCTAAATCGAGCAAATTGGCACTCAAGATAGCAAACATAGTGAAATACAGTAAAACTAGTGTAAAATAATTTGAAAAGAACAAAGAAAGTAACAGATAGCATGTGGCACATAAAATGAGACATAAAATCCGTAAATCGGCACACAAGACAACAAAATGGTGAAATACGTTAAAACAAGTGTAAATTAATTGAAAAGAACAAATAAAGTAACATATAGCATAGGGCACGTAAAACGACCTAAAATCTGTAAATCGGCACACAAGACAGCAAAATGGTGAAATACGTTAAAACAAGTGCAAATTAATTGCAAAAGAACAAATAAAGTAACATATAGCATAGGGCACGCAAAACGAGGTATAGAGCCGGTAACATAGCACACAAAATGGATAAAATTAGCCGGTTTATAATGAACGGGGTAAAATTGAGAGAAACACGTTAAAATCGTGCGCCCGGATTCTCAAAGTCCCCAGTGGAGTCGCCACGCTGTCGCGCCCCCCTTTTACAGCACGCCTACCGACCTGATCCGGTAGCTCACCTTAAAATGTTCCTGTCTCTTATGAACATTTATCTATCCCTAAGAGACAGATGTTAATATTTACTATTTATTTTTGTTTCCCGGCATTGGACATGTTGCATATTTTTATCGCGTTTCCCTTTTCAATTTTAGTATTCATTATTGCCGGCTTTGTAGCATACGTGTGCTTTGAGATAGTTTAAAAGTAATAAAATATGTACATGTTAATGAGGGAAACAAAAATAAATAGTAAATATTAACATTGACAGGTAAATTTAGCCCGGGGCCAATTAAAAGTCGCACACATTGAGCTTGTAGTGCCCTTCTAACTCCCAAGGGGCAGGTTCAAGAATTTATATACACGAAGTTTATTTCTAGCCCAATTTTATATTATTGATGCAATTATTAAGTCCTGGACTAAATTGAATTTGATTCAAATATTTAACGTCTAGTTGTGCAACTAATCCAAAATTTGAGGGCAAAAGAGTAAATTCACATAATTTGACAAATAAGATAAGGCATAAATATTATAATGAGACCAATAAACATTAAAATAAAGCACCAATCATCACAAAATCAATTAAATAAAAAAATGTGCAAAGATCAAAGTCTATTTACAATTAAATACTCATAAGGGCAAAACAGTAATTTCACAATCAAAGGGTAATTAAAACATATTAAAATGCCAAAGCTTCAAAAAACTGAAATCTGGAGGGGTAAAATGGAAATAAAATTTTCTAACCTTTCTTTTCTTTTTGCAGATTTTGGTGGGCTACCAGCCTATTTCCACCACGCTTTTGACCCACCAGATTAACGAATTTGCTTCGGGTTTGAAAATAAAAGTTGTAGCTCCAGGAACCTTCTACAACTTTTATTCTTTGGGTTTACTCCTGTTCCTCCTTCATCGCTTGAAATCTTGGTTCAAATTTGGTTGTCTGGAAAATTTTCCAGACTTCGAAATTTTTCTGGAAAATCCTCTGGACCAACAGGCTTTTTCTACCACGTTTTTGACCCTCCAAATGGACGATTTTGCTTAAGATTTGCAAAGAGAAGTTTTAACCCCAGGAACCCTCTAAAATTTTTCTTCTTTGAGTTCAGTCTAATTCCTCTCTGATCGTATGAAATTTTGGCTCAAAGTTGGCTATCTGGAAAATTTTCCAGACTTAGAAATTTTTCTGGAAAATCCTCTGGGCCAACAGCTATGGCCAATTAATTTGCGTTTTATACCACGTTTTTGACCCTCTAAATGGACTATTTTTCTTAAGATTTTCAAATAGAAGTTTTAACCCCAAGAACCCTCTAAAATTTTTCTTCTTTGAGTTCAGTCTAATTCCTCTCCGATCGTATGAAATTTTGGCTCGAATTTGGCTGTTTGGCAGAGTTTTTTTTTGCTTCAGAAAGTTCTCTGCAGAAATTTTTTTCTTTCCTCTTTAGACTGATTTTTTGTGCTTTAAATGAATTGGATTGAGTGTAAAAATGGTCAAAGACCATTCCTTGTCATGTGGGGAGTATGGGCATCTGAAATTTTTGGTGAAAAATCGATGAAAAATGCAGAGAAAACGTGGCCAAAATAGCTCTGCTCTAGTAAATTAAGAGGAAATCAAAAAGTAGGTTAAAAAGAAATTAAAAGGGAAATTAAAAAGAAAATTGAGAGTCAAATTAAAAGAAAAATAGGGGAGAACTTGCGGGACAAAAATAGGTGTCTACAGATGGTACGCACCTTCTCGCTCCATGAGGTTTTTGCTAGTAAGATTGGTAATTCTAGGGGAATGCTTCCAATCTTTTATCAATAGTATCTTTTGCAGTTCAGAATTAGAAAGATTTGAAGAATGCGTAGGTCAATCATAGTGCAGGATTCACCGCCAGCTTGGAGGGTAATGTTCGGAGACTTTGATGTTTCTTGGTCAAAGACTAATGATCAACGTGGATTATGCGCGATTATCCAGGATGGAGTTGCCTCTTTTGTTGCTACAGCAACCGAGGTCACTCAGAGAGTCTTATCACTGGAACATGATGAGATGCTTGCTGCAAGGCTAGAAATGCAATTAGGGAAAGGGTTTCAAGTGAAGGAGTTTATGCTAGAGGTTCGATGCCATTAGAGTGATAAAGGACTCCGGGGGATGGTGAATCCTTCTCAATTCTTGGTCCTTTGGTCGAAAGTGTAAGAATTAATCTTCGGAGCCTCGATGTAACATAAATAACCAGGTACGTAGATGTGGCAATGTTGCTACCCATCACGTTGCTCAATTAGCAAACTCTTCGGTTGTTTGTTATGTTTGGCTCTATACCTATGCCTTTGCAGCCTGTCCTTTTGACTGATTTGAATGCTTATGCTTAATAAAAGTTCTTCTGATGTTTCCTATCAAAAAAATTTTATTCGGTTTGTATCATTTCTTAATTATCTCAAGAGCAAGTAGTGTTGTTTTTTACATCCTTCAAAATTCTTATTAATTTCTCAGTAAATTCTAAGAAAAGAAATTACCTTTAAGCGTTTCTCAACCAGAATTGGAGTTGGAATGGATCAAAATTAGGATTGTATTATATACGATTTAAGTTACATTTCTAGTTAATAGAACTCTGTTTCCGTCAAATCCCAATTAGTTTTACTATCTTATGAACAACAAAACACATATAGTAGATTGAATCATGATTTCATATAATTAAGCTTAAGTATAAATCCAAAATTTGGAAAAACTGGCTAATTACGTGTTTGCAGTAAAGATTTTGATAACTCTTCAAAATAGAGTTATATTTCATTTATTTTGGTTTAGATTCTGACCAAGATTTCAGTACTCTATAGAGAATTTTTTTCATCATTTTATACTTTTGTGGTTTAATGTTTTCTTTTGTGTCCGTAATGTTTATGTGTTGTTTATATATTTTGTAGGTTGGTAGCTGGTTTGGAGTTCAAATGTATAAAGAATATACAGAGCAAGCAAAGATCGTGAACTAATAATGCCTCATATTCAACTTTTGAATCCGATTTTGGGCCTATATAGTCCTAAAATGACCTAAAACACTAACCAACAGTCCAATGCACCTTGTATCTATAATTATGATCTTTAAGAACGTATTTTAACATGTAAATTACTTTAAGAGTAGGAGAAGGAAGATTAGTTAAATTCTCTCTATGTTTTGCTCTTTAACCCTAGAAAGGTTCTTGGTGGATTGTTAAGGGTATTTTGTTTTTCATTTGGAAGGAAACTATAAGTGATAATCTCTTCTCCAATTTTTCATACCTTCTAAAGTTTGATTTCTTTTACTGGTTTTAATATTGTAGTTTAGTTTTAGGAGTTGATGTAGACAACTTCATAACTCATGAGTTCACATTAGTTTTGTATAATATTCAGTCTTTCTATATTGTTTGTCCATAAAAGTACGTGTTATTATTCATAATGCTTTTCTTGATATGACTTGATCTTCAATCATACTTTTAAATTGATATTTGAATATTAGTTAAGAATAATGCATACCATAGTTCAATTATACTTACAATGGAAGTTTGATCATAAATTCATTGTGTGATCCCTGCGGTCTAAAAAAGTACTAATAGCCCAAGATTTCAAAGATCTTGATATTCTAATTTTATTTACCTAGACTAAAAAGACTTATTTGAAAGTCCAAATTTAATTGAGATAATAATTGGATTGAGAAAGTCTAATAAAATTTAAGGAACTTTGTCATTTTACATGCATCCTAATTGATTCTTGATTGATTTGAGTCTCATGGTTATAATAGTTAGGTGAGGTCAAATCCCTAGCATCTTTAGTTTTTATTTTCTGCCTTTATTTATGCGTTTATCTACTTAATTGCTTTAGTTTTTAGCTTAATTTAGTTAGTTAATCGTTTTTTTTTAAATTTTTATTGCTTAGAAAATATCATAATTTTATTGTGGTTATTTGTAATTCATATGCTTTTCCTCGTAAGAACGGTATTCGATACTTTTTATCATTTATTATTTATTATTTATTATTTATTATTTATTATTTATTCAATTAATACACTTACTAACATTAATATGCATCACATATTTTAGTCCATGTCTGTCATTCCGAAAATCTGACATATAGATAGTTTACAAAAGAATGTTCAATTCAATGCAACAGTTACATTACACCAGGTCAAAGATTGTGAACCTCCATTCATTCACCTAATAAATTCATAGCTTTTGCTAAAAATTAATGTTAATTAACGTGCCACGTATATAGTTAAATTAAACCTTTATTCTTTTTCATAATTGGCTTGTTGCACGAAAAAGTAATTAATTTTAAAACTACATCTGTATAAAAACTTAAATTTAACTATTTCAATCTTTTGAATTATATATTTTAAAGGAACTAATTATTTTAGAATTCATTTAAATAATCAAAAGTTCGATATGACATCTTTTATTAATTTTTTTTTACCATATGTCTTGTTTCTACTGCTTTGAGTTTATTAAATATTAAGAAAAAAATATATTTTAGCAACCTAGCAGTTGGACCATCATGATCACGCCCTCTCTTGTCGGTGTATCTCAAGTTGTTAACTAAATTACTCAATTTATCTTAGTATATAGAAAGCCAGAGCACCCAATTGGTATTGTGGTTTCTCCCATTTGATCTTTTTTTTTTTTAATTTTAAAAAATAAAAACTGGTACTTCCAAATGTAACTACCACCATGAAAACCTACCATAGTAATACGTTGGCTTCTAAAATAATTTAGAAATAATTTTTTTATTATAAAATTTTAAAGGTAATTTTATAAAAACAATTAATGAATATTTATTTATTTTTATGACATGCACATTGAGTGTGCCTCCCACCACTAATTTAAATAATTTAGTAGAAATTTATATGTGAAATCTAAATTTATTGAAACCACTCCAACCAAACATAACCACTATGTCTTGTATACATCTAGATGTGTATATCTTTGGTAGATATATATATATATATATATATATATATATATATATATATATATATATATATATCTCATACTCCATAGCTACGTCAACATTAACAGGTTAAAGAATTGCATTGTTTGGATAGTCATTATTTGAAATAAATATTGTAACACTTTTTCACATATGATTTATGTTAAATGAAAAGGTGGTCGAAAACATGATTATAAAACGTTTTTAAATATTATTTGAAGAATAAGCTATATTTGTAATTCACCCGGAGCCATAACATAAATTAATTTTCTTTTCTTAAATGTCTACTCAGTTTCAATCCCTTAAGCACCTGCTGACATTAGGTAAAAGGTTTCGTTGATTAACAATATATTATTTCTTTTTTGTTTAGTCCACTGAAACGGAGCCATTCTAGCAGCCGATCAAGGATATCTGGAGCTCACTTCAGAAAGTTAATCCTCACGCCAGCGTATTAGTATCTAATGCGGTAATCTTTCTTCCTACTAGACAAAGTAGGACAGGCGGCCGGATACTTAAGAGGATCTGAAATGCAGTCTATTCTTAATTATAGCATAATTCTACATTGACGTGATTGTACTATATTTTTCAAGTTTTACTTAATTTTCTAATATTCGAAGAAATGGTCAAAGGAATTTCTATTTCGTATTTTGTGTTATTTTTAATCAAACTATCAAATAAATAATTAAAATTATTTTACTATTATTATTCACCAAAATCTTAATTATTTATGGTTTATAGTGTCACGAGAAAAAGTATGTTGACGAAATTCTAGTTCTACCCCATTGACTACGTTACTTTAATGTCTTCGTATTAATGGATATTTAATTCTACCTCATTGATTACGTTACTTTTAATGACTTGAAGTTGAAGACGTGTCATTTCACCTTCTAATGGATATGCCAATCGTCCCAGTACGTATTGTGACTTGTGTCATGCTTCGTGTCCGCATACATTAGTATGTAATAGTCGTCGTGCACTCAAAAATTATTTCTTAAAGCATAAAATTTTAATCAAATATAATTTTTATTTAAATAATAACATAAATAATAATTGTTCTTGTCTTGTTGGAGCAAAACTACTATAAATTAAGTCAATCCATAAATTTTAAAACAAAAGTTCAAATTAGATGAACTAAATTAAACAATAATTTATTTAATTGCGAGCGACTTCTAACTAGTACATTTCAAGATCTCGGCACAACTAAACTAATGTATTCTTAAAATTCTTTAACAGTCTACAAAATTGTTAAAGAATGGAGTGGGCGACAAATCACTCAACAAGTAACTAATACCATCTTTGTTGCACCAAACAAGTTACATATATGTACATATTTTACAAAATTTTTATCACGCGGACACACAGAGGTATTTCAAAAAGGTTTTTATCAAAAATCGAAATAAAAATCTTATTCCATGTAAAAGCAAAAGTTCATTACAAAATGTCACTTCAAAACAATATTTATATACTTCTAAAGCAAGTGGTATCATACCGAAAACTTACAAAACATATTTCACTGAGATCAGGAATTCAAAATCAAAATCAACATTTCAGAATTCGAAATTCATAATTAGAGTTTAGAAGTTCACATCATGGTTCATTATAGACTTATAAAACAAATACACTATCATTATCTTATTATGTACTGAACCTAGTACTAAGAGATCCAATTAGAAAAGGTTGTTAAGGGGTCTCGCGAAAACTATCTTAGCCAGAGTTCAGAGTTCAGAGAGCACAAATTAATAGTCTTATCTAGAAAGTGCAGAACTATAGTTCCTACCGACTATTCATGATTATTTCAAGAGGTTTGGTATGTTATTAATTACCAAATAAATATTCCAAACACTTACACATGCAAATAAACCATACAAAGTTCAAAATAATGCCACCTATATAAATTCATAATTTAAAACAATTCAAATATCTATGTAAGATCTAAATTTAATAACTAAAATAATATGTTGCCAAAAATAATATTTAAAAAAATATTTTTAAAATTACAAATGGGGTAATAATCACTTATTTCGAAGTAGCACAAAAATCGTAACAAAGAATAGACTAATTTCCTAAACAAAATTATCAAATATTAACTAAGCATATATTTCAGAATAAATCTGTTTGTATATAGATTATCATCCATTCTCTAATATTAATTTAGGTTCCAAAAATATTTAATCATGTTTGTTTTAAAATATATATTCTTCTTTATTATATAAAAACATTAGAGTTAAAATATATTATTAATATTATAGTTGAAAAGTATTCAATAAGTTATTATAAAAATAGTTCTTTACTACCTTTAAATTACTTATATAATAAGTATTTAAACTTTCAATTCAAAAATTAAATCTCAAAAAGTTAAGGAACTTACAAAACAATTTATCCTAAATTGATAAATGTCAAGAGACTAAGGACATATAATATAATTAATCCAAATCTTTTTAACTTTCTGCAAAACAACGCCGTTGTCCTGTCACTTCTCTCTCTCTTTCCCCTAGTCAATTCATCTTCTCTCTTACTTTTCTTTTTTTTTTTCCTATTTTTCCTCTTCCTTTTTCTTTTTTCCTTCTCTTTCTTCTCCCTTAATTCGTCTACCAGTAACACACCACCACCACGGTTGACTGCTGATCATCCCTCACGGCTGCTACCAGCAGTGCCAAGCAGCAGCAAGAACAACCAGCAATAGCAGAGCAGCTAATAACAGCAGCAACCGTTCTTTTTTTTTTTATAATGAAAATTCTGATTTTAACTTCTCAAAATAAAGAATAGGTGATACATAATTTTTAAAATAAATTCTTATATATTGAATTAAATCTCAACTTTTAATAGAAAATTAAATTTATGAAATTCAGTCTATCGAATAATAATTAATGAAAAAACACAAATTCATACATGATATTCCATATGCGAAAAATATATACAAAGAAAACGGAATAATATAAAATTTTGGTTAAAAAATTATACTGAATTTGATACACAATGAACTTCTAGTGTACACGAAAACTCCTCTCTCTAAACCTCAAAATTTTTAGCCACACAAATAAGAATATAACCCTATGAAATTCCCTATTTATACATATTTTTATTCCTAAAAGTTTTCAACTTCTAATTTGTAAAAGTTAAATAAAATTCCTACAATTCCTACACAGATTTGGTAACTAGAGGTGACTAAAATTTAATGCAATTCTTAATTACAAAAATTACCAATTAATTGGTAAAAGACTTCTTTCCAAAGCCAAAATGTATTTAGGCAAGAAATTAATCCAAGGCAATTTACCATAGAACAAATAAGATTCTTAACTAGGTAAAAAATTTATTATTTTTTTACAAGAAAGTTCCAACATAAATAACTCAATTTCACATACAATTGTTGAACTAAATTATCATTATCTTATATTAATAATATACATACATACATACATACATACATACATATATATATATATTTAAAAAAACGATGGTTTACTACTTGTGAGTGTGACTTCTGGTGATGGAAAATACTTAAATAGATTTGGTTTTTGACTTATCTATAGACTTTGTAGTCAGAATTTAATTGTATAAAATTTTACTTACATCAACTGATATCATATATTTTATAACGTTTAATCCACATTGTATAATTTACAAATGGTGTCAAAAATTAAATTACTTAAATATTTACCTCTGAGGATACTCAAGACAATAGCATGCATGTGTTATGATTTTGAGGATACCTTTAGATGAGGCCGAAATTAGACCATTTGATGAACTCCAAGGATGCTAGCATAGTGTTAAGATCTCAATAGCCCACAATTTTAAAATTTTACGATTTTACGATCTTGAGTGATCAAAACAATTCGAACCCAAAGTAAAATCTTAAATCAAGTGGTGGGATTTTAGAATTTTATAATCTTATCTGATCCTACGACCTACACAAAATAATTTTTTATGCTTTTGGACCTTTTGGGTTTCATTTGTTGAATGTTTTAAAATTTCTAAAATAATTGGTTGATCCATCTACAATGTAAAATAATTTATTTATGTGAACAGTGGTAGAATTTTATATATTTTTTAGGCTTAACTCTACTTTGCACTCTTAAACTTGTACCAGATTCTTATTTAATATCCTAAATTTTTATTTTGGATACTTTGTATCCCTAATTGTTTAATTTCTTCTCACTTAGTTCCAAAATTTAACTCCATTAACAAAATTAATGGATCTAGGTGAGTGATCTACAACTTTTGTTAAGACCATTGATAAGTCTTTACAAAATATGACCAATAGTAGTCAAGAATGTATTTTCACTAGTCCTTAAGACCATGAACGAAACAAGGTAGAAAAGCACACTAAGAACACCAGTATAACTATAAGCAAAAGATATATAGATCAATTTCTACGAACAAATTATCCTTTTTATATTTAGGGTCACTCCATCAATCGTAGTTGTGGATCACGCATTCTAAATCTATTAATTTTGTTGACAAAGTTGGATTTTTGACTTAAATAGGAAGAACTAGACATTTGAAATACAAAGTGTCTAAAATAATATTTAGGGTGTAAAGTGAAAATCTAGCACAAGTGTAAGGGCGCAAAGTACAATTAGACCTATTTTTTACTTAAAGTCTAATGGTCTCTAGTTCTATTATACAAAGGTTTTAAACTTTTTTAAGAATTTAGCACATCATATCAAATCTTCTCCAACTTAAAATGTGTTTTAAAAAAAAAAATTAAATATGACTAATTATATTTGATAATTTTATTTAATTAGTAATATTTGAGTCTTGAACTTCTAATTTGTAAATCTGCTTTAGTTCTTCATAAGTTTATATTCATAAATTCTGTTTTGAAGAATTTCATAGCTTGAGTTGGGCCACTGAATATATCGGCGTGCATCCAATAAGAATTGAAACTATGAATTCAATTATGAGTTTAGCACTTAAATTCTGTTAAAGGCAATTCTTTGCATATTTAGTTTTAAAAATATTAAAGTGGATCATAAAATATATTACTTTCTAAATAATAAATACACGAATAAAAATAAAATTCTAGTATAGGGAATTTATAATTTCTATAATGATTTGTGTGCTTTATTAATTTTTAAATTATTAAATAACTATTTTAGGCATTTTTGGTAAGAACGTACAATTCTCAAATCGATCCTATGTGGAATCTTGATTTTGAATACTATCAATGCTGATCAACAAAAACTGAAACTGAAACTCTATTGCCCGTTTCTTCTATGGGGAATTATATATTTAGAGTTCATTGGCTCATAGGATTAGAAGTCATTTTATTTCAAAGGGTCGTCTGATGTGCAATAGATCAAAAAGAAAGGGCATTTGAACTAGTGGGGTAGAGTTCCCAGTACTAAGTTATTAAAAAAAATAAATGTTAAATAGAACAATTTTTTCTTTTAAATAGAACAGTTTAATTATAACAATGTTTTAAAACTTGGACTGGACAGTGAATCAGTCAAGTTCCCACTTATTGTTTTTACCAAGTTTGACTGGATCAACTAGACGAGTCGTCAAGGTTTTCTTTTTCTTTTTTCATTTATTATTGTTTTTTGGCTTCAAACACACACATGTATAGCTATTTTCAATCTCACTTGTTCAACTACAAACAGTCCAGTTGTAAGGTTTAAGTAAAAGTTTTCTCATGAACGTGAATTCGAACAACTATTTATTCTTTTCTTCCATTTTTGCTGCTTCTTAATCTTTCAAATTTTCTCTTTGCCGCCCTTTTTTTCATACTAATCCAATCCCTTACCCTCCCCTCCCTTTCCCTTCCACCCAACCTCTTGTTGACACTCCTCCTCCCCTCGCTCCTCTCTTTTATCCCGTCGACTGCCACGCCCTCTTCCTCTCTCTTCTCCCCAACCCTTGCAAAGCCACCCCATTTCTCTCCCTATCCTGCTTCTCTGCCCTACCCCTTCTTCATCTTTGCTTCCATTTAATTATTATTATTTTTTTTTGGTGATTGGATATGAATTAATTTTTTTGATTGATTAGACTAATTTGCGAAAATTGTTGAGGTTCACATGTGATTTTAGGATAATTTGTCGGGACTGATTTAAATCTGTGAAGAAACTTAAAATTGGAGTTAGCAATTCAAATAGATTTTGTAGATTTTTTGGGTTTTAACCAATTATTTAATTTATCTGGTTTGAAACATTTAATCAGATTGATGCCATTTTTTATTCCTCATTAGCCGGTCAACCCATCAAAATTTTAAAACATTGAAATATATAAGATAATAATATATTAGAAAATTCTATAGTCCCAACGATACAGAAATTAATCTGGATCGATAAGGTGAATTTCAAATGAAGAAAACAAATAGAAATTAGGATAAGTTTAAGATAGATGAGGAGATTAATGTAATTGGGAGAAAATGATGTATTTTATTTCTTGTGTATTGTTTGTAGGAAGACAAGTAATCTCACATACAAATGTGAATAAGTGCCTTATTTATAGAAATCAGCCGACAGTAGGACCCATAATAATAATTTCTGTAATATTATAACATATCCGACTTACCGATCTATCAAAATACTGAACTACTTATGCCAAACTTCCTACACCAATTCGTAAGTCGAACGGCTTGATATTTGTGCTGAACTACTTTTGGGGGCAATCCGAACTGTTTGGTAATCAGTCCGATCCAAATGATGTTTTATGTCAAGGAGGTCAGCAGTGGATGCTGCCACGCATCTCTTATCTGAGCTGAACAAATTTAGATATCGTCATAAGCCTCCTCGATAGAGTTTGAATCATAGATCAGACTCCATCGATTAAAATTCTTTTTTTATATTTATTTGTCGCGTCTTTTGAGAATTCCCCATTGAAAAATATATTCTGGTGGCTTCGCTTTATCCAAGTGTCATTTCATTTCACATTTTTTGTATATTTAATATTCAAAACATTCTGTCAACATCCACTTAGACTTTTCAACAAAAACTTCTCCTTGTTTCAAATACTTCAATTTCCTCTGCACTTTTCTAGAAGAAAATCAATGGCTTCTGAATCAAGAGAAGGATCGACCGAAAATGTTCCAATTGAAGATAAATTCGATTTGGTGCTGTGATGCTGGGTGGAAAAACATCCAAGAAAATAGTTAGAAAAGACGAGAACAAGTCAGTCCCAATAGATCCGCCAGCTTTGGAAGGAGGAGCAGTTTCTGGAAATTCCGAATCTAGAATTCTAGATCTTCAAATTACAACAGAATCTATGCCGCCTTTCCAAGATGTAGAGGAAGTATCCACTAAGAAGCGAAAAGCTTCTTAATCGCCTGCAAGAGTTATTTCTACACAACTATAGAGCACCCTCCACTGTTAATAAATTCTAATCCTTCTAAATAGATAAGCCATCCTATAATAGTTCATGATTCCAGAAGTGGGAAAGAACCACTTGAATCCTCTTCTTCAGTGGTCCAACATTTTGTACCCGATTGGCCAATTTTTGAAGGCGACCAGATTGGTGGATCGGCCAAGACTGTGGATAATTTGATTGTTGAATTTTCGAAAGGAGATACATCAGAAGCTGAAGCCTATTCAGACAAATTAAAAGCAATCTGAGTATATTCAAGTTGGTATTCGTCTGAATGCTACATGCGCAGCATTATGCTGTCTTGGCTTGAAGATAGGGACAGGATCTTCGAGTTAGAGAAATCGTTGGAGAGAATTAATGAGGATGAGGCCACTTCAATAGAAGAGATGAAGAAATCCAAGCAAGAGAGACATCTCAAGTAGCAAGCCGATCTAGAAGCAAGGCTCAATCAAAAGTATCAAGAGCTTCAATCTCTTCATGCTGCTGAGATGTCAAGAATGAGGGAAGAGTTCAAACAGGTCTCTCAGAACCTATCTTCCAAATCCCTGCTCATGACTTAATTTCTACTCAGTCTGAGGTTCAAAAGCTACAATATGAGATTTCTCAACATCTGACCTCAATTGAGAATTTGAAAGATAAAATCCCTTTTCAAGGTGTAAATTCTTTTCTGATGTCTGATGCTTTGGGGAAAGATTTCAAAAATTTTGTACGATGAGCGCTAAAGCAGGACTTAATAAGGCTTTACACGACGTCAGAACTCAATTTCCCGAATTAGTTCTTGATAAGAACAACTTTGATTTTTTTGACCCAACTGCCCCTTTTAGTAAAATGACGAAGTTGGATAGAGTTTTTAGAAAACCCCGAACTACTATTACTCTGAATCAGGGTGTCATTCTTATGGAACCTGCCGAAGTAGTTGAAGAAAAGGAAGAGGTAGAAATAGAAATACCCGAGCAAGAGGTAATCATTTTAGGTCTCTAGCTTGCATGAACAATAGACCTTGTTTTTCTTTTGATGCAAAACTTTTTGATTAGAGTAGGATCCCTCTAACCTTTTTTTTTTAAATCTTTTTTTTTGGACAATCAGGATGTAACAAGAATTCTAACCTCGGTTGAAACCCTTCAGTAGAGTAGGTTGAAGGAGATCAATAGAAGTAGTATAGATCTTGTAACCTCTTTCGCTAATGATGTAATGAAATATCTTTATTTGCATTCTTCTCTGTAACATTTTACTCTTGTAATGCCTTTGATTGACTTCTTTGAGATTCCTATAGCTGCTTAACAATCAATCCTTACTCAGATTAGATCAGAATTTTCATAATTTGTACGAGTTATTTATTTTTTACAAAGAACAAGAACAACTTTTCTTTGAATCATCCTTTGTGATCGAGATGTTCGTATTATAAATTGTTACTTGCGCACATCAGTGAGTCTAACATTTAATTTGATGTCATCAAATTAGGGATTTAAAGCTACTTAAAGTACTTTGGCGAGCTAGCCCTCATTCGGCCGAACCATTTAGAGCACTTTGGCAGATCGGCCTTTACTCTTTTGATCACAAAGAACTAGCTTCCAAATTAGGACCAAACTGCCATTAATATTTAGCAATGTATGATGCTTTCAACATTTATGAAAAGATGTGTCCTAATTTTTAGGCATGTTTATTACTTGTGCAGTTATTGGCAACCCACTACTGTTTTAGTTTCCAAAAATTCAAATTTCTTTATTAATACTTCAACTTCTATTTTTTTCTTTTTCACCTTTCTTTCAAATATCATTTTCACCTTTTTAGCAATTTATTTGTTTTTCTTCAAATTTCTTTCAAACTCTTAAATCTTCATTGGCTTTTTCTTCAAACATTGTTATTGTTCGTGCCTAACCCATCAGTTCGATTCCTATGTCCGAGGAATCTGTTCAAACCCCTCCTTCATCTTCTTCTCCTAAACAAGCCCTTGCCATAGTGGATATCAAATCCACTCTATAAGTGGGTGATATTTCTCGTCTCAAAACTACCTACCAAATCCCTGACACGGTAGCTATTCAAATTCCTGATGAAGGAGATAAGGCACATAACCCTCCTGGTAGGGTTTCATTATGATTTTTGAATACCAACTTCGTGCAGGTCTTCGATTTCCTATTTGTGAAATCCTCTTATCTCTATGCTATTTTTTTGGCATCTGTTTGTCCTAATTGATGCAAAATTCTTTTTGAATCCTTGTTGCCTATGCTCTAATTTGCAAATATTTAAGTATTAGGGTTACTGCACATGGTTTTAGGTGTTTCCACAAAGTGGTGTGGGCAAGGAATTCACGTTTAATTACTTTGTTGGTCGGTCAAAGATAGCCAACGTAGCTTCTGACATGTTGAGCTCCATAAAGAAATGGAAATCCAATTTCTTCTTTGCTGCTCAGGCTGATATAGGAAGAATTAAATCAAAGTTGTCATTTTTTGATTGTGACCCCATTCATAATTCTGACCCCTTAGGAGAACTAGACCCAAAATCCTACCTAAGGGTAACAAGAATTGACCAGTCGCGCTCTGCCATTCTTTTTGGAGGCAAGAATTCGATAATAGATCACAATTTACTGATCTGGGCGGAAATCTAGCATGATTGAGGGAATACCACTTCCTCAAAATTTTAATGGACGTAAGTATGGATGCCCTAGTTCTTTACATATTTCTGATCTTTATTCTTCTGCATGCCGACTTAATTTGTTGATGTTTCTTGAGCAGGGGCTTTGGTGAAGTCGATACTGTCTATTTTGATAGAAGAAGATTCTCGCTCGACTATTCCTGAGCCAATTTAGATAGTAGACCGCTTTTCTGCAGCTACCTTAGAAACAGGAAGCAGTAGCAGTTAGGCAGCAATTACTCTGAAGGGTAAAGCTCCAACCATTGTTACTCTAAAGTAGAAGAAGTCCAAATTGAATTCAGTGGAAGAGGTTGAAGAGAAGAGTACTACGATTCCTCCCTTAGTTGCTCTTCAACGTAAGAGAAGAGATTTATCAGATTCTTCTTTTGTTCCTCCTGGAACTCCTCTGATTCAAACTTCATCTTCTGTTCTACCAGTTTCAGGTGGGTCATTTTGCCCTTGATCATACAAACCTAGAGCATTGTTTGTGTTCTAGGTAATAACGAAATGGTTGCCAGATATGTAGCAGCAGGGACTCGAGATTGGACTCCAGAGGAAGAATGGGTCTCCAATGGTTCTCAAAGCCTTCCTTGGACAACCAGATCAGTTTAGTCAAGTAGAAATCTTGACGACGAGCCAGAAGGTGCTCCTTTTAGTCCTTTTTGGTCTTTGACTATAAGTGACCGAGGACAACATGCTCGAGTTGCAAATAATTGGCTCGATAATACCTTTACAGAATGAGACCAATCATATGAGGACGACCACCCCACAACTCAACTACAATCTAAAGTTGCTCAATCTTTTTATGCGGTAAGACCTTTTTTTTTATTTTTTATTCTGACATTTTACAGCTTGACAATGATATGAGCGAGGGACATCGCTGTTACTAGAGACTCGAGAAGCAAGTTGAGCAACTGAAGGATCTACTTCAAAAATCAACTGCTAATGAAGAAGTTTTGAAGCAACATTTGCGGTCACATGGTGTCATGAGCGTCGAATGATGTTTCTTCCCCAGCGAAAGAAGAGCTTCAAAGTAAACATGAAGAGAAACTGAAAGATCTAAGGGATCAAGTAAAAGATCTAACTGAGCAACTAAAGATAAAGCAAGAAGAGGCCAATAAATATAAATTAGAGACCGATCAGCTGAAGTCTAGTCAGGCTCCTTCTTCGTCTCCTTCTCAATTGGTTGATCGTGTTAATCAATATATAGGTTCAAATACCTTGAAGAACGACCTAATAACATTCTGTCAACAGGCCTGCTCTTTAGGTTATAAAGAGGCTTTAGAAGAAGTTAAGAAGAGATTTTCAGATCTACCCTTAGATTTTTCTTCTTTTCAAGTTTATAATGAAATTGTTGATCGAGCTTTGATTACCGAGTTAGGTGACATTTTTTTAGAACCTCGATTAGAAGATAATGTATTTAAAAATGTACTAGTAGAAGATGAATAAAATTTTGCCAAAGGACTGTTTGCTTTACATTTCTCTGTAATACTTTTTTAAATTTAACAATAATGTTCCATGTATGAGAAATAACTTGTCCAAATTGATCAGACAACTTGTAATATCCTAACGGATGTGTTTCAACTATCTGGATCTATATCAGAAAATTCTATAGTCTTGGCAATACAGAAATTAATCTGGACCGATAAGGTGAATTTCAAATGAAGAAAAGAAATAAAAATTAGGATAAGTTTAAGATAGATAAGGAGATTAATATGATTGGGGGAAGACGATGTATTTTATTTGTGTATTGTTTGTAGGTAGACAAGTCATGTCCCTTACAAATATGAATAAGTGCCTTATTTATAGAAATTAGGGGACAGTGTGACCCATAATAATAATTTCTGTAATATTATTACATATCCGACCTACCAACCTACTGAACTACTAAACTACTTATGCCAAACTTCCTACACCATTCGTAAGTCGAACTACTTGATAGCTGTGCCGAGCTACTTTTGTGGCGATCCGATCTGTTTGGTAATCAGTCCCATCTGAATAGATATTTTTATGTCCTGCTGAAGGAGGTTGGTAGATGCTGTCACGTGTCCCTTATCTGAACTGAACAATTTTAGGTATCGTCAAGTCTCTAGAGAAAAATTATACTGTTTTACATTAAACACTTATATAGTATAATATCTTGTATTTAAAAAATTTATCACGTACAGAATTTTAAATTTGGCAGGATAATTCTATTAATGGGGACATGATACTTCCCTAATACATATGCATAGTGGATTGACATAGTGGTATCATGTTTTCCTTAATAAGATTAAAGCCATGTGTACAAATCAACTCTGATGCAATAAATACTCTTACCAGTTACCCATAAGATATATCAGCTCAACCACATTTGTCGTCTCTATCACTAGTTTGCGTAGCTAAGAAAATATAACTTCACTAATACATTTTCTTGCCAAAGATAGAAAATACTAGAAGAGAAAAATAGTTTTCTTCACTTTCTTTCTTGGAGCTTTCAAAACAAGAAAGGTAGTAGTAGTTTCTTAGTGTCTATCTCAAAAAGAAAGAATCTCTTTATAGTGGTAAAACTAGTTTGGCAAACCTAAGAAATACAAAATAACACACATTTAGCCAAAAAAATAGGCACGAAAATTTAATTGAAAATTTTCACTATTTGGCTCAGTAGCTAGAGGTGGATGCAGGAGTTGCACCTTGAGAGGTAGGGCAAGAATTGTCTAGAGTGTAAACAAGTTGAGTCGAGATTGAATGGTGATATGCTCAAAAAATTAAACTCAGTAGATGTATAAGTGTTTGAAATTAAGTTCAGTCGAGCACCTCAATTGGAACTTGAAAGGTCGACTTTGCTTGACATACTTACAGAGAATTTGTGCTCGATTCAAATAAGTTTGATGCTAAATCAAGCATGCTTGACCTCGAAATCAAATTTGATTGATTAAAAAATTATTCTAATAAATTTTTTATCTAAAATAATACAAACATATTATTAAAACAACATCCTATAATGGCAATAACTAATTATTTAAAATTATACTATATTATTAATAAATAAAGCAAGCATTTTGAAGAATAGATTTCAAATTTTATAATGAAATAAAATAGAAAATATTAAATTTCTTGTAGTTCAATAATAAGCCAAATATTTCACTTGAAAAGTAAGATAAAGACTAAACTTATATAAAAAATAATGAATATTTATTAGTGGAAATTAGACCTTTTACTCCAACAAAAAAGGAAATAGAACAATAAATAGAAGCTCATTTTCATCAACTTAAATAATGTGGTACGCGGAGATTAGCCTTTTGTAAAAAATATTTATGAGATTTTAAGAGTATTTTGGAAAAAAAAATTCAAAAAAAGTTTGGACTTTCTCCAAACCCAATACAAATTAGGAATAAAAACAACTTTAATAAATAAAAATTTAAAATTTAGTGACAATGTTGAAATTATATTGAGGAATAAAAAAGGCCAACATAATTCCTTGAACCTAATACACAAATAATGGGTCAAAATAATAATAAAAGGTAGACAACCTAAGTCCTTAAAAAAAAAAAAAAAAAAAAAGCATTTGGGACAATGATCAAATAAAAAAAAACTTGGACAGGCAAGTATTAATTTTTTTTTATTACTATTGTTAAAGACATATCACATTGATAGTACATGCTATACAGAATATTCTTCGGGGGTGCCTCTCCCCATTCTCCTAATGGTCTGCCCCTATCAATAACAAATACAGAGAGAAAAAGTATCCATGGAAATATGGTTCATTGCAAGCTGAAATAGCCAGGAAAAGACAAATTCCTGTCTAAATAACAACCAAAAATAATTGTGAATAAATTTGTTAGAAAATACCAACAATGTTAGCCATGAATGTAAGTTGATGGCAGCATATTTCTTAAACTGTGAAGGAAAAAAAAGCTTCTTAACTTGTAAATTTTTTTTTCTTTTTGATTTTCTAAAAGTAGGACAGTTGTATTTGGAAAAAGCAACCAGGTTGCTTTCCGTGAAATCAACCTAAAGGTCACTTTCAGTGAAAGCGACTTTTAGGTGGCTTTTTTCAGATGCAATCTATTGTAATTTCACAGAGTTTTTTATTTTTTTATAAAAAAATGCATATTATTATAGTTAGTCAAATTGATTTTGTTATGTTTGTTTAATTTGTTTTAAGTTTTTTTTTTTTTTTGTGGTTTTGAATTTGAGTTTTGGGTTATAGAAGAAAATAAAAATCAATTAAAAATAAACTAAAGCAAGCAAAAAAAATATGGAACATTTTAAAATTTAGAAAGTACATAAAATATTTAAAAGTAGACAAAATGTTTTAAAGAACAAAATATTTGCGTAGCCAAAACGCCTTGAGTTTGGACAATTCCTAGCATTGTGACACATGCTACATTGGTTGCATTTCTGGGGAGCATCAGGGCACATTGTATCCATTTCACTGTGATCCTAGCATTTTGTATCTTGTCGGGCTTCTTTGGTGGCATTCTATTGAAAAAGATACTTAGGGTGAAATCTGTACCCTGTCAATAGTCTCGACATCAAAGCGGCTTGAAATAATCAGAATACATGTGAAGATAAGTTTGGTTGGTGTGTACTTACTTAGGGTTCACCAACCAGTGAAGTTGGACTGACGCTGCAGTTAAAACAAGCTGCCATAATGTGAGAGCAAGGAAACTGAAGTGCTGTCCACTCCTACAAGTAAATGTTCTTTCTTGTAAATTAACAATCTGCATATTTTTGCCCCTTCCATTAGATCGAAGAGCAATTATAATGTTGTATATTCTATATTGGTGATCAAACTTTTGAACTTTATGGCCACGTGCAGTATTCTCAATCTTAATGCATTTTTTCCAAATTCGCTTTAGTAAGTAAAATCTAGCTCCCCTTGCAAGTGTATTGTGTTTGTTGAATAATTCAATAGTCTTATGAAAATTGAAATCAACACGTGTCTTGATTGGCAAATAACGGGCACCATTGAGGATTTTATTCTAATTTTCTGCCATATTTGTTGATAAAATACCCTGATGATATCTGCCATCACGAGAATGAGCCTACATCTTTGGTGGGATATTTCTATCCATAAGCCAATCATAGGTTTCCTGACTCATGTTGCAAGCATATTTGCTCGATGTACCAATTGAAATTTCGCGGTTGTCTAGCACTCCCAGCCAGCCAACATAGGTCTTTCAACCTTTGATTGCTAAATTTCTTGTTGAAATTACTCCTGACATGGAATAAACAGAAATGATGCACCCCACATAGGGGTTTCCAAAAGTCTAGTTTGTTCATCGCATTGATGATACCCTTGTGGAGGTTTGATATGATACATACAACATGTACATCCCGGCAAATATAAATATGAACCCTTAGTTGGGTCATGAACCAACTCCAACTTTCATTGGTTTCCTCATCCACAAATCCATATGAAAGCAGAAGTTGGTAATTTTCCGCATCGTTGTTGATCGCAACTAGCAACTTCTCTTTATAAGCACCCCTTAAGAATGTGGCATATACGCATGAATATGACTGGTTTACAGTATTAAAAATTTGAATTGAAAGTGCACATGCCCAATATACATAATCTAAGATCTTCTTGGACTGGTGGCTTTGTGGATGATGTTGCCAACTCAACAACGGTACCAGAATTTTGTACAAGCAATTCCTTGAAGTACTTTAGCAGCTCTTTAACTGATGATTGCCAATCTCCATAAACTATGTCGATTCCTTTACGTCGACCATACCATGCTTCTTCTATGATATGTTAACGTGCATTTCATTCTTGATATGGCTTGAATTTCTTTCACAGGTTGGGATTCTCTTCAATGAAATGTATTATGTTTTCAGCAACGATCTGATGACTCAGCTGATTGTGATTGTTGTTGTTACTTGTGCCTATGAACAAATGCACGTCAACGATTTTGGTTATCTACCACATTTTATGAGTGCTGTTTTTCAATACTCTAAGCATCCAGTAACAGGTCTGAAGAAATTGAAGTAGTGGTTGGTTGCTTGTGTCAAGATGCAAAAGCATCCTATACGCAACAAATCTCCACCTTGATTTTGCATCTGACACAAAGATAATAAATTTGCTCCACCTTCTCCAAATGAGCCCCAACGAGGCTATTCATTCTCACGAACACCAATCAAATCCAAGCAGTACTTGAACTTAGCAACTGGAAGAGGTTTTGTAAATATGTCGGCGGGATTGTCTCTGGTATTGATTTTCTGAACAGAAACCTTTTTCTCAGCAATGATATCTAGAATGAAGTGATATTTCACATCAATATGTTTCGTCCGCTCATGATACATCTAGTCTTTAGTCAAGTGAATGGCACTTTGACTATCATAGTGAATAGTAATTACATCTTGAAGTAGACTGAGTTCGCCAAACAATCCCTTCAACCACAAGGCTTCTTTGATTGCCTCGGTGATAGCCATGTACTCTGCCTCACTAGTAGACAAAGCTACAACATGTTGTAAGGTAGCTTTCCAACTAACAGCACAACCTCCAATGCAAAATACATAACCCGTGAGTGATCTTCTTTTATCAAGATCTCCGGCATAGTCTAATTCCACAAAGCCAATCAAAGTGTTACTGTTCCTTCCGAACTCCAAACATGTGTCTGAAGTCCCTCTTCACGCAAGTATCTGAGAATTCACTTCACAGCCTGCCAATATGTTTTACCTGGACAAGACATATATCTGCTTACCACACTAACTGCTTGTGAAATGTCTGGACGTGTACAAACCATTGCATACATTATGCTGCCGACTGCACTGGAATAAGGTATAATCTAACTGTGGTAATTGAGCAACTGATAGTTTGAAATGAGCAGCAAGATGAGTGCTTACAGGTTTAGCATCTTTCATGCCAACCCTCTCCAAGACCTTCTCCAGGTAGTTTTTCTAGGTCAAGAATAACTTTCCAAATCCTCGATCTCTTTTGATCTCCATGCCAAGAATCTTCTTAGCTGCTCCCAAATCTTTCATCTCAAATTCACTGTTCAACTGAGACTTCAAAGTGTGAATTTCTATCAAATTCTTGGCAGCAATGAGCATGTCATCAACATATAATAACAAATAAATGAAAGAACCATCATTCAACTTTTGGAAGTAAACACAACTATCATACATGTTCCGCGAATAACTTCCGCTTTATGACCCAAGATAAAAGAATCAAACCTCTTGTACTATTATCTTGGAGATTGCTTCAATCCATATAAGGATTTCTTTAGCAAGCAAACATGGTCTTTTTTTCCTTCAATTTTAAATCCTTCAGGCTGTTTCATGTATATTTGTTCTTCAAGTTTGCCATGTACAAAAGCTGTTTTAACGTCAAGTTGCTCCAATTCTAAATCATACATAGCAACTAAAGCAAGTAGAACACGTATAGAGCTATGTTTGACAACGGGTGAAAAACATCATTAAAATCAATACCTTGTACCTGACTATAACCCTTTGCAACTAAACGTGTCTTGTACCTTGCATCGTCAACCCCTGGAATTCCTTCTTTTTTTTTAAAGACCCACTTGCAACCAACAATTTTCTTTCTTGACTGAGGTTTCACAAGAACCCAAGTACCATTTTTGTGGAGAGATTCAATTTCTTCATTCATTGCAATCACCACTTGGATGAATCAGCACGTGAAACTGCCTCCAAACTATGTAGATGGTTCACCAATTTCTTCAGTTTCCTGTGCAATTGACAAAGCGTATGCAGCCAAATTCGCATACCTTTGTGGTAGTCAAATTTCTCTCCTTGGTCTATCTCTGGCTATGGAATATTCTTCTTCTTCTAATTCAACTTCAAATGTCTCATCTGCATCTAGCTTAACAGGAACTTGGTTGAGAAGGACTAGTGTTGCCAATTTCGACCTCCGCCTGCTTCTACATACTTTCATTTCCTTCTGTGTTACAAGAACTAGAAGACTCTTTTCTTATACATAACATGGATGATTCATCAAAAGTTACATCTCTGCTAATATGAATTTAGGTGACTTGGGATCCGGACACCAGAGACGATATCCTTTCACTCCAGATGGATACCCAAGAAATATACACTTTTTAGCTCTTGGTTCTAATTTTCTATCATTTACATGCATGTATGCAGGACACCCAAATATTTTTAAGCCATAATAATCAGCAGGAGTACCTGACCAAATTTCCTCCCGGAATCTTAAAGTTCAGAGGTGCAGAAGGAGCACGGTTGAAAATTTAACAAGCGGTAGAGATTGCCACTGCCCAGAAGTCATTTGTCAATCTAGCATTTGAGATCATGCAACGAGCTATTTCCAAAAGAGTCCTGTTCATTCATTCTACTACACCGTTTTGTTGAGGTGTCATTCTCACGGTATGCTGTCGAACAATTCCTTCATTCTTGTAGAATTCATTGAATTCGCTTTCACAAAATTCCAAGCCATTATTTGTTCTAAGCTGCTTGATTTGTTTTCCTGACTGTTTCTCAATTAAAACTTTCCATTGTTTGAAAGTTAGGAAAACATCATTTTTGTGTTTCAGGAAAACACCCAAATTTTTCTTGAATAATCATCAATAAAAGTCAACATGTACCTGGCACCACCTTTAGACGGGGTACGTGAAGGCCCCCAAAGGTCTGAATGAATATAATCCAAAGTACCTTTTGTTTTGTGGATTGCTGAAAATTTGAAACTGACTCTTTTCTCTATACTTCCCAAAGATACAACGTTCATAGAAATCCATCTCCCAGTACTTTGTCCGCAAAGAAGACCTCTTTTACACAATATGGACAGACCTGTCTCACTCATATGCCCCAAACGCATATGCCATAATTTGGTGGTGTCAGTATCAAATTGATCTGCAGTAGAAACTGTAGCAGCACCTATAGCAGTAGATACTTGCAAAATATACAACGTACCAAACCTGTGTGCCTTCATGACCACAAGAGCACCATGAGTGACTTTTAGAACTCCACCTTCACCTGTGTATTTACACCCAAGAGCTTCTAGGGTGCCCAAAGAGATGAAACTTTTCTTCAAATCTGGAATATATCTAACATTGGTGAGCGTCCTCACCATACCATCGTGCCATACCAATGTGCATTTTGATTCGGACAGTGCCTTTACCAATGACTTTACAAATGGTGTTGATGCCCATGAGGATCATTCCACCTTCAACTGAATCATATGTTGAAAACCAGTCCCGATTGGCATAGTTCGCATATGATATGAACAACTTGAATCTAAAATCCACTCATTGTTAGATCTGGAATTATTTTTAATGGCTAAAAATATAGCTCCATCATTTTCATCAGCTGCAACAATAGCTTCAGCGGTGTCATTATTTTCTTGCTCATTTTTCTCCTTGTGCTTTTCTTTCTTTTTCAATTTAAAGCATTCGGACTTAATGTGGCCCTTTTTATGACAAAAATTGCACACCAAATTTTTATGTCTGGATTTGAATTTTGATTTTGACCTTTTACTGTCTGTATCTCTCTTTTCAGATCTACCTCTAATGAATAAACCTTCCCCCTGATTTCCACTATTTTGCCCAATAATATTTTTATCTATCTAATATTTTGATTTCAAAATAAATTTTATTTCTTTATAAGAGATAGTTTCTTTTCCATAAAGCATTGTATCTCTAAAATGCTTAAATGACTAGGGTAGGGAACACAACAATAATAAGGCCTGATCTTCATCTTCAATTTTAACTTCTACAGTTATTCAAATTCATAAGAATGGAATACAATTTATCAAGATGTGAGAGTATTGAAGTACCTTCAGTCATACGGAGCATGTATGGACTTTGTTTGAGATAAAATCTGTTCACCACTATCTTTTTCATATACAGAGCCTTCAATTTTTCCCACATGCCTTTGGCCGCGGTTTCGGATGCTACCTCCCGTAAAACCTCATCAGAGAGATTTAAAATAATACATGACTTAGCCTTTTTATCCAAGTTGGCAAAATTCTCATATGACATTTTCTCCAGTTTATTCTCCTTCCCCTGTAAGGCAATATCAACGCCATCCTGAACTAGGATAGCTTCCATTTTGTGTTGCCACATACCGAAGTTGGCACTCCAGTCAAATTTCTCAACATATGACTTCGTTACCGTCATATTAGCCGCTAGAAATTAATCCGGGTGTCAAAGCTCTGATACCAGTTTGTTAGGATTTATACCCCAAAAATTTAGTTAAATTAATTTTAGCGAATCCTTTAATGACGATAACGAAAAATAATAACGAAATATGTTGAAAAAATATAAATGGATAGGGACACAAAGATTTACATGGTCGGTCTATTAGACCAATCCACGGGCAGAGGAGCAATATTTCACTATATGAAAAAGATACAAAAGTTTTGGGAAAAATCCCGAAAGACCGAAAGAGAGATATTTCAAATAAACACCTGAGAATTAAACCGAAAAATAAGTTCTAAGAACTTGTAAAATTCTCTATTTTTTTCTTTTCAGTTGGTGCATTGAGGAAATGGATTTCTGCTTCAATTCATGGGCAAAAATTGCCTAGAACTTCCAAATGCAATCCAATCAATCTGGCCAAAGTATGGAAGATCACTACTTCAATTTCGTGAAAAAATTAAAGTAGTGGTTGGTTGCTTGTGTCAGGATGCAAAAGCATCCTACACGCAACAGTTGATTCTGGATTTAGTTGAAATAAAGAGTGGGTCGTTTGTGATTGAGGTGGTAGTTATATCGTGAGACAGAGTTGTGGCCAGAAGGAGAGAGGTGGAAGTGTGGGTGAGATTATGACAGGGGATAGACCTGGTGGATTCAATTTGGTAGGAAATAGAGGAGGTACAGGAAAAAAAAATGCAGGTTGGAAGCCGAAGATGATAGGGAATGGGTTGATCAATAGGAATAAAAGTAGGAGTGGATGAGAAAAAGGAAGAAGGGAGTGAGAAATCTAGAAGGGAAAGGAAAGGGCTGGCTTCTCCCGGGGAGAGAGGTTGGGTAAGGGAGGAATAGGAAGGGAAATGTGGTAAGTTTTTTTTTTCTCCTTAATTTGGCATTGGGGAAATCAGGAGAAGGGAAAAAGTTATGGGCATTTAGGGTATTTGCTTGTCTGAATAGTCCAAATTTGTCATTTTACTTGTCTTTCAATTGATTTGAGTAATGTAAGAGAAATTAATTGTCTAGGGTGCTATATTCTTGCAATTAGAAGTTCAGGGGTATTTTACAAATCAAACAAAGTTTTGAAGGGTTTTTTGGAGTTAACACTTAAAAGGAATTTGAGCTAGGTGGCGATAAATTTATTTTGGCCATTGAACAATCATTAGACATTCTAATAGTTATTCAATGACTAATAGGAAACTCTTATTTAGGGTAGGTGCGCCAATAATTGGGAAAACATAAACCTCTAGTTTGTTGGATAAGAATCCTCTTCATTTAGGGTAAGGTAAATAGAGGAGTCTCTATTTACCCTTAAAAAATACATTTAAAAGAATATTTTTAAAAATAAAAACCATTCATCACATAAATCATGTTCTATATAAACGTGTTCAAAAAACTAGAAAAAATAATAATGTTTTACCGTTTGATTAATATTTCATCAAATTTTAAAAATTTCTATACTGTTCAAATGTGATATATAATTTAACAGTGAAATTTTTTTCGAAGGAATTGATTTTTGGATATGATGATGATTTGATGAGATAAAACTAATTATATGTTCAAATTATTTTCTAAAGTTTTAATTATTTGAATATAAGTAAATGAATAATAAATGAAGAGAAAATATAAGCAAATAGAGAATATCAAAATCTTATTTTGTAGAAAAGTAGACCACTTATTTTAACTGAGTGCATTTTGCTAATTAATAACCAACTATTAAGATAACTGGTAATTATTCAATGAGCTAATGACCAACATAAATGTTGTTCTTAGGTGGCACATAAAAATCGATCGCTTGGCCCATTCTTATGAAGCTCTCATGGCATCTCGCAAGATTCTAAAACGAATTTTTAGTTATTCGTTTCTCAGAAAATTTTTATATGAATTTAGTTTATAATATAGTATCATAGATCCTTTAATTTATATAAAGTCACGTCACTCTACGAAGTGATGTGTGATAATATAATCTTATATAAATTAAGAAGTTCATAACGTTATATCATAAATCAAATCTATATAAAAATTTCATCATTTCTCAAAGTACAATGCACGCTAGTTATCAACTTATAAACAGAGCAGAACTCAAATTCTGATAATCTAGGATTGCTATATGATTTTCTTTAATAGGGTGGGAAAGATCTAGATTTTAAGTCTCATAATACACACCACCAATCTGTCAGATTACTTCGCTGCAGCAAGGATGGTTGACATGCATTCCAATAGCTGAGGACATTTCGCCGTAAGTATTAATGATCAAGGTTCCGGAATCACCGGTTTTGATTTCAAGGAGAGTTAAAATCGAAATGGAACCTTAGAAGATGGTTTCAGCTATGGTTTTTCGACGGTTCCGGTTGATTTTTCGGTTCTGTCTGGTTCTGGTCCCGATTTCAGTCACGGTTTCAATTTCAATTTTTTTTTAAAATAAAGACATATTTTAGATAATATTAAAAAAAATTAATACAAATTAAGATGAGATACAAAAAATTGCATTTTATTTTTATTTCAATTGTAAACTTTGTTTTTGGAAAAAAATTATTATTGTATTATTTATTGAACCATTAAAAATTAAAGTAAAAATATATTTTAGATAATTCATACTAAAAGATAATTTAAAAAAAAAATAAATGCATCAATTATATTGGTCTATAAGACGATATATATATTCTTTTTCTTTACCCGATTCCTGTTTCGATTTCGAAAAATAGAAAACTGAAATTGGAATCTTGTATACAATTTGATGTAGCACAAGATTGGAAATCTTGTCTACAAGTGCGAGCCAAAGAATAAGGGGGTTTTTGGGACTGTTATGGTACTGTGAACAATACTCGTGAATAGTAATCTGGGAAGAAACAGATTAGAAAAAGAGAATTTGGGGATTTTTAAGAGAGAAAACAAGACTCTTCTAGAATAAACAAAACTAAAAATTCTTTATTAATCAATCTATCTATCCAAAATAACTCTATAACAAGCTATTTATAAAGTTGTAAAAATACCTAAAAATAGAATCTTATTGGAATACTGCTTAAAACTTTCTAAATAAATCAACTAAATATTTTCTAAATCAATTAGACTCTAATTATGAACCTATTAGAATATTGTTTAAAACTTAAAACACAATTGCTGAAATTTTCAACACTAAAGAAAAAGACTAGTCTTTGTCTAAAATACCCTTACGACCTAAACTCCTAGAAAGAAGACCCTAAGTATTACCACGGACAGATTTCTTTAGATCAAAATTTCTTGTTGCAATCACTCTTAACTTTATTCTTAAGCTTCCACAGACGAAAAATCTTATCTAGCCAATTTATGGCTAGTGCATCACAGTTTCGGTCTTAATTCCTAAAATCGTCTATGACGATTCCGGTGGTGCAGTTTCGATGCCCTGGCCATCCCTAGTATTACTAGATCTTTAATACAAACCATAATAAAAAATAATCTACATGTGTATTTGCCATTTGTTAAAAAGACGAGTAAAACCAAAAAAATTACCCGCAGAGTCCCAATTTTATTGTCAATTCAAATATAAGTAAATACAGAGTTTACAGCCAAGTATGACTCATGAAATGAACCTCACAATTTATTCAATGACATCCCATAGTAAATAAAAACAATTATTTATAAACATTAATTGTTGTGCCTGTTTAAGTTCCAACCACCGGAACCACTATTTTCAAAAGATAAAAGACTACTATAACAACTCAAGTTTGAGAGTCACTAGATGGGCATGGGGGGATAGGTACATCAATGATCCCCTCCAACATCAGCATCACAGTCTTCATAGGAAAACGAAGTACTGGTTCGTCCTGAATACACCATAATGCTACTGTAACCATTCTCTCAAATGTCCTCTGATCCACCTCTTCATCAGCCATAAGCTTGTAAATATCCTTAGCAGCAAAGCACTGATAAGCCCAAGAAGAAAGTAGAGTTTCTTCTGGACTAGATAAATTCACTTCAAAATTTCTTCTGCAACAAACAATTTCTAGCAGAACAATTCCGAAACTGTAAATGTCGACCTTCACTGTAATGGGCATGTTTTTATCCCATTCTGGTGCCATGTATCCTCTCGTTCCTCTCGCACCTGTGAAGGTTCTTGTTTGATCTGGCATCAGTAGCTTAGCCAGACCAAAATCTGAGATTTTTGCAGTCCAGAAATCATCAAGCAGAATATTTTATTCTGAGGCTTTATATCACAATGTATTATGGGAGAATCACATTCTTCATGAAGGTATTGGATGCCTTTGGCCACATCCAGAGCAATCCTGAACCTCTCTTGCCAATCAGGGCGAGGTCTTGTCCGGTAGAGGAGCTCCGCAAGTGATCCGTTTCCCATATATTCATAAACCAAGAGCCTTTTAGGTCCCTCAATACAGTATCCAAGCAAGCGAACCAAATTTGTGTGACGAGTTCTACCAATTATCCTCATTTCAGCTCGGAATTCTCGTTCACCCTCTTCGACCATCTTTTGCAGTTCTTTGACCGCCACGAAATTTCTAGCCCTGTCAAGACTTCCCTTGTAAACTGCTCCAAAAGAGCCCTTTCCTAATTCTTGGGTGAAATTATTGGTACCCTTCTTTAGCTCCTTGTAAGTATACGTTTGAAGGGTGAATTCTTTGACCAATCCGGTAGTTCTGGTCCCCAGCAGCTGCTTTCTATACTTGATGATGCGCAATTTCAACAGATGAAAATACTAAAGATAGCAAAAAGGATGCAGGAATAGGTAACAAAGGAAAGACTTAAAGCAAGCGTTGTCACCCATGATGGCTTCCTTGAATTATCAGTACTACTACTTTTGGCAGGCTGCTTCTGATCATCACTTGTATTTCGTGGGATGACAATAATATTTCTCAGCTTCAAGAAACGATCTCCATTATAACTCGATCGTTTGGGATACTTGAGTGGAAGGTTAAATTTAAAGCAGGAGTATCCGTCGTAGACAGCTGCATCACAATCACAGTCCTCAGCGCAAGAGACTCTGCAATCTTCTTTCTTTGGCAGAGCTGCTACAAAATAAGGACGGTCATTCCATGTTATGTTCACTACGGTTATGTTGTAAAAAGTGGGATCTTCCTTTCCATTGATGCACCTTTCACCTCCTCCGGCGGTAAAGTTCCTCTCACAACCACCAAAAGGCTTTTTGGGGTCTCTCAATTCGAAGCCCGGCAAGCAATTGCAAGCTGGTATTTTTCCATCATCAAGAATAGGGACGCAATAGCTGTTCAAGCCGCAAAAACCTTTAACATCACAAGTATCAGGAATTGCGTTCCACTCTTGGAACGTCTTAGAACTGCCATCTACACTAAAGTTATGACTATACAATAGGATATTTCCGTCGTAATCAAGCGTTGCACGGTAAACAACGTCATTACCGCGATGAGAAATCTTGGATGTAGCTATTTCCCATGTATCAGATGTATCAGAGAAATTGATCAATAAGAGATTACCGGTGTTATTATGAAGCAACAGCCGATTGTATAAACCATTCGAAGTGTTCGAAGCCCAATAAGCGAATTCACCGTCATCTGTTGTGTTTACTGGATATGCAACAAGATTTCCATCGTATTGCATTTTTAGACGAAATCGCCCAGATGAGTGGTCCTGAGGTGACAAACTAGAGCGAAGCTCCCGCCCACAGGAAAGCTCCTGGCCTCCTAAAATAGTGTCAGTTGGAAACTCGAAACTCTCTCCAAACCACGCTTTGTCCTTTACCGTAGAGTTGAAAATTTCCAGAATCGAGCATGGCTGCAAATAAAGGCGTATCTGAAGGCGCAGCAATAGTTTGAACCGCACCGGTCTTGGGTTTCAACAGAATTTTTCCGTTGAGAAATTCCAGAGTTGCATCTGACTCTACTGCTGCCTCGTCGCGGTTTGCAGTCCACACGGTAACATTGTTGGAAACGCCAATTATCCAAATTCCTACTTTATAACCAGTTCCTTCGGCAAAGAATCCGAATGCAAATCGTTTAGAAGGCGAGTACCAAGCTGTATGTTGAATACTTGGAGAAAGTGAAGCACCCAATCCGATCCAATTTGATTTATTTGGCTGAGCTGTTGCTGCTGGAAAGATTCTTAGAAGGAAAAACAAGAAAAGTGCAGTTAGACAAGCCATGAAATGAGATTAGAGAGGAGATTCTTGCATTGAGAATATTTGCACTGCTATTCTCACTTATAGAGTGGAAGGAAAATAGAGAAAAGAGAGAAAAAGAACAGGCATCTTACATCCCATCCCAGTGTAAAGTTGACCCAGTCTTTAACGATGAAAAAGTCTATGCCAACTAATCTCCATCGTACCTGCCTTCTCTAACATTATTGAATCAACACGATACTGATTTAATTAGTGAATTTGTAGTTTAATCGGTACTCACTAAAATATATTACTATATTGAATGTATAATAATTTCAACGCATTAAATACAAAGACACACAGTAAAAAAAAAATTACAAAAGACATACTGTAAAAATGTTGGTAAAGAATATATTGTATTAAGCTTCTAATTATTATTAGTGAATTCTGGGAAAATTAATAATGCTTTTAATAATTGTAAAAAAAATAGATTGAAATAATTAATTTTGAGTTCTTATACTTATGGAGTTCTAAAACTAGTTACCATAAGATAAATTATATTCCCCCGTCTAATTTGGCACATGGGTGGTCTAATTTCGCCTAGTTCCAATTTAACCCTTCCTCGACATTGCAGATTCGGTAGACACTTAAAATTTGAAATCTTGAGGTAGAGTAGTGGCAAACAGCACAAATAGGTGGCATCGAGATGTTTGCTACGAAATTTGCAATCTCAGATTGTAGCGTGCATCACACACTTATGCATACCAATATTTTGAAAACAGGATCGGATATTGAATCGATGGTCTGTTTAATTTGCAATTAAACAGGTCCGATCGCTTCACTAATTTAGTTTTTTTTTTTAACTAAAGTGTAGTATAATTTAAAATGACCTGAAATATATTTATATAAAATCTAAAATAGAAGAGAAATATTATTTTTAGAGAATTATAGTTCTAATATCCAAAAATATTAATCAAATTTCTAATCAGAAAAATAAAATTTGTACAAAAATAATTATAAAAAAGATCAAAAAAATAATAATTTAATAGTTTGAGCTTTGGTGTGTTCAATATTTTGTCATTTTGGAGTTTATTTCACGATTTTTTAATTTTTCTTTTTATTTAAATTATTTTTTATTCTAAAAGCGTTTAAAAAACCACCAAAATTAGTTGAACCGATTTTTTTACCGATTCATGATTTTTTATCAATTCTATCCGATTTTTTATATAGATCGGACCGATAACTCTTTCGGTTCGCAGTCTGACAGGTCAAACAGACCGATCCGATTTCCAAAATTGATGTAGACCTCAACTTTTCTCCAATATTTTGAAAATCGGACCGGCCATTGAACCGGTGGCTTGTCCTGTTGAACCGGCCGGTTCACTAATTTAGGTTTTTATTTATTTATTATTATTACCAAAGTGTGATATAATTTAAAATGACCTAAAATATATTTATATAAAATCTAAAATAGAAGTGAAACACTATTTTTGGAGAATTATAGTTCTAATACCCAAAAAGTCTAATAAAATTTCTAATAAGAAAAGTGAAATTTATACAAAAATAAGTATAAAAAAGATGAAAAAAATAATAATGTAATAGTTTAGACTTTGGTGTGTTCAATGTTTTGCTATTTTGGAGTTTATTTCATGATTTATTTAATTTTTCTATTTATTTAAATCATTTTTTATTCTAAAATTTAAAAAATCGATTTTTTACCGCTTCCTGATTTTTTACTGGTTCTGTCCGATTTTTTGGACAGACCAGATATATAGTTGGATCGAATCGATGGTTCTTCCGATTCGCGATCCGACTGATCGAATTGGCCAGTCCGGTCCAGTTTTCAAAACATTGCTTTTCTCATCATATCTGTACAAGTCACGTGCATTCTAAACAGTTGATGCATTCATGTATAAATAAATTTAAGGACCCACCACATTGACTTTAAGGTTTTTTTTTTTTTTTAATAGTTTGATGATGGGTAAAATTGGAAAAATAGAAGTAAATCAGTTGCCACCTTTGGTAAGTGACAAATTTTTTGAAACAATCAAAAAAAAAATAAAAAAATATGATACTTTTAATAAGAAGAAAGGAATAATATGTAAATAAAACAAATTTTTTTTGTTTGTTATTTCTTATATATAATTGTATATTTCACAGTAATAAAATATCTACTCGAGAAAACATTGGTAATGTTACTAGGTGCATATTTTTCTGTTATGAAATATAATAATAGTAAGTGATTTTGATAATTAATTTCAAGAAAAACTAATAAATGTGTTTTTTAAAATGATTGTTTTTAAAAAAATTATATACCACACCATTTAACAGAAAAAAATAAGAAACTTGATGAACTTTCTAGAAAGAAACTTTAAGTAATAAATAATTTTGCAAGCTTAGTTAAAGATCATCACAACGAGTAGCCTAGTGGCAATGATTCCACTTGATCTCCTTTAGGGTTAGGAGTTTGAGCCTCAACTCCCGTAGTATATTATTGTTATACTTTTCCCTCTTTAAACTATAGGGTTGTTTGGTTCAACCAGTTAGTTTTCAATTTTTCTGGTTGAATCGTGAATCGTTGATTATTCAACGAATTGCTTCTTTGTCTGGTTCAATTAGTAACTCGATCCTGTCTAAAGGTCGGTTCACCGATTGAATCGCCAAATCATTTAATAACTACGATCTTGTTTTAGAATTTTTTTTTTGGGTAAGTTCAGAAGATTTTGTTGATGATGATTAAAAGGAATTGTAGCTTTGCAAGGGATAACCAATCAAGACATCTAGGAACAAACATAGTTGGAAACAAAAACAGTGAAGGCACACCTACTACAAGCTATCTCGGGAAAAAAGATTTTTGATCAAAATCCGAAGTCATGCTAAGTTCCCAGTTCTTTATGTTGTTCTTTACTAGCTTCATGTTGGCTACTCTATCTTGAATAGTTCGGATTATTGTGCATTGAATTTGATTAGCTAATAGTGAAGTGTGCTGAAAAAGCATGAGATTTCTTGCATGGCAAATGGAGTAGATAGTAGAGCTCAAGGACAGCTTCCCAGTGTACGCAGAAAAGTTGCTTTTACCCCAAAACAACGCAACCGATTGAGCTCTTGTGACAGTTGTAGGCTCCTCTATGCACTTAATTCAATCCTCGGATTTCTCTCCAAATTTTATCAGTGAAAGGGCATGAAAAAATGAAGATGCTCTACTGCTTCAGGATGATTATGGCATAATAAACATTAATCATCTTCAAGGATACACCATGATTTCAACCTAGATCTAGTTGTTCATTTGCCTTATCATGTGAGCCAGGTTATAAAAGCACATCTTGGGATATATCTAGGAAACCAAACCATTCCATGCCAACTGACTTCAAGATAGCTTTGTCTCAACTTGTTATAAGTAGATTTTGTGCTAAACACACCTATGGTAGCAGCTTTCCATAACACATGGTCATCTTTGGAACAATCTGGAACACAGGATGCATGTGGACATCTAATCAGTTCAGCTACCTGGGGACATATTCTTCTACTAGAGGGCCACTTCCATGTCTCTCTTTCAATGATGGTGGCTACATTAGCTTGTAGGGAACTTCCAAAATTAGAGACTATTGAAGTTGGAAATTTATCCAATAGTGCTCTAACAGGATGCCATGGATCAAACCATAGGGAAGTAGTTTTTCCATCTCCAACCACAAACTGCACAGATCATGTTCAGTGAGGGGTTTAACTAGGTTTCTAATTTGTAGCATTTTCCTCCAACTCTAAAAGCAATCTCTAGGTATACTTACGGACCACAAGGAGTTTCCTTTTAACAAATAGCTGTGAATCCACATTATCCGAAGAGTATCTTTCTTGATACAAACATTCCAAATATGTCTGATAACCAAGCATCATTCCATAGAGGTAGGTCCTTCAACCTAAGTCCTCATTCTTAAATAGGTTTGCACATATCATGCCAACCAAATTCATACCTGACCATAGAAAGGCAGCCAAACAACTCTCAATTCTTCCCACAATCCCTTTTGGTAGGATAAATATGCTACCACAATATATCTGAATGATTATTAATATAGATTGAACTAATTGAAGTCTTCCTCTATAGTTGAGTTTCTTATAAGCCCAGTTTTTGAGTCTACTAAGCATTTTATCAACTATAACCTTGCAATCCTTAGCTGATATTTCAGTTGAAATGAGAGGAGCCCCTAGGTATTTTATTGGGAGCAAGATACCTTTGTTCATTCCCACAAAATTGTAGAATTCCATCTAGGTTTCATTCTCTACTCCAGCAACAGATAGGTAACACTTTTGGAGATTTCGCTTGAGACTAGAGATGCATTCAAATTGCTTTAAAGTGTATTTAAAAATAGATGGAGAGTGTTAAGATCCAGTAGACAATAAGAATAAATCATCGACAAAAATGACATGTGAGATCCTCAACTATTCACATTTTGTGTGGTACTGAAAATCAAACTTTCCAACATTAAACTCTAGCAACAAAGGAAAAACTTCCATGGCAATAAGAAAAAGATAGGGAGAGACAAGATCACCTTGCCTCAATCCCTTCCGATTCTTGAAGTAACCAACAAGTGATCCATTGAAGTTGATAGAAACATTGTTGTAGTAATAGATAACTTAATCCAATCCAAGGAAATGTCATGAAATCCAATAAGTTTCATTGGCTTAAATAAAAACACCAGTTTACAGAATTATAAGCCTTCATTCGAGGCTCAACTTTTAGAGCATGATGATGCTCGAAATTAGCGCGTGGTTCCCGCCCCAAGAATGTTCTGGAGGTGCCTATGTGGCAGCCTCATTAAGGGTAGTTATGTAATTTAGCCCCAGTTGAGCTAGTAGAATGGTAGCCTCATGCCCCTTCATGTAAATCTATAAAAAGCGGCCTTGGGCACCAAAAACATGGACTAATCTTTCCACAATAATGCCAATCACAAATTCTCCTCAGCTCTTCTACTTTCTCTCTCTACCTAGAATCTAAATCTAGCTTCATCAATTGGCGCCGTCTGTGGAAACAACAGATTTCCATCTCCTTTGATACTTTTCAATCATCTCAATTCTCTGTTTTTGCTTCTAGAAGGATGAAAAACTGAGGAACACGCCGAACCGCTAGCAAGGACGCTGAGGCAAGCAACCAATACCTCGTGGTGCATACCGATGAGGCAGAAAATGTCGGTACACCAGCTGAGGTCCAACAGAAGCAAAATGACATTCTTAAATTCACATCGTCGATCATTTTGAATCTTTCTAAACTTTTGTGGAGCAACGCAAGAACAAAACTGCATTCGAGCGCTCAAACCGAGTGACCACTCCACAAGTCGAACAACAACGCGCTCTCGACCGAAGACCTGGGAAACAGTCAGTTGACGCCATGAGTCCAACCGACCTGTGCTACAAAATAACAAAGTCATGCTCAGACAGGCAACCTGACGAATCACACTCATCAATGAGCGAATCAAAAAGATTACCACTGCGTGAAAGACTCGGCGCGCATTTCTCAAAAAACTCTGACTCAAGAGGACCCTTCCCGGCCATTTTAAAACAACTCCAGGAGCAGAGGCTCAAAAACAAAATTCAAGAGATTTTGAGAAAAAGCAACTTAGTTCCGAATACTCCTGCTTTGGCAGAGATTGATAGAGATGCATTCATAATCTCTATCAAGATCGAACCACTCCCGATGCAATTCAAGTTATCGGACCTCAACCGCTACAAAGGAGATTGTGATCCGTCCGATGATCATCTTCAGCACGTGGTAGTGGTCAAAAGCCTTTATGGCTATAGTGACGCCGCTGCTGCAAATTATTTGCCACCACCCTTCGAGATCCGGCTCAAAAGTGGTTCCAAGAGCTGCCGACGAACTCAATCGCCACTTTTAATGACCTAGCGAAGTCCTTCCTCTGCCACTTCTGAAGCAAATGAATACTGTAGAAGGACATGTTGCATCTCATGAACATTCGACAGAGGTCTGACGAATCGCCCAACAAATTTGTGGACCGCTTCAACGATGAAGTGGTCCAAATTAAAAATGTAGATGAAAGAATTTTGGTTGCTGCTTTCTGTAGCGGCATCCGAACAGGAAGCTTCAATGCTGACCTGGCCAAAAAGATGCCGAGATCCTACCCCAAACTCCTGGAGAGAGCATCGGAGTTCATATGGGGCGAGGAGTCAAACATGACAAAAAGAGAACTTTATGACACACAAAAAGAAAAGATTCCGAAGACTTCGAACCCCTCATCCTCTAAAAAGCCTCTTGAAGATTATGGATAGGATGAGTTATCCCAAAGCCGGACCATTGGCGAACCGGGTGGTCTACCCAGAAAATAACATAAAAAATCGACCCCCGCAAACAATGAGCCTTCTAGACGCTGACTTCACACCACTCAACACATCAAGGAGGGAAATTTTGTTCTAGGTACAACATTTGGGGCTTTTAGAGCCAATCCCTCCAATGGTGTCGGCCCTGAATCAAAGAGACAAGTCAAAGTACTGCACCTTTCATGACCAACATGGCTATGATACCGAGGCCTGCAACCACCTGAAGGTTAAAATTGAGAGGGCCATTCAAGAAGGACACCTGCAGCAGTTCATCAGCCGAACCGCTGCAGAGTTCCAAAGAAACGTTACCAACAGAGAAAACCAAGCGTAACCTCGCCTGCCTCGTTAGCAAAACCGACGAGGTCAAAATAGAAACAATCTCCCGGTAAACCAAGATGAGCAGATTGGTGTAGCCGGGGTGATAAACACAATAGCCGGGGGACAGACGAACGGACCGGGGACTCCAACAATGCCAGGAAAAAATATGCCCAGAATATTCTTTATGCGAAGAACGGGAAAAGCGATTGAAGCCATTCATGAGGCTCGGATACACTTTCGAGGACCTCGTTCCTAGCCGAATGCCACACAATGACCCTGTGATAATTCATGTAAATGTGGCCGGCTACAAAATATACCGTGTGTTTGTTGATGCCAGAAGCTCGGCGGACATCATTTTCTTGGACGCTTGGGTCAAAATACACATGGATGCCTCCTTGATAAAGCCTTTCAAAACCCCACTGGTTGGCTTCACAGGTGATTCGATCGTGCCCGAGGGACAGATAATGCTCCCGTTGTGCCTTGGGACTTCCCCGAAGCACAGAATCGAGATGACCAATTTTGTCATCGTAAAAAGGGACAGTTCCTACAACATGAACTTAGGCCGACCTACACAATACACCTACAGGATCCTCCCTTCTGTGTTCCATATCGGAATAAAATTCATGCTGAGGGACTGATCTGAAAGAACACACTGTAATTAGAAGCCAGCAAGAGGCCCGAGCCTGTTACATGATGTCCCTGCGATCCCAGTAGCAAACTATGTCATTCACAGACAAGGCCTTCTTTCAAACTTTTGACGCCCCACCCACCTGGAATGGCCTTGAAGATCCTTCAACAAGCCAAAGGGAGGAGGAGAAAAACATGGGATCGTAAAAAAATGCTACTAAGATCCCTGAGCCTCCTGAACCCAAGGGGAAGAGCAAAGCAAAAATTGATCCCCAAGGCGAGGTCCCCATCGAGGAGGTACCACTGGATCCAAGCTTCCCAGATAGGAAAATAAAGATCTGTGCTACCCTCCCAGCAGAATTCAAATCCCTCTTCTTCAGACTTCTGGTTGAGTACAAGGACGTGTTCGCTTGGACCGTCGAAGATATGCCGTGCGTCCCTCAAGAAATAATCAAGCACAAACTCAGAGTAGACCCGGCATACAGTCCGGTCAAGCAGAAGAAGCGCGATTTCTGTCCGGAGCGCAATTTAGTAATTAAAATCGAGGGTGGATAAACTTTTAGTGGCTAAGCTAATTAGAGAAGTATTGTATCCAACTTGGCTTTGTAATCAGTCCTTATAACTAAACAAGATACGTTTTGGCGAATGTGTCAAGATTTTACCGATCTTAATAAAGCCTGTCCAAAGGACAATTACCTGTACCCCGAATTGATACGGTAGTAGATTCATTTGTTGGATTTTACATTTTGCAATTTTTAGATGCATTCAAGGGCTATCACTAGATATACATGGCCAAGGAAGATGAAGAGAAAACCTCTTTTATCACTGACCGAAGCACGTATTGCTACACTACGATGCCCTTCGGACTCAAAAATATCGGAGCCACATATCAACGCCTCGTCAACAAAATGCTCAAGTCCCAAATAGGATGAAACATGGAGGTATACATTGATAACATGGTGGTCAAGAGCCGAACCTATGAGAAAACCCTAGAAAATCTCAGGGAAACATTTGCGACATTAAGATCGATTCGAATGAGGCTGAACCCCAAAAAATGTTAAGTATATTCGGGGTCCCCTAGGGAAAATTCTTGGGATTCATTGTCTCTCATCAGAGAATTGAGGCGAACCCTGAAAAGGTGCAAGCCATAATTGGTATGAAAACCCCCACCTTGGTCAAGGAAGTTCAGAGACTCACCTGTAGAATGGCAGCCCTGAATCGGTTTCTGTCCAAATCGACAGAAAGAGGCTTACCGTTCTTCCGGCTCAGAAAGAAGACCGAGGATTTTTAATGGATCGAAGAAGCTTAGAAAGCCTTCGAAGAGCTTAAAGAATACTTGGGTAATATGCCGAGGCTCGCGTCTCCTCAAAAAAGGGAACCGCTATACCAATCTATCTCAATCACTGAATTGGCAGTCAGCTTGATTCTACTGAAGTAAGATGAGCACGGCAAACAATGACCCATCTATTTTGTAAGCAAAGTGCTTCAAGGTCTGAAAAAAACTACACCTCTATCGAGAAGGCAGTTTTCTCATTGGTGGTGTCGGCCCGAAAGCTAAGGCCTTACTTTCATGGCCACAAGATAATTATTTTGACTAACCTCCCTTTGAAGAGTATATTGAGCAAGCCCGACGCCTCAGGAAGAATGCTAAAGTGGTCTGTAAAACTGTTCGAGTTCAACATAGAATTCAAACCTCGGACAGCAATAAAAGCACAGGCTTTGCGGATTTTAGTGCAGAAAGTTGTGACACCGAGAAGGTTGACCTCGTCATGGTAATTCGTCGAGCAAAAGAGCAGCAAGTAAGAGAAGACCTCACATGGGAGCTTCATGTTGACGGAGTTTCGTGTGAATCCAGAGCCGGAGCAGGACTAATAATCTGATTCCTAGAAGAAGACTATCTCAGGTATGCCCTGAGGTTCGGATTCCCAGCAACCAACAACGAAACTGAATACGAGGCCCTCATCTGTGGGATGGAAAAGGCCCACCAGATGGGAGCCCGAACCTTAAAAATACATTCTGATTCTCAGCTAGTTGTGAATCAAAGGCTAGGAAACTACGAGGCTCGAGGTGAATCTTAAAAAGGTAAGACATTTGTTCGTGGCCGAGGTCAAATGTTGGATAGCAAAATTCAAAAAGGTGGACGTCATTAAGATCGCCCGAACAAGAAACACGCATGCTGATGCTCTGTCAAAACTAGCCTTGGCAATATACTCACATTTGACAAAAGAGATTTTGGTAGAGGTACGAGAGTGCAGGTCTGTTGACTTCTCAAAAAGAATCTCGTGTATCCACCTGGACCTTGGTTGGATGGAGCCCATAATAAGTTATCTCAAAAACAAGAAAAATCCAGAGGACCTGACCTAGGCCAGAAGGATCAAATACAGAGCTGCTAAGTATACGCTTATTAACGGAGTCCTGTATAAAAAAGCATACTTGTGCCCCCTGTTAAGGTGCCTAACGCCTACTAGCGGGAGTGCCACCAATGTCAAATACACGCACCGATCCCCCGAAGGCCCGGTTCGGACATGGTCCCTATGCAGAGCCCATGGTCATTTGCTAAGTGGAGAATAGACATATTGGGCCCACTTCCCAGAGGGATAGACTATAAATTTGAGTTTCTGGTAGTAGCGGTTGACTACTTCACCAAGTGGATCGAGGTTGAGCCCCTGGCCACAATTTCGGGACAAGCAATAGGAAAGTTCTTTTGGAAAAATATTATTTGCCGGATTAGTATCCCTACTGTAATCATTTCTGACAATGGAAAACAATTTGAAGGGGAGCCTTTCAAAAGCTTCTGCACTAACCTCGGCATCAAACAACACTTCACCTCCGTAACTCATCCACAATCGAACAGACAGATCGAAGTATGCAACTGAACCCTATTGATGGGGCTCAAGACTCGACTCGAACGAGTCAAAGACGCGTGGGTCGAGGAATTGCCTAGTGTCCTATGGGCGTACAGGACCACACCCCGAACGGCCAATAGAAACACTCTGTTCAGCTTGACTTACGGGTTTGAGGCTGTTATCCCTGCAGAGATATGGCTACCCTTGGCTTGAGTGTCCTTGTGTGCCTTAGAACACAACGACGAGGCCCTACGAGTTAACTTAGACCTGCTGTTGTTGGACGTCGAGGAAAAGAGGTTGGATACGTCCATCCGAGAGGCCAAGTACAAGCGGTTCATGGCCAAACACTACAACGCCAGAGTCAAGCATCGGTACTTGCGGCCCGAAGACTTAGTGCTTCAAAAAAATGAAGCAAGCTGTGTATAAGGGACTAGAAAGTTTGACCCAAATTGGGAGGTCCCTATCTTGTAATAGAAGCTCACACTTCGGGCTACTACAAGTTAGTTGACATGAAAGGGGACCCTATTCCCAGAATGTGGAACATTGTAAATTTGAAAAAATATTACCAAGGAATGTAATAAAAGTCTCTTCTCAAATGAAAGAAATTACATCATCAAACAACCGCGTTAAGCAAAATCGAGCTGCCCCGACCCCAAGAGGCTCGGATCCTGTTCAACATAAATTCCAACATTGAGGGTTGAGACCTAGTAGTCCCTCCTCAAGGACAGAGGCTTAGTAGCCTTCTCTCAAATAAATTCAAGCAGTTTAGACCCTCGCAGGTCCGGTCCTAGTAGTTGCTCAACAAAAAACAAAATTGAGCTGCTCCAACCCTCAAGATCCAGTTCAACATGAAAATGAAGTTTGAGGCCTGAGGCTTAGTAGCCCCCCCCAATAAATTTGAGTAGTTCTGACCTTCAGAGGTCCGGTCCTAACTCAACAAAAAATAAAATCGAGCTGCTCCAACCCTCGGAGGTCCGGTTCAAGTTCAACATGAAAATAAAGTTTGAGGGCTGAGGCTTAGTAGCCCCTCCTTAAATAAATTCGAGAAGATCCGACTCTCAGAGGTCCGGTCCTAACTCCTCAGAAAAGTAAAATCGAGCTACTCCGACGTTAAAAGATCCGGTTCCCGTTCAACATGAATGCAAACATTGAGGGTTGAGACCCAGTGCTTTTCTCTCGAAGCCAGAGGCTCGATAGCCCTCCTCAAACAAAGCAATAATTCTCCGACCCTGAGAGGAAACATAGAAAATAAAAAGCAAGTAAAGGAAAAAAGTAAAGAAAATGCGAGGTTGTCAAAAACTCAATACTATTTTATTAAATGATCTTAACTATTACAGAGAAGTGCCTAACTACTACAGAAGTATCATGTCAAGTCTGCGGAGTGGAAGTGAAAGGTTTGGTCTAGGAGGTAGAGGCTTGGTTCACAGGTTCAGACTCGGCTTCGGGACTTGCAGTTGATGGCTCTCCCTGATTCAAGGTAGTCACTTCAGGGGCTCTAGGGATCAGTACTGGGGCCTTGAATTGAGCTTGCAAGCCATTGATGACCCCCTCAATAACAGAGGTGTCATATGGCAACCCACTGTACAGATAAGGATTCTTCACAAAATGTTCACACGCTAGTGTGAACCCCATTGAGAAGACTTTCTTGGTGAACTCCTTCAACATCCCGTCTGCCTCATCCAAAGCCACAAACTCATTTCTTCCTTGGATCTGTAGCTTCCTTTCCCGTGAAGTAAACTTCGCCTCGGCCATCTAAACCTCCTCCTGAAATTGAAGGACCCTCTTCTCAAAATCCGCGATCCTCTTGTCTCGATCGCTGGTGAAGCACATCAACATGAAGGGTCTTCTTTTCCAACTCGGCCTAACGAAGCTTATCTCTCACTTCGGCCAGCTCATCTCTCACTTCGGCCAGCTCAACCCTCCACTCATCATACTTCTTGCCCACTTCAATGTTACATTTTTTTTCGTTGGCCTTAACGGCCTCCTTCACTTTTCGATCTACACTAGACTTGGCATGAGCCAACTCTTGCTTCAGGGAATTGATAGCAGAATTGAAGGACGCCTCGCGCTCGGTAACGGCGGGCAAGATAGTTATAGCCTACAAAGGAGCAAATGTGTAAACTAAAAACCGAAGTGAAAAAAGTTGAAATTTCGGGAAAGGCCAGACATACTTATGTTCATCAAACTGACGTGAACTTCGTCCAGCCTCTGTTGGGGAGTAAGCCTCTTTACGTAGGCTACATCCCGAGAAAAAGCAACCAGCTTCGCCTGTTCATGAGCCACCCTAAAAAATTATGCTCGGTCATTTATATCGTTCGATGGAGTGTGGGTCGGAATCTCGGTACTCCCCGAGGTGATGGGAATCGGAAGAGGATCAACGGTCAGTCCACCCCATGGAAAATCTTACGACCCCGCAGATTTTCTCTCCTCCTCGGGGCTGTATTTCTTATCACCTAAAAAGAAAAAGAGGTTAGCACTCAACTGGAAAGAAAGACAAAAAGCGAGAAAGAATAAGGCACGGTAGACCTTACCACAGGAGGTGATGAGTTGCTTTGATAGCGGGGCGTTCCCAGAGCCCTTCTCGGGAGTCCTTACCCTATATACATATGTATACATGTATATCCCCGAGGGCACGTTGGTGATGACAGATGAATATCCGCTTGCAGTTGATGGTGAGAGCTGGCTGGAAGAGACCGCACCAGTAGCAGGTGTAGCAGACATTAGCCCCTTTAGAAATATTCCGAGCTCTGCAAAAAGACAAGAGGTCAGTATTACCACGAAGCAATGTTTAAAAAAAAAAAAGGGGAAAAGGTGATGACTTTATGAGGGTCGTAGCTCTGAGGAACGTTATGGGTAAGGGACAACCCTGTCCAGGCTAGGATGTTGTTGGAGACAATGGCAGGCTGGTTGTTAAAATTTATTCTAAGGTTAGACTCAATGAGTCTCCTAGCATGTATGGAGTCCGGGAGAGAGGCATTTTTGGTTTTAAAGTTTTCTTTTACAAAATTCCAAGGCCTCCGGGGCATTGAAGGGTCGAGGTATCAAACAAAGAAAAATGATTTTTTCCAGTCGTAGATAGACGAAGGGTTACCCTAAGTGAGCTGTTTGCTCGCTGTTCGGGGAGAAATGTAAAAGATTTATATCATCCCTTCACATGGGATAACTTCAACATCATTCTAAAAGTATCTAAGGATAGGGGGATGTCGTATAATTTACATAGAAAGAAAAATCCGGCAATAAGTCGTAGAGCGTTTGGGGTCAGCTAGGATATACTAATATCCCAGTGGTCAGATAGATGGACAAGGAGAGGTGCTATCGGGAATCTCAGCCCCGCCTCAACCTACTCCTGGTAAACTGTTAAGTAACTAGGAAGAGGTAGGTGGCCTCGGTCCTCGGGAGTGGGGAGTTTGATGTGCACATTTCTAGGGAAACGGTATCTATCCCTAAGTATTTTGATGTCCTCGGGGTCAAGAGTGTTTGATATATCTAATATTCGGAGGTTGAGGTGATCATTCTGTGAAGGGTCAGCAAGGACAGGTTCGAGGAAAAAGTTTAGGGGGACTGCTGCCAGGAGAGTCTCGTCTGAAGGGTTAAGCAGCCTATCAATAGCGTTTATGGGAAAAGGAGGTTCCGGCGTGCTAATGAGAGAGGAGGGAGTGAACGTACCGCCCGTGGTCTTCTACTTGAAGGACAAGTGAGGCTTAGGAAAGTAGAGATCTCGGGAGACTTCTTGTGGTACCTAGCTGGGACGATGAACGGCGGTCGACGGTCGGCAACTGAGGAAATCAGATGCAAGGGATACAGGAATGCGATAATAAGAAAAGAGGAGGAAGTGAAGGAAAAATAAGAGAACAAAGAGAGTGAAGGAAAAGACGAAGGAGGAAAGTAAGAGCGAACAAGGAAAAAAGTGAGAGTTGGGAGAAATGGGGGTACAAATAGGAGGGACCTTCCAGAGTATTCTATGGATCCGGAGGGAAAACCATCAAGTCTGAAATAATTGAGGGAGTTTCAGCAGAAAAAATGAGGCATTTCGGAGGAGAAAATAAGGCATTTGCAGCAAAATTGGACCAAGCAATGCAGCGCAATAAATGAAATCCAGCGCATGGGGACTCAAAAAAAGCGTCACTGCAGCCATGTCTTGTCAAGGTGCCCACGGTGCTATGTAATGTTACCTTAGTCTCGGATCAGTATGGCAAGCACGGAAATGCTCCAAGATTTATGCACCTCGACTCGGTATAAGAGAGTCGGTCACAGGCATCTTGGGACTGTGGAATAATTTGATACAAAATAATTCTCTTTATAATGAAAAATAAATGAAACAAATGGAGCAGGTAGTTTACCCAACAAGGCTTTATTCGAACAGTATGGTATCAACTTAGATTCTCTATGTACCATAGTCATTTACAAAAAACCTAGGTTGCCCTGACATCAATAAGGATAATTGACACCTATTCGTAAACTTAGTGATAACCGTCTGATTTTTGTAAATGAATAATTAGCTGAAATACATTACAACAGAAAGTTTCTTAGATAGAAATTCCTTCAAATGAAAGGGCACTTGACATCCTTTTCATTACCACTAGTTACATAAAAAAAGAAGTTCATTTTTTACAGCTAACATATATCACAATTTCTCATGTATGTTTGTGTGTGTATATATATATATATATATTGTATTCATATATACATACATACACACAGATATAGATATATATATAAATAAATAAATTTATACTACAAACATGTATACATATGTATTCAAACATACAAACAAACATACATTCATATATATATACACATACATATGTATATGTAAGTGTGTGTGTATATATATACATAAATATGTATATGTAAGTGTGTGTATGTGTGTATATATATGTACACATACATCTATATATGTGTGTATACATATGTACATATGTATGGGTATGTGTGTGTGTGTGTGTTTATATAGATATATATATATGTATGTATGTATTTACGAACTAGATTTTATTGATGTGGATAGGTGATTACAAGGTAGGGTGCATTACCCTCTTAGATATGCACAACCCATTCTGTCTAACCTTGCAAACCCCTTAGTTAGCCTAAGCAAATTTGAACTATTGTAAAGTTGATTACAATGCAAATCTAAAGCTGTGTTTGCTAGGTAATCCGCAAGAGAATTTGCTTGAATTATTTTGTCCGTCCGAAAGATATGTTGAATATGGCAACGGAATTTATATAGCTTTTGCTGAATTCTCCAGATGATACTGTAAGCTTGCCATGGAGGATTGTGACTGCCAGAAAGATAATCAACTAATAGCTTGGAGTCAACTTCAATGTTCAAATGAAATAGCGGCAAATCTTTAGCCAAGATTAAGCCATCCGAAAAGGCCTTTGCTTCTGCTACAACATTTGTGCCAAAGTCATATTGATGAGAATAAGCTGCAACCACTTTCCGAGTTGGGTCACGAATAGCACGTCCACCTGAAGATTCACCTGGATTGCCCCTACATGTACTATTAGAGTTTAGCTTGTAGAAAGGATCTTGTGGATGAATCCATTGGATCAGCCTTGGTGGAGCAGATAGTAATGAACTTTTTTTGATAGGATAAATTAAGAATAAGCTAGAACATTTGAAATGACCAGAAAGGGTGATTGTAGCTTCGCTTCAAATCAGGCTACATTTCTAGCTTTCCAAATGTGCCATGAAAATAATGAAAAACCACAGAGGGCATAATTCTCAGCACTACACTTGCTGAAGAAACCCAACAGAAACGAAGCAGCAACCTCCAAGATTATAGAGGCAAGCTCAAGTACAGAAGGGAGGAAATGCCTTTCCAAACTGCTTTTGCCAAAACATATTCAAAGAAAAGATGATCCAAAAATTCTTCTGAATTGCAAAAGCTGCACTTAGAAGCCAGCACAATACCTCGTGTCCTAATTACCAAATCCAATGGTAATATATTTTGAATCAATCTCCATATGAGCATTGATATTTTAACTGGCAATCTACTATCCCAAATAATTGATCTGATTAGTGTTGGTCCCAAAGGGCAACCTAAGAGGGGGGGTGAATTAGGTTGTTTCTAAAACAAACCTTTTGATGTGGTTAATAAAAAATGCAAACTTTATACACCAAATAAAGATTTAAGCACAAATGAATACAATAGATATTCAACAATTTAAGCTTAAAGAACAAATAAGAAAATTGAGATTAAGAGTATCAAACAGGACCAAACTTCCAAACTTCTCAAGCTTGGAGCTTACAACCACAAAGAGCTTCTTACAAGGCAACTACCAAGTTCTCAACTTGAAGTTTAGCCATTAAAAGTCTCTTCAAAGTAGGTGAGACAATAACCTCTTGTACACAAATGAGGATCACTCTTGCTCACACTAATTTCCTTTAGTTGAGCCAAGAGTTTTACACTCACAACCTCCCTTTGTTTCAATTGTTATCTCTTCACTCTTACACTTGAAGAACTCTTACACTACTAAGCTCTTTTCACAAAACTACCTACACTATTACAACACTTGTACCCACTATTTCTCCCAAATAGCTCAAGAATTACTTGTAATCAATGTAGAAGTGTCTATATCTTTAATTCAGGCTTAGGGGTATTTATAGTTGCTCAAAAACTGCTTCTAACAACTTTCCAATGGCTATTTTCTATTTATTGGAAAACTAGCCGTTGGACCTTTTGGACGGCCGCTGCTAACTTCTGCTTCCGTTCTCTGAGGGTATTCCGGGTTCAGACGTCCGAGGATGCGTCCGAACATGCGTCCGATCGAAGCAAAGTCTTCTGGAAATATGATCGGACGCTATTCTTCGTCCGAGACTTGCTTCAAATTCTTTGTGTCGGATGATTACCATCGTCTGAAGCTCTGTCTTTCGGATAGTCATTTGCGTCTGTGGAGTCTTCTGGTTGTTTTGTTCGGATGATCATTTGCGTTTGCATACTTGTTTTCAAACCATTAGTCCGATTTGGTCATCATCAAAACATGATTATCACAACTGGGGTTCAACAATCTCCCCCTTTTTGATGATGACAAATCAATTGGACAATTCAAAAAACAACCATAAAATATGAAGTACAACACATGAGAATTTGTCCATTATTTCTCCCCCTTTTGGCATTATCAAAACATAAGATAAATAATGCAATTTAAGCTCCCCCTAAGTTTATTCTCCTCCTTGAAAGATGAATATAATGAGTACACGGAGAATGCAATTTATGCAAAACAATTTTTTCCTTCAAGAGGATATGTGTTCCGTAAGAATGAGAGAATTCATGCAAAGAATTGTGATCAAAACAATTTTTGCTCATTGCTTACCAAAAAGCATCATCAAAACAATGAAGCATGTGTGATGCAATTTCTTGCAAAAAAAATCCATTTAAAAAAGAGAATGCTCCCCCTTTCTTTTGCTAGTAGTGACTTATTATAGACCAAAAATGGGGATACATATTTCCTAGCATTCTAAACAAATTCAAACACATAGATGAGTAATATTCAAGAGAACATAGTTCAACTTGATAAATGAAAGCACACAAAATTTTAGATGTTACCCATTTCAATATCATCTTAGCTCATATGCCCTGAACACCCTTCATAGATAATCTATCTTGAATTCCTTGGTGCCCTTTAAGCATACCTACATACAAAGTTAAGCAACAACTTTTGGTACCCAAACTTTCTTGGGTCTAATTGGATTAGTAACATGCTTAATCACCCAAATAGAATTTATTCCCAATTTTTCGTTTCTTTCTAGAAACACATAACAATTTTTCTTTATATGGCCATGTTGATGACAATAATTACAAATAATATTCTTATTGCCATAAAAAGAAGATTTAGATTTAACAAAGCACAAATCATTTTTTAAAGGTGATAAAATTTTTGTTCAAAAACATATTTCTAGTTCCTTTCTTTTCAAAAACATTTTCTTTCTTCTTTTTCAAAATATCATCAAGGTCATCTAATCTCTTCTTCAATGAAGCTTGTTCTTCCATGATCTTGGTTTTTCCAACAAAATTTTCTTTCAAAACATCATTTTCTTTTGTCAAAGAATTATTTTCATGCACAAGTTTTGAGTTGGCACTCAATAAAGTATTAACTTTAATTTTTAACTCTTTGTTCTTAGCATATAATTCTTTCAAACATTCATGAATTTTAAAAATAAATGATTCAACATCATCATCATCATTATCACATGAATCATCACAAGAATCACAACTAGAGGATGCCTCATTATTGCCAAGTGTCATAAAAGCCATTTGAGCCTTCTCATATTCTTCTTCAACCTCTCCATCCGAATTGCAAGCATCCCAAGTGATTCGGAAGTTGTTGAAGTGAGGCTTCCTTGAGTCTTTTCTCCTTTTTGATGAAGCTTTAAATGCTATGCTTCTTTTTCCCTTTGCCTCCTCATCTTGTACCTTGTATTTCATCTTCAATTCAAAGGAGGTTAGAGAATTAATTAATGACTCGATAGGCATAGAATTTAAATTTTTAGACTCTTCTATGGCAATGGATTTAGGTTCCCATTCCTTAGGTAAAGCATTCAAAAATTTTCTATTCTTCTCACCCAAGGAATATTCTTTACCCAAACCTTCCAAAAATCCTTTACCATATCATTGAACCTACAATACATCTTGTCAATGTTCTCATGAGGTTCCATTTTCAAGGATTCATATTTAGCCACAAGAAGTGACTTCTTTTGCTCTCTTATGTCTTCACTTCATTCATGGATTTCTTTCAATTTGTCCCATATCTCCTTGGCCGATTTGCAACCTTTTACTTTAGAAAACTCATATGCATCCAAGGCATTATACAAAATATTAATGGCTTTAGCATTTAAAGATAAATTTATTCTATCTTGTGCATTTAACTCATATCTAGTCTTAGGCCTTAATCTATGAGTATTTTCATCAAGAATATTAGCTTCTAAAGGACCTTCACAAATAATATACCATAAATCAATATCAATAGATTGAACAAAAATTTTCATTCTATCCCTCCAAAAAACAAAATTAATGCCATTAAACATGGGAGGTCTAATGATAGAATGCCCCTCTAAAAACAAAGTATTATTGTTTGCCATAATGATTTTTACTCAAAAGCGGTTAAGCTCAATATATGAGACCAGGCTCTGATACCAATTGTTGGTCCCAAAGGGCAACCTAAGAGGGGGTGAATTAGGTTGTTTCTAAAACAAACCTTTTGATGTGGTTAATAAGAAATGCAAACTTTATACACCAAATAAAGATTTAAGCACAAATGAATTGGTACAATAGATATTCAACAATTTAAGCTTAAAGAACAAATAAGAAGATTGAGATTAAGAGTATCAAACCAAACTTCCAAACTTCTCAAGCTTGGAGCTTACAACCACAAAGAGCTTCTTACAAGGCAACTACCAAGTTCTCAACTTGAAGTTTAGCCACTAAAAGTCTCTTCAAAGTAGGTGAGACAATAACCTGTACACAAATGAGGATCACTCTTGCTCACACTAATTGCCTTTATTTGAGCCAAGAGTTTTACACTCACAAACTCTCTTTGTTACAATTGTTATCTCTCCACTCTTACAGTTGAAGAACTCTTACACTACTAAGCTCTTTTCACAAAACTACCTACACTATTACAACACTTGTACCCACTATTTCTCCCAAATAGCTCAAGAATTACTTATAATTAATGTAGAAGTCTCTATATCTTTAATTCAGGTTTAGGGGTATTTATAGTTGCCCAAAAACTGCTTCTAATAACTTTCCAATGGCTATTTTCTGTTCTAGAAGGTATTGGAAAACTAGCCGTTGGATCTTTCGAACGGCCGCTGCTAACTTCTACGTCCGACGTCCTAGGATGCGTCCGATCGAATTAAAGTCTTCTGGAAATGTGATCGGACGTTGTTATTCTTCTGAGACTTGCTTCAAATTCTTTGTGTCGGACGATTACCATCGTCCAAAGCTCTGTCTTTCGGACAGTCATTTGTATTCGTGGAGTCTTCTGGTTGTTTTGTTCTGATGATCATTTGCGTCCGAACCTACCTATTTTTCTGTACACTTGTTTTCAAACCATTAGTGCGATTTGGTCATCATCAAAACATGATTATCATAACTGGGGTTCAACAATTAGCAACCTTGGCTTAGGGTTTCTGATAATATTAATAGCTGATGTGAGTGAAAATTCACCATTAGCCCTTGGTTTCTAGACTAGCTCATCCTTCCCTGATGAGAATATGGGACTAATGTCAAGTAGAACTGAAGAATCAAAATGAGGATGCAGATTGAGTCTCAAAGAAAATATTCCATGCACTTCCATCCCAAGCTCGAGCCATAGAAAGGTGTTGCAATTTAGGAAAAACTTCCACATGGACCAAAGGTCCATTTCTAGTCCAGTTGTCATACCATAATGAAACAGCACCCTCTTTTATTAAATTAACAAAATGATCAAAACCTTGTTGCCTAATCTATTTCATTCTCCTCCATGTTGAAGAGTCAGTGGATTTACTTAAACAGCAAGTCGGATGCACTTGATCAGATAAGTATCTGGAGAGCATAAATGATGACCACAATGATTCTCTTGATAGAAAGGTCTCCCACAGTTTGAAAGAAAATGCTATTACCATGTCTTGCAAACTATGCAACCCTAAACCATTTTTCTCTACTGGAGCACAAGATTTCTACCATTGCAGCCAATGTAGCTTCTTCCAACTAGCATCATGTCCCCAAAAGAAATTTGTACAAAATCTTTCAATTTTCCTAGGGACAAATTTTGGAGGTTGTATGACAGATGTGAGATATAATGGTTCACGCAACTCAACACATGCTTTATTAACATTAATCTTTAACCTTGAGATAGAAGCTTATGCTGCCAACCTACAATCTTGTTCGAAATTTTCTGAACTAAAGGTTGAAATAGATCTTTTGCCTTCCTTCCTTTAGTCACTGGGACTCCCCTGTAAGGAAAAGAGAAGGCTTTAAATTTGAAGCCTGTTAGTTGAGCAACACTTCTATTCTTGACTAGAATACCTCTGATTGGGAGCATAAATGAGCTGTTAAAGGCATTGAGTAGTTGGCCTGATGTGCACTCATAATGCTTGATAAAATTCATTAGATGCTTGATGGACGAGACACTGCCTCTAAGAAAAATTACCGCATCATCTGCGAAGGACAGATGAGTAATAAGGATGCTATTCATACTAACTGCATAATAGCCAATTCTCCCAGAAGAAAATAAGTGCTTGATTCTTCTTCTAAAAACTTCTAGCGCAATCACAAAAAGAGCGGGAGACGAAGGATCACCTTGCCAATATTACACATACACACACACACACACACATATATATAAAGGTCTTGATAGAAATCAATCACCTCCTGTTCAATCAAGTGATGATCTTCCAGCCAAGCACCACTCCTTCCTTTAATTCTTTGAATGAGCTGCCTATTCCTCTTTGCTTGTAGGTATGAATGAAAGTATTTTGCATTTTTCTCACCCTCCTTCAACCACTTAACTCCTGCCTTTTGCTTCCAAAATAGATCTTCCTCAACTAGACATCTAAGCAAGTTTGCTTTGGCTAAGGACAGTTCCATTTGAGGCTTAACCGTTCCATTGTCATTCAGTTGAATCTATTTCTGTAAAACGGCATCTTCTCCATCCCTTAACCTCTGAAAGATGTCTCCAAAAATTATTTTATTCTAGTTTTAGAGATCATATTTTAGACTTTCCAGTTTATGAGCAAAGGTGTGTAAAGGAGTAACAAGGCAGTGAGAATTCAGACTGTTGGGTACCACACTCATGAAATCAGCATGAGTAGTCCATATATTTCATTGCTCCTTATGGAATCTGAACATCTTAGGGCCATTAAAAGAAGACTTGTCCAGACCAAAGAGTAAAGGGGTATGATCTGAGCATGTCTAATTCAAGTGGGTAACACTAATTTTAGGAAAAGAAGACAATAGAGAGGAAGAAACCAACAGTCTGTCAAGCCTTTTCCAGACCACGAAACCATTCCTTTTCCCAAACCAAGTTAATTGAGAACCTATGTAGGGAACAGATACTAGTGAACATTGCTGGATAGTGTCATTGAACTCCCTCATGGCTCATTGATCTGGGTGAGATCTCCCTGCATATTCTGAAAGAGAACTAATGACATTGAAGTCCCTTCCTACTAACCAATGCCCTCCGTTCAGAGAGAAAGCCTCCAAATCAGACTAAAGAGGCCTCCTATCAACTGTTAAGCATTTTGCATAAACCATGGAAGCTGTGATCAGATCTGGACAACCATAAATTGGAAAGGACACATGCACTACTTGTTCTTTGGAAGCTAGCACCGAAATATCTAAGGAAGGAAGACCAAAAACACCAAATACTGGAGGTAGGATTTGTATGGCAACCACTAAACCATAGTTTATTCTTAACAATATCAAGTTGGTCAGCATCTAACATTGGTTCAAATAAAACAAGAAAATCAACTACATGTAACTTAATTAACAATTTCAGTCTACAATTGTAGCTTTATTAACTACGCCTCTCACATTCCAGAGGATGTTCTTCATTATAAAAGAGGATGCTGGGGTGGCTGGCTGGAAACCCTGGAAGAAGATCTCATAGTCATTTGTGACCATATTGGCAAATCTTTCTAGCCCTCCGTTTCCTTCTCCTCATCAAAATGAAAGGTTCTTGATGTCTCCCAAATTTCTGCTCCATTTTCTCATTGAATTCTTTCATGGCTTGAATCTAATCAGAATTTAGGAAATAGATTTTGTTCATTAGACTGTTGTTCCATGTTGTTTGAATCATAGAAAGCTTCATCCCTTCCAGACTCTAAAATTTTAGGGTCTATATCCAAAGGGATCGTTGAGAACACCTGTCTGTTCAGAAGTTTGAGGAATTTCCAGCTGGACCTCAACTTGATTATTCAAACTTTGTGGAATACCAGAATCTGCATCAGCATTATCACGCTCCTGATTTGTAGCATCATTATTTGGAGTATCCTTAATAATAGAATCCTCCTGATGTTCTCGCCCAGAATTAGTGAGATATTTTTCTTGTTCTTGGCTTGGAATTTGCTGCATTTCCAAAGGAGTAGTTATAGAATTTGCTTGGATTGGCTGATCCAGATTTTGTGCTGTTCCTGAAGGTTCTTGTTGATCCTTCTGCACTTGAATCCTTTTGATTTTGAACCTGTAGTAACAATCTGTTCTTTTTGTCGCTGGTCATGACTATCTATTACCGGCTGCTTGGAACCTTGTTTTTGAGCTGGAATACCACCCTCAGCCTTCTCTTTGCACAGTAAACAATCTGACAGGAGATGACCTTGCTTTAGACATTTAGTGCAGAACAAAGGAAGGTTTTCATAAGAAATCAATTCTACCATTTACCTTCCTTACCGACACCTAGGTATACCCATGGTTCAAAGACTCGGCCGAGTCTGAGTTGACTCGGCCGAGTCAGAACCGGAACGGAGGCTACCGCTCCGAGTCGGAACTGAGGCATAGCGGAGACGTCGGAACAGGCATCGGAGCGGAAAGATTCGGACGATCCTCGACGCTTTGTGTGGATGAAACGTCGACTCGGCAATTGATCAACTGGAATACTCTGAGTACACGCCGCTTCAAGAGTAACAAATCTACATTCAATGGCCTGACTAGCCCAGATGAAGTCATATTATGTGAAGATACAAAGCAGAGCATGTATGGCCAATTAATATGTGGCCTTCTACAACGAGTTGAAGTTTCGATGGCGGGAGCAATTTTTGCATCAGGTTTTCTACGAGCGATGAAATTCTTGGAGGAGAATTGGCAACAACTTTGTCAAAATATAAGGATAGGACAAATCAGCGATTCGATTACGGATCCCAACTGCAGGAAGGCAGGCATTACAAACAGACATCAATAGAGACTGACGCCTTGTTTGAGGGTATTGATTTTCAGTTGATGATTACTCGGCCAAGATTTGAGGAATTAAACATGGATTTGTTCCAGATCTGCATGTGTATAAGCAGGTGTACCATTAGCGTATGTGGTTTTGTATAGTTTTTAATTTTCTCTTTAGAATTTTTTAAACTTCATGTATAATGAAATATGTATATTGCCCGATACGCGACCGATACACCGAGACCGATGTGGAACGATACGTTCCGCGACCGCGACTTTGAACCATGGGTATACCTGAGTAGGCAAATCAGATTTTAAGTCTGCCTCAACACATATTTTTGCAAGATGTGGCCTAGATAATGTTTCAGTTGCTAAATCAATTTTCAATGGCTTCCCCATAGCTTGAGAAAGAGAGAAAACTGAATGTTTTTTGAAAAAACAATATGGGAGAACTTCAAAAGTAATCCAAATAGGCATGATGGATGGTTCAGAATCAACTGTGAATAAAGGATGCCACTTGAGAATGATAACCATCAATGAACCATGAAGCCTTAAGCTAGCAACGTAAATAGTCCTCCTCCAATACAAACCGGATGAGAATGTGCCTATAATATATAAAACCCAAAGTAATATTTCTTTTAAAACCAATGGTAAGAAAACTTTTGCGAAGGGTGGCCATGTGAGGTTTCCTTCTTAGAAATTTCCCTATCAAAGTGAATTGTAATGGCTTGGATAATTCTTGAACTTCTTCCTCTGAAAAGAAGAGCGCAGGCTCTCCTTTGTAAGTTTACAATGTCTTCAAGGGTATAAGAGGCTAATTGTTATCAAATAGAGCCGCTCTTTTCATAACCTCAACAAATGATTGAACAGTAGTCCCTCAGCCAAAGGTTGAGGGGTTGAAGGCGCTGCCACTACAACAAAAATGTTCATTAGCTAGAAAAAGAGTTCATTGCTAAATAATAGTAAACACTCACTAAAATATATTTTCGGAAATATTTTCGCCAAATATTTCGTGGCAGGAGCTCCCAGGCTAATTGTATTTGGCGAGGAAAAGAATACTGTGTCCTAGCTAAAAGTTTCACCTTCACCGAGAAAATTGGATATTGTTGCTATTGTTTTTATTAGAGAAGAAATTTTTATAGTAAAAACACACTAAGAACCTTCGAATTTTCCATCTAAAGCATTTTAATTGTTGCTAAAATTTCACCTTGAGCAAGAAATTTAGTTTTCTCACCACAACTCTTTTAGGATAGATATACCTTTCTTTACCAATAGTAAAGTTTTCCTGGCTAAAAACTACTAATAGTGAGAACTTTTTTTCCTAGTGAATTACTCGTTAAGAGTTAACTAGGAGTTGAAAAGGCTAGATTGTGAGGAAATCTTCCTCGTCAAATGCTTAAGTGACAAATATGCCCTTCCTTACTAATTCTGAATTTTTTTTTAATTTATTTTTTATCTAAAACCATGAATAGCAATAAATATTTTCCTAACCAATGACAGGTTGAGAGGTTAGGTTTCCTTGCTAAAAAGGCTAGATTGCAAGTAAAGAATCCTCGCTAAATGTTTATGGTCGATTTGGTTTTCTTAAATGGTGATGCAGAGAATTGTTGAATAATTATTGAGGAACTTAGCAAAGATAAAAATGAGATAGCATAGCAAGAATTTTGGCAATGTGCAAGCATCTACTAAATTGTCATTATTATACAAATTGAACAATGTATTTTATGTATTACAACCAATATTGTCATGTGGACAACTTGAGCATTTCCCCTCATACATAGAATACCTTTCGTGAATACTATAAAAAAGCATTTGTAAAAGTACAAAAAGTAGCCAAATCAATCCAAAATGGGCTTTAATAACTACTAGCAAAATTACCAACCAAATAAATTGCAAAGAGACAACCTGTGCCTATAGCGCCATAGTACCACGATCGCATCAACTTGTGAAGTCTTTAATCCAAGCACTTTGTAAAAGCTTCATAACCAAGTTTAATTTGATCCACTATCAATCTACAATACCATTAAAAAATAAATTAAAAAGATTGCAATTTATACTTGCAAGTAGCAACATCAGTACAAAAGTTTTGCGGTTAAGATGACAGGTAATCACTTAATATCACCAAAATTAAACTATATCAACGTATCTAAATTGTTAAAGCAATAGTTATACATAAAGTGATACAAATTTTTAAGATGATGCATATAGGAAAATTAAGAGAAGAAAGAGGTACTTTTATGCAATGGAATAATTAGCAAGCAAAAATTACTAACTAATGATTAAATGTAATTTATGGTCAAATGTTTACAAAAGTAGGAATAGAAATCAACATTTTTATATAAAGCTTTAAGAGATTATGTTTTATACAACAATTAGAAGACATGTCATGGCTGCCACGCCTAGTTCCAAAAGAATAATGCAAGTTAGAACACTGTGTTGGTACTCCGAGGAACTCAAGAGATGTTTGGACCTTCGGCGAATTTTCTAGAGAATTGAAAAGAAAATAAAGTTTATTTGTTAGAACGCCATCAATTGTTTCTATGTAAAGTCAAGCACCGAAGGAGAGTAGTATCCAATAAAATGTCCATTCCAAATTTCCCTGTAAAAGTGTACTTTCACGCCATTAAGTTCATAGCTATTTCCTAGTTTTTTTGTAGTCTGCCTGATCGGCAGCAAGAATGATCACTTATAAGAAATGCGAGTGAGATAAAATGTAGAGAGAAGGAGGAAAAAAAGAAATCTATATATATATATATATAGACACACGTATATATATACATATATGCACATATATATATACACATACATATATATACATATATATATTATACATGTCACGCCCCAAAAACGGGACCGTAACACGCCGCGCTAATGGTACACCGGCCCAAAGCGCAAGGCACAAACTAACAGAGCAACAAACTTAACTGCAATGTAATAGAACCATCAAACCATTTCTTAACTATAAAACCGAATATTTCATTTTACACAAAAATACGAATTACAAAATTCCTTCTTAGTACAAAAGATGCTACAACAAAAATAAAGTTCATCAATACAAAACTTATCTAATACACTACCCCTCTCCAAACAAAAGAGAAGCTTGGAAGATTATCCGCAGAGTCCTACCAGTAATGTGGAATCTGGAAAAATTGATCCCTGAAAAATTATAAATCACGTGGGGTGAGCATAACTAGCTCAGTGGATATCATAAAAGCTCTTCAAATGGGGCCAAGCATTGCGATAAACACATCTACATAAAGATTCCAACATTTGTGAAAACCATAGTCATGAAGCAGTTTCTAAAATGTCTCATGCCATTTAAACGTCAGGCATGTATAAAATCTAGCCTATATAAGATCTAATCATTTCAAAAGATAGTATGCTAAAGCATAGCGAACAAATCCAAGTACAGTTTCAATCCGAATATAATAAAATAGCATGAGTATCTTTTAGGCTCAAAGGTATGACCTACAAGACTAGCCGATCTAGTAATCTACCACACCTACTAGTCCGACACGGAGGTCAAGTTATCCCATCACAAGACCCCGCATCAAATAGTTCATAATATCATTTACTACGATCATTGGAGATACCGGAGTGGAAATGGGAGCATATTACTATGGAACATTTCCAAACACATCCAAAATTATATACCTAGGTCACCCACTATGAGCCAAAACAGTCATAAAATTCTTTCATATCAAAAGAGTTTGCAAACATATCAATTGATTAACATAAAATAGCTTGGTCCCGATTTCATATGTAATAATTCCAAAACTTGGTAAAAGTGCAGTTCCAAACATCATACACATTCTAAAATCCATCCAAACATATTTCGAAAGTCGTTAAACAAAATACAAGTGAAGAGGGTCTATGTTACCCACCTATCAAAGCAAAAACTGCACAAATGATCACTGAACGCGATCGCCGGCGGTAGGTGGCGTGGTACCTAAAACAGGTATAAGAGGACTCTTAGAAGAGATGTAGAAGTTAAAGAATGACTAGGAAAGCGAAAACGACGCGAAACGATAGAAAACGACACCAACAGCTCTTTGGTCAAAAATGACCTTTTCACAAATTCCGACCAACTTCGACAAGCTAAAACCCCAGTCAAAACACTTAGTTAACCCCTCAAATTCGTATTACAGCTAGATTAGGAGATAATAAGATAAGCTCAGTTTTCCAGAAAAACCGTAAAAACTTCGCCTCTCCCTAGGCTATAAGTAGGTTATCCTCCCTGCCAACAAAATCCAATTCCAAGGTATTCAAGGGACCTTGGTTACAACCCAACTCAAAACAACATATTCTAACCAACCAATGCATAAACGGAAAGATTCACCCGAGCAATAGCCGGGACTATATCAATAGCATCCCACAACAATCCAAGGAAAACACCTAAAACCATCAAAAGATCATTAAAGGCCCTTCAAACATAACCAATTATCCAAATTATCCTAGCTGCGCCAAACTTCCGCTTACTTACAAAATGAAGGGAAATCAATTCCACTTGGTTTCAAGTCTCAATTCCTATCCAAACTAACCTTAAAACACTCTTAAAACATCATTATATGCATAGACATAAGCATTCATAGCATAACACTCTAGGGCCACATATGGAAGACAAAACCCCAACTCATAATCTTAAAATATGTAATCTAACCGTGGAAAATTGTTTTGAAAAATCAACCCCAATCACTTCCCAACCTCCAAAACACTAAAAACAACCCATAACATACATAAATCATAACATATAAGGCTGCAAAGAGGGTTTTTTTCTCAGCCATAAAGAATCCTACAAAACTTGAAATTAAAGCTTGGATCATAAAGCCCATAAGCCATAAAGTGCTAAAATACATAAAATCTTACCTTCCAAGTGATTTATACTTGATATCCAAGAAAATTTTGGGGGAAAATGGGGAAGAGAAGTTTCGGCCAGCAGCTAGGAGAAATGAGGAAGAAACAAAGCAAGAAGAAGACTAAAAGGATTCCAAGGTTGACCCAAATAGTTCCCCATTTGACCAAATAGTCTCCAAGTTGACTATTTAACCCAAAAACTAATTTTTGCTACTAAATTATCATTTTTTTTCTGAATAATTCAGCCATCATACAACACTCACACACCACAATGCACTAATTACACTTAGTCCAATTTTTTGACCCGTTTACTCCTGTTCTATTTCTTAATCTGATATCTGTCTCTTATCTACTTCTAGAGTTGTATAAGTTGAAGTACTTTATGACTAAAAATAATATGAAAAACATTTTAAACCAGTTAAAAATCAAAGAATAAGGCTAGTAAAATACTGGGTTTCACATTCTACCCCCCTTAAACAAAGTTTCGTCCTCGAAACTTACGAAATCACGAAGCAAACAAAGCTGGATACTTCGATCTCATGAGGCTCTCAAGCTCCCAGGTAGCTTCTCGCTCAGAATGATTAGACCATAAAACCTTCACGTAGGGGATAACTTTATTCCTCAATGTCTTATCTTGTCGATCCAAGATCCTCTCCGAACCTCCTCATATAGATGTGTATAAGAGACTATGTAAAGGTCTCATATGCACAACACATGAGAGGGATCACATTTAGATCATGTATTGAGACATGGAAGGTATTATGAACTCTAGACAACTCCGGAGGCAAAGCCAATTGGTATGCCAAATCACCAACCTTGTTCAACACCTCATAGGGGGCCTATATAGCGTGGACTCAACTTTCCACCTTTCCCAAACCTAGCTACCCCTTTAGTCGGCGATACTTTCACATACACTACATCTTCATGTGTATAAGAGACAAATGCTTATCTCTTGCGATCTGTCCGTTTGCACGGTGTGCCTAAGAGCATTATTTCTGATCGCGATCCCAGGTTTGTATCCAGGGTCTAGACATACTATGTTTTGAAATCTTGGATCTCTCACCAACTTGTTTTGACACTGTCTCTTATAGGTGATCTAGATGTGTACTTAGAGACAGGTGTGCCTAATTCTGCCATACCGATGCTGCTGTGATAGCTGTTATTATACGAGAATTCCATAAGCATCACATGCTCATCCCAGCTTCCCTGGAAGTCTATGGCACAAGCTCTCAACATATCCTCCAATGTCTGAATAGTACGCTCAGATTGGCCATCTGTCTGAGGATGATAAGCAGTACTAAGACTCAAAGTTGTGCCACAAGCTCTCTGGTAGGTTGTCCAGATCCTGGATACAAGATTCACCTGGGATCGCGATCAGAAATAATGCTCTTAGGCACACCGTGCAAACGGACAATCTCCTGATCATATAACTTCACTAATGACTCCAAAGTAGCGGTCACCTTCATCGGTAAGAAATGGGCGGACTTTGTTAGGCGGTCAACAATATACCAGATAGCTTGTCATTACCTCGCCTAGTCCGTGGTAACCCATGTACAAAATCCATAGTAATATGCTCCCATTTCCACTCCGGTATCTCCAATGATCGTAGTAAACCATTGGGCCTTACCAAAGAGCTTTTGGTGTCGTTTTCTATCGTTTCGCGTCGTTTTTGTTTCCCTTGTCATTGGATTTAACTGGCAGGGAGTCTCTTATACACATCTAGCCTGTCTCTTATACAGAGGCAAAGGCGTTGGCTTGAGCTATTGAAGGACTTATAAGAGACAGATGGATAGCAGTGTGAAATGTTCACTGATCATCAAAGTCTGAAGTACCTTTTCACTCAATGCGATCCACCGGTGTAGATTGAACAACCAATGCTGCCAAAGTCGAGACTCAACAACTTCCAAATTCAAAGCCTCAAACTGACAAATCAAAAGATCCATACTAGGGCCAGCTGATTTACGACTCAAAGCATCGGCAACCTTATTAGCTTTACCAGGATGATAGCTAATGGTCAGGTCATAGTCCTTCAATAGCTCAAGCCAACGCCTTTGCCTCATATTAAGCTCTTTTTGAGTGAAAAGGTACTTCAGACTTTGATGATCAGTGAACATTTCACACTGCTATCCATACAGGTAATGCCTCCAAATCTTGAGAGCAAACACTATCGCAGCTAACTCCAGGTCATGAGTAGGATAATTCTGCTCGATGGTTTATTAGTTGCGGTCAACGCATAAGCTATCACCTTTTGTCCTTGCATCAAAACACAAGTGCCACCACTCTGAGAAGCATCACTATAAACCACAAATCCTCCAGAACCTGAAGGTAAAGTCAACACTGGAGCTGTCACCAACCTATGCTTAAGACTCTTGAAAGCTTGCCTCACACTGATCTGACCATTCAAACTTGGTTCTCTTCTGGGTAAGCCGCGTCAAAGGGGAAGCATTCGTGAGAAATCCTTAACAAATTTCCTATAATTGGAGCTAAGCCCAGAAAACTCCGCACCTCAGTCACTGTGGTAGGTCTAGGCCAATCAACAATGGCCTCAATCTTCTTGGGATCTACAGAAACCCCTTCCTCTGACACCACATGACCCAAAAATGCAACACTCCGAAGCCAAAACTCGCATTTGCTAAGCTTACCATACAACTGCTCTTTCCTCAACAAGCTCAAAACTGTCACGCCCCAAAAACGGGACCGTAACACGCCGCGCTAATGGTACACCGGCCCAAAGCGCAAGGCACAAACGAACAGAGCAACAAACTTAACCGCAATGTAATAGAACCATCAAAGAGCAAACCATTTCTTAACTATAAAACCGAATATTTCATTTTACACAAAAAAAAAAAAATACGAATTACAAAATTTCTTCTTAGTACAAAAGATGCTACAACAAAAACAAAGTTCATCAATACAAAACCTATCTAATACACTACCCCTCTCCAAACAAAAGAGAAGCTTGGAAGATTATCCGCAGAGTCCTACCAAGTAATGTGGAATCGTATGGTAAGCTTAGCAAATGCGAGTTTTGGCTTCGGAGTATCCACTGAGCTAGTTATGCTCACCCCACGTGATTTATAATTTTTCAGATTAGGTAAAAGGTTTTCAAATGGGGCCAAGCATTGCGATAAAAAGAAAACATAAAGATAATAACATTTGTGAAAACCATAGTCATGAAGCAGTTTCTAAAATGTCTCATGCCATTTAAACGTCAATAAACCATAATCATAAGTAGTTTCTAAAATGTCTCATGCCATTTAAACGTCAATAAACCATAATCATAAGTAGTTTCTATTAAATGTATCATGCCATTTAAACGTCAGGCATGTCCAAAACATAGCCAAAAAGATCCAATCATTTCAAAACATAGTATGCTAAAGCATAGCGAACAATATATTACGTTTCAATCCGAATATAATAAAATAGCATGAGTACCTCATCTGCCAACCATGAATTCTGTCTCTTATACACGATCTAGTAATCTACCACACCTACTAGTCCGACACGGAGGTCAAGTTATCCCATCACAAGACCCCGCATCAAATAGTTCATAACAGTCATAGCAGTCACCATGGCGTCCCATGGATGACTATAGAACCGGTTCTCCCCAAATCAAACATTTCCAAACACATCCAAAATTATATACCTAGGTCACCTATGAGTCAAAACAGTCATAAAATGCTTTCATATCAAAAGAGTTTGCAAACATATCAATTGATTAACATAAAATAGCTTGGTCCCGATTTCATATGTAATAATTCCAAAACTTGGTAAAAGTGCAGTTCCAAACATCACGTGATACACATTCTAAAATCCATCCAAACATATTTCGAAAGTCGTTAAACAAAATACAAGTGGAAGAGGGTCTATGTTACCCACCTATCAAAGCAAAAACTGCACAAATGATCACTGAACGCGATCGCCGGCGGTAGGTGGCGTGGTACCTAAAACAGGTATAAGAGGACTCTTAGAAGAGATGTAGAAGTTAAAGAATGACTAGGGAAGCGAAAACGACGCGAAACGATAGAAAACGACACCAACAGCTCTTTGGTCAAAAATGACCTTTTCACAAATTCTGACCAACTTCGACAAGCTAAAACCCCAGTCAAAACACTTAGTTAACCCCTCAAATTCGTATTACAGCTAGATTAGGAGATAATAAGCTCAGTTTTCCAGAAAAACCGAAAAACTTCGCCTCTATAAGAGATACTAAAGTTTGTCTTGAATATAAATTTTTTAGATTATTCCAATGCATAAACATAAACATTCATAGCATAACACTCTAGGGCCACATATGGAAGACAAAACCCCAACTCATAATCTTAAAATATGTAATCTAACCGTGGAAAGTTGTTAAAAATCAACCCCAATCACTTCCCAACCTCCAAAACACTAAAAACAACCCATAACATACATAAATCATTGGTATAAGGTTTTGAAAGAGGGTTTTTTTCAGCCATAAAGAATCCTACAAAACTTGAAATTAAAGCTTGGATTATAAAGCCCATAAGCCATAAAGTGCTAAAATACATAAAATCTTACCTTCCAAGTGATTTATACTTGATATCCAAGAAAATTTTGGGGGAAAATGGGGAAGAGAGTTTCGGCCAGCAGCTAGGAGAAATGAGGAAGAAACAAAGCAAGAAGAAGACTAAAAGGATTCCAAGGTTGACCCAAATAGTTCCCCATTTGACCAAATAGTCTCCAAGTTGACTATTTAACCCAAAAACTAATTTTTGCTACTAAATTATTCATTTTTTTTCTGAATAATTCAGCCATCATACAACACTCACACACCACAATGCACTAATTACACTTAGTCCAATTTTTTTGACCCGTTTACCCACCGGAACCGAAATCGCGTAAACCGAAAAATTTGCCGAATTGAAAAACGAATAAGTTGAAGTACTTTATGACTAAAAATAATATGAAAAACATTTTAAACCAGTTAAAAAAAATCAAAGAACAAGGCTAGTAAAATACTGGGTTTCACAAAAACTGCTCGCAAATGCTCAGCATGAGCCTCCTCGCTCGGAGAATAAACCAGGATATCATCGATGAAGACCACTACACATACATCAAGATAGTCCTTGAACACCCTATTCATCAACTCCATAAAGGCTGCAGGGGCGTTAGTTAAACCAAAAGGCATAACCAAGAACTCGTAGTGGCCATAGCGAGTCCGAAAAGCTGTCTTAGGTACATCCTCTTCCTTCACCCTCAATTGATAATATCCGGACCGCAAATCAATCTTAGAGAGAGATAGTACCCCGCACCCTTAAGCTGATCAAACAAGTCATCAATCCATGGCAAAGGGTATTTATTCTTCACAGTTACCCTATTAAGCTCACGGTAGTCAATGCAAAGTCTCAAACTACCATCTTTCTTCCGAACAAATAAGACCGGTGCTCCCCAAGGTGAAACACTTGGACGAATGAATTTCTTGTCCAAGAGTTCTTGAAGCTGCTCCTTCAACTCCTTTAGCTCCGCAGGTGCCATACGGTAGGGGGCCTTTGAAATTGGTGCCACCCCTGGCTCTAAGCAAATCTCAAAATCGACAACCCGCGACGGAGGTAAACCTGGCAGCTCCTTGGGAAACACGTCCGAAAACTCCCTAACCACTAGGATATCCTCAATGCCTATAAGAGTTTCGAGAGACTTTGGACCATGAGAGATAGTCTTATGGTATTTGAAAACCGTATCTAAACCAGGCATCTGTAACATCACACACCTCTCTTTACAATCAATCGTCGCACCATTAGCCGCCAACCAATCCATACCCAAAATTAAATCAAAGTCGGTTATCGGTAACCTAGGTGGGGCATCACATAGACTGTGTATTAGCGGACATCTCTTTAGTGACATTTGGAACTGTATTGGATATTTTTCGGGACCATGCTTTAGACATGCCTGACGTTGAAATGGCATGATACTTTTTTGATATGAAAGCATTTTATGATCTGACGTTTAATTGACGTGATACATGGCATGAAACTACTTTGATGTGTGGTTAACATAGACCCTCTTCACTTGTATTTTGTTTAACGACTGGCCATTAAAGCAAGCTCCAGTCCTCCAATAACACTCTCCAGAGTGTAGTCAACCACAAGACCGGCATGGCGGCGACGGCTGCTGAACTGTCACCGACTGAGATCTCTGAGGCTGGCTCCCAACTGAAAAAGAAACAGAAGAACCTGTCGACGGACCCTCCTAGGAAACCACCTGTCGACCACGACTCCTACTCCCAGTGGAGGTGCTAAAGTCCCTGTCCGGGCCGACTGTCCACGCGACTGAGACTGAGGCTGAGACTGAAATGGTCGGCTAGTCTGGCCTGTCTGTGCTGGCGCAGAGCTCTGACCCTCTGAAAGGTATCCCGATCTCTCCTCACGCCTCGCTCCGAATCCAGCTGGATGGCTAGATTATACATCTCCTCATAAGTCTGGGGACGACCCACTATCAGCTCTCTCCGAAGCTCAGCTCTAAGACCCTTCCGAAAATGATACATACGCTGCTGTTATAATGGACAGTATATGGGCTGTCTCTTATACACATCTTGGCCGCCTCATAACCAAGAAAGGAATAGCCAAAGATGTCCGTGACTCCACCGGAATCTGAAATAACTCAAAATCCCTCTCTATCTCGCCCATCCATGACTCCGCCTTAAGCGGATCCGGAGCCCTATCAAACGTAGGTAGCCCGACCTTCTTGAGCGTCTGAAACAGGGATGGAGAGTCGTCTCCGCGGTGGTGGAGGTGGTCCCTGCATATAATGATGCCTAGTAACACTCTCTCGGCCGACTCGACTACGGGGATCTCCTGCAGCGGATCCCCAGCCGGACGCTCCCCAGGCCGAGGGTCCTGCTGTGCCGAGCCTCTACCGCGACCTCTAGAACCAAAACGCATCCTAGGCGGCATACTAGCTGATAAGAGTCAAAGACGAAATCATGAGCAAAGAATAAATCTTCAAGATTCAACAAAAGAGGTACAACAAAGATTACATAAGCAAGGACCTCTCAAAACCCCCCCAAAACAAGTCAATCAATAACTCCAGGTCAAAGAATTCCACAGATCCTGTAATGCCGCGAACAAAATAGAATCTTATATAATTCTAAGCCCGAGCACATCGATTTAAACCTCGAAAGACTCATCGAATACCTATTACTGGACTTAGGATTCAAACCTATGCTCTGATACCACTTAATGTCACGCCCCAAAAACGGGACCGTAACACGCCGCGCTAATGGTACACCGGCCCAAAGCGCAAGGCACAAACGAACAGAGCATCTACAAACTTAACCGCAATGTAATAGAACCATCAAACCATTTCTTAACTATAAAACCGAATATTTCATTTTACACAAAAATACGAATTACAAAATTCCTTCTTAGTACAAAAGATGCTACAACAAAAATAAAGTTCATCAATACAAAACTTATCTAATACACTACCCCTCTCCAAACAAAAGAGAAGCTTGGAAGATTATCCGCAGAGTCCTACCAGTAATGTGGAATCTGGAGAAAATCTAAAAGCTGCTAATTTATGGAGAGTAAAAACGAGCACCTAATCTGAAAAATTATAAATCACGTGGGGTGAGCATAACTAGGTAGTGGACGCTGATGATTATTCGAAAACCAGAATTCAAAATTATATACCTAGGTCACCTATGAGCCAAAACAGTCATAAAATTCTTTCATATCAAAAGAGTTTGCAAACATATCAATTGATTAACATAAAATAGCTTGGTCCCGATTTCATATGTAATAATTCCAAAACTTGGTAAAAGTGCAGTTCCAAACATCATACACATTCTAAAATCCATCCAAACATATAAAAGCAAAAACTGCACAAATGATCACTGAACGCGATCGCCGGCGGTAGGTGGCGTGGTACCTAAAACAGGTATAAGAGGACTCTTAGAAGAGATGTAGAAGTTAAAGAATGACTAGGGAAGCGAAAACGACGCGAAACGATAGAAAACGACACCAACAGCTCTTTGGTCAAAAATGACCTTTTCACAAATTCCGACCAACTTCGACAAGCTAAAACCCCAGTCAAAACACTTAGTTAACCCCTCAAATTCGTATTACAGCTAGATTAGGAGATAATAAGCTCAGTTTTCCAGAAAAACCGTAAAAACTTCGCCTCTCCCTAGGCTATAAGTTGGTTATCCTCCCTGCCAACAAAATCCAATTCCAAGGTATTCAAGGGACCTTGGTTACAACCCAACTCAAAACAACATATTCTAACCAACCAATGCATAAACGGAAAGATTCACCCGAGCAATAGCCGGGACTATATCAATAGCATCCCACAACAATCCAAGGAAAACACAGTAGATTCTAAAACCATCAAAAGATCATTAAAGGCCCTTCAAACATAACCAATTATCCAAATTATCCTAGCTGCGCCAAACTTCCGCTTACTTACAAAATGAAGGGAAATCAATTCCACTTGGTTTCAAGTCTCAATTCCTATCCAAACTAACCTTAAAACACTCTTAAAACATCATTATATGCATAGACATAAGCATTCATAGCATAACACTCTAGGGCCACATATGGAAGACAAAACCCCAACTCATAATCTTAAAATATGTAATCTAACCGTGGAAAATTGTTAAAAATCAACCCCAATCACTTCCCAACCTCCAAAACACTAGAAACAACCCATAACATACATATATGTTGTAACATATAAGGCTGCAAAGAGGGTTTTTAGCCTTCTGCTCTTAAAGAATCCTACAAAACTTGAAATTAAAGCTTGGATCATAAAGCCCATAAGCCATAAAGTGCTAAAATACATAAAATCTTACCTTCCAAGTGATTTATACTTGATATCCAAGAAAAATTTTGGGGGAAAATGGGGAAGAGAAGTTTCGGCCAGCAGCTAGGAGAAATGAGGAAGAAACAAAGCAAGAAGAAGACTAAAAGGATTCCAAGGTTGACCCAAATAGTTCCCCATTTGACCAAATAGTCTCCAAGTTGACTATTTAACCCAAAAACTAATTTTTGCTACTAAATTATCATTTTTTCTGAATAATTCAGCCATCATACAACACTCACACACCACAATGCACTAATTACACTTAGTCCAATTTTTTGACCCGTTTACCCGCCGGAACCGAAATCGCGTAAACCGAAAAATTTGCCGAATTGAAAAACGAATAAGTTGAAGTACTTTATGACTAAAAATAATATGAAAAACATTTTAAACCAGTTAAAAGTCAAAGAACAAGGCTAGTAAAATACTGGGTTTCACAATACATAT